>ML675611.1:29190935-29253748 GCA_007922155.1 Mesoclemmys tuberculata | reverse complement strand
CGGCAAACGGCAAACGGCAAACGGCAAACGGCAAACGGCAAACGGCACCCTCTGTACTCCAAACTCCACAGCTTGCCTGTCTGAACTGGAGGCTTTTTGAGTGCTGGGGCAATCTCCTTGATAGGCCCCAGGCGGCCTAATTACCTTAAGCAGCCCCAGCTGGATCACCCGGGGAATAGGGCTTTGCTGAGCCTGGGGCTAATATACCTGCCTTCCAGCACCCTTGCATAGCCATCTGGCCTGGCCCGGCCCTGTCACACATCCTCCCCCCTGCTCAATCCCACCGGGTTGGGCAACTTGGGATGCCATGCAGTGAGCCCGGGACAGTCCATCGGCATTCCCGTGGTGGCAGCCCGCCCTGTGTTGTATAGTGAACTAGAACTGTTGGAGGGACAGGAACCACCGGGTCACCCGTGCATTTTTCTCCTTGTTACATTGCATCCACTGGAGCGGGGCGTGATCAGTCATCAGGGTAAAGTGGCGTCCCAGCAGGTAGTAGCGGAGAGCTTCCATCGCCCACTTGACTGTGAGGCACTCCCTCTCCACAACCGCGTACCTTTGCTCCCTCGGGAGGCGCTTCCGGCTGAGGTACATTATGTGGTGTTCCTCGTCTCCTACCATCTGTGACAGGACTGCGCCCAGCCCTACTTCTGAGGCATCAGTCTGCAGGATAAATTCCTTAGTGAAATCGGGGGCAAGGAGTATGGGGTTACTGCAGAGAGCTGTATGTAGGTCTGTGAAGGCTTCCTCTGCTGCTGGGGTCCATTGCACCATATCTGGGCCCTGGGCCTTTATCAGGTCTGTCAGAGGGCTGGCTCTGGAGGCAAAATGGGGGATGAACCGCCGGTAGTACGCTACAACCCCTAAAAATGCTCGGACCTGCTTTTTCCGGTTGGGTCTGGGCCACTTCTGGATGGCTTCCAACTTGTTGAGTTGGGGTTTCACCATGCCCCTCCCCACGACGTACCTGAGGTATCTGGCCTCCACTAGACCAATGGCACACTTGGCAGGGTTCGCAGTGAGGGCTGCCTGCCTCAGAGTATCCAATACCTTCTCCACCTTCCTTAGATGCGTTACCCAGTCAGGGGTGTAAATGACTATATCATCTAAATATGCAGTGGCATAATCGGCACGGGGGCGCAACAGCTTGTCCATTAGCCGCTGGAAGGTGGCCAGGGCCCCGTGTAGACCGAAGGGGAGGACTGTGTATTGGAATAATTCGTCTGGGGTCGAGAACACCGTCTTCTCCTTTGCCTCTTTAGTTAGAGGGATTTGCCAATATCCCTTGGTCAGATCGAGGGTCGTCAGGAATCGGGCCTTGCCTACCCGGTCCACCAGCTCATCTATACGGGGCATGGGGTATGCGTCGAACTGAGACACCTTGTTCAGCTGGCGAAAGTCATTGCAGAACCTCGTAGATCCATCGGGCTTCAGTACTAGCACTATTGGGCTACACCACTGGCTGTGGGATTCCTCTATGACCCCCATCTCCAACATCTTTTTCACCTCAGTTCCTCCAGGGTTTTAATAAGTTGACAAGGTAGATCTGCTCTTGCTTCCGGCGCCCGGGTTGTCGTATTTTATAGTTGGTCTCCCCCACAGGCCCGACCACTTCATAGGGTCCCTGTCACTGGGCAAGCAACTTGCTCTCAGCAGTAGGCACCAGTATCATCACCTGGTCCCCTGGCTGGAATCGCCGAACTGTGGCTAGGCGATTATAGTGGGCTTGCTGGGCCCCCTGGGCCTTTTCTAAATGTTCCCGTACAATGGGGGTGACTCGAGCTATCCTGTCCCTCATCTGGAGCACATGATAAATAATATTCCTTCCTGGGGTGGGCTCCTCCTCCCAGATCACCTTAGCTATGTCCAGAATGCCCCAGGGGTGGCGTCCATATAGCAGTTCAAAGGGAGAGAACCCCGTGGAGGCCTGGGGCACCTCCCGGATGACAAACATGAGATACGGCAACAAGGTGTCCCAGTCTTTTCCGTCCCGGCTTACCATCTTTTTTATCATACTCTTGAGGGTCCTGTTGAACCTTTCCACAAGGCCATCCGTCTGCGGGTGGTAGACGGAGGTCCGCAAGGCTCATACCCGTAGTAGGGTACACAAGTCCTTCATTATTCTTGACATGAACGGGGTTCCCTGATCCGTCAATATTTCCTTGGGTAGCCCCACTCGAGCGAAGATTTTCACTAGCTCGGTAGCGATCACTTTAGAAGTGGTGTTTCGCAAGGGGACAGCCTCGGGGTACCTAGTGCCGTAGTCGAGAACCACAAGTATGTGCTGATGACCCCTGGCCGTTTTCTCCAGAGGACCCACTAGGTCCATGGCAATCCGTTCGAAAGGGATCTCAATGATGGGTAGGGGCACTAAAGGGGCCTGCAAGCGAGGCTGGGGGCTATGCAGCTGGCACTCAGGACAGGTGGCACAGTAGCGCCGAATGTCCTCATATATGCCGGGCCAAAAGAACCTCCGTAAGATTTGAGCCAGGGTCTTCTCTATACCCAGGTGCCTTCCAATGAGGTGACTGTGAGCTAGGCTCAACACGGCCTTTTGGTGCTTCTGGAGCACAAGTAGCTGCAATACCTTCTCCCCGCTCATCTCCGTGACCTGGTATAGCAGGTCCCCCTTTACCATGAAATATGGCCCCGGGCCCTGAGCTCTACCCTCCACAGGGACTCCATTGACCTCCACTACTTCCGTCCTGGCAGTGACATATCTCGGGTCCTCGGCTTTGGGACATTGGGCAGCTATGTGCCCCCACTCCCCACAGGCGTAGCACTGGTAGGGGGCCCTAGGCACCCCTTTAGCCCTAGGGCTAGGCTCCAACCTCCCTGCCTGCGTCACCCCATCCTCCAGTGACTTCCAGTAGGCCTTCTGGCTCTTTAGTCTTCCACCTGGCCCTCTCTGGGTGCTTGGGCGTCTGGGTCCCTGGAACTGGGGCGGGTTGTCTGATCCAGGTGAGGTCCTCTTTGGTCAGCTGGGAGAGGCCCCGGGCTGTCATTCGCCTTTCTACTAGCACCACTAGGTCATCATAGGAAGAGGGGTCATTCTGCCCTACCCAAGCCCGGAGGTCTGCTGGTAATCCCCTCATGTACCGGTCGATAACGAGGACCTCCAGGATCTCCTCTGGTCAGTGGGCACTGGTTGCAGCCACTTCTGGGCAAGGTGGACAAGGTCAAACAGCTGTGACTGTGGAGCCTTGCCCTCCTGGTACCTCCAGTCATGATACCTCTGGGCGCATACGGCCATCGTCACGCCCGACCGAGCCAGGATCTCTGACTTCAACCGGGCATAGTCTGCTGCAGCCGCTGCGGGTATGTCATAATAGGCCTTCTGGGCTTCTCCACATAAGAAGGGGGCGAGAATTCCAGCCCACTGAGCCTGGGGCCAAGCTTCCCGGGCAGCGATCTGCTTGAAGGCAAGGAGGTACGCCTCCACATCATCCTCCACCGTCATTTTCTGCAGATAGCTGGTGGCCTGCAGGATTCGCACCCCATCTGACCCCAGGGTTGGGAAGACAGGGCCCTCAGCTGGGCTACCACCTCACGTAGAAGGGCACGGTCCTGGTTGGCCTGGCTGACCAACAACTGATTAGTCTCTTGTTGGAGCCTCATTGCCTCCTGCTGGGTGGCCATCTGGACCCTGGTGGCCTCCTGCTGGGCCGCCGTGGCCTGTACGAGAGCCTTTACCACGTTATCCATTTGGTGGAAAAAAACAGGGGGAGGCCCCCCTCCCTTCTTGCCTCGCCTTTCCCCCTTTTAACTGCTTCGCACGCCGATCCCACTTCTAACACCAGTGTAGCAGGGTGGGGAGGGGGCAGGTATACTCCGCCCTCATGAGTCCTGCGCTCTTCCAGCCCGACCGGTGGTGCAGCTGGGGGAAGGTGAGCTGGAGGGGTAGGGAGGAGATGGGGGCCCCTCTCTGCCCCTGGGTTCTGCTACCTTCCCTTGGGTCAGTCTGTGGTCTGCTCCCGGCTTCCCCAGCTGGGTCCTCTGCCTCCGGTGTTGTGGCAGCAGCTGTGGAAGCTCCAAGTTTCTGCAGATTGCAGGCTGCAGACTGCCAGCTCCAAACTGCCAACTCCAAACTGTAAACTATAAACTCCACCCTCTGCACTCCATACTCCTCATACTTGCCTGCCTGAACTGAAGGCTTTTAAGTGCTGGGGCAATCTCCTTGATAGGCCCCAGGTGGCCTAATTACCTTAAGCAGCCCCAGCTGGATCACCCGGGGAATAATGCTTTGCTGAGCCTGAGGCTAAGATCCATGCCTTCAGGCCCCCTCTCTTAGCCCCCTGGTCTGGCCCTAGCCCCCCCTTTTTCTGCAGCTGCTTTTCTTCTTTTGGGGGAGCCTGCTGCTGCTACTGCTGCCCCTGCTTCAGGGCTTTGCTGGGGAGCCTCCCTCCCAGCTGGGAGGGAGGGGGTGAGCGTGTGGCCTTTCCACCTCTTCCACCACCACCACCCCAGCTACTATCTCCACCCTCCCCCTGCAGCTGCTTCCAGGGCCAGCACCAGCTGCCCAAAGGCCCCTTCCCCTTCCCTTTACTTTGGCTGGCTGCCTCTTCCCCCTTCTGCTGCCACGAGCCCCCTTCCCCTGTTGCTGCTTCCCCTTGCTGTGCCCCCTGTGTTTGCCCCTTTTTTTCCCCTGCTCCTCCCCAGTTGCTGCCCCCTGCCCTGGCCCCCACATTTGGGGGGGCCTGACCCTCCCCTTCTCCTCCCCCACCGCTGTAGCTCCCCCCTCCTCTGGCCCATGTGCTCTGGCAGCACCCATGGCCCTCCCCTCCCCTCCCTTAATTGACTCCCCTGGTTTTGTTAATCCCCCGTTCACACACTGCACCCCTCCCCTCCTGAGTTCATTTAACCCCAGCCCCCCAGCCTCCCTCAGTACAGCCGGAGGAGCTGCCAACATTCCATCTTGGGCTGGTGAGTGCATCGCCTCCTGCCTGGCTTGACCCCCTGTCTTTTCCCATCTGTTGGTGCCCTCCTCCCCTGCTTCCAGCCTAGCGGGGAGGAGCGGTCACGCCCCCCCACCTCCTTCCCCCATTCCTCCCCGTACTCTCCCTCCCTTTCCTTTATCCCCCCCCCATTGAACTGTTCCCAATCCTTCCCAGGATGGCGGGTGTGCCTGGGACCGGGACCCCCTCCATAAACACTCCTGCCCCACTCTCCCACCCCGAAGCCCCATCCCTGCCCTCAACAACCGGTCCTGCTGCCCCCGCTGAGCCGCCAGGAGTCATTCCCCAGGTGCGGGCGGAGGACGACTCTGGTGGGGATGCCAGGGACTCTGCTGCTGCCACGGCTCCTGCCCCACCTAATCTGGGGGGCGCTCCCTTGGTCGGGAGAAAAAATCAGGGGGGTAAAAAGAAGGGCAAAGGCCCCACCCGGAAGACAACACCTCCTGTGGCTGGGGCCCCTCCTCCTCCTCCCCCTCTATCCCTTCCACCAGCTCTGGGGGCAGCAGCACCCCCAGGGCGTATGCCCAGGTGGCTGCAGGCCCCCCGCCTGCCGCTGCCAAGACACCTGCCCTGACCACCACCTCCAGCACCATCCCAGGTGGCCGGGGCCCCTTCCCCACCCTTACCAGGAGGCATGGGGTCCGGTGCCTCCTGGTGCCTGCCTCGCCCCACGTGGAAACCTACGTGCGGGCGATGTCACGGGTGGTGGGGCCCACAGCCATGGTGGCGGCCTCCCATATGTATGGCAAGGTGGTCTTTTTCCTTGCCTCGGAGGCCGCCGCCCAGGAGGCGGTGGAGACGGGCCTGGTGGTGGGGGGCGTCCATGTCCCCGTGGAGCCCCTGGAGAACCAGGGCGTACGGGTGGTCTTGTCCTCTGTTCCGCCCTTCCTCCCCAATGCCGCCCTTCTGCCTTTCCTTGCCTCCCTGGGGAAGCCCCTCTCCACCATCAGCCCGCTTCCCCTCGGCTGCAAGGACCCCACCCTCCGCCACATCCTCTCGTTCCGCCGGCAGGTACAGCTGCAGCCGGCGGTGGCACGTGGCGGAGAGGCAGTCGAGGGGTTGTTCCTGGTGCCCCATCAAGGGGCCCAGTACCGGGTCCATTATACCTCAGGGGAGGGCCAGTGCTACCTCTGCTGGGCAGCGGGGCATGTTCGGAGGGACTGCCCCCTGGCCCAGCAAGGAGGGAGGCCCGGGACTCCCGGGACCCAGGAGGGTGCCAGCCAGACTATTGGCGGCACCCCCAGCAGCCGGCCAGTCCCTGTGGCCGCCCCCCCTCTGCCGGAAGTTGTCACCCGCGCTCGGGCCCCGGGGGCGCCCCCCCCGGCTCGCCCAGGCGAGCTGACGGGCCTCGCTGACGCCCGGAGCAGTACAGGTGCCGGAGAGGACCTCGGGGTGGCCGGGGGGGGGGCTTTCTTCTCCACCTTAATGGAGGAGATTGACTCCCTGGGGTTGACCCCGGCCTGCCCAGGGGAAGACGACCCCGCCCCCTGTATGGAGGGCCTACAGCAGGACGTCCCTGAATTGCTTTTCGTCTCCCCCTCCCTCCTGTCCTCAGTTGCCTCCCCTACCCCCACCACCGAGACCCCCCTCTGTCCCTCTACCCTCCATGCTGGGGAGGTGGGGCCCATTGCCGCAGCCCCTGAAGAGCCATCGGGGGCCAAAAGGCCGAGCCCCGGACCACCGGATGCCCCGCCCTTTGTTCTGGGCCAGCTGGCCTCCCTCCCCCCTGAAGTCTGCTCAGCTGCCCCCTCATGGGGCCCTGAAACCGGGGGTGCTGCGACCCCGCAGTCAGGCCCCCCAGAGAACATCTGGCCCACACCCACCCCCTCAGCTCCCGGCCCCAGCCAAGAGGCTGCACACCCCACCGACCTGGCCGTCTTGGTTGAGGACCCCACCCCCAAGTCTGACCCTGACCCCCTTCCCGCTCCTCCCCCTGACCCCTCCCTTACCCCAATTCCTGATCCCTTCCCCGCTCTCAACTTCTCCTCGGCCCTCACCCCTCCCGTCCCCGTACCTTCTCCCCCCACCCCTCTGCCTGTACATCTGCCGCCCCTGGGGTTGTCTCTTTCCCTCTGAAGAGCTCCCAGGAGGCGGCTTTTGTCTTTAGCACTCCCAGCCCACTCGAGGCGCTGTCTTCCCTCAGCCGCTGCCATCGCCCCCAGCCCCTGCCCCAATGGGCTAGAGGACTGCTGTGGGGGCCGAGCCGGAGGACAACCCCCATGAGGCGCTGCATGAGGAGCTGCGCATCTTTCTCCGGGACACGCGTGGTGCCCGGAACCGGGTGCAGCTCGCTCTGCAGTGCTGGGGGGGACTTCCACTGCATCCTCGGGGCTGTGAGGTCCACTATGAAGGAGGGGAAAGGGACCGGGCGGCGGGGCGCAGCGGCCTACCAACGGGCCAGCAGCTTTCGCGATGCCCTCAAGATCTACGGCACCAGCCACGGGCTGCTGCGGAGCCCGGCGAGAACCGCTAGCACTCCTGCCCACCAGGATCCACCCCAAACCTCCTCGTAATGCCTTTTACCATATGCACATTGAACACGAGGGGCTGCAGGACGGGTCTCCGCAGGAACCAGGTGCTCTCCTTCCTTCGGGAGGGGGGTACTCTGTAGCGTTCCTGCAGGAGACCCACACGGACCCAGCCGCCGAGGCCAGCTGGCGGCTGGAGTGGGGAGACGGGGTGCACCTTAGTCATCTCTCCGCCCATGCAGGCGGAGTGGCCAGCCTGTTCTCCCCTGCCCTGCAGCCTGAGGTGCTGGGGGTCACCGAGGTCGTGCCAGGCCACCTGCTGCACCTCCGGGTCCGTGTGGAGGGGCTGGCGTTGAATCTTGTCAACGTCTACGCCCTGACCGCGGCCCCGGAGCGGGTGCGGTTCTTCCAGCAGGCGGCTGCCTTCCTCGGCACACTGGATCCGCAAGAATGCCTGGTCCTGGGTGGGGATTTCAACACCACCCTTGTGGAGCATGACCGCACGGGGACCAAGCAGTGCCCGGCCGCCAGGGACGTCCTCAGGGAGATTGTCGACCATCACTTCCTGGTGGACGTCTGGCGCAACCACCACCTGGACGACATCACCACCTTCACCTTTGTCCGGGTGGGGGAAGATCGGTCGCGCCACTCCCGGTTGGACCGTATTTACATCTCTAGGCACCACCTTGCATGGGCCCACTCCCCCAGCATCCAGCCAGCCCAATTCTCAGATCACCATATGGTGACCGTGACGGCCTCTCTCACTGCGGAGAGGCCAGGGCCAGCCTACTGGCATTTTAACAACAGCCTGCTGGAGGACGTGGGCTTCGTGGCGTCCTTCCAGGGGTTCTGGCTGGCCTGGCGGGGGCAGAGAGGCGCCTTTCCCTCGGCACAGCGATGGTGGGATGTGGGGAAGGTGCGCGCCCAGCTCTTCTGCCGTGACGACACTCGGGGGCCAGCCGGCGGCAGGATGTGGGGATAGAGCAGCTGGAGCGGGAGGTTTTGGAGCTGGAGAGGCAACTGGCCACCAGCCCCGATGATCTGTCCCTCTGCGGAGCATGCCGGGAGAAGCGGGAGGAGCTTAGAGCCCTCAAAGACCTTCGAGCCCGAGGTGCCTTTGTCCGGTCCCGCATCCATCTCCTTCGGGAGATGGATCGCGGCTCCCGCCTCTTCTACGCCCTGGAGAAAAAGAGGGGGGCCCGGAAGCATGTCATCTGCCTCCTGGCTGCTGACGGCACCTGTCACGCGGGCTGCATTAGGAGGGGGGGCATTTGTGTTATTTGACATTAATATGTCAAAATCATAGTGATTCATGTGAAACATACCATGTCAGGTGCTGTTAGAAAGGTTATAATGTGCTGAGTAAGAAGATAATACTTGTGTTCATGTGTGATATATGTGAGGAAAGTTATGGAGATCTTTGATATCCTGTATTTCAAACTGTGCTGTAAAAGACACACCCCAGACAGAGAGGCCACAGGACAATAGCCCACTTAATGGCCCATCAAGACCTTTACAGAAGCCAAAGGCCTAGGAAGAAACTAAAGGCATACCTGAAGAGTTACCAGGATTGGCCCATGTGACTATGGACTTCATTTTGGTTCCAGTAAAGTTCCACAAGCCACATGGCCAGAAACAGAGGGTATATAAGATCAAACCACAGAAACCATTTTGTCTTCGTCTTCGTCTTGGTCTTTGCCTTGTGTCCTTGTTCCTGTCCAGCTGCGGACATACCTCTGGATTAACACACTTTGCAACTGAACTGAAGGACTTAGACCCATCCAGGTACTGGATGTATACCAGAGGAACTATACAAGCCTGCAACTCCACAATTGTTCTAGAAACCTGATGTATATGGACTTTTAAATCATCTGTATGTATCTGATTGCTTTAAGCCTTTAACACTTCTCTTATTGTTTGTTTTTCTTTTATCAATAAACCTTTAGTTTTAGTTACTAAAGGATTGGCTGGCAGCGTGGTATTTTGGGTAAGATCCAAACTTATAGTGAACTGGTACTGTGGCTGGTCCTTTGGGATCAGAGGGAATCTTTTAGTAAAGAGCACAGAGTTAAAGCAACTGATCTCTTTACTGGACCTAGTGTCGGTTTTGGGAGCCAGAGACTGAAATGCAGTAAAGGGGGCTGTGTGTATTTGCACAGTGGCTTCTTGATAACCAGTGTGGGGGAATCAGAAGCACTGTTTGTGGCTGGTTGGGAAGTCTGACTGTGGTGTCACCCACCAGTGCTGGGAGAATTTGCTCTCCTTTTGCAGCCTGCCCTGACCCTGGCATTATCAGTAGGCTACCCTGGGCACGGACGGGTTACAGCACCCCCCTCACGGACCCAGAGGAGATGCATGGAAGGGCCAGGGCCTTCTACGCGGACCTTTTCTCCCCAGAGCTGACCAATGTTGCCGCCTGTAGGGTGCTCTGGAACGAACTTCCCGCGGTCAGCACGGGCGACCGGGACCGGCTGGAGAAACCTCTCACTCTGGCCGAGTTCTCGGAAGCCCTCCGCCTCATGCCTACCAATAAATCCCCAGGCATGGACGGGCTGACCGCGGAGTTCTACTGCGTGTTTTGGGACGTCTTCAGCCTGGACCTTGTCACCATCTGGGCCGAGTCCGAGGTTAGCGGAGTGCTCCCCCTGTCGTGCAGGCGGGCCGTGCTCACCCTGCTGCCAAAGAAGGGGGACCTCTGCGACCTCCGGAACTGGCGTCCCCTCTCGCTCCTCGGCATGGACTACAAAATAGTGGCTAGGGCCGTCTCGCTGCGGCTGAAGTCCGTGCTGCAGGACGTGGTCCACCCCGACCAGACCTACACTATCCCGGGCTGCACCATCTTCAATAATCTGTATCTGGTCCGGGACCTCTTAGAACTTGGATGTAGGGATGGTCTGTCGTTCGCCCTCCTGTCCCTGGACCAGGAGAAGGTGTTCGACGGGATGGACCACGGGTATCTCCTGGGCACCCTGCAGGCGTTCGGCTTCGGACTCCGTTTTGTGGGATTTATCCGGGTTCTGTATGCCTCCGCAGAGTGCTTGGTCAAGCTCAACTGGATCCTGACCGAACCGGTCAGCTTCGGGCGTGGAGTACGCCAAGGCTGTCCGCTGTCCGGCCAGCTGTACGCTCTGGCCATCGAGCCCTTTCTCCGTCTCCTCCGCTAGAGGTTGACAGGCTTGGTGCTCCGTGAGCCAGAGCTGAGGCTGGTGCTGTCGGCGTACGCCGATGACGTGCTCCTCGTGGTCCAGGACCCGGGCGACCTGGTGCGGCTGGAGGACTGCCTGGCCGTCTACTCGGCAGCCTCCTCCGCCCGGGTCAACTGGGCCAAGAGCTCTGCCCTGACGGTAGGGGCCGGGTGGCAGGTGAGCTCCCTCCCACCTGCGCTTCAAGCCATCCGGTGGAGCACGGATCCACTGCTTTATCTGGGCGTTTACTTCTCCGCCACCCATCCCTCCCCAGCGAAGAACTGGCAGGATTTGGAGGGCAGGGTGTCTGAGCGGCTGCAGAGATGGACAGGACTGCTCCAGTGCCTCTCCCGCTGCGGGAGGGTACTGGTGATCAACCAGCTTGTTGAGCTGGAGCCAGGACACTCTGGTCCCGACCCCGAGTTTCCTGGCCCACCTCCAGAAGACAGTTCTGGAGTTCTTTTGGCCAGGACTGCACTGGGTCTCTGCAGGGATTCTGAGTCTCCCCCTGGAGGAGGGCGGGCAGGGCCTGTGCTGCATGCGCAGCCAGGTCCACACCTTCCGCCTCCAGGCCCTGCAGAGGCTCCTCTATAGTGCCAGTAGTCCGGTGTGGAGCCACTTGGCGCACGTCTTCCTCCGCCGCTTCCGAGGGCTCTGATACGACCGGCAGCTCTTTTTTCTTTACCCGAGAGGTCTTCCGCGAGACCTCTCCGAGCTGCCGGTCTTCTACCAGGACCTCCTCCGGACCTGGAGGCTCGTCTCAGCCTCCAGGCCCCTTGCGGTCACCGAGTGGGAGGATCTCCTCGCGGAGCCCCTGCTACACAATCCCCAGCTGCGTGTTCAGGTGGCGGAGGCCCCCTTGGTGCGACGGTGGTTGGTCCTGGCAGGAGTCACCAGGGTCGTAGACCTCCTGGACTACGCCCAGGGGGCCTGGGTGGACCCCCATGTGCTAGCTTGGCGTATGGGGCTCTCCACACCTCGAACCCCCCGATGTGTACTCCAGGAGGTGAGGGCAGCCTTGCCCCCTACTGCTTTGATGTACCTCGAGCGGGTCCTGCAGGAGGGTGCTCCCCGCCCCCCCCCCTCTCAGCCCAGGCCCTCCGGTGCTTACCATCGGGCCTCGGCCCTGCGAACCCCCTCGGCCCCCCCATTCTCACGTCCCAAACCAGCTGCTCGACCTGCAGCTGGCCCTCTTCCAGACTGCGCCTAGGAAACATCTGTACGCGCTCGTGCTCCACACCCTTCACTTCCTCACCCTCGCGTCCCGCCTGGACACCAAGTGGCAGGACCTCTTACCACCTTCAGAGGGCAAGGATCCCCGGTGGACCAGTCTATATTCCACCTTGACCCCACAGCCCACCAGGGATATCAGTTGGCGGCTCCTTCACGGAGCCGTGAGCACGGGCGTGTACTTGGCGTGGTTCACCTCTCACCCTGACACCTGCCCGTACTGTGGCGTGAGGGAGACCCTGGCGCACGTGTACCTGGAGTGCGCCAAGTTGCAGCCCCTCTTCCAGCTCCTCCAGAACCTCTTGTTGAGGTTCTGGCTTCACTTCTCCCTGCACCTGTTCATCCACTCACACCCCATCCATGGCCCCACGAAGTCGCGGGACCTCCTCGTCAACCTCCTCTTAGCCCTGGCCAAACTAGCCAGCTACAAGACAAGGGAGAGGAGGTTGGCAGGGGGGCTCTCTGCAACTGTGGGGCCTATTTCTGTTCCCTGGTCAACTCACGTCTCCGGGCAGAGTTCCTCTGGGCGGCGTCCGCTGGCTCCCTGGACACCTTCGAGGAGCAGTGGGCGCTGTCCTGGGTTCTCTGCTCAGTGTCCCCTTCCGGTTTCTTATGTTTGACCCTGTGACCCCACGCCCTTTCCTGGTTCTCATTTGTTGTCCCACGTAATCAGTTGGACCCGGGTCCAGTGGCTCTGCCCCTAGGCTGAGGGGGGGGGAGCCTTTAGCGGTGGGTGGGCTCGCGCCCACCCACCTAGCCCGGATTCCAATAGGAGCACCCTTGCATAGCCGTCTGGCCTGGCCCTGTCACAATACTTACTTAGAAAGAGCTGTGTGGTAACTTATAGCTGTGATAGCTATGCTGTTTATAGCCTTCCAAGAGTAAGTGAAGTACAGATGCAGTACTCTGTAGGCAGTCTGCTATGACTTGCTGAGGAACAACAGTGTGTTTAGGGAAGAAACTGTGTAGCTTTGTAACACCCTGGTCAGGAGGGAGACAGACAGGTGTCTCCACCCAACAGAGGTAATAGTTGGGGAACCGGAAGCCTGAGTATGGGTGCCCTTTCTGGAGCCTAGAAGAATACAGGTGCAGGTGCTCTGAATCATGACACTGTTCAGACATATAATAGACGACAGTCCTTGCCCCAAAGAGGTGACGCTCAAATATAGAATAGAACATTAGAGTTGGAGGGACCTCAGGAGGTCATCTAGTCCAACCCCCTGCTCAAAGCAGGAATATCCTCAGCTAAATCATCCCGGCGAGGGTTTTGTCAAGACTCAGCTTAAAAACTTCTAAAGATAGAGATGCCACCACCTCCCTAGGTAACCCATTCCAGTGCTTCACCCCCCTCCTAGTGAAAAGCTTTTTCCTAATGTCCAACCTAGACCTCCCCCACTGCAACTTGAGACTTTTGCTCCTTGTTCTGTCATCTTCCACCACTGAAAACAGCTTTGCTCCATCCTTCCTGGAACCCCCTTTCAGGTAGTTAAAGGCTGCTATCAAATCCCCCTTCATTCCTCTCTTCTGCAGACTAAACAGGCCGAGTTTTCTCAGCCTATCCTCATAAGTCTTGTGCTCCAGCCCCTTAATCATTTTTGTTGCCCTCCACTGGACTCTCTCCAACTTCTCCACATCCTTTTTGTAGTGGGGGGCCCAAAACTGGACACAATACTCCAAATGCGGCCTCACCAATGCAGAATAGAGGGGAATAATCACTTCCCATGATCTGCTGGCAATACTCTTACTAATGCAGCCCAATATGCCATTAGCCTTCTTGGCAACCAGGGCACACTGCTGACTCATATCCAGCTTTTTATCCACTAACTCCCAGATCCTTTTCTGCAGAATTGCTGCCTAGCTTGTTGGTCCCCAGTCTGTAGCTGTGCATGGGATTCTTCCATCCTAAGTGCAGGACTCTGCACTTATCCTTGTTGAACCTCATCAGATTTCTTTTGGTCCAATTCTCCAATTTGTTTAGGTCCTTCTGTATCCTATCCCTCCCTTCCAGGGTATCTACCACTCCCCCTAGCTTAGTGTCATCTGCAAACTTGCTGAGGGTGCAAACTACCCCATCCACCAGATCATTAATGAAGATGTTGAACAAAACTGGCCCCAGGACCGACCCATTGGGCACTCCACTTGTGACCGGCTGCCAGCTAGACATGGAGCCACTGATCACAACTTATTGGGCCCTATGCTCTAGCCAGTTGTCTATCCATTTTATAGTCCATTCATCCAACCCATACTTTAACTTGCTGATAAGAATACTGTGGGAGACCATATCAAAAGCTTTGCTAAAATCAAGGTATATCATGTCCACTACTTTCCCCTCACCTCTTCATAGAAAGCAATCAGGTTGGTCAGGCACGAAATATACAAGAAACATTTAAATGAGACAAAACAGGGACATGTGGGGAGATAGGACAAGGTAAGAAACATCACTGGGTATTTTAGCCAACACTACCTGTGTGTGCAGTTGTTAGGCAATTGGAAACAATCAGTAGATATTCGATTCTTTCTACAAAACTACTGTTGATATCACCAGCCACAAATGACACTAGACTGTAGCCCATAGTGGAATATATCCTCACCTTGATGGACAGGGTTTTACAGCTCCCATTAAACTGAATTCATACATCCATGCTCCATGAGATGAAAGTGTTTGTGTCTACATAGATCATATCAGTGGCTAAACAGAGGAGGGTGTGCTCCATTCATGTGTAACCTGATCTCTGAACTTGAACTGCATTAGCAATTATATTCCAAACCAGTCTGTTAAACATTAAAAGCTTCAAATTGCAAGGCATTTATTCTTGAAAGTATTTGATCAACAGATTAATTTCAAACAACTGGAAGCATTGGTAAAATTATATGTATAATATATATTTGCAGGGAAAAGTAGCTATATTTGGTATTTATTTATGAATGCTTCATGGCTATCAGAGCGTATTTACCATGAAGGCTGGCCCTTTGCTCACTTTGAAACCTCCATCCATTCAAAAATATTCCTCTATGTTCAGCTGTCACTATTGCTTTAACTCCTTAACATTACAAGAGCTATATTTGTGGTAGCAAGGAATTCTGGGGTGAAGGGTTAATCATTTCACTGCAGCTCAGGGATTAACATCCCATTAAAAACACATGTATCTAAGTGAGAATGAAAAATGACAAGTGGGGATGAAAGGTACATTCGTTCAAGCAGACAAGGAGTCCTTGAATTCAAGTTCAATACCTAAGTCAACTTTACTGCACGCGTCTCAGTCAATGCACTGATTGCTCTCCAAGTGGACTCAGTTAAAACACAGTGGCTGCGCAATTTTTAAGTCTATCACTAACATGCAAAGGTCAAGATGACTTTGAGTTGACCCTATTTCAATGCTGTACTTACGAGGAACTTGGTGATCCTCTTGTAACGATACAGTGACTGAATTATAGAAGAACCCTGGCAGAGCGAGACAAAGGTAGAATAGGAAATATGACAACGCCCTGGCTGGGATGATTTAGTTGGGGTTGGGCCTGCTTTCTATGATTCTAGCATCCTTACTGCTCATCTTATTCCTGTAAAACACCTTTCCTCTAAGAGGACCTCAAAATGATTTATAAACTATGGGATAGATCGGGAACTTCTTACTCATGTTGGTGAGCAGTTACTCACCCGAGTCGCTCAGATGAAGTCAGTAGGATTAACTGTGAGAAATTGTGAATCCAATATTCCTACTAGGGAGCAATCTGGCTTTACAGAAGTCACTTCACCTGCCGCTCGTGTGGGCCCCTAGATAGTGAAATGGAAGAAGGGTTCAGACACACAGGAGGCGAGGGATGCCTACTGCCATCAAGAGTGCAGCGGGAAACTTAGGTAGATAGAATGCAATTCTCCCAGGAGTTAATCAGGAAAGTTAGGCTAATGTTCCTGGCCTTAGGAAAAATGCAACAGGAAACGTAGTGACTACAGATTGTCAGGACCTCAGTTTTACATCCTAGCCAAAAAGCAACACATCCAGCAGCAGAGTGGTTCAGTACTGACAGACAGAAGAGTGCAACCTCTTCATCCGTTATCTAGACTTCCATAGGTCGTGTGTGTTTCCCCTGGATATCCAAATTACCGATAAGCAACCCCATCTGCTTTGCCTGTGAGATTTATAAAAATGTTAATGGAACAGTCCCTAGCAGAGGGCCAGCCTTGGCCATGGAACTAGATTATCTTTGCACCCTAAATAGGGCCAAAGGAAGAGTCAGATACAAACCCAGAGGAGAGCGATTCTCCAGCGATTTCAACACTGACTTTAAAAGCACACAGTGAAACAGCTAGAGAGAGGCCACCCTGTTCAAAGCTGGAAGCCTAAAAATCAGGCTTTTAAAGCCATATTGAGACATGTAAGTAGAAGTGCTTGCTTGCCACACAAGCCCCTTTTCTAGGGCAGTGCATGTGAGCTGCAGGTGCTCAGCACCTTTGATCAACAGGCCACTTCTATTTAGATACCATAATAGGGCTGTGAGAGCCTGATTTTAGGCTCCCGGTTTGAGGATTTTGGCCATGGAACATAGAATGGTGCTAACAATGTTTGGTGTTGATAGGATGTATGATTCTGCTGAAGTGTTTCTAACCAGTTTTCCTGCCCTTGGCCTTCTTTCCCTCTCCCATCAACTATGTACCACCCTGTTTCAATATCACTTTTACTGATTCAGAGTTAGGGCGTAGTGTAGACCTAGCCTCTGTCAGCAAAAATGTCTGTCGCTCAGGGGTGTGAATATTCCACTCTCTGAGTGACATAAGTTACACTGATATAAGCTCCCGTGTGCACAGCACTATGTCAGTGGGACAGCTTCTGCTGCTGACAGCTTCTGCCACTTGCAGGTGTGGTTTTTTTAAGGTAACAGTAGAGCTGTCCTGTCAATGTCTTCACCAGATTCACTGCAATGGCACAGCTGTATTGGTACCGCCGTGCACTGTACATATAGACATGGCCTCTATCTGCAGTGTAGCAGAGATGACTTCAGTGCACTGGTGACATTGTTAAAGAGCAACATAGCTGTCAGTTGGTATTTGAAACAGCTAAAGATCCTTATCAGCTCCATGAATAGCTTATAAGTCAACACACAGCCAATGAATGTCAAATTGACATGGCATGCATTACTGCAGTCAACCCTATGAGTTATTTGGTGGGAGGCAGGAAAAACAACACTCTGACCCAGCTTCACCTAGCCCCTAGACAAAGGAAATACAGTCAATGACTCAACTGGCTTTGGAATTTACTGTAATCAACGATAGAAGAACATTCCACCTGACAGAAAACAAATTAGAGATAATTAAACCTGTCATGCAGAAAAACTGGAAATACTTTCTGGTATTAGGGCCATAAGCCACGTAGCACATGTGGGGCTGAAAGGTAACTGCTGATTAAATGATTTATTGATCAGGAAGTACACCTGGGACCTCTGAAAATGGTCTGATTTAGATCATATGAAGGTATTTGTTGCAAAGACTAGGTCACCCTGCAAATCTAAGGGTGCAATTCTAACCTCAGCAACTTGTCCATTCTCGGCCTTCTCTCAAAGGCCAAGGGCAAGACTGTGGGGGCAGTTGGAGTCATACCACCCCAGCAACCGGGAGAGTACATCACTCTCAGAGCTTCCCACCAGGCAGCAGCAGCATGCCGCAGGTGAGAAGGTGCAGCACGCACTCCCCTTCGCAGCTGCTGTGCTTGCTCTGTGCTGGGGTAGGGAATGACTAGGTCCCATGGGAGCCAGCAGAAAGCGGTGCATGCGTTCGCTCACCTTCCTTTGTAAAGAGATTCCTTCAGGATGAATGCATTAAATGGAATCAAAACTACCATTTAGAAAACGTATCACATTCAGAGGAATGGTCACAGTTTCATTCAATTATAGTTTTATTTAAAAAAAGCTTTCAAAATGGTCCCACATTGGCATGTCCAATATAAATCCTTCACAAGTTGCAAACCAGTACAATAACGAAAGACTCTTTCAGACACAAACGGAGTAAACATTTGTATGCTAAAGGGTCGTGAGGAACATTGGAGCCATCTATTTTAAATTACAGCTCTCTTTTCTGATACACTAGGATTACAAAACTGAACTTGTCTTTAGCACGTAAGATTTAGGGAAATGACAGTTTAAACCGAAGCAGAAGTTTCATAGAACATCTGCTGAGCTAAGCAGATGATCTGTCCCTACCACTATCACTATCACAGCAGCAGCAGGGCAAGCAAGAACCTTTGAACATCCTAAGCAGAAGTAACTGTGAACGTTCTCCTGCCTCTTTAAGGCTCAGACAGAGCTTCCTTCAGCCCTAATTCCTAAAGGGACAGGAAAGCTTTTCAGGCTGAGGTGTTACGAGGCCAATCTCCACTATTCTTTTAAGGTTTTGGCTTCTTCCTTCTCCTCTAGCCTATCCTGAAAACTTATATACTCACCTATCGGCAATCGGCTCCTCTGTATTTCTGTGGTGAGACATGCCTTTTAGTAAAAGACGGGGGTGGTTGGATGTTTGGGGCAGTGATCCTCTGTTTTCCAGAATCAGTGTGGGATCCCTTCACCCTATCACCACATACAGTGTGTGCGCATGCATGCACTTTTCTACAGAGATTGTCTCTTGAGTTGTTTATCTATGGCAGCAGCGACACTGATTTGAAGGTCAGTTAATGACAACCCTTTATTTTCAATTTTCCATAACTCCCTGATTTAATTACAGTTGTGTCCTTTCATGATCTCCTAATCTAAGCCTATGGATCCGGTTCTTCATTGTCCTGCACCTTGTGCAGTCCCTTATATTGGTGCAAAGTGCTACCAAATCTGAGTGGTAAAGATTGGAACCTATTCTGCACCATAGTAACTGATTAAACAAAATACAGGGCAATGGAGACAACTTTCTGACAATGATGAAGGGAAGATGTTGGAAAATGTGCCTCCTTTTTGATGTTGCCAATCCCACTTCTACCCTTCAAGGTCTGAACAGTATCGATTGTCAGGTCTACCGGAGGTGGTTTTAGCAGATCAGTTAGAGGAGGATGAAAAACCTAAATCCTTTTTTCTGGCAATATTTATCTGACCACCACATTGGTCATTCTGGCTACATTCATGCCCATTTTGTGTTTAGCTCCCATAAACGTTCTATCAAATGAACTTTCTGGCTGAAATGCTTCTATGAAACAATAAATTTTAAGTGAACATTAGAGAATCTTGAATTTATTGGAGCTAGAAACATGAATCACATTTAGTCAATCAAGGAAACAAACAAATCAAAATGAACTGATGCAGCTATAATTGCATACCTGAAATACTGAATGTTCACGATGAGTGCTCATGAACAATCTCTAGATCAAGCTCCAGTCTTGGAAAGATTTATTGACATGCTTGATTTTACACACTGAGCAGTCCCATTGAATTCCTTGAGTCTACCTATAGAATGTAAAGATAATTCAATGGATAATTTCTCTGAATGATTCCTGGGCCTTGATTTGCAAAAATATGTATATGTCCTTAACTTTATTCAATGAGAGTAGGCCCATTGAGGTCAAAGGGACTTTTCACAGTGTGTAGAGTTAAGGAGGTGTTTAAGTTCTTGCGGAACTGGGGCCCAAGAATCATTCATATCAATATTTCAATGAGTAATCTGAAATATGAGAATCTTAAAATGCCCAAGGACATTTCCCAAACAGAAAGAGAAGCTGCAACTATATAATTGTTTATATTATTTAATAGAAATGAATCACTCAGTCCTGTGAAAATATTATATATCTGGATAAATTTATAATTGACTTTAGGAACGAAACCTTAAAATAAAAAATGAGCAAAATCCAAGCCTGATGTAAGGCACAAACTGGGAGAACATCCAAAATGTGAAGTAGTCAAATATGTATGACATCATCATCATGTTCAGAGAGAGCAAGTGTGCAATAATGTACGGTTAGAAGTACATCAAACCATGGAAAGAGATGAAAGCCTCTCAGAGGAGACTATTTAATGCCATCAAGAGATGTAGTTGCTAGGGGTGTCTCATGGGATGAATAATTTTCTAAAGATCCCATTTTTACTCAGCCTGACTGATAATTATTTTTATGCAGTAATATTGACTTGTTTGTATCAAATTGGATACAAATTGGGCCAAATTCATCCCTGATGTGACTCCAGCATTGTCAATGGAGTTCACCACCAGGGATTATCTTGGCCCGTGGATATCCATGATAAAAATATAGACATGCAACTCTAAGTAACTTCCCATCTCCATTCCCCCCACAATATGTGCATTACTAGATGGAGATGTAGAATTATCTATAATAATGCAAAAAAAAAGTCAGAAGTGTTCAATAAATATTTCTGTTCCATATTTGGGGGAAAAAACAGATGTACTCATATCACATAATACACTTTTCATTCCACCAATATCTCAGGAGGATGTTAACCAGCAATCTATTAAAGTTAGATATTTTAAAATCAGCCTGTCCAGATGCACACACACTTGAAAGCAAGTTGTTTTGTTTGGTCTTTAAGAGCTGTTTGAGGAGCTCACTGAACCATTAATGTTGATTTTCAATAAATCTTTTGGAACTTCCCTTGTGGTCCAAGACCAGAAGAAAGCATATATGGTGCCAATATTTAAAAAGGGTAATCAGGATGACCCAGGTCATTATATAACTATCAGCCTGACATGGAGCCCAAGCAAGATAATGGAGCCGCTGCTATAGGACTCCATTAATAAGGAATTAAAGGGAAATACAATGAATGTCCACCAACATGAAAAATAAATCCCTGTCAAACTAACTTGATTTTTCTGTGATGAGATTACAAATTTGGTTGATAAAGGTAAGTGCTGATATAATATACTTAGATTTCTGTAAGTCATTTGACTTGGTATCACATGATATTTTGATTAAAAAACTAGATTGATGCAAAATTAACATGGCACATATTAAATAGATTAAAAGACGGCTAACTGAAAAGTCTTAAAATGTAATTGTCAATGGTGAATCATCAAAGGGGGTTTATAATAGGATCATGCAAAGATCAGCTCTTGGACCTATGCTGTAACATTTTTACCAATAACCTGGAAGAAAATGTAAAATCATCACTGATAAAATCTGCAGATGACACAAAAATTGGGAAGTGGTAAATAAGAAAGAGGACAAGTCATTGATATAGAGCTTCCTGGATTGCTTGGTAAACTGAGCTCAGGCAAACTATGTATTTTAATATAGCTAAATATAAATGTATACAAAGAATATAGACCACATTTAGAGGATGGGGGATTCTATGCTCGGAAGCAATGACTCAGATTTGGGGCTCGAGGTGGACAGTCAGTTGAAAGTCAGCTCCCAGAGAAATGCTCTGGCCAAAAGGGCTAATGCAATCCTGAGATGCATAAAACAGGACATTTTGAGTAAGTAGAGAGATTATTTTACCTCGGTAGCTGACACTGGGGCGACTGCTTCTGGAATACCATCTCTAGTTCTGGTATCCAAGGGATGTTGATAAATTTTAGAGGGTTCAAAGAAGAACGATTAAGGCACTAGAGAACAAGCCTCATAGTGACTGACCTTCTTGAGTCCATCTATTTAGCTTAACAAAAGGTCAAGCCATGACTTGATCACAACATTGGGAACAAATATTTGATAACGGGCTCTTTCATTTAGCTGAGAAAGGTAGCACACAATCCAATGCTGGAAGCTGAAGCTAGACAAATTCACAATGGAAATAAGATGTAAATTTTTAACAGAGAATGTAAATATCCATTGGGACAATTCACCAAGGATCATGATGGATTCTCAATACCTGAGAATTTTTAAAATCAAGAATGGATGTTTTTCCAAAAAACACTCTCTCTGGGAATAATTCTGGGGGAGTTCTCTGGCTTGTGTTATACAGGAGCCCAGACTAGATGATCTCAATGGTCCCTTCTAGCCTTGGAATCTACGGATATTCTGGTCCACACCCACTGTACAGTTTATACATACAAAAAGTAGGAATATCTACATAGGGATGCAGTGAGAAGAGAAGCCATTGCTGGATTAGGATATCCAAGTATATACACTGGGGTAGGGGTGCCCGGGGTGCGCTGTGGCAGGTCACTCAGGCCACAAAGCGAAATCCCTATGGAAAGTGAGATGCCCATGCCCCTACCTCCACCCTGGTACCCCACTCAGCCCCAGCAAGAGGGCAGACTATCCAAGCATCAACACCCCAGGACCTCGATACACCACACATCACAATGACCTGCTATATTGCAGTGGGGGCCCAATTAGGGCTGGCCAACATCTTTCCCAGCTCCGGGCTTGATGGCACATGGTTATATGCAGAGTCAGCCACAATTTGACTCATAACATACAACAGCAAAATATGGAGTAACAAGCTATGTGTATCATTTGGGATGATCAAAAACCACCCAGTCACCTCTCTTCACCTTGTAATTCTTTAGTAATGGCTATTTCCAAATGTATATAGGAACACCACATCATATTCAATTTTAGCCAGTGTAAATTCTCTCTCAATTCATGCAGAAATGAGTGTACACACACACACATACACAAATGAAGGGAAGATCCTCCATTGGTGTAATTTGTCATAGCTTCAATTTTTCCATTGAAGTCAATGGAACTATGGCAATTTATACTAGCTGAGGATCTGCCCATACAGTATACAGATTTACTCGCCTTCGTACCACATTCTGCACTTAACTTTAGCAAGAATGAACCATCTGGCAGAATTAAACAACATACAAGCAAGATTCATTTCTTCTCCATGAGCTGAGCTGTGACTTTTTCAGCAGGTAACATTGCTAGATACGTACAACAGAGACAAGTCCAACAGGAAACCCTAGAGACAGATGAGATTTGGGAACCATCAAACAGTGATACTGTTTTATTGTCCAATTTTAGCTAGAGAAGACTGGACTTGTGGACTGCGCGGATGCTAATGATGTGCCTATGATATAAGGCAAGTGAAACCCAGGCTAGACTTAGGAGCAGGACCAAGGGCTACATCTGAACAGAGGGGCAAATCTTTCAAGAGAGGTTCAGAGAAGGCTAAAGCTGCATGCAAACTCCCATGTTGAGCAGTAACAACCCTGACTTATGTACAAGCTAAGTCCTGAGAGCTGCTGAGCTCTGAACGCTTAGCAACCTTGGGTGCTCAGACCCTCTAAGGGCAAGTTACTGCAGTGCAAACCAGGGTGTGAATCTACAGCACACCAGCTTGCTTTGCAGTAACATCCTGCATGGACATCGCTCCAGCACAGAAACTCCTGGAGTACGGCTTGGCTTCCTATGCCACAGGATGTTATTGCGCAGCAAGCTGGTTATCCTAACACAGGACGTTATTGCGCAGCAAGCTGGTGCGCTATAGATTCACACCACAGCTTACTGCACAGTAACTTGCTGTGCAGACAAACCCTGAGAATTTGGTTCCATCTGAGCTAGAGGACTGGTAAAGAGGTCAGGGTCCATTTTTTTTCATACAAACAGTCGTACAGGAAGTGGAATAGGAACTATCCCCAAACCAAGCCTCATTTAAAAGAAAAATGTTCAGGTTGAATGTGTGTTTCAGGGGAAGTCAGTTAATCAGAAAATAACATCCCATTTTCTGTATAAAAAGTGTACCCCTGAGAAGACTTCCAAGTTAATCAGTCTGGAAATAAACAAACAATTAGAGGATTCCATCCGTACCCCACTACCATATAATCCTTCATCACTCATTTTCATTGGTCATCTTGCCTGGCTCAGATCATTCTCTGGGCTCATTTGTAGGAATAGAGACCCCTTTAGTTTGTTCTGTATTGATGACAACTCATATTTAGGTGTATTACAGTACTGCCAGGGTATGTCTACACTGGAACTGGACACGCACAGCTGGCTCATACCAGTTTACTCAGACTCACAGGGATCAGGCTTAGGCATTATTTAACTGCCACATAAATGATTGGGCTCAGGCTGCAGCCTGAGCTCAGGAACCCTCCCACCTCGCAACATCTAAACCACAGTTAAACAACCCGTTAGCCCAAGCCGGCTGGCAGGCAGAGGCCAACTGTGAGTTTTTAATTGCTGTGTAGAAATATCCCTAGAGGCCCCCACTGAGATTATGGTAGGCACTACAGAGAGACACACTCTGCCCTGAAGAATTTCTAGTCTAAAGAGACATGACAGCCACAAAGTAGAAATGGAAAGAGATGCAAAATGACTTACCTAAAGTGACACAGCAGGTGAACAGCAGAGCCACAAACAGACCTCAGGTCTCTAGACTTCCAGTCCAGTGTCCCTATTCACTAGGCCACATGTGCTGTCAGCTATATACTGTTGATTAGATTTATTATGCATCCAGCAAACAAAGGTATGTTCACATTCACTATACATTCACCTAGCATAGTGGGGGACTAGAAGAATAATTGCAGGACAGACTAAATTATAGCTCTGTCCAGTGTTATGGAAGACTTAGGGTTATGAAGTGAGGTATAGTAGGGCTTCTCCCCAGCATAACAAGCACTCATAGCATGTCCACCCTCTTTTCAGGCCAACTTTAGCCAATAAACAAAAAGTTCCTCACACTTTGTCCTAAAGTTTCACAGCCTCCCAGCCCCCAAGGGTCTTTAATAATTCTGCTTCCTGCCACTCCACCCAGCTCCCTACTCAGTTAGCCCTCACGCAGCCACTGCACTATTGTTCTTCTGGAAAAGCAGCTCCAGACTAACCTGCCTGAGTACCTAACACCTTGCTCAGAAGCGCTACTGAAAAGAATCACACCCATCCTCTGAGCAGCAGCTATAGCCTGTCTTAATCCTGCCTCCTCTCCCTGCCCTTTCACAGGCCTTTATAGCCCCAGGTAGAGAGCGATCCCCTATAATTAGCTCAACTGGGCACACCTGCTCTGCTTATAGGGCTTAGCTGCCTTGTGACATGGGGTTATATAAGTATTTACTGAGCCTGAATGTTTGCATTTTTAGCTCTATGAATCTATATTATGTGAAAACTAATGTGTGTAGTTCTTATTTATGAGACCTGCTATAACCTATGCCTGTGTACTAGTATATTGGAAATGGACCCTTTGAATAGAAAAGGGGGAGTTAAATGTTGTAATTATCTAATAATTTGTTATTTGGAGGCTGGTAGGTAGTGTGGCAAGGTTAGGTTAGCTGGTGTGATAGCAAGTGAGGGAAGACATTATGGCAGTGGGGAAGTGGTGGATTTTCATTGCTTCCAGAGTTTTTCACATTTTTAAGGCACAAACTGTTTCTGTGGAAAGTGTAATATTGTTTTATGGACATTCCTGGGCTTTGCTGACTCATGCTTTCAACCTTAAGTCTCTTTCAACAAATGTTTTGTTATGGAAGTCCTCTGGTGTTTTCATGTGCTTTAATGAGTGCCAAGGCCTAGACTAAGTTGGCATGGGGCGGCCGAGAAGGTGAGCCCTGCTCCAAGAGATTATATAAGGACTAACAAAGTGGGGCCCCTCTCCAGTAGGTGATATAGGGGAAGGACAGAGGAGGATTCCCTGGTGTGTCAAGGGATTACTGGAGGGAGATGGAGATGACAGGCTTTTAGTTACATAGAAAACTACAAATATTAAAGTTTCATAACAGAAAGCATTAAAAGTTTAAAGTCTTTAATGAAAGACTTTGCTTTCCCCTGTCCTCTCCCCAAATCCCTTGTTTCTCTCCTTTTACTTTCCCCTGTCACTGTTCCTCTATCCTGCCCTCTCAACCAGCTCCATATGCCTCCTCCAAGATTGAGGAGTATAATGCCTTGGCCCCTTTTGATACATCTCTCTATATTCCCACCCAAACTCCTCCAGGACTGCTGCCTCACCACGTGTCTCCTGATCTCCCACCCCTTCCTTCTGGTTCAGCACAGCCTGCCATTGACAGTCAGTCAGTTTATATTTTTAGATGATGGTCTCTATACACCTGAAAACTGCTCTGGACCAGTGTGACCCACGCTGCAGCTGCGGTAACAGGCAAAGATAAAATAATAAAGAACAAAATACAGTGTCCTGCTACTTTAAGGCACACTCAACTTGCTGCAGAGCTTTCCTCTGCTCTGACCCAATGTACCAGAGCTTTCTTCAGGCCGATTAAAAATAAAGAGCAACATGGTAAACAAAGGGTACTTCTGCTGGGGGAAATAAAAACCAGGCCTTAATCTGCAAAGCCTATTGTAAGCAAGACAGTCAATTTCTCCACCCTTTACACAGTCTGTGCCTGAGAGCTTCCTCAGCCTCTATTTCCTCCTCTTTACATCCCTGCATTAATGAAGCTTTAGTATGGTCCTTCCTAGCCTATCATAACATGGGAGTACAAACACCTCATTTCAAGCTCTTTTATATTATACATCTTTGTAAGTTCCCTATTAGCCCTCTGAGAAACACTGGGCCACTTGTCCTCAGACAGGCCTGCAAAATGTAGTCTTTCTTGGCCAAGTCATTTGGGAGATAAGATGAGGGGTCAGGGGGGACCCCAAAATGTTACAAAAAGTCAACAAGAGGCAAATTTACAAAAAACCACCTGAGGGTGAAATCCTGGCCCATTGAAGTCATTGGCAAATTTCCCCTTGATATCAACAGGCCAGGATTTTTATCCCATAACTTTAAAAAAATTTTCTAACCCCTCCTCCCTCCCTCCCAAAAAAAAAAAAACCCCAACAATAAAACAAACAAAAAACCCCACTTTTCATAAAAATTCTATTCAGAGGAGAGTTGTCATGTAATTTCCAGGGATTATTTTCTTTTGGAGGAAATTGAGTTTGGCAAAATTTGAATATTGGGGTCACAATGGTAAATTAGCTCGGGTCCCTAACTACAGAACTAACGTGATCACTTCATAATCTTTACTAATTATACACAGTTATTAAAGTATGAAAAGCAGTTGAACGCTTAGGACCTGATTCTCAGTTACACTAAGGCCCCTTTATGCTGTTCTGGCAGCATAAATTTATGCTCACTTGGCTCTGGCAGTATAATGTGTAGGGCCTTGGTGCAAATAAGGATCAGGCCCTAATTATTTTTAAATACACAGTCCAGTGATAGATCCCTTTTGAATTCAGTTAGGTAGAAGTATTTAATACAGCAAGGAACCCAAATGGGTGACACTTTGTTAAAAAGGAGGGCTTATAGATCCAGCAAGCATAGTACAACATGTATTTGAGAAGGACCTTACAATGACTCAACTAAAAAGTAAGCTCCAAAAAGGACAGATGGAACTAAGACAACTGTACGGACAACTGAGACAAACTCTATGACTGACAATTCCAGAAATAACTGGAAATGGTAGTTAGCGCTTCTCAGATTCCACTTTTTGGACAAGTAGATTTTTTGTTTGTTTGCCTTCCTTTTAAAATGAAAAAAGCAAAATAGCAAAAGCCAGCTTTTTCCTCAGTTTGTTTGGTGCGTTTGCTAAGCAGTGTTGCAGTTACAGCGGTGGGGAGGTTCACAGTCTTTGGAGCATAGAATCACACCCTAGAAAAGTTTTTAAAATCAACAACAACAAAAGGTTCTTAAAACATATAACCACATATAAAATCATATGGCATCTGCTGACAATACATGTTCAGATGTCGGCATCCTTGGAAGGACTGTACATGAAGAGGTGTCTCTCATCAGATGGCATAGGCTGTCGTGTCTATGGTAACACTGGTTAGGTTTTGAGCTGCTATATGTACTGACTTCTGAGGAAAAAGGTCTGCAGAAAAGGGATAATGTCTCTGTTGTAGTTTTAATGTTTAAAGAGAATGAACGGAAGCTTTAGAACGGGTACTGTGATACGTATATCCTCAGCCGGATGACAGAACTTCCTCTGAAGTTGATGACTGTGTTGACAGTGATCATTTCCAAGTCCAACTGAATGGTACGTGGCCCTTTCACGGGACGGGTCATCACTAGAGTAGCACTGATAGGTCCCGTTTGCTGTGTGCAAAACAGAGGGAAGCAGGTGAGATTTCCAACGCTGATACATGACATTTATGATCTTAAGCAGTACCCTTTATGTTTGAGTCTCTAAAAACTCAGAAGGCTGCTTCCTTTGCCCTTCTGTCTATTGAGTTGAGGTGGGCAAGTGTCATTAGTCCTCTTTTAAAGATGGAACACTTTGGGCACAGAGTAGTTAAGTGACTAGAATGAAGGTCACTATTGGCAGCAAGTCAATGGTATATCTGGGAATTAAAGTCAGGTTTCCTGACACCTAGTTCAGTGCCCTGTGCATTGCACCTCATTGACTTGGTGAGTACTTGGGTGAGACACCTCCAAAGGAAACCCAGGTGCCGGTGATTTCATAGGTGTCACTATTTTCTTTAAAGGTCTGGCCACAGTAAATGGAGGTGTGATCATAGTGTGAGTAGCACACCTGTGCTAACTTAGCTAGTCTGGGTAACAATAGTAGTGAAGATGTTAATAGTAATGACGCCTGGGCTTCAGTGGGGCTAGTACATGTCCATGTCCAAGGCCACTAGGGACCCTGGGTACATATTTGGGTTGCTAACCTGTGGTAAAGTCTGTGCTGCCTTGTTTTCTCTCTTCTTGTTACTCATGTTAGCTAGATTTACCCTAGCTTTAATCACCCTTCATTTGCAGTGTAGACATACTTTGTCGCTACTGAACCAATGTAGCATAGTGGTAGAAGACACTGTGCTGCTGTGGTTGCCATGTTTGGACTGATGTATAAAACAGAGGGAATTAAAGGGTCACTCGCTGTAAAATTCTTAAACTGGCAATTACATTCTGCCTACCTAAATATTGCCTACAGCCCACTTTGAATTGGAAAAGGTGCTTTGCATTTCCTTATCTCAACTGTTGTGTATTTATATGCATTGTTGAGAGCCATTGTACTTCACTGCAGAGGTGGCTGCATTTCAATGGTATAGGAAATGTCCCTCAGTACAGTTAGTCTATCCATTTGTAAAGCATGTGGGGATCCTTGCAGATGAAAGCTGTTATTGTACATATAAATCCATTGTTATTATCTGGAGGAAAAAGCCCGGATATGGATTCAAGAGGTGTTGACATGCTGGGCCAGAGATTCTTTTCCTGTTTCCATTAGTTCTTAAGCTTCATGACGTTTATTTTGGTTTGATGCAGAGAAAATATATCCATTGAAAGAGACACTGTGGAGTGGTTTTAAGTACCAAGATTTAGTTTGTATTTAAAAAGAAAAGAGTATTACAAAAACTTGATATATCTAGAAACGTGTTTATGAATATTTTTCCAGTTTCAATGGAAACAGGGTTGGTTTTTCATTTGCATAAGTATGTATTGCAAAATCAGACCCTACAGAGAGCCTCCTTTGAATGTATTCTACACGAAGGTGAAAGCAATGCTGGAATTGCAGGGCAGATTTTCAGATGTGCTCAGCTCATCTCTCAAGCATATCTGAAAATCGGGCTCTCATTTGGGTACCTAAATGGGAGCTCAATGCTTGGTAATCTAGCCAGATTGGAGGGTTCTCAGCACTAGAAAATCTGGCCCCGTGTTGCTAAATTGAACAGCAATTCACCATCCAGCAGAACTTCACAACACAGCCTGGGGCCTGTTTTATTAGGGTGACCAGGTGTCCCAATTTTATAGGGACAGTCCCGATATTCAGGGCTTTTTTTAATATAGGTGCCTAGTACCTCCATCCTGTCCCGATTTTTCAAACTTGCCATCTGGTCACCGTATGTTTTACTGAGAGACATATTGTTTAGCCAGAGCACTTGGGTTAGCTCCTGGTAGTTTTTGAAAAAGTACCACAAAAATTTGAGCTGATAGTGGTCTGTCCCACACCACCAGCATCCCCCACATCTTCAACCTCTCATTTTATTTGGTTTTCAAAATGAAGGAACAGGCACCACCTACTGGTTATAACCTAGACACTCTGAGAATGTTAGGCTACCAGTTAAAGGAAAAGCGCAGCATGTCCAATAAAAGAAAGGCCTTGGGTGCTTTATGGAATAAATGAAAGACAGGAATCAGATTTGAACAATGGCATTTATCCCTCGACCCCAGACAACTGACTGATCAGCCCAGACAGGTGAAAAAGTCTGGGACAAGTACAACTTTGTGAGATCCTGCTAACAGGGTGGAAATGATTCTCTGGAACCTTCAGACAAAGTTGGTGCCATTTAAAGCTCAGAATCTGATGCTCCCATGAAGAATGTGAATTGGGAAATGCCAGAATCTGTTCTATTATTTTTTCCTATGATATGCTGAAAGTGTCATCAGATGTATGCCACTGAATGGCTCTTGGGGTAATTATCAGGCTTAGGTTCTGCTTATGATTACTACCCAAGCTTCTGAGTCTCACCGTCAGCGTTCCTTGTTCAAAGAATGTCAGCTGTCCAATGTATATCCAGTGGAAATGGGGTGGTCAGCCAAAAATGTTGTGGAAAAATTGGACTTTTTATTGAAAATCCAAAATCCTGAAAACTAAATATTTTTCAGTGTTTATCCAAAAACATTTGTGTTTTGACTGAACCTTTTTGGGGTTTGATTTTCAGTTTCCTGGTGAAAAATCAAGAAGTCTCAAAGAAAGCAGACTCTTGCTGCAAAAACCTTCTTTTAAGAGAAAAGTCAATTTTTCAGTTTAAAAAAACTGACCATTTTAAACCAGATCCCTCCTGAACTATTTCAAGACATGAGGTCACAGATCTCACTGAGCTCTAGAGTAGGGCACCTTACTGCAGAATCCGCATCCACTGCCATTCTGGGTTTGAGCAATCTCCTTGGATTATGTATCAGTACACTACTCTGCCTGGCTTTGGATGGAGCAAGACAGACACACATCAGCCCTATGTGAGAACTTGCTCAGAAATTTTAAATAGCTTGCAATTAAAAACATAATACAGCTGTCAGAGAAGGTTGTGGCAAACTATAAGACACTGATAGGACTCAATACAGACTTACACGCATGTAGAATTCTCGGCCCTCATTCCCTGATTTGATCTGGAAGATGTAATAGGCACCAGGGTAGCGAGTTGTTGCTTGCATTTGGAAGATGTCAGAAGGCACGGACCGTCCTGACACCACGTCCATGTCTCTGTATAGGATGGTGAATGGTTGATCTCTGCAACCGGGGTTTTCAGCTGGACACATGCAGCGACTAATGAAGACAGAATTATCATCAGTGTCGAGCAAATTCTGCAACACCTAATTCACTATGTGTTGCTATGACAGCAAAAAATAATGGAGTACAAAAAATAACTGGCTTAAATAACCAATGCAACTGTCATTTCCTTTGCTTGCATTGTGAGCTCTCCATAGCTCCACCCCATCATGCATTTATCTCTGCCTTCATTTTTCTCCTTCTCTCTGGGTTTTTCCAAAGCTGCTCTTACACTGCAACCTTTATCTCCTTCAGTCACGCAAGAATGTGGACTTTCTTTCTGGCAGCTCTGCAGCTATGGAATAGCTTCCCATTGCATGCTTGTCCTGGTAGGCATTTAATCTATAAACTCTTCAGGATAGGGACCATTAATTATTGGCCCAGCTCACTGATGGTGCAGTACCATGAACTCCAGTGGTGCTATATAAGTAACACATTACTTTTTTTTAACAGGCTGTGTGTCCAACACATTCTGGGCACGGGCCATAGCTTAAATACAGCCAGACAGTAAATCTAAAGACTGGCCAGAGCCACAAGGTCCAGTTCTTCTAATGTTTGGGTTTGAAGTTTTGGTTCAGGCACATCTCTGATTAAATCACAGTCAACAACAGATGGTCCCTCCCTTTACTCTATACCTACCATCCATAAATACACCATGTTTGGGGTTGGGCAAAGTTGAACAAACACTTGACCAAAGAGATGTTTTGCACTGATGGTCAATAAAGGTAAGTTTGTTATAAATGTTATGTTCCAGATCAAAGATGGCTAATTCCCCAGTGAAGCCAACTAGAAGCAAATAATGAAAATCTCTCAGCAATCATCACATTATTCAAAAGAGGGATGCAAGAAGTGTATCATTAACCACAACACTGCATAGCTCTTTATGATTACAGTACTAAATGCCCATGTGATGGTATATCCCCCACACTTGTCCTGAAGGGGTTAAGGCAGGAGCCAATTAGACTATTAGGCAGCAAGCTGGGGGGAATTAAGATTGCAAGAGAAGCCCTAATTAAGAGACCCTCATCTTTGCAGGAACTGGAGGGGCCTTTATAAACCAAGAAGCTCCCAACAGCAGGGGCTGCTGCGAAAGGCTGCAGTCACTCACTCCCTGGGAAGAGGGAGGTGTGTTTGGAGGCTGAAAAGATGCATAGCTTGCAGTTGCTCCCTGGGAGGAGGGAGCGGTGAAACTGGCAGACCCAGAGAAGGAAGGGAAAGCCAGAAGGTTAGGATAGGCCTGGAGAAATGCAGCAAGATACAGGGTGGAACAGAGCTTGACTGCTGACTAGAGGGTCCCTGAACTGGAACCCAGAGAAGAGGATAGGCCCAGGTTCCCCAACCAGCGAATGAGGAAGTGGCATTAGCAGGGCAGCGCATAGGAAGGCTACCTGAACCTGTTGGGAGAAGGAACAGCTCCAGGCCCCCCAAAAGGGAAACCCTGGAGTGACCTAGCTGGAGGACTAAGTCACAAAGAGGCCACAGCAGCTCCTGGAGCAACAGAGGGGCTACAGACAGAGACAGCTTGCAACTGTGGGGAGAGGTATTACCCTGGTGAGCTATTCCCCAGAATGGCCAGGAGGAGGAGCCATACCTGGAGTGAGTGGAGCAACCTGTCATAGCCCACAAACTTGGTTAACACAAAGTTAAAGTTAACCATTGATTTCAGTGCATGCGGGCCTGTGCCATGCACCGAGCATGGCTGTTCTCAGCTTCCGACCCCACCTGAGCACTGTGTACCTATACCATATACTGAGCATGCTCATTTCCCGCTTCCCAATGGTCTCAGCACACTGGAGGCATGTTTTGAAGCAGGAACAGAAGCTGGGGCATGGATGTGGGGGGCAAGGGGGAGAGCTTGGAGGAGCAGAGATGAAACTCCCTATACCCTCACTGCACACCTTTCAGATGCTCCTTTACTCTACACACTCGCCTGCATTATTTGGACTGCCTCTTTCTCCCTAGAAGCAGCTGTATCAGGGTGAAGGGTGAACCTGGGATCCCTTCCCTTCTCCTGGAGACAGCACAAGGAAGGTGTGGAGTTGAGTTCCTTTCCTGCTTGGGAACAACAGTGGAGGGAAAGGGCACCCCCAGCCTGCCTCACTTGGCCTGGTACAGCAGCCATTGGGTGGAAGATGTGTGGGGGGGGCTGTTTGTAGGTAGGGCAGAGATGGTGCCACTTCCCTTTCCCCCAAGGATGTCACTGTAGAAGGTGCCCAACATTCCAGACTATGGTTCTGCTGGGTCAGCACTTCTGAGCTTCAGAAAGCAAAATTTCCTTTGAAGACCACTTTTGTTCACCCAGGGATCATAGAAAAACTATATTTTTGGAAGTCCAGTTCCTCAACATAGCTCTAAGTCATCAAACTGGCTATTCAAAAACAAGGTATTTGAACAACGCCTTACACTAAAAAAGGTGGTCATGTAGGGGTGTACTGCCCCTCAACTGTGCCACAGCACGACATGGCAGGGTAAAGGCTGGAAAGGGGCAGAACCCCCACCCAGCACCCTTCCAACACCCACACTTCCTCCACTGCTCCAAGTCCTCCCCACATTCCATAGCTCTGTTATGAGACTCTGGAAAGGTTATGACCAGCTCATGTTAGGAGAGTTGTGAATTAGGATTCTGTGAATTCATAATGTTTTAGCCAAACAAGTTATCGGGCTCAATGCAGGGGTAACTGGGTAAAATGGAATGGCTTGTAATAGACAAAAAGTCAGAGTAGATGATCTAATGGTCCCTTCTGGCCTTAAATTCTGTGAATATTAAAACTTGCTTTCCTTTGATCACATTAATTCCCATTGTTCAGTGTGATGACATTACCCAACTGCTTCCTAGAGTCTTTCATCTTCCTCCATTTAATTAATGCTAATTTCATTGACAGTACTTCTAAGGTAAAGTCAGAGTCTCCATGTGGATTTGAGAGCCCTTTTAAATATGGCTCTTAAAACAGGCATTTTGATCTCAGGGCAAAACTTCCAAAAGTAGCCCCCCTGCAGAATACAGGCAGAAAGCTAGGAACTTGCACATGACACATTCACTGAAAGTGCTCGGACTTTCAGTGTGTGGGTGTTGCTCAGGTTCAGTGACTGGAGCATGCTACTTTGAACTACCCAGTTACTGTAACTGGTGATAACACCCAAAGGGTTTCTAGCCAGTCTGTTAACAGAGCCCTAGTCTTGCTGCACATGTGCATTTTGTTCTCTTAGGCTCTAGCTACCAACACACCACCTGGAGTTTTAAGCTTAATGTTGAATAACTTCCCAAAGGGGCAGCGGGTGCTGTACATGGATTGAAATAAATCCCAAATGACTGAGATAAGACTGGGGAGAACTACAGCCATAATCTGAGTCCCAGGTGTGTGCAAAAAAAGTTAGAACCATGTGATTTTGTAAAATGCTGGGTTTTTAGTAGAGGGGTTATATCTTGGAAGCTCCTTGCTCAAAGGACCCCAAATGTGGATCACTAACATTACTTTGCATCCCATGAGGCAAAGCAAATTTCAAGACTATCTGAGTCAGCATGTGGCTTTTACAGCTCTTAGAGTTATGTTTTAAATAAGTGACTCAACCTTAACTCTAGAGGAGCTGCCTCTCCACTATAGTATGGTATGTTATGCTTTCAAATTGCTGTACAAATATTAGTCAGTTAATCCTCACAACCCCCTTAATGAATTAGGTAAGGAAGTACTCTTATTAACTAATAGGTTGTATTTGATCAAGCATGTCTAAATGCAGGTGGCAACGGAGTAATTAACTTTCTTTTGCTGCATTACAGCCATTATAGTCTTCTCTACTGCATTCATTCTGGCGAGACCTTTTCCAGCTTAACTTCCCCCCACAACTGAATCTTATGCCACCTGGTAACCTGGCAAGTAATTACAATTTATCATTTTTATAAAGCTTGCTAATAGTAATTGCAACAGCATATGTATAGCACTTTAGATGTACTTTATTGTTATGTTGCAAAAGTACGATTTATTTGGCTAGAATTGAGCAATATGCCTTGCGCAGACTTACTGCCCTTCCACGTCTGTGGGTCCATTACTCACTTGTCATTGATCTGGATATAAGGATCCTCACACTTCACTGGGTCTAGACATTTGTATCCTCCTGGGATATTGAAACAGGTTTGCTGTGCAGTACATGTGTTGTTTCTAGTCTCACATTCATTGATATCTGAAACACAAAAATGAGAGGGACGATAATAGAAGGAAAAATCTACAAGATGCCATCCTTATAAAGTGTGACCTAGTAGTTGGAGCACTGAACTGGGATACAGGAGACCTGGCTCTGCCACTGACTTGCTGGACAACCTTGGGCAAGTCATTCCCCCCACACCCACCGTACCTCCATTTCCCCATCTGTAATGCAGATGTTATGAAACTGATCTCTTTTTATAAAGCAGTTTGAGATGTATGGATGAAAACAGCTATATAATAGCTAGCTATTATTTGTATTTTATTACAAAAAAGCAAATACTTTTACTAATAGATTGCACCAAAGCATCACCAAACAAAGTACAACTCTGCTCACCCTGTATTAGAAGGCTACTTCTGATAACTCACCTGATAGTAACGAGTTCTCGCGATGTGCTCTCCCTATGAGTAATGCTGTTTAGGTTGCACGCGTGCCCAGGGCCAGAGATTATTCACTAGCAGTGTCTGGGCTGCATGTGTGTCCTCGCTCTTCTCATGCTCCACACTGAGGGGGTCAAGGGCACTGCCAGATTGCCACCATCTCAGTTCCCTCTCTACCATGAATTCCAGGTAGGTGAAAACCAGGTAGCAGGGAAGGAGTGCAGGCAGTGCACTGCACAGCTCAAAGCACTCAACTTATTGCAAGGTACGTAGCCCATCCTCCTCCTTTGAGTGGCTGTCCCTATGTGTAGTGCACTTCAGGTGATTCACAAGCGGTGTCTCTTTCTAGGAGGCTGGCGCCTGGAGTCCTAGGACACAACAGATTGTGCCCAAAAAGGCAGCAGAAGCAGCTGCTCGCATCAGTGCATAGTCTAGCTCAGATATGAACAGAACTCCAACTTGCTGCTCTGCACATGTCAGGAATAGGAATGTCTCTAAAGGAAGCTACCGATGCTGCCTGAGCTCCAGTTGAGCAGGTTCATATGCTGCCCTCAAGGGACATGTTGTTCAACTCATACCCGAGTAGAATGCACCCTGAGAGCCATTTTGACAACTTTTGGGAGGAGGTGGCCTCTCCTTTCATACGTTCCATGAAGGAGACCATCTAGGACTTTGAAAATGATTTCATTCTTTTTAAGTAGACAGCAAGAGCCCTACGCACACCCTCTGAGTAACACGCCACTTCCTCCCTGCTCGCATGCAGCTTAGGGTAGAACATGGGTGGACGGATGGTCTGGCGGATGTGAAAGTCTACCACCTCCTTAGGGATGAACTTAGGGTGCACCCATGTGGGTACAGCTTTCTGCAAGGACATTCTATGCAGGAGGGCCAGCTGAGAGCTCCTCTGGCTCCTCTGGCCAATGTGACAGGACCACAAATGCTACCTTCATAGAAAGAGGAGAGCAGGAAGCTGGGGGCTTGAGCCTTGTTTTATCAAACCTTACTAAATCTCCATTCAAATCCCAGCCTGGTGCTGGCTTTGCCATCAGAGGGAAGTCTCAAATCAGACCCTCCAGAAAGTGGGCTGTGATTGAGTTGGAATAAACAGGGTAGTTATCCACCAGAGATGCGCTGATGGCTGTCAGGTAATCCCTGAGGATTTTTAAGGGCAAGAGATAACCCAGTACCTGTGGGATCTTAGAGCGTAAGGGGAGAATTCCTTGGTGGCTCCACCACAACTTAAATCTTTTCCACTTTTCTTTATAACATTTCCTAGGAGAATCCTTTCTACTACTTTTCAGGATGGCTTGGACATCAGTCAAATAGGCCTTTTGTAACTCCAGCATCCATCCAAATACCATGCCCCCCGGTGAAGCATGACTGGGTTGGGAGAGAAAGCAGAGAGGTAGTTGGGTGGATTCCTGCTGAAGCACTGGGTACAGAATAGCCAGGTCCAGCTCGGCGCTATAGGGATGACTTGTGCTTTGTCCTGTCTGATTTTCCTCAACAGTCAAGGTAAAAGGAGGTCTGGGTGGAACACCCATCACAGGGCTCCTGACCACTGTATAAGAAAAGCAACACCCAGAGAACCTGGGCTGCAGCCCCTTTTGGAGCAGAACTCCCCACACTTGTTGTTCATATGAGATGTGAAGAGGTCTGTGGATGGGAAACCCCACACCCAGAGCACCTCCTGTAGGGTTGGGTCATGCAGCTCCCACTCATGTTCTGTGGAGACATATCTGCCCAGAGGATCTGCCAGGGTGTTTTGGATCCCTAGCAGGTGGATGGTGGTTAGAGTAAACTGCAGGGAAATGCACCAGTTTCAAAGGGTGATGGCCTCTGCATAGAGCAATGAAGAGCATGCTGCTTCCTGCTTGGTGATGTAATAGACTGCAGTCATGTCATTTGACAACACCTGGATTGACTGGCCATGGATGCAAGAGAGGAATTGTTCACAGGCTAATCTGATTGCTCTCAGCTCCAGCACATTAATGTGAAGTGTGAACTCCTGAGGGGACCACATCCTCCAAGCAACCTGTCCCTTCAGATGTGCTTGCCAACCTTAAAGGGATGCATCGATGATCATAGTTTTTCAGAGTGGGGAGCTGAGTGGTAGCCCCATACACACACATACTTTTCTTCTGTCCTCCCATCAAGTAAAGGAGGCAAAGACCCCTTAGGGAAGGTGCTTCGCCAGAGCATAGACAATCTGTAACCAGGTTTGTGGCATAGACCTCTGAGGTGAATCCTGTGAATGGGGTCCGATAAGTACTTGTGGCCATATGACCCAACAGTGACAGGCAGGGTTGAATGGAAGTTCTGGGGCTCCAGCAGATCCACTGTGTGCGCCTTGTCAAAGAGAGGAATTGGTCATCTGATGAGTATACCCTGGCTGTAACAGCATGTCTTACCCTGATAAATGCTATCAGCTGTGAGGGTTCCAGGATGGATTTCTCCAGGTTCACCCTGAGGCCCAGCCTCTCAAACAGATGTAGAAGCATGGCTGTTGCTGCTCATCTTTCCTGGTAAGACTGTCCTTTCAGGAGCCTGTCATCTAACTGACGAAAACTGTCATTCCTTGCAGATGAAAGTGAGCGGCTACCACCGAAGGCACCTTGGTGAAAACTCTATGTGCCATCAAGATCCCAAAGCAGACATCCCCGTACAGGTAGGGATGTTGACTGGCCACAAATCGCAGGAATCTCCTTTGTGCTGGATGAATGTCTATATGAAAGTAGGCATCTTTGAGATTGAGAGCCATGAACCAGATGTCTGAAGAAATCTGATGGTGCCACTAATGGCTTTGGTGCTGAAGAAGAAGTCCCTAGTACTGGAGGGCACTGCTGTTTTGTCTTCTGAAGTCTTCTCAGTACTGCACAGTCCTGGTCTGGAGTATAAATCTCCCAGTGACTTGGAAGGGTATAGGGACTTCTGCCCTTCTTAGAGGGTTTGGCTGAGGAACTTGTTCTTATGAAAGCACATGTGTCTCCCTTCCCCCTGGAGGTCTTGGAACTGCCTGAGACCAAAGATGAGGGCCCACTCCTACCTTCAGGCTGATTTACAAGGATGTCTCCCCCATCAGAAGTTGTTCCTGGCATCATGTACTTCTCCAGTAGGAACTTTCCGAGCTGAAATTCCCTGGACTGCTTGCTGCTGGTCAGGAATGAGCTGTGAATACTGCAGCTGGAAGGAACATGGGTTTCCCCCAGGAAGTACAGATCAATATCGCGGTAGTCTGTGACCGGGAGGGATTTGGGGCATGTATGGAAATTTTTGAAGCCAGGATCCTTGGCATACTACCCACAACCATTGAGAGAAAACGTGTGGATACAGAGAAATGTTTGGGAACTGCTGGTATAGAGGGTGCACGTTAAAGAAAGAGCAGACTGCTTCTATGCTCGCAGCCAGCTTAAGGTTGCTCTAGAAGCAGAGACAGAAAGCTGTATTGAAAGGGAGAAGCAAATATAGCAGCTATGGTACAACCACTGCTACAACTTAAGCAGAACATACATAACAATACATGGAGATACAGTAAAAAAAGAAATGCTCCAGGCAGAATCATGAAAGTAAGGTGACATCTCTTTCTGATCCTGTCCCAGAGGACATGCTTATAGATGCAGGGGCTAGTGCTCTACATTTGAGATTAGCTCTATTCAGCAATACACTAGTTTAATGAGTTAACATCGTTTCAAAAGCTCCAAAGTAGGGGCTGTCAGTGGGTCTGATCCTCATTTCCCTCATTGGGGTCAGTAGATGTTTTGCTGCTGTTTTCAATGGGAGCAAAATTAGCCCATTAGGTACTCTACTGTGCAATCCTTACTCACTTTAGCGAGCGCTTAAATGCAGACAACCCCATTAATTTTAATGGCATCACTCATGGGAGTAAGCACTCACCAGCACAGCACAATAGACCCCACCCAGAATATTTACTACCTATTGCAATGCCAAGATCAAGCAAACATCTTAAATCTTGATTCTCAGTCAATCACCTTAACTTTCCTTCCAGAAATATGATCTCTTTGCTCCCGGTTGGAATGTTCTTACCTTGGCAGCTTCTGTTATCATCAAGCAGAAGGTAGCCAGGAGGGCAGGAGCAGTAGTAAGAGCCGGGCTCATTCACACATTGGTGCTGGCAAAGGAACTCCGAGAAGCTGCATTCATCCATGTCTGCAGTGGTAGAAGAAAGCTTAGAATCCTGTGTGTTAAAGTAAAAAGCACTTTTCCCTGAACAGAAGTCCATCCTAACCATGCTGCCTGTCACAACAGAAGTTCATAGAGCTATAAGATCATGATGTTTGCAGTTCAACTCAGTGTAATAGGCCAGATTCAACTTCGATGTAAATCCACAGGCTTTACTGAAGTTACACCAGGATGCTGGTAGCTAGGAATTAATGTAAATGATTACTTTATATGAAAAAGGAAAATTATCTAATTTACTAGTTTACTAAGCCTCACCCATGCCAAGGCAGGCCTACAATTATTAGTAAATTATAATGAAACCCACTCTCAGAAGATCTTCCAGGAGGCAAGCTGGTCTAAAAGTGAGACTGTCCTGAATGAAATGCAGACAGGCACCTTTCTATTCAGTATACCTGCTCTGTGAGTGTAATCAGTCAGGCTGTCTGTCTTTACCAACTGAAAATAACCTTCTAGTGTTTCTTACTCGTGTTAGCCCTGCAGAGCCAATGCGGCTAAGAGGCAGTGAACTGGATTTTATTCCTTTTTATGCATCATCAAGAGAACTGTTTAAGTTCCACTGAGTTACTTGTCACTCAGGGTATCGTTTGGCCTGCAGGGGCTTTATTTATGGGTGATGATGGAAGAAACTTGACTCTCAGATCCCCAGATAAAGCTTTTTTTTAAATTGTTTTCATTTTAAACTGACTGCCTGTGATCTGGATTATGCCAGACATGGAGCTCCAAGGGCTCCCTTTTAAACAGCTATCTTTAAGAATAAAGTATCTGGGAAGATCCTTCAAAAATAGCCCCAGGCTACTAAGCCATTTTTATCCAAGATCCTCTCTACTATGCAACTGAATGTTGCTGATTATGGGAGTCAAGGAGGTGGGGTGGCCTAAGATAGGTTTCTCTGTATTTTTAAAAATACAACCTGTTTTATTAATTCTGCTGAAAGACTATGGCAAAACTGGCCATTGCCTTCAGGAGTGCAGAGTCTGACGCATCAGTGCAATTTTATTAAAGCTCTTGGCTGTGTGTAATCAATTCTGCTCTGTCACCAGAGTATATACTCACCTTGGGGCCCATTCCTGCACGCCTTGTGCACTCAGAAGCTCCTGTTGACTTCAGGGAGAGTTTTTGGTGGGTGAGGAACACAAGGTCAGGCTCATAATGACCTGCTGACAGTTCTCTGTGCAGCTATATGGGGGACCTAGATGATCTCCTGTAAAGAGCTGAGTGCCTCACTTCCCATGGATGGCAGCTGGAGGTGAAAGCATTCACCACCTTTTCAGCTCTGTCACTCAGCTGCAGAAGTACACCCTCTACTGACCAGTACATACAAGGGGAGGATTTAGGTGTAGAACAGAGGCCTTGCAAATAACAGTCTGTCTGTATCATCTGTTCTCTTTGGTCCTTCAATGCATCCTACTGAAACGTTATTTCACAACGTTTTCATTAAGCTTTCTCAACAAGCAAGGCAACATTGAATGAAAAGCTGGAGAATAAAAGGATACATTGCTTTTACTTCCTTTATTGTCAGAAAACCTGTTTCTAATTGTCCATGGGATGGACCATTCCCTTATATCTCACTTCACAGGTAGAACTACCTATGTATGTATGTTTCCAGATGTTACAGACCTGATATAATTCTAACCTAAGACAGAGAAGTAAAAGGCGTGTGTGTGTGGTTTTTTCCTCTTCCCTCTCAGAGAGTTGAGTCTAGTTTATAAAGAGAGAAATCTTTTCTGGAAAGGAAAGCCTTGCCTTTCCTCCAAAACAGTGACACCAATCCCAGCAGAAATCCTGCGTCCAACCCTGGCAGCAGCCAACTCTCCGTTTTTTTAGCCTTTATTCACTTATTTCCTAGGCATTCCAATATGGCTTAATAGCACCTAGCTCAGTGCAGGTCTACTGGAATGCCGAGAGATCTCCAAATACTGGGGAAGCTAAGCAACCTTTCAAATCTTTGATTAAAAACAGACATGCTGTTTTTCATTCTGTTTACTCTTGATTTGCTAAATCAACATAATGAGCAGGAGTTTGTGTTCAAGTGAGAAAGCAGAACCCCAGAATTCCACATGGGATCATGTCTAACTGAGGGGAAAGTACATGCAAAGGCGTAGCTCAACGAAGGTCACTGTTAATCATTTCCTTATTCCTCTGCTCAGTTAATAAGAGAAACAAAGGCTGAAGTTCCTAAATTCTTATTCCCAGCTCTGCCGTACTGACTCCCCTCAGCAAATTACTTTAGCTCTCAGCCTGATTTTTCCTATCTTTAAAATGGGGGTAACCATATTTATCTACCTCACAAGGGGGTTGTAGGGACGAGTAACCATCTCTAAAGTGCTTCAAAGAGGGAGCAGGCTCGATAATGTTATTATTAAAGCAGCGTCATGGCCTCAAGTTACCAACAGGGAGTGTGAAAAAACAGACACCGCTTTACATCTTGCGTAATCCTGCTGAGGTGAGAATTTGGGCCAGTGAGCATGTCTGAACCAGGCAGCAAATCACTGCCAGAAGAAGGACATAAGACCAGAATTTTAAAGGTATTTAGGGTTAATCCACTCAACATTGCACGACCTAAGTCCCATTTTCAAGTCCCATTAAACATTTAGGACACAAAGTGCCATTGACTTTCACTGAGACCTTCAGGGCCTATGTGTCTAACTCACTTTTCAAATTGAGACTTAGGCACCTAACTGAGTTAGGCATTGCAGCGGTGAGCAGCGTAACCCCTAAATACCTTTAAAAATCTGGGCCTGAGTCCCTGCTTTTATAATGACGAGGCTTGCACAGAACAATGGCATGGGAAGGGTTAACAAACACGGCACATCACATGTTTCCTTTCTCTCAAACACAGCCCTTTACATCTGTTTAGTGTAAATTAAAAAAACAAATATTTTCCAGTGAGGTTTTTTTCCTTCCAAGAAATATTGGCTGGATTCTCTCATTTAAGCAGACCGTGGGGACACTCACCAAAGAAGTAAGACTAACTATTCTTTTTTCAATTAAGCAAAAGGAAAAAAGGCAATCAAATGAAAGCGGGGGGGGGGGAAGTGCTATAACAATTTTCCCATAATACTTCTATGTGATGGGTAGATTATTCCTATTTGATTAGCTCCAGCAGTGCTCATGTGTATGCTGTTTCTTTAAATCTGTAGCTGGGAACCAGGCAAGTGGGGCTGGAAAATGTTTGGGCAAGTTCTGCAGTAAAGCAGGATAAGAGAGACAGACTGCACATGCTCAAGCACCTGTTGAATTAAAGTAACTTATTTGCTGAATCAGGGCAAAGGTAGTTTTTTGGAATAATGCTATTTTCTTTATTCCAATAAAGTTCCTTGGTGAGTGTTAAAAGAAAGCAACTCTTTTCTGTGGCTCTTTACCATTGTCACAGAACAGTTCTACTATTTAGTGTATTTCTTTAAACCCATTATGAGAAAAAACATAAATGCCACCATCGATTTGTGTGTGTGTGTTTTCTTACTTCTACCCTCCTGTTTAACTGAAAGTAGGAAGGGAAGAATTGCTCTACCAAATTGGTAGAGGTAGATACAGCCTACTTCTAACAGTGGACCATACCTGAAACTTCAGAGGAAGTCATATATAAAAAATAATAATGACAAAGAACGATTTAAATACAGTTAACCTCTCCCATCCCCGCACCAAATCACTGAGGACAGTTACCACTGCAGCTAATTCCATCAGCTTCCAGTTCATAGCCAGGATCACAGCGACAGAGAAATGAGCCATATGTGTTGACGCAGTTTTGCACGCAAGGGTTCTGGGCTGTACATTCATTCACATCTACGGGAAACCAATGTTCAGTTTATTAAGAACGTCTCCAAAGGTACTGCTTCTAATTAGTTACTAGTACAGTCAGGCATTAGAAAGAACTTTACAGGCACAGCGGTTTGGTTCTCTTGCAAAGGTTTGACTGAGTCACTGTTCTTTGTATTGTTATTGGTAATTAAGGCTGATGAATTGTAATGAAAAAAGTGGTTGGAAACACAGGCCATGCTGTATGTAAAGCAATTTAGAACATCTTCCCTAAATGCTGTTGCTGAGGCGCTAGACAGCATTTGAATCTGAGATCAGAGAGCCTCATATCTAACAAGTCTGCCAGCTCCTGAACTCACCCTAGTGGGGGAAGAGGGTCACTTACAACTGAGACTTCCTGGGGAAAAAGCTGGTTGATCTGTCTCTCATCAGAAAATAACAAAGACTGGATAAACTATTTACTGCAGATGCTTCCTTGTTTATCTAGTAATTTTAAGATCCTTCAGCTGATTTAATCAGAGCAAGACCAGGCCAAAAGCAGCAGGATAAACCTAAGGAATGATGATGTAATGAGGAAATGATCCTTCCTGTGGCTACCACAAAGCAAAGACTTTCCTCTTAGCACACGTGCAACTCCTGGAAGGTCTTTATCCCATTAACAGCAGACCATTCCGTGGGTTGTGTGAGAGGCTGCTTTGAAGTATTTTACTGTTCAAGAACAAAAATATAACTTTGATTACAAGGTCACAGTGGCTCTGATTGAGCAAGGCACTTAAGCACATTGGAGAGGAAGAATGGTCCAATAAAGCATTAACCTGGGAATTGGGAGACCTGGATTCAATTTCCTGCTCTGCCACAGACGTCCCATGTGACCTTGGGCAAATCACATCATTTCTCTGCATGTGTCCTCCATATGGAAACTAGAGCTAATGGTACTGACCTACCTCACATGGGTGTTGTGAGTATAAACACATTGAAGATTAAGAGGTGCTCAGATACTGCAGTGAAGGGAGCCATATGAGTACCTATAAGAATGTCTACACTTCAAGCTGAAATTCCAGCTCAAGGAGACAGAACCAGAGGATGGAGCTGGCATGCTAAAAACAGTGTGGTTGTGGCAGGAGGAGCTGGTTGCCCTGAGTATGTACCTAACAGCTTAAGAGATTGTAGTATGTAGTGTTATGTTATGTAGATGTTAGTATGTTAGTTATGTAGATGTTAGTATGTACCGTTATGTACTGTTATGTTATGTAGATGTTAGTATGTACTTAACAGATTGACTTGGGGCAGCTGGCTGCTCACACCAAGGTGGCTATGGTCTATTTTTAGCATATTCGCTCAACCTGAGCTAGCACAGGTATGTCTCCTCCAGCTCAAAGTGTAAAATACCCTATAACAGATAGTGTAATATACATGATGGCAGCAGGACTGATCATGTTCTTAAAAGTTACACACAAGTTTAAGTGCTTTGCTGGGTTAGGGCCAACGCGGCAGTAGTTATTGCCTGTATACAGTACCTTGGCATGATCTTCCATCATCATTAAGGGTAAAACCTGGATTGCATGTACAGGAGTAGGAACCAGGTACATTGGCACACAGCTGCTGACAGTAGCCATAGCGACATTCATCTATGTCTAAAAATAAAAAAGATGCAAAGTACAGACAAGATTGTAGTTGTACTTGCCATAGTAGCAAGTAGATAAACTCATGTAACGGTAGGACTAAAATGTACACATAACTAGGGAAGGGATCAATATATGATATGTTGATTCCAGAACCCCAAAGGCCAATGTATAAGGTATTCAGATGGAACGTTTTCCAAGCCCATCTCTCCCCAAGACAATACAGCAATATTTTTTTTATAAATAGCTGATATATAATTATGTGGGCTGATTAGCTCCATTGTCATTTGTAAATGATTCTGCTCAATGTTACGTTATCAAAAAGCCCAGGTTAGACTCTATCAATAGCTACCCTTGATTTGTGAATATTAGCTTATAGAGAAGAGCACAAAATACCATACTGTATTTTTGTAATGGTCAAGAGTTAAATCTTGGTCACTTACACACACATCAGGGCTACTCACATAATAAAGTGAGCAGCATTTGGCCTCAAAAGCTGCTTTTAATCTTAGATGTGGTAATCTCTAAATATTTTTGTCATCCTGAAAATTATTTTTATGGGACTGTTTTCACTGGCATATGAGAAAACTTTAAAATATAAGAATTCATAGTGTTGCTAAAATAACATTCTTTTTTGAATAGCAGCATTCACAATTGATGCATTTTACTGTCATGAGTAAGAGACAAGATTGAAAGATACAAGCATAAAGTAAATTTACTCTCTGATGGCACTAGAATCTAATAAATATAATTATGAAAGTTAGATGGAGTTTTACTCCTTATTTCAGAGCAGAAATAAAACACCTGATAAATTGTCTCTTCTGTGGCTATTCATTCTCTTTGGGATCAGTTGCCTTTTGATTTATGGGGTTTGTTTTTTGGCTGCCCTCAAGACTTCATATCCTTCCAATAGTAATTCAAAGTTTATGACCCTGCGTAGATTTTTCTTTATGGCCGATTCAAATAAGCTCTCAGAACAAATTCTGCATGGATATTCCACATCCATCTCGAGTGACACCCCGAGCCTGTAGCAACAGCAGATGTGAAAAACGGTATTGGAAGACGTTCCCTGTATGAATGCTTCCTGTAAACAAGGTCATGGATGAATGGCTTACTGGAATAGCAACTCATTCCTCTTTTCTTTTCTTTTCTTTTCTTTTCTTTTCTTTTCTTTTCTTTCAAGCTGGAAAGTACTGCTGTGTTTGGAAAAACTAATTAGATAAAGGTCTGCGGTGAGCTGGAAAAATAACAACTCCGGTTTGATGAAGCTTAACAGATTTGTACTTGGAGAAACAGACCTGAGCTTCCTCAAAACTCCGCCCCTAAGATTCGCCAGTAGAATATTACATGATAACATTCAGCCAGTGAAACACTAAGGTACACATAGAACATCAAATAAACCCTGCCTTGGCTGAATGGGCAGTGGTGCTGAGAACCTGCTGCTTTAATGGAGTTCAGTGGAATCATGGGTGCTGAGCACCTCGGAAAAACAGGCCATTCCAGCAACTTCTGAAAGCTACATTTTCTGAGTTAGATTTTCTGGGCTGACTCTTGCTCCCCTTACTCACAAGGGTAGATCTCCTGATTCTTTTCTCTTCCATACCAGTTTCATACCGGTGTACCTCCTTTGATGTGAATGGAGTTCCACTGGCAAAAGCCAGCATAGTGGAGTGGAGAATCAGATTTGTCATCTTCCATCTGTTTATTAGGGTGAGTAAGAAAAGCAGTATTTGCCCTTTATGGGGTCAGGTATATCGGAATTATTTCCGGAAACTGACACAGTTGAAAATTAGAATATTGATAGTTTCAGTTTTGTCTGCGTCATGCACAAACAGCAGGTCGTTGTTTGTCATTGATCATGTACTTTTTGGCACAATATAGGCATTTTCTGATGTGTTACTTTAAATTGGTTATGTTCCTGGTTAGAATTTTAAAGCAAAAATTAGGTTCTGAAGACTTTTTTATCCAACTGAATATTTGAATAGCTTGAATATTTAGATGATTTTGTATTACCATGAAGAACGGACCACACTGGGTCCCAGCTAGCTAGCTATATTCAGTTTATCAGGTTTAAGTTTATGGGTTGGTTGTGGCAATTTTGCCCAAAAAAAAAAGACTCAGGAAGCTAGGTTACATAGGAGAAAAGTAATGGAAATATAATGTTTAAAAAAATTAAGGGGGCATTGATTTTCACCTTTAATAGATGTTTCCATTTTAGTCCAATACCAAGGTGACCCAGATACCAGTGAGAGGGCTGTCATATAAACACCCCTAGATAGACAGGTTAAGCCCTAATCTGGTAAAGATTTACACACATTCTCAACTTTTAAGCACATGAGTACTTCTGTTCTCCTCAATGGCACCATTCACAGCACTGAAAATTTAGGCAAATTTAGGAAAATCTACACAGGATTAGTGCCTACAACTGTAAAATCTCCAAGACAGGACTTTGTTTTTGTAGGAATCCTTTTCCTGGTTGGCTCTTCTTGGCATGACTGTGTAACTACTATGCTGGCACCTACTGACTAAATGTTAAATAACAACAATTTGGTTAGATAGATGTGCTGTTTGGTCTTACCAACAGTGAAGAAATGTATCAACAGAGACTTCCTTAGTAAACTTAACCAGCCCTCGAAATACTTTTAAATTATCTTTTTTGCCTTATGCCCAGTGGAAATGTATTCTCAAGGGCCTGTGAAAAAGTACGTTAAATTGAGAAGACTTTGATGGTTTTGGAAAAATGGAGTGGAGTTTTTTTCAGCACGAATTTTCATGTTACATCTTTGCATTACCTTGCAGTGATCTGCCCGCTTTACTCACAGTTACCTGAACCAAGCCCTGGGATGTTACTGCCTCTTTAAAATAGCATAGACAGATACTCCCAGGCAAATTCAACACATCAAGGGAGCAGCTTTGGGTCTCTGTTACTTACACCAAGCATCAAAGTACTTATATTCTGACTCAGGGCCAAATCCTGGTTCCTGCACATAGCTCATATAATAGGGCTGTGCGCAGGGGGACTACATGGGGGTTATCACAATCCAGGATATGGTGCAGAACACCCACAGAACCTTACGCACAAGATTAGGGCAGTGCATCCATATTATCACAGATCACTCACCAGCCCCAATCACCTCCACAAGAGGTATGCGGAGGAGTCACACAGGAACTGCATAGGTTTTTTGAATGTCCTATCTGTGCCCTCTTCCCCATGAGGCAGAGTGACTCCATTTCCATTGAATACAGGTTTTCTGTGGCCCGTACTAAGACAGAAAACTTAGCACTATGCCTTCCGTTTCCCAGGTCTCTAGGAGAATAGGAGTTACAGAAACCTGGTCTAGGATTAAAGGTGCAGGGGACTTGATATCTTCAAATCACCCCCAGCCACTTTTAGCAGCAGTTAAAAAAGTAGCCAATCCTCCATTACAAATGCTAGATAGGAGAAGCAGTTGAGAAATAAATGGACAAATTCCACAGACGAATGGGCAGAAAAATGCCATTCTCCTTCCCGCTGAGGTGGTGCAAAAACAAAGTCCCACTCTGGAGAATAGGTGGGCAAACAGCCTGTGCTGAGAAAAAAAAGCAGGGAAAAAGTGTAACAAAAACATTGAAGATGACTGGGCCTAAAATTAATGCCCATGTCAGTGCCTGTGACTATTGATTGAGGGGAGTGGGTTGGGCAGCAGGAGCGTTTGCACCTTTGGCAACGGTTGGTTTTCCACAAAGCTGGGCTTGGAGGGCAGCAGGGCATTGAAGACACTGAGAGATTGACTCTCTGCAGCTGACAGAGAGAAAAGCTCTGAATCTGCTGAAACAGCAGAGGTTTCAGACTCAACTGCTTGCACGTGCCCAAGATTTTCCAGCAAGTTCACTGCTCTGTTTCTTGATGTTATCATTACTGACCTCCTGCGCTCTAGTAACATAAGCGCCTTAGGTCAAGACTGCGACCAGGAGGAAAGGACGTGTTACTGGTATGTCATGTTTTTGTATCTATGCTTGTGAACTAGAATATACAAAAAGGGCCACTTTCATAGTGGATGTAAGTAACATGGACGCTAGTCATATGGCATTGCCATTTTTTTTTCATGTGGGAGTCCTTTTGCATACTACTGGCACTTCATAAATAAGGGTGAGCTCTGCACTTGACAAAGACTCTCAGCGATGTCAGTTCAGCTCTGTACTACCACATGCACACAGCCAGAATCCCAAATTGTCCAAAATTAGGGAACATTTTTAACACAGAAGAAATATGAAAGTTATGGAATTTGGGAGACCCATGATAACAATTCAACTTTAGAAATCATCAAAACATTGGGGAGACAGAGACCATAACTGTGACTAAAATGGAGTGGATTCATCAGAGGAATGCTGGTTTTCTAGAACCATTCGAGAAAATGTATAGCAATGCTCCAGAAAAACATACCTAAACATTGGCCTTCTAAGAGCCAATAGCCCTCAGTGCAAGAGCAGGTGTATCCTCCTTCGGTGTTTATACAGATCTGGGTGGGGTTACACTGGTGTGACTCTGAGGCACATTCGTCAATATCTGAAACACAGAAATGCATCAACAAAGCTTTATACAATTATTAAAACAAATGCAGAGGTTATTTTAATTGTGTGGACACCTCCAATATTTCAGAGGATGAATCTGAGAAGAAATCAAAGGAAGTTGGAGTGGATGGAGTGATTCTGCACACATTCAACATTTGAGGCATCGCACAGAAATTCATAGAAAACTCCAACCTGAAAGGTGCTGAAGTCACTGGGAGTTGAGCCACTCGGCTCAGAAGGTGCTGAGACTCTTGCAGAATCAATCCCTTAAAAGTGATCGTTTCCTAGAGCTCTTCAGAAAATGGAATTTCCAGCCCACAGGAAATTCTGTGCTGGTTCCGTCACAAAAATTAATATCGACCTACCCCAAACAAAACATTTAATTTCAATTTCCCTGATTTCTTGTTGAAAACTTTAATGAAACCCTGTTTTCCAATAGGAAGAAGAACTCTCTATGTACTCGAAAGCTTGTCTCTCTCACCCGCAGAAGTTGGTCCAATAAAAGATATTACTTAACCCACCTCGTCTTTCTACTCGGATAATGTGTTCCCTCCAAAAACATTGACTAGACTTACTGTTTTCAATGTGTTTGGCATTTTACTACCACCACCTTTGGGGGGTTGTTTGTAAATAACATTTTGATATTTATATAAAGTGGGATTCTGTAACTAATTGATTAAAATGCCTTTCAGAGTCATATGTTCAATTTGAATCCCTCCTTGTCTGATATCTTTCCTGATGTTTCTGGCAATGAGTTTGGCTCTAGAGATCAGAAATGGAACATAAATGGTGACATCCTTTCAGCCAACTTAGATATCTATGTTTTATTGATAATTTTTACATTATTCTTAGGGTGACCAGATAGCAAGTGTGAAAAATGGGGGTGAGGGTGGGTAGTAATAGGCACCTATATAAGAAAAAGCCCCAAATATCAGGACTGTCCCTATAAAATCAGGATATCTGATCACCCTAATTATTCTGGATTATATTATTCTTGATTCCATCATACTGTGCACTGGCCTTTGATGAATTATAATGTCATCATGTTGATGCTACTCTTTCAAACCCTCCTTTGCTGTTTTGTTAACTCCAACTTTGTTGTGTCATGACTGAAACCTGCCTGTAAGTCCTTTGGGGCAGGGAGCACACCTTTGTATCTATTTTGCAAGGCATCTAGCGCACACTGGATGCTGTGAAAGAACAATAGCAATAGAATTACTGATCCAGGCAGACTCGCTGTATTAAACGTATACTTATATAAACTGTACACTTTCACACAGCCTTCATATGTTGTTTGTCTCCTTACACTAGAACCCTGGGGGGTAGGGATTGCATATTCCTCTGCATGTAGACAGCACCTTGTGGGTACCAGCAGACTACAGATAATGGATAAGAATTATGTTAGTGTTTTTCATCAAAATGCTTTCACTTTTTTACTTACACTTTATTTTAAGAACAGGACCTTGAGACCCTGCCAGCCGACATTGCCCACAGCAAGCTGTGTGTAGGAGTTGGCCCTGTGCCTCACAAAAGGCTGTATTCATGCCATGCCATCATTCCATGCTCACAACTCCCAATGATGTTAATGGCAGAGGCACAAAGTGAGGGCAGTGGCAGGATCTCAAGGTATTATATGGTTCAAATAGTGTTTGAAGAGTATTGACCTTCCTCCCTGTTTTCTCTTCATTCTTTATGCACAGTAATTCCCCTACCCCTCTAAGCTCTGGTACTTGAAGCGGGTGTAATACTTACCTTCACCTAAAACAGCGGGCTGTTCTGCGATCAGTTCTGTTCCATGTGTTGGCCTTGTAACTCTTTAGCAATCTCCTCATATGGGATGTACCTACTTCTGGAAATTAAGGCATCACTGCTGTTGTCTCTGCTACCTACTGGGAAGAGTCCTTTGCTTACTTTCAAACCACTGTCTTCCACTGTGGTAGAGGTGACAGGACAGCAAGGGCTATCCCCCCTGCTTTTTCTACCTTAAAAAAACTGGCCAATTTCCACTTCTACTAGCGTGCAGTCATCCACGCAAAACATTTTGCTGTTCCTTATATTTTGCTACCTCGGGGATCACCTGATTGACTTGCATGATAAGGCCGACCTTGCATACAGGAGGCAGGTCTGAACTGTATGGGGTAGCAACATAACGGGCCATGGAAGTTGTTAGTAGTTATGGGCAGCTTCACATCCCTTGACTAGGCCTTAATGTAAACGTTCAATCTTTATGTTCCACTTCACTGGCTGGCTTCCTCCAAGGCGAGCCCTCCTAATGATGCACATTTAAAACTTTGAAAGCCCCAGTCAGTGGAATAAAATAAATATTATTGGACAAGTTGCCTTCTCAACTCAAATATATAGCGCAATTCCAGTATGATATGGAATGCTCAAGTCTGCCGGCATGTATTTACATTACACAGGCCTGTTCTGTGATGAATGACAGTTGTACGCTGGGAAAAATATCCGCCAGGGAATTTGGCAATTTTTGACTACACCCTTGAAAGAAGACTGGGCAGGGAGATGGGGGTGCAGCAAGACTGGCAGTATTGCAGCAGCTGAAGCCTGTTCCCAGTTTTCCTGTTTGCACAGAGGCCCAGACAGTGAGAAATCCATATCATCTGTCAGATCGGTGCCTCTGATAAAGAAGAAATTAAACATTTAATAGGGAAAAAGCAAACACTGTGATTCCATCTGGGGCAGAAACTACCTATAAAACATAGTGACCCACAGACAGACAGGTTGCCCATACTGAACACATTGGACTTAAATACCTGCAGGAAAAATACATTCAACCACGCCAAGGACATTCTTTGGCATCCTTTTGCACAGTGGAAAATTACAAGTAAAAGTAACCAAACTGTGGGTCATTCTGTGAAAATCACTTCCTTTTTTGGTTGGGGAGCATATTATTTCTCTCCCATTCTCAATACAAGGGTAATGTGCTAGGTGCAGGGTCCCCAGGCTTTTTCCTGCTGTCTCAGCACGTCATTATGTCTATAGAAGCAATAATACTTAGCACTTTGCTCATGATTTTCATTTCAAGGTGCTTTATAAACATTAATGAAGGGATGGCTAGTTTTGTGGTGAAGCCACTGGACTGGGACTAGAGGACCTGGACTCAATTCCTTGCTCTAGTTCAGACGCCTTGTTTTATTGGACAAGTGATTTCGGCTTTTGCACCAAAGGTGTTCGGGTGTCTACCGTGCATTTATTTCAACGACAGTTAGAAGTCTAAACACCTTTGAAGATCTGGGCCTGAATCTCTCCGCACTGCACTTCCCATTTGTAAAGCGAGGACAATAATCTTTCCTCTCTCACACCACGTGTCCCTCTTGTCTGTTTGCACTGCAAGCTCTCCAGGGCAGGAACTGTCTCTCCCTCTGTTCAGCATCTGGGCATGACAGGGTTTGCTTTTAGGTGGCCCCTCTAAGTGTTACTGTAATACTAATCATAAGCATATTAACCCTCCTAGTACCCCATAAGGCAGATAAACATTACTGTCCCCATTGTACAAACGGGAAAACTGAGGCTGGGAAGTTGAAGGATTGGCCCATGACGACACAAGACAGAACAGGGACCAGGACTCAGAAGCTCAGGGATCCCCGTCCTTTCGTTTAGGCCACACTCTCTCACGTGTATCAAACAAGGCAGTGGCTCATTTCCCAAGACATGATAAGTGGCAATGCAAGTGATGTGTCAGAGTGCAGAATCTAATGCGAATGAGGTTCCCTAGCTACTAATGCGTCAAGTTCCACTACACGAGTTCAGAGGAGTTCAAAGGCTCTACCAGCCTAACTACTGCTTGTTCCATGCAACGCACTGTATTTACGTCCTATCCAGAGGAAAGACTTGCTTCCAGTGGTTATGATACCAGAGCAACGGGGCGTCGGAGGGAGCAGACAGGAGGGTTGGAGAGTAAGTTTGGGGTTTAGGGCTGAGGGAGGTCTGTCAGCCCTGAATTCGCCCCTTCCATGTCTGTGCTGGGACCTGGAGGAGCTCTACCCCTCTGAAGTGCCTTGAGCCCCTCTCCCTGCCTGCTGTGCTGTGGGATCTGCGGTCCTAGTCCTCTTGGGGTGTCTGGGCCCTGCTCCCTGCCCCTCCATGTGAGCTGGGAATCTCATTGGGCGAAACAAAGGTAATACAAAAGTAAACATCTGAAATCCAGAAGATGAATAGTTAAGGTACACGTCACCCTGGGTGGGACAGGCGGGCTGCGCTGTGTGAGGGGAATGGGCCCTGTTTTGAAAAGGGGCCTGGGGATGCCTGGCTGAAGCAGGGGCAGGAACCCCAGCTGGAGATGGGTAGCGGGAGTGAGGGGCCCAGCTAAGTATGTAGCTTGAGCCATATAATCAAGGTAGTGTTCAACCTTCCAGTGTGTGATATGTGTATGCAGCAGGAGACAGCAAGGAGCAACTTCTTACACGTTAATGGCTTCCACATGGCTAATTAATGGCTTAATGACGTGGAGAGTGGAGGGGGAGCTAGAAATGTTGGGTGGGGGCTACATGTGGGCATGGTGGTACAGGGGGTGGAGAAGGAAAGATACACAGCAGGTCTTCTCTCACACACTTAAACTTACTGTAACAATCATGTATTAAAACTATCTAGATTTTGGAACACAGACCATGGATCAGATTTCTCCATCTGGCCCTGTTAGCAGCTATGCATTGCAAGCATTGCAAAGCACAACGATTATCCCCATTCCACTAGAACAAAATGTACTGGAGAGGGCAGAGCCCTCAGGAATCACATAGTAACCATGTGGCCAAGTGGAAGGACCACTGGACTGGGACTATTCCTAGCTCTTCCACTGGTCTGCTGGGTGACCTTGGGCAAGTCACTTCACCTCTCTGTGCCTCAGTTTCCCATTTGTTAAATGGGAATAATGATGTAAAATTCTTTGAAATCAACTGCTGAAAAGCACTATATAAAAGCTAGGTCTTTTACTTATTACCTACCCCTAGGAGTGTATCAACTGCAAATGTAGGTGAGAACTAGAACCGCCTAAATTACCATTAACTCCTACCAACAAACTTTTTGCTTTCTGATTAAAAAAACGGGGGAATTAAATGGAAAAAAACTTTGTTACTGCAGAGTTAAGATTGCCTAGTGATAGCTCATACCCTTCCAGAATGTCGAATTCAGCAAAACTCAAACTTCTGAAAACCTGGAAATACAGAATTAAAGTAAACATCCATTTAATTGTAATAGAGTGAAGACCATTTATGTGAATAAATGATAAATGAAAAAGTTATTTATCTATTAACCCTTTCCTTATGTTTAGCAATGAGACGGGGACTGTTGCTGTTAAAGTAATTATGACCATAAATGAATTTTTAAAAATGAATTTTTCTTGCATAATTGTTTGTGATGAGAAGATCCAAGATTTTCAGATGTGACCACGGATTTTAGCTGCCCAACCTGGGAAACCTTGAATGTTCCTCATTTTGAAAGGGTGGGTGCTCAAACCTTGAACTGCGCCAGCATCAAGAAGTGCCAAGAGCTCTTTTCCTTACCACGAGGTCAGCTGCACTAAGAGCTCCTTGCCGACAACAGTTGATCTAGCCCTTGGTGTCTAAGCACCTGATTTAGCTGTTGTAAAAGAAGTCACTGCACCTTTGGGAATATGAAGGGGGGGGGAAACATCGCTTTGTTATATTTCTTGCTGATGAACCATCTTGTGATGGATGAGCTCTGCTGATGTTTTGTGTTGATTGGTATGAATTGCAATTGTGATGGCTGGCAGGGTGCCTAGAGCGTGGGATAGCCATCTTTTATAATGTGAACATAAATAAAGGTACAAATTGTATTCAGCTTGAGAATTACTGTGTTCATGTTCTAATATCTGTAATGAAAATGCCTGGGGCTAGAGTCACAAAGGGACTTAGGTGCAATGACATCTTCAAACCACAGCTCGGCTGTTGTCTAAGTTCACTGTAGGGGCCTAAAACCTCCTAGGAACCTACGTTTCTGCCAGTAGAAATGTATAAAGGCACCTAAGTTCAGACACCACTGGGCTGCTTGGAGTCCTAACTCATCATTAAATGTTCATTGGAGCAGGAATGTGAACTTGACTCTCCCACATGAGTGCGAGACCATTGGGCTATCGAGTCCCTCTCTCTTGCTCTGGCCCAATAATTTTTCAATACAACATGGAACAGCTACAACAGGAGAGACTGAGAGCGTGCCCCCCCCCAGCCTACCCTGTAGGCCCGTGTTAGTGCACTTGTACAAGGGCATTTTAGCAATCAGCCAGGTGCCCAAGCCCCTGCCAATTATTGGGATGGACTACCAATTATTCAGCTTCCTGCTTTTAGCCATTTTCAGGCCTTTCCAGGAACTTAGCATAGCTGCCCAAACTGGGAGAGGGGTAGTAGATCAGGTACACGTGAAGTGGACTTGACTCCCTGTGTTCTCTCCCTCTGAATATGCTGGGGCAGATGTCTGTGAAAAACAGAGAGTCTGGATATGTTTAAAAGCTGAATTTCCCCATAGCTGCAATTATCAGACTAACGGCTAAGACTGCTTGCTTAACAATTTCTCTGTAATTCCAACTTCTGCCTAGTGATTGATCCGTTTGGTCAGTTACGTAATGTTTTTCTTGATTGACATGTCTCTGTACCTTTTGGAGTATAAAAGGAAGATAGCAAGTCTGAGTCAGTGGATCAATTCATGGGCACATTGAAAGATCCCCAGGCACAGATGGAAGGACTGGCCCTCCAGAAATCTGTCACTGATTCACCCAAAGACTGCCTCAGAAGTGCAGGGGTAATATTAAGTTTTGGGGCACTTTACTCACCTCTTGTATTGTGTTGTTTAAGACTAATAAGTGGAGATGGTGGTGAAGGTAATTCTGAGGGGGATTGCTGGGGACTGGAAGTAAAGCTTTTAAATCATAAACATTTGGCTCTGATTTGTCTTTTTCTAGCCATATAACAAGCAGATGGGCTGTGTTTCCTTTTGGTTTATTGCCTGATGGCAACTCACAAAGACTAAAAGTTATTGGGGCGAGGAATCTTGGGTAACACGCTCTCCTGGCTTCAAGTCTCGGAGCCCAATCAGGCAGTGCAGGGATCTGAAAACAGGTCTCTCACATTCCAGGTCAGTCCCCTGCCCACCAGGATTTGAGTGTCTCTCTCTGGTATTCCACAAGAAAAGGATGGCCTGGCTTAGGTGCCTGACTCCAGGAAAGGGTTCACAGCTGGGAACCCTGACCAGAGACAGGCACCTCCCTCCAGCCTGTCAGCCAGGCACCTAAGGCCCAAATCAATGGGAGTTAGCTGTCTGGGCCTTAAATCCTGCCTCATTCCCCTGCATTTCACTCCTGGCTCAACATAGCAGCTCCCTGCTCAATGTGTGCTGGCTTCTGAAAATCCCTTGCTAAGGCACCTAACTCTCCCCGTGCATGGGTGTCATGTGACTCCTGCTTTCGGAGAGGCTAGGCGAGGGGGTGGTACCAGCACTTGGATCAGGGCTCCTTCCTTGCGCCGCCCCTCCCCCGAGGCCTCATCCATGCACCCCCACTGCAAGTCCTGCTCGGCCCCCTCCCCTGAGAGGCATGAGCAGCGGGTGGGAGGGCCTCAGGTGAAGGGTCCTGAGACCCTCTCACCAAAGGTGCCCAGAGCCAGGCTTGTGCCCGGCCTTTGTGGGGGCTGATGGTGGGTGCTGAGGGGATGTAGGGCACGGGCTCGCTGTGCAGGACCAGAGGAGCATCCCTCTGTTTATTCTACTGTGTTCAGGGAAATAGGACTCTGTAGACATTCTTTATAAACAAACAGGGCTACACCAAGAAATACCTGTTAATGGAAACAGCATGGTAAGGCTCGGAATATTGCCTAAACTACTCAAAGGGGCAACAATATCAACAACTTTTAATGAAAAATTCTGGTTTTGTAAAAGGGCTAATTTTTGAAGAAAAAATCTTAAGAACATAAGAACAGCCATACTGGGTGAGATCAATGGTCCAGCTAGCCCAGTATCCTCTTTTCCAGCAGTGGCCAATCGCAGGTGCTTCAGAGGGAATGAACAGAACAGGTAATCAGCAAGTGACCATCTCATCGCCCATTCCCAGTTTCTGGCAAACAGCAATCCCTGCCCATCTGGCTAATAGCCGTTGATGGACCTGTCATCCATGAACTTATCTAGCTCTTTTTTGAACCTCATTATTGTCTTGGCCTTCACAATATCCTCTGGCAAGGGGTTCCACAGGTTGACTGTGCATTATGTGAAGAAATACTTCCTTTTGTTCATTTTAAATGTGCTGCCTATTAATTACATTTGGTGACCCCTAGTTCTTATGTTATTAGAAGCAGTAAATAACACTTCCTTCTTTACTTTCTCCACAGCAGTCATGATTTTATAGACCTCTATCATATCCTCCTCTCCCCCTTAGTTTTTCCCCTTAGTCTTTTCCAAGCTGAAAAGTCCGTCTTATTAATCTCTCTTTATATGGAAGCTTTCCCCTATCCCTAATCATTTTTGCTGCTCTTTGCTTTATTTTTTCCAACTCTGATATAGCTTTTTTGAGATGGGGCAACCAGATCTGCATGTAGTATTCAAGATGTGGGCATTCCATGGATTTATAAAAAGGCAATGTGATATTTTCTGTCTTATTATTTATCCCTTTCCTAATGATTCCTAATATTCTGTTATCTTTTTTGATTGCCTCAGCCCATTGAGTGGATGTTTGCTCATACAAAAAAATGACTAGGTCCTCTACGGGGGGAGGGAGTCATCTGAGAGTAGATGCCCAGCATATTGGCGGTTGTATGTTACAGAGAAGACAAGTCATGACTGACTTTTCCTTCTTCTAGCAGTATTTATTCAGGGGTGTCATATTTAGGGTTTTACTTTCCCTCTCTTTTTTTTTTTTTCCAGCTTCCACCATTACACCAACATGGCCCTGGGAGCTTACACATGTTCTTCAGAAGTATCTTCCAACGTTTTTGCAACAAGTTTAGGAATTGCAGGTTCCCAGCATCATTTCCCACCTCCCTAGTTAATGGAGCTGGTTTGGTAATTTAAAACACTGGGGATTCTCTTTTAGAACAATAAATAGAATGAATGTTTTTTTATTGTTTATAGGAATAATCATAAGCCAGGACTAAACAGCCGAGCTCTGGGACATGGGTTTTTGTTCCAAGATTATTCAGAACAAAGCTCTTTCCCTAAATGTCTCCACCATTCCTTTTTTGGACACTGAGAAAATAATTTCCTCAGTAGTAGATTTTTACACAGTGAAATCACATGTTTTCTCAGAAGGTTCTTTTCTCATGATAATTGCATTTGATAAGAGAGGGAAAAATAACAATGCCACATTCCTAAAGTGCAGATTAAAGCCAATTTCAAACTGCTGCTGTGTGCGGTCACTGCTATTTTACAAGGCCGGCCAGCCCAACTGAGATTGGAAACTACCCAAGACCAACTCCCTCTACACCTGTTTAATCGCAAATTTCAGTGTCTGTGAACTAGCTGGCCCTTAACTGCTGAATTCATTTTAGATCTGCATCCCATCTACATTATAGTAACTGTTGACTGCTAGGGCTAAAGCAGTTCTATATATAGATGGTCAGCCTGCGTTTGGATACTAAATATTGTTAATCATTAATGTGTAGTACTGCTCCTACTGGCTAACATAAGAACTCCTCAACTGTGTGTCATAGCCTCTATATCTCTGGCAGCTAATGGACAGTCACCTTTAGCTAACACACTTTCACCATTGTATAAATAATGATGGTGATGATAAGTCATAGCTCCATGGGGAAGGGGCTGTGCTTTATGAGCTAGGCTCTGGAGTGCAGCGATGCCATTAGCTTGGAATAGATGGAATAGCTTATCTCTGTGTTACAGAGACTGGCCTGTTGCTAAGATTCTCCTTTAGCTCATGTGCTAATGGCCTGTGTTTTGGAGCACAAGGATCTTCGTTATTTCCCTGCTCTTCTTGTGAAATTCTGAGTAGCCACAATGTGACAAAACGGTAGGGAGGAGGATGGCTGGGGGGAGGAGGGGAGACATTTGTTATAATATTCAGTATATCAAACCTATTATAAGATGCACCATTAATTTGCATCCTCGTATTTTCATCTTCATCAGCAGCAAATTGTGTTTATACAGCTGAATAAATAAGTCAGTTTTGTTTATAGTGTATGACACTTACATAAGTCTATCACTGCAGGACTGCTGGGGCCACGCTGAATACTATAGTGATGGGAGCCAGAAGAGGCCTTCGATAGAATACTCCCAGCTGCTGTGAAGCTATTTAGTGAACGACAGTTTCTATTGCATCAGCAATGGTAGCTGAAAGAGATTGCAGTTGGAATCCACAGTTGCACAGACAACCACCGTATTAATTATTTCATTGCCTTGGGACATACTTCTAGCAAAAGGGCATTTATATTATCTCATGGCTGTATGATATGAAATGCAGACCAACCCATATAGAAAAGTCCTATACAACTCAAGTTAACATCTTTCTACAGCTTTTAATTATACCTTTACTATTGAATTCTCTAAGATAGTTTTAAAAGAACCTATGGATCTAAAAGAATCTGTTAAATATATCAGATTTTAGAGTGATGTTTATAAAACCCTTTTACATTTCCACAGAATCCTATTGGTTTAATCACCTATTGAATGCTATAAGACTTTTCCATAAGGGACTAGGGCATGAGAAAACGGGGCGGGGGAGGGAGAACCACCAAAATTGCTATTACTGCTTTCGAGCCCCAGGGAGCTTGGAGAAATCACTAGCACAAACAGTGCAGCCAGCTGATTTAGCCAATTGGTGGTCAGTTTACATTTCCTCTAATGAGTGAACTCCTTGACCGTACATTTTAACTGAATCATTAAGCACTCTTTTTCCAAGAGTTCCTTTGGCAGACTAAAGATGATTGAGGCTGTTCATAGATCACAGTAACCAGTGAAAAGGAGAGTAGACATATTTTTAAGTACAGTTTAATGGAAGAAACCAATCCAAAGGAGGTATTGAACAGAAATTAAGATATTAAAGAAAACAGACATGTGCAAATATCTAGTTGCTAATAATGATAATGGTATCTTTTACCCCAATGCACCCTGCCACTGAAATGCAGCCCCCCTCTGGGATAAAACGTGCCAGCTGCTTTAAACATTGTGCAGGAATACTACCTTGCCATTTAGGCTAGGAATTGTATAAGTGATGCCATTAAAGATGCAAGAGAAAATTCAGGTATGCAGGATATAATTACTCACATTGGGAATTCACTCTGGATGGTGAGGCTACTTGCACAGAAAGTACCACGGGGTCTTTAACGTCCACAAAAGATCAGGACCTCAGGTACGCATGCAAATAACAGGGGCCACCGTAATACTGGAAGTTAGCTCTAACACCATGCGGAGAATTGGCTCTGTGATTCCTCATCACTAACTTACTTCTCCCAATACTTTGGTTTCATTTGGAGATGTCCCATTCAAGGATTGACCAGATCCAAAGCTTTGTCGTTATAAGATGTAAAAGGATTCCTATTCCAATGTGGTATGACTGTAGATAGCTTCACTGCCCCTGCTCCGTGCAAGCTACATTTATTTATGATGTCTTCCTTTGGCAATCTGATACCTCTTGCCCGGAACACAGCTGACAAAACCCCAGTCAGTTTGTATTTCACAGTTTTCTGACGAATTCTGAAAGGGATGAATAGCAGGCAATTCTTTCAGGGATGAAGGAAAATAATATACCACCACTCACTGTGTTTGCAGGAAGTGTGGCGGAAGATGCTCACTTCTGACTGGGAAGCAGCAGTTCAAATTGTGAACAGTGCTGGTCAGTTCCCGATGGCCTCGTGATCAGATTCTTCTGGATCCAAGATTGAACCTCAGCCTCCACCTCAGCCTCCAGGCCTGCAGGCAGTGGGAGTTTCACAAGAGCTGTGCACTCATTCTCAGAAAGAGAGCGAGCTTGCGTATCCCTCTGCAGCAGCAACCCTGCCAGCTGCTTCAGGAACTGTCTTGGCGGACTCCTAAGAGAGGGTTGTCCAGTCCTACCTGGTTAGAAGATTGTGATGCTTGGGCTTATCAGGGAAGAAAATTGTTTTTCAAATTTCATTTGATTCCTGTGCCAATGGGCTTCACAACACCACAAAGCCAAGGTAAATCTTGTCTAAACATTGTGGCCTTTTGGTTCTTTTGTAAGCAAAGAACTGGTACTGGATAGGAGCCAATGGAGGAGGAAAAATCCTTGGGAATTATTCTCTGAAAATACTGGCTTGCAGGCTCAGACAGCTGTGTCCTCATTATTGTTAATTGCAAAGAACTATGCATGTTGAGCAACGTTCCCCTCTAGCTATGTACACAGCAAGCCACCTATTGATTTGTTTCTGCAGTGGTGATGGCTGAAAAAATGCCTGCAATCCCCACTCAAATAATAACTGGTTTCAGATAAGATTTGACACTTATTGGTTTAAAGTGACAGAGCCACATTTGCTTGGAATTCCTAGCCACAGTCTACCAAAAAGTGCTGCTAGCCTAATGGGATCTACATGAACACTGATTGTATATGGAGTTTTTAGCTTGTTTCCTGTGATGAGGATGTGTACAGCTGATTCTCTATAACCTCCTTCCCTACTCTCAGCTCAGGCCCCCCCCTTGGAAAAGCTTTATTCCTAGCCAATTAAAAACAGCTTAAAAAGGTAATTTTGACCTATCTACCATCCAAGCACATTTATTTTTACTTTAAAATTCATTTATATTTACATGCAGATTAGGTGCCTGCTTTGTGACCAATGTGGCTCTCAGTGTCACATACTTCAGTCAGCTCCTCTGTAATTTATTGTTAAAGGCAAATACTTAGCAGGATTGGGGCCCCATTATGCTAGGTTCTGTACAAACAATGATCAAGAACAAGTTCAACAGGCAAAATACGAGACAGAAAGATGAGCACACAGGTGCTGCCCTATGAAACCACACAAGCACATGAATAGTTTTAATATGGCTGACTGAAAGGTGGGAATATTTTTCCTCAAGAATGTTTATGCGAAGTGCCCAAAATTCAGTAATTTCCAACAAGCTCTATATGTTAAGCATACAAATAGTCTCCTGAAGTCAATAAACTACTCCCCTGCTCAAATATGCTAATGTATTTTGCTGGATTGGGACCCCATGTCCTAATTTTACAAATACTTCTCCTTGTACATTAAGAATTGGTACATCAACCCAATCCTTTTTACA
>ML675611.1:29102665-29190535 GCA_007922155.1 Mesoclemmys tuberculata | reverse complement strand
TAAGTGGGTGGCAGGGTGCTTCAAGCACAGAAAACTACACAATGCAAATGTAAGACATGACTATGGCAGACTCTAGCATGTCATCATTAGAAACCAGTGACCATTACTGACTGGAACGTTTAAAGTAGAGCTGTTAGAAAATCAGAACTTCTGTTCGGTAGGAAATTCTGATATTTTGATATTTGTTTCCATTCTGCTATGGGACAAAATGTCAAAATAGCAACAAAATTTGCTGAACCAAACGTTCTGAAAAATGTTGATTCAAAAATATTTTATTTCAGATCTGTTCAACATTTATCTCTAGAATTTGTAGTTCAGTGGCCTCCAGCCCCCATTCTTGTCTATGGACTGTGTTTCTCAGCTGCACCCCTCTCCCATGATGCAGTTCAGCCAGAGGAGCAGCATGGTGTATCATAGGCAGTGTGGGAGCCTGGCTCTTTTGTGTGTTGTAGGAGCATAAGTCACCTTACTACAACTCTCAGAGGCACTATAGAAGCCCAAGAGGACTCAGATTGATGTTAAACTGACCCAAACCCAAATGTTTCAATTGAACAAGATGAAATGTTTTGACTCAAGCGTACCTGAAACAAAATGTTATTTCGATTTTCCTGCAGACAATTTCAATTCTGCAGAAAATACATTTTCAGTTAAAAAAAAATGGATGGACAATTCCTGACCAGCTCTAGTTTTGAGGTATTTGTGGATTAGACCATTTAGCATTTGTGATTATTTCTGGGGCAAACTATTGCTCTGGCTCTCCCAGCAAGCAGGCTGGAATTCCATGCTATATTCCATTGTTATATGGGCCTGCTGTTGTCAAAAACAAAATTGTATTTTTCCTGTGTCTTAGCACTTTGTTTATTAACCACATTAGAGCTACAAGGGCTTTTATCATAGTTAATCATGTAAAAAAGCCACCACATGCTGGGAATGTAACATTTTCAGTACAAAAGGGTTTCTAGTAATCCCATCTTCAGTTATATTGTGTAGATAACATTACCCTCAAAGTCCATCTACCATTCAGAGGAGTAAATAACAGACCAATTGCTTCTAATATTGTTTTATACCTAGAGAAATCTTTGTTTCAATGTTTTAACTGACCGTATGCCCATTAATGGTTTGGCTCATGGATGGGGAAATTGTCCATAGCTCATTTCTAATTCAGCAAATGGAAATGTAGGTATGTATATGTTTACATTGTTTTCCTATGAGCATGCTCTCTGTGCTTTCCTGTAACCATCTCTTTGAATCACAAATAAATGGCTGTAAAATACCTTTTCTTTTTGAGCGTGAGATTGATTAGTTTGTCCTGTGCAGAGAACACTCTGCAGATGGAAGCTATTATCCATTCAAATAGATTGATATCCATGTAGAGAATAAACTGTGAAACTTTTGATGCTTTACAGAAATCTATTATGTTGGATTATGAGAGATCAGCTACTCTAATGAATTTGTCCTGTTATGAAGCAATATCCAGAGATGGTCTACACTACAGAGTTAGCTAGTGTGAACAAACTCTCTGTACCTCAATTCATCCCACTACAGAAAAAGAAAACATTGCCTTCTTCAACTCACAGGAGCTGGAAGGCTTATTTGGTAAATATTTATAAAGCACTTTTATAAAAGTGCAATATAAGGGCTAAATATTATCATTGTATTTTATCTTTCATTCAAAGATCTCAAAGAGCTTCTCCATGTGAGGTTGAAATTTTAGTAAATCTCAGCTTGGGGATGTTCCAGGATAATTTACGGACATTTCAATCTCATATCACCTGCAGAACTGAAATGCATTTCACATATTCTGCTTGGCCATTTGTGGAGGATCAACCTCCACTACCAGAGTAGTCGGCAACTATTTACACTTACCAGGTTTTCTACAATCCACCTATATGTTTACAAATCAAAGCTTTCCGGCTTAAAATTTAGCCTGAAAATTTCAGAATTGCCATCGGGATTTGAACATCCATTCTCCTCCATTTTAATGGGAAATGGGCATCAAACCCCTTAGGCAATTTTGAAAATCTTAGGCTTTTCCACTCTAAAAATCTGTATTATGTTTTAAAAAGACTCCTGACAACAAAATGCAATAACAACACTGCACTTACAGCACCTTCCTCCTGATAATTTCAAAGCCCTTTGAAAATATTAATGGGCCACTTTCTGAGGTCTTTACTCAGACAAAAAATTCATTGACTTTAAGAAGAATTTTACTTGATAAGGGCAGAATGTGAATGGAATAACTGTTTCAGTATTTAGCTTCACAAAACCACACCTCCAAAAGCAAAGACTGCAATCTGCTATTGGATTGAAGTCTCAACTGCAAGGCTCAGTGATCTACCAGCAACACATGCTGTGTTTATTGTTGGGCTCATCCCCATGCATAAATTAGCACAGATAATTTACATCTCTAATCCATCCCCCCGCGTGTGCAGAATTGTCTCTGCTAACATTTTGTGCAGTGTAGTTTTAAATGCCTCAGCCAATGGGTCTTACCCCAGTTCCCTATGGAGACTAATAGATCTCATGGTCAGGAAGCTTTTTCCTGGTATTCAGCCTAATGAACTTTTCCTTAATTTCAATCTTTTACACAAAATTCAGGGATAATAATATGTAAAATCCTCTAAACTATATCCCTATGTACCACTGTAAGCAATTTCTCTGCTTCTGTGATGTTTCCACTTTCAAAGATTGCAATGTTATTTTGGTCCCTTGTAGTGACTGTTCAGCCAAGCTATACAATATATTTAGCTCTTTTAATCAAACATCCTCAGTGCCGCCTCAGTTTTATTGTTGCTTTATGCTGCATTTTCTATAATCCACCTACATCTTTCTGGTACTGAGGTGCTTAAAACTGAAAGCAGTATTTTAGGTCACATATCAGGAGAATCATGCCGTGGTAGCATTCCTTCCTGTGTCTGTGATGTGAAACCTCAGCGAATGCAATCGTATTTTTTGCTGCAATGTTATATTGTAACTTGCTGTGAACCCCCCGGTTTGGCCTTGCCGCCTTCCAGGCATGGCAGAAACTCACTTTCAATAAAGGTGAGTGGGAGGGAGGGCTGAGCTGCATATTGGAGGCACAGGCCCTGGGAAGGGGCAGTGGGGGATGTGGGGGAGGCCTGGGAGACCTGGGGTGACTCTCCACAAAGCCCATCCCGACCCCCTCTTCAGTACCTGTGCCCAGCTCCTGCTCCACACAAGGGCTTTGCTGTCTCTGCTGCCTGCTACCCAGCTCCAAATGTCACCTGACTTTTGCTCCATCCTGGGCTCCCCTTCCCAGTCCTGGTTGCAGTGTCTCCAGCTTCATCCACACTGACCCACCACTAAGCACCCCTGCCTGTGCCCGGCCAGAGTAGAAGACGCTCTGCAGCAACAGGGAGGAAAAGGGGCTTCCTGGCCCAGGACCAGCTCTCCCCACTGGGCCCTGGCACCGGGGCCCCACTCACCCCAATTCCTACCTGCTCCATCCCCAGCTCAACACAGAAAGGCCCCCCAAATATTTCCATTGGGGGGGCGGTGTTAGCATCCCCCCTCAACCCTGGTTCTGCCCTTCTGCTGTCTCCTGTCTCTTCCATTACATAGCTGTGGTTTTTGATTCTCCTTCCCTCCCCTACATCTAGCTGTCCAGATTGAATTTCCTGCCCACAGGAACTGCATTTTAACTATGCTGCACTTTAAAACCCATGGCGGCAAATTTCAGAGCCCAAGGGTACAGCCCAGGCTCACTGGGCTTGCACTATGGCACTAAAAACATTTGTGTAGACATTCAGGCTCATGCTGGAAGCCAAGGGCTGGGGGAACTTCAGAGCCCAAGCCACAGAATCTACACAGCTGTTTTTAGCACCATAGTGCAAGCCTAACCCTGTAAACCTGAGCTCTGAGACTCACTAGTGCTGGTTCTAACACATCATGTAGATATACTCTAAGTCTCCCTGAGTTATTCCCTGCCCACAGTGCGGTTCACAAAATCTTCCCATTTAGTGCCATCTGCAGATACAGGACCTGACCTCATGCCAATGAAAAGACACTCATTGACTTCAACAAGCACTGTATTGGAGCCATAGTTAATGCATTGTTTATCCCCTCTGTAGCTACTGGAACTTGGAAAGAGAGCATATGTGGCAGAAGGGAAGAGTTTGGAGGAGGCACCTGATGTCAGTCCTTGTGCACATGGCTAGAATGCTAGCTGCCATTGCAGCATCTCTGTAAATGGTTCTTAATAAAGAGCCAGTTCAGCTTTAGAAACATGGCATCCTCTAAGATTATGACCCAGAATACAGCACATGAAACACAGTGGCAGTGGTGAGACTCAGCAGCAAGGGAATGTGAAAAACAGGCAACAAAGCATCACCTGGAAGCAGAGCAAATAGGTAGCATGGAGGGACCCTGGCCTACTGGAAAGGTTGGATGTCCAGACAACAAACCTTGCACAAGCATGGAAGCAGTGGAAACAAGAACTGAGTCTGCATAAATAGCTGACCGTTGGGGGGAAAGAGAAAATGAAGTAAACTATTTTTGCCAAGAATAATGCCCAAAACACTGGAACAGAGAAAGGTGCTTGAGTATTGTGATCCCAGATAAAATGAGAACGTAGAGACACATACTGGGTTTTTTTAAAACTAAAACTAAGAAGCAGAAGAGGCAATAGATACTTACGTTACAGAGTTCAGAACTCCAGCATCCACATATAACTTTAATATCTCCAATGATTCTCTAATTAAAGACAGGATCATTTGTGAAACGTGTGATTCCAGTTTACAGGAGAGATTGTTGAGGTCCTAGAGAATCTCTAATCGTAGAGAAAGGCCTCTGTGTAGCAAGGACAGCTGACCTGTTCAGGGAACAGGGATCAACATGATAACAGCTATTCTTAGCACAGAACACTTAGCTTGGCGCACAAGCTCAAGCGAGAGGAATCCAGGAAGCAGAACAGAGACAGACCATCTGTGAATGAGGACACTATAGTCCAGTGTATCCGGGTATATACTGTGGAATGCAACATGAAAGGCAGAATGAAAAATGGCCTGCCTATGGTCTAGGATGTCCCAATGGTGCAGCTACCCAAGGAAGAAAAAAAAAATCAATAGCACATGTAGTGATTGAGGCTGTAGAAACTTTCAGTGATGAGGAGACTATCTGCTGTGTGACTTTAGTAGACCCAAGAATTCTCAAATACACACCCTGCAGAAGACGACTGCCAGCCATTCAAATGCCATATTTAGATCAATGACTAATTTGCTTCCCTCTGGATTGTGGAGTCAACTGCAAATAGTAACAGAAACAGTGATACACAGCAATATTAGACTGGAGAAATATGACTACGAGCTGATGATGTACAAGAAAACCATTCTGAAGCCAGTGAGCACTTTCTTCCATATCTTTAGTGAAGATATCTAATAAGATCAGATTTGATAATGGTCCCTGCCTCATCCCACTAGAAACCTCACCCTACTCAGGTCATTGCCTAGTATCATTACCCTTTGTTTACAGCCCTTCAGCCAGCTTTCAGCCCATGTTACAGAGTTTATGTTCAAGCTCATCTGAATTAATATTTCATAATATTGTATCAATGCTTTACCTAATTCAGCTCTGGTATAACTCCATTGGCTTCAGTGAAGTTATAGCAGGGATAAATTTGGCCCATTTTATATTAAATTATCTATTCCTCTTCTACACTACCTGTCTATCTGAGGTATTTTTATGATCCTCATTATGACAGTATCTGAGCACCTCACACTTTTTTGTATTTAACCTCACACGTATGAGGTAGGGAACTATTAGCTCCATTATACAGATGGGGAAACTGAGGCATGGAGAGGATACAGCCAAGATTATCAGAAGTGGCTAGTGATTTGGGGTGCCTAAATTGAGACACGTTCAAGGGCCTGATTTTTCAGAAGTTCTGAGCACCTGCCCTCTGAAATCTGGCCCCTTTAAGGTGTTAAAGTTGGACACGCAGAAGTTGAGGCACCCAAAAATCATGGATGATGTCTGAAAATCTTAGTCTAAAGTGACTTGCCCAAGGTAACACAAAGTCTATTGCAGAGCAGGGATTTGACCACAACTCTCTTAGGTCCTAGGCTAGTGCCTAACCACTGGACAAGCCTTCTTCCATGTGCCACTGTGCCCCCTTACATGACAGAAGCCTGCAACCATAGGTCATGGCCGGGGAAAAGGGATACCAGTGAGAAGATTGCTGGGGCAAGACTGGATAGAGACTTCTGGGTTTGACCCATAATTCCTAGTAGGCGGACCCTTCGGTCCACAGCTGGAATACTAATAGATAAGCTTCTGAACAGAGCTGGGACTGTATAGCTCTCATGCATCTGCTAGTAAATTTATTTTCTTTTTAAAATTCTCACATTTCTTAAGTAATAAAGTAGGAAACCCAGTCAACTGGTGGGTGAAAAGGCCAGAGCACATTAACCTCCCCACAACATATGGCAGCTCTTATATTTCTGCATTGCAGCTTCCCCATGGCCTCTTACGTTCTAAGGACAAAAACTAGACAGAGCAACAACAGCACATTTACTCTGCCTATGGAGTCTGGCACAGCATATGGGTGAGCTGGCCGATTAACGTTTGTGAAAGAGCCAATTCATATTTCTATATATTTTGGCCGAACAGCTTGATTGTGACATAAAACTGGCCAATTATCCTGGAACCAAATGGGGAGAATGAAGCTGACCCAAGAAATATAAGGCAGGAGCCAAGAAGAATGATGACTTCTATGTCATCAAGAATACTGGCATGTCTAGGCGCTCTGGACGACGCAGACACAGGGCAGAGCAGCGCATGTATACTACGTGAAAATGAATAAGCCTTTCAGTGTAGTTCAGACTGAAGTAAGCCACGTTACACCACCGGTAGAGAGGGAACTGTTCAGAAAACATGGAAGCCCTCAGATCTCAATGGAATGCTATGCATGGACTGTTGGCCAGAGCCAAAATATGCAGTTAAAAAATGAAGAGAGGAACAAGCCCCATGTTTGATGGATTGGAGGAGAGAGACTCAGGCAGATCTTCCAAGATCAAGTAATGACTTCAAGAAAAAAAAATGCTGTAATTGGCTGGCCAGAATGACCGGTTCATTCTTTTATTTTAAGAGCAAGCCTATAAAGTGGTGCTCATGTAATCCACTCCCAGGGCAGACAGAATTAAATGGCACATTCTGACTTTAACTGATTTGGCACTATTAAAATCTCTGGAAGTGAGAGAAAAATCAGACATACTAAAAGCAAGGCAGCCTTGCAGTCCCGCATAGTAAAATTAGTGATTCACAAAGAGTGTAAGGAATCAATTAGAGACTAACAGTGTGGGTCAAATCCCACCCTGGCTGATGCCGTGCCCAGTATGTCCTCTGCTGCAGGAAAGGGCGTGTCTGGATGGACCACCAAGGTGGTACTCCTCTCAGCCGAGTCTAGTGTAACCTCCCACTGGCCAGTCCTTGTTGTCAGTTGCAGCATACATACTGCTCGGCTAGGAGTCTAAAGAGAGGTGACCCCTGATTCACAGACCAAGCTCACCTGAGGTCATGGCATCCAAGCCAACATAAAGCCAGCACTGTGGAGAGCTTCTCCCTTCACACTGTCCAGCACTGTGGAGAGGACCTGCTCTGGCAGCTTGCCTGGGGCAGGAGAGAGAGACCCCTTGAGCTATCCACACCTTGCTCACCAGCGAAGCATGCAGCAGGCTGACTCTGGAGCTTGCAAAATGAGAACAGAGACTAGCAAAGAATATCAGAGTCTAAGGAGTCTGAGCATTCCCAGGTATGGTGATGTGAACCTGGCTGGGACAGGATCCCTGTTTACACAGACAAGCGCACATGCACAATCCCCATATGTGCTTACAAAGCTACCCCTGGCCAGCCTGGATGCAGGGTCCCTTGCTGGACACTGTGGGGTGGCAGCTTTCCTTTCAGCCAGTTGTCCACGCTCCCCTTTGTTCCTTTGTCCTGTTCCTCAGCAGATTCAGCAAATAGCTCTGGCACCCGCAGTCAGCTTCCCACCAACGTGCTGAACAAAGCCACAAACTTTTTGTCACACCCCCGCCCCACATAAGCAGCTAAAGAAGCTGCCATAAACAGATGCAATTCAGCCATCATAGGAAGCTGCTCCAATTAAACTAGAGAAGGGTCCCATTGTGATAACTGGGCCCACCAATTTACCCAAATTGTGAGCTCAATTGTAAAAAGTATATGGAAGGTCTAAGATGTAACAGCAACAAACGTGGATGGGAAGTAAGTCAGGCTGCTGTCAATAATGAATGATATAAACAGGTGCAAGAGAACCAGAGGCTAAATTTGTCCTAACAAAAAAAGGCCACATTAATAGGATTCAAGAACTATTGAAATCATGCTTGGTAAAAACAGAAGATGTACATCCAGGGTTGGTGTGTCAGATATTAGGACTAACTGGTGGACAAAATGAGAGGTTGGGCTATTTCTCCCATCACTGCCTTTGTGGGCCCTTGAAAACAGAGGCTCTGGGAGGAAGACGGAAGAACAGATGGAAGCTACTTAAGCAAGCTTCACCATCATGGCTGCCACGCCCATCATCTCCTGGGATCCTGGGCCTTTGTCGTCATACTCCTGAGAGATGTCCTCACCAGACTGGGCCAGAGACAGGGACCCAGATGACATTACCACCTCTACTGGATCCAGCTGAATCCCAAACACCATCTGGGATGAAATGGGATTGGATTTTAACAGCAGCAGCAACAGTTTCAGCCCATTTTAACTAAGTTCTTCTCTTTTACCCGAAAGGACAGTTATTACCATCTTTGGTATTTTCTAAAAGACTGTCAAACAAGGGATTTTTCCCTTCTAAAACTCTCTCCAGCTAAAGGAAAAGGGAGCAAGGGATGTTGTTAAAATGAAAGCCACCCACCTTTGGCCTATTTATACCATCTAACTTAATACAACAGTCTGAACCCAAGACCTGAGCAAAACACCCTTGAGCTGCAAATATTTCAAATGAGGAGCTGATCTTTGCAGAGACCAATCTCTCTCTCTGAGCCCACACAAAGCCCTGTGGTTCTGTTCCTCCATCACAGGCTATGAGTAACTCCCATCACCATCAGTAAGGCTTACTCCTATCCTGCAGAAAGAGAAGAGCCCTGAACTTGAGTATGCTTCAGCTCCATATCTGCGCCCAGATACAGTAGCTTAGGCCCATGTCTCGATTAAACGAACTCAGATAGACTCACTGGGCCAAATTTGGCTCCAAGATCCTGAAATCCTATTTAAGCCAACAGGAATCACACACACAACTGAGTGCAGAATCTGACCCTCTGTCATCAAGCTTCCCTTTAGCTGAACTGAATTAATTTGTGGTTCCAGTGCTAGAGAGTTTATTTCATTGTCTCTTCCCACATCACCACACATCAGTATAGTCAGTCAGTGATGCCTGAAAGGCACTGAGTTGCAGAATGATATACTCTTACTGTTAGCCCTCACTATCCCCAGACAGCCAGCTTTGTTTTTGCAGCATATTCCAGTGATGCCAGTTTTCTTAATAGACATGAAGCTTTCTTGGCTCACTCATTATATTGCTTGGTTCAGTGTTACTCCTTTCTATATAAGTAGTATAATCTTTACAAATAAACTGAGTGCTCCCTTGTGCTTTAGCCACTAGACCATGGCTCCTCCTATGTAAGGGTTTTCAGGGATAAAAGGGGGTAACAAATGTAACCCCAGAGGGCCAACACATACAGATGCAAATTAACCATCTGTTCCACGCCAGGGACTTGACCCACAGATTGATTCACACCATTGGAAGGCAGCTTTCATATCATCTCTCTCAGCTGCAGGTTCCACTAGGGGCAAGGGCAAGATTAGTTGATGGACAGAACTCCACAGGGACCCTGCTGGTGGAGGATACGCAGAAGAAGCACTGAATTATGCCTCTCTCAGACATCATCTCCCAGGCCACCCACTCTTGTGACTATGCTGAGAATTGAACCAGCGAATCACTGAACTAAAACTACAAGTCTCTACTGCTTGAGTTAAAACACCAGGCTCTATAGGTAGGGATTGTAACAGACTTATTTCCTCTGTGGGGCTAGTCAGGAGACCTGGGTTCCATTCCTGGCTCTGCTGCTGATCTGCTGTATGATCTTGGGTAGATGACATCATTGCTTCCTGTGCCTCAATTTCCCCTCCCCACCTGCCTTGCCTATTTTGCTTGTGAGAGTTTCAGGGCCAGGACTGTCTCTTACTATCTGTATGTACAGAACCTAGCACACTGGCGTTCTAGGTACTACTGTAGTAGAAAAATCAATAAGCCAAAAACCATCTATGACAAGATGATCATTTGAAGGAGGTGCTTTTGCTCCATGATGTCATGAATATAGGAAATGGGAAGGGAGGGCTTGGCATTCCCTGAGCAGTGGAGGAAAGGTAATGCTGTTTAGCATCTTGAAGGATTGGGCCCTAAGGAACAACTCTCCTATATAAATGGCATCTTTCCACTTCCCTCCTTTACTCACCCGCATTCCTGCTTCCTTTCTTTAAGCACCACACCTACACAGCCTCTAGTCTTGTGTGTCTAGCTGTAATCCCCCATGTCTTTTGTTTTCATCCCTGTTCTAATATTCACTCCTCTCACTCTCTCACATTGCTGTCTGCTTTCCTTGATTCTTTCTCCTCTTTCACCCCTGGCTCCTTCCATTCGACATGTGTGTTAATGGGATAAAAACAGGAAAAACAAAAACCCATCCCTTACAGTTCTTTATACAGTGCCCAGAAGGATCTATACTTCAGGCATGTTTTAAAAATCATTGTAAATCAGGAAATGGTGGGGTGGAGTGAAGGGAAATTGGAAAGAACTCTCAGCTTATGAATGTCTAATGCAAGAACATGGGCTCTAGTTCCAATCTAGTCTTGCCAATGGTTCCTGGACTGAGTTCCTCCAACAAAAGGGGCATTATGATAGCTAAACAGTGTATAATTTGAAAGGAAAACAGAGTAAGAAATTGTGTGAGTTAAAAGGGACACTGTCAGGTTAGAGCTCTTGCGTGAGATTCTCTGGTACCCTGCATAACGTATTGCTTTTTACACCAGTGCAAATAATGTGTGGCACGGGTGTAAATCATTCCCATTCCAAATAGCAAGTTACACACACTTTTCACAGATGTAATGAAAGCCACATTTACTAACCCCGAGACATGGTCTACACTTAAAATGTAGGTTGATATAGATACATCACTCAGGGGTATGAAAAATCCACACCCCTAACCTTAAGCAATGTAGTTGTGTCGACTTACTCCCAGTGTAGATGCAAGTAGATGGACGGAAGAATGCTTCCATTGACCTAGCTACTATCACTTGGGGAGGTATTGTTCCTACACTGATGGGAAAACCCTTCCATTGGTGTAGGCTGTGCGTGCACACTATAGGGTTATGCAGGCATAGCTATGGTGATGTAGCTATACTGGTATAGTCCCTGTAATGTAGACACATCCCACATGTTCAGAACCATGACTCAGTTCCCAGAGAATCAGAAGATTTTAAAATTACCACCACCACTCTCTGGTATCTTTTTCTGTGCCTGCTGGTTATTGAAGCTTCAGGGTGCACTTGGGTCATATTTTCCAGTTTTTTTCTGCAACAAGGGCTAGAAACTTTATTTTTTTTAAATGAAAACTGAGTTTTCAATGCAACCTCACCATTCCAGGTTGACTGTGTGTTGTGTGAAGAAATACTTCCTTTTATTTGTTTTAAACCTGCTGCCTAGTAATTGCATTTGATGGCCCCTAGTTCTTCTGTTTTGTGAAGGGGAAAATGACAGTTCTTGATTTACTTTCTCCACACCAGTCATGATTTTATAAACCTCTATTATATCGACCTGTAATCATCTCTTTTCCAAGCTGAAAAGTCCCAGTCTTATTAATCTCTTCTCATATGGAAGCTTTTCCATACCCCTAATCATTTTAGTTGCCCTTTTCTGTACCTTTTCCAATTCCAATATATCTTTTTTGAGATGGGGTGACCAGATCCGCACACAGTATTCAAGATGTGGGTGTACCATGGATTTATACAATATTTTCTGCCTTATTATCTATCCCTTTCCTGTTGATTCCCAATGCTCTTACCTTTTTTTGCATACCACTGCATACTCAGTGGATGTTTTCAGAGAACTAGCCATGACTCCAAGATTTTTTTCTTCAGTGATAACAGCTAATTTAGACCCCATCATTTTATATCTACAGTTGTGATTCTATTTTCCAATGTGCATCACTTGGCATTTATCAGCATTGAACTTCATCTGCCATTTTGTTGCCCAGTCAAACTGTTTTGTGAGATCCCTTTGTAACGCTTCTCAGTCTGCTTTGGACTTAACTATCTTGAATAGTTTTGTATCGCCAGTAAATTTGCCTCCTCACTGTTTACCTCTTTTTCCAGATCATTTATGAATATGTTGAACAGTACTGGTCTCAATACAGACCCCTGGGGGACACCACTATTTACCTCTTTGCATTCTGAAAACTGACCATTTTTCCTACCCTTTGTTTCCTATCTTTTAACCCTTACTGATCAGGAGAGGACCTTCCCTTTTATCCCATGACTGCTTATTTTGCTTAAGTGCCTGTGGTGAGGGACCTTGTCAAAGGCTTTCTGATAAATCTAAGTACACTATATCCACTGGATCGCCCTTGTCCACATGCTTGTTAACCCCCTCAGAGAATTCTAATAGACTGGTGAGGAATGATTTCCCTTTGTGAAAACCATGCTGACGCTTCTTCAACAAATCATATTCATCTGTGTGTCTGATTCTGTCCTTTACTGTAGTTTTAACCAATGTGACTGGTACTGACATTAGACTATTGGCCTGCAATTGCTGGGATTGCTTCTGGAGCCTTTTTAAAAAGTTGGCACCACATTAGTTATTCTCCAGTCATCTGGTACAGAATCTGATTTATATGATGGATTACATACCATAGTTAGTAGTTCTGTAATTTCACATTTGAGTTCCTTCAGAACTCTTCTGTGGATACCATATGGTTCTGGTGACTTACTACTGTTTAATTTATCAGTTTGTTCTGAAACCTCCTCTGATGACACCTCCGTCTGGGACAGTTCCTCAGATTTATCATCTAAAAAGAATGGCTCAGGTTTGGGAACCTCCCTTACATCCTCAGCCATGAAGACCAATGCAAAGAATTAATTTAGTGTCTCTGCAATAGCCTTGTTTTCTTTTAGTGCTCCTTTAGCATCTTGATTGTCCAATGGCCCCAGTGGTTGTTTAGCAGTCTATTTCTGGTGTACTTAAAAATTTTTTTGCTCTTACTTTTTGAGTATATGGCTAGTTGGTCTTTAAATTCTTTTTTGGTCTTTCTAATTATAGTTTTACACTTCACTTGCCAGAGTTTATGGTCCTTTCTATGTTTCTCAATAGGATTTAACTTCCAGTTTTTTAAAAATGCCTTTTTACCTCTAACTGCTTCTTTTACTTTGTTTTGTTTAGTGGCACTATTTTGGTCCTCTTAATATGTGTTTTAATTTGAGGGATAGATTTAAATTGAGCCTTTATTATGGTGTCTTTAAAAAGTTTCCATGCAGCTTGCAAGGATTACACTTTTGGCACTGTACATTTTAATTTCCTTTTAACTAATTTCTTCATTTTTGTAGTTCCCCCTTCTTAAATTAAATGCCATTATGATGGGCTGCTCTGGTGTCCCACCCCACACAAGGATGTTAAATTTTATTACATTATGGTCACTATTACCAAGCAATTCAACTCTATTCACCTCTTGGACCTGATCCTGTGCTCCACTTAGGACTAAATCAATAATTGCCTTTCCTCTTGTGGTTCCAGGACTAGCTGTTTTAAAATCCAGCCCTGTAAGAGGCCATAGCAGTTTCTTTCTAGTGCATGCAGAGTTGTTGTAGCCATTAGATATTGGAGACAAGGTGAGTGAGGAAATATCTTTTATTGGACCAACTTCTGCTGGTGAGAGAGACAAGCTCTCAAAAGACACTTGAGGGTGGGAGCAGGGGCTCTGGTGACAGCAGTCCTCAGGCGGTGCTTACTATAAGTCTGCATTTCTGTCAGTGCAAGAGATCTATAGGAAGGCTCTCTGGCTGCAGGACCATGGGTAAAGACTGTGTTAGGATAGAGAAGAGCCAAGCAGTGGCAGGACTGGGAAAGGAACCTGTTCACCTTGCACCTGTGACACAGGGTCAGAAAGAATGAGGTCTGGAGGGCTAGAAATGGATGGATTCCATGTGAACTCTTGATGACCAGGAGAGGAACCACTTATGTTTATATTTAGCTATGCTGGAATAAATCAGCCCCTAGGAGGGAAAATGTTATTTGAACCACCTGGGGTGTGCATTCCTTGGAGAGTCAAGCCAAGCAGAGGGTTGACTGGCCAGCCAATTGCCAAGATGGGATAGACAGACCCTCTCACCACATCTCTCAGCTCAGACAGTGAAAACAGGTTTGTCAGTTTCATTTTGGTTGGTAGCCAGAGTTTTCAGTCAATTTCATTTTCAGATTCTCTTGCACAAGCTCAGTGCTTCAAAGTTTGGGCTGCAAACCCTGCAGGGGTTTCCACTGGAATTAAAAACAAAAAGATTTCTATTGCATTCATTTGGCAAAAGTGTACCTGACAAACCCTAAATGTGATCTGAGAGAGTTTCTGTAACGTATGCTCCATAGAACAGGTGGGAGTTCTCAAAAGTGCTGGGTGCTGGCATACCTCTGCTCCCAGTGAATTCAATGGCAGAAAGGACCTCAGTAGAAGTAGTCAGGCTGATAAGTGAGCACTTTTGAAAACTTCATTGTAAAAGACTATCCTAGTTTTCAAGGGGCCTGGAATGCTGACGAGTGGGGAAGGGCTAGGACCACTTGAAGGGTCATTGACACTAGTAGTTGTCTTTATGGATCAGGAACCCCCTTTGTGTTGTCCCCCAGTGCAGGGGTGAACTTTACCTCCATAAAATACAATGGCGTTCTGGATGTACAAGAAATACTAAAATAGGCCCTTCAGTTACTGCAACGACACTTACAGATGCTACAGTGAAGCAGGACACTCTTCTATAACGTCTATCTAGGAGTCTGCAGTTCTCATCTCAGAAAGTGAAACACAAATAATTACTGAGGAAACACAGTCGGTGTCTCCAGAGCATTTCACTACATGACGTATAGTTTAAAACATAATATCTGTTTGATTTTACCACAGACCCAGTGGCTGTGCCTAAGTCTTGTTTTCTTTAAGCTTTATTCTTTGTCCTCTTTGCAAACCCTATCATCTGTCTCAATTCAAACCTGATTTGGAAGTTCTGAAAACGCTTCTAGCTAATTGTGATTCTCGTATGCCACTCTCCACCCTTTCCCAGCTATTGTGGTCAATGGTTGCATTCAGCACATGTTCCCCTAGGAATTAATTGCTGTATTCAAGACTCCAGGTGGCTCTAATGGAATATGTTGATTGAAAGAAGGATTGGCCTACATATTTCCACCAGCCGACCCAAAAGCTTCTGCTGGAACCATTATGTGTTACCGGGCTCACAAGCCCCACTCCGAAGATTTCAATAATCCTACCCACTTTGATTTTTAGGGATGAGTGTGAACAGAGCAGAAAGGACAACCCAAAATTTCAGAGTGGGAAATAAGATCCTTTTTGTGCCCTCTAATTCCTGCACTTACTTTTAATTTTAACTGTTGCACTTGCTGTCCCATCTACATCCAAGTTCAGAAAATACAAAACAAGTTAGGAAAATCCAAAGCAACATACATAAAAATTGATGTGAATTAATTCAACAGGGTCAGTAGGGCTAGTTAATATTTGCTGAAATACTATACTTCACTCACAATACCTGTCATCTGAGGATTTCAAACGCTTAGCAAAAGGTTAACTAATTAAACTTCACAACATCAATTATTATTATTAGAGCTGGTTGGAGAATGGATTTCTCCACCCATGGAATAATTTAACTTTTTGGCAAAATTCAAATACAAAAATGTTCTGCCAAATGCCAGAAATATTTTGACTGAAAACCAAAATACTTTGATTCAGAAATGCTTCCCTTGTGGGAGTTGTAGTTTGGATGGCTTAAGTTCCCATTCTTCTCTGCTGGCCAGTCAGACTATATCTCCCATCATGCACCAGAGTCTCCCCTCTTGGAGAGGGGAGGCAATGCATCATGGGAGTCCCTTGCTGTGGCAGATCGTGGGAGATATAACTGAGCCCTCAGAGGAGAATAGGGACATGATGCAACTGAACTATGACTCCAAAAAGGCATTGCAGCAGCATATCCAAATAGAAATATTTCAGGATTTGGGTATTCAGTTTTCCAATTAAAAACTTGTTTTCCTGTGGAGAGCACACATTTTCATGAAAAAACTGTTTTATTGAAAACCCAAATTTTCCAACCGTTCTGAATGAAAATTTTCAGCTTATTATCTCCATTTTATAGTTGGGATAACTGAGGTTGGGCAAAGGATAATGGTTGCACATTAAGTCAGTGACAGAGCCTGGACCCCACGACGCCTGCATTATACAACCCCCGCAGCCAGAGCCTGATCTCACGGATACCAGTTTAACATCAAAGTGACTCTGCTGATTAGTGGCGTAATGTCTGATACCCCAATGTCAGTTCAGAATTTGGCTTGCAAGCTGTACTCTTGATGCTAGAAAAACACAAGTAAACAAACAAAAATGATTGTGATTCTCTCTCACAATCTGATGTAAATCAGAAGTAACTCCATGGATAGTAAGCATCGCAAATGGGAGAAATTGGCATATGTGGGGTCAGAATCAAGCCCAAAAGATGAAATTCTAGAAAAGCTACCAAAACCGGAGGAAACAATAAGAATAGCTATTTATTATTTGTGTTACAGTAGTGAGTGCACAGAGACCCCCAACTAAGATCAAGGCTCTGTTGGGGCTGGGACTGTTTCTTATTGTATGTTTATACTGTGTCTAGTACAGTGGAACCCACTTTTAGTTGAGGCCTCTAGGCATTATATTAATCCTAATAATAATGCTAGTTTTAGGTAGTGTACATACATATAGTAAGAGACAGTCCCCCTCCCAAAGAGCTTACAGTCTAAACAGACAAGGCAGACAAATGGTGGAAGAAAGGCAGTCTTATTATACCCATTCTACAAATGGGAATCAGAGGCACAGATATTAGGAGACTTGCCCAAGGTCACACAGGAAGACTGTCGCAGAATTAGGAATTGAACCTAGAGTTCCCAAGTCCTGCTCCAGTTCTTTACACATAAGACCCTTCTTTCTCTCAAGGACAGACTCATGATAATGAAATACATATATTGTATGAGCCAATAAATCACCTGACAGTCATCTTTCAAATCACCAGGATGGATTTTCATTTTTAAAGAAAATATGTAGACTGGAGAAAACACCTTTTCTTGCCCTGAACTAAGACCATTCAAGAAACATAACGGATATCCTTCTGTGTGAAATGCTATAGTTCAATCACAAGTTATCAGGCTTCAAGCAACAGTTACTATATGACATTGGCCTCTGTTATGCCGGAGTTTAGAATGATCACAGTTGTCCCTTCTAGCCTTAAAATATATAAAGTGTTCTAACTACTTACCCACACACTGGTTGTTTTCATCCATTTGGTAACCAAACCGACAAATCAGAGGTCTTGTAGCAGTGGGGTAATTGGGAGCTGGAGGTGGTGGATAAATGTTTGAATAAGGATTCAGATATGGTGATCGATAAATTGGATTTGTTCGGGGAATGCATAAATAGCCACCATTCTGGTTAACACACACCATATCTCCTCTACAGGCCTCAGGAATAGTCCGACATTCATCAATATCTGGAAGGATGTAGTAATAGAATCGCAGTTAGATCAGCAATTTCCACAATTGGTTCTTAATGTGACAAGGCACAGAACAGCACACATATATGGTTTACTTGAGATTTTGCTGCAAATGTGATACGCGGCTTGCTAGGGAAATCTATGCCTTCCTTTGTGGAGTCTCACTTTGAAGTCAGCTCACATCACAACAGGAAGCAGCGCATATTTTCAGCATAGCATGTGTTCTACTTGTTCTACTTTAAAATCGTGGAAAAAAAAACCACTTTTCTTTTCTATAGACACTCAGTTTAAACACTGATTACACATGGCTAGAGCAAACTACAGCCTGGTTCTGCTAATGGATCTGTCCAAGCCACAATATTCAGATTCAGATTTCAAACACTGGTGGTTTGGTTTGTCCAGCTGTGAAACTTGGATCCTGATCTGGGACTCCACAGCTCCCTCCCACACACAAAGTTTGAGATGTTCAGATCTGGGGATTTGATTCAGGTCTTTTTTGTTCTGAGTTGGAATTTTTTGAGTTGACCTTAGAAAGATGCAGAGAGATTAGCAAGTTCTGAGCATATGCTTGGCTGAGAAGATGGAACTGTTAGACTGCTCAGACAGAACATCTCCATTTTTATGTTAGTGCTTCTATTTTATTGTCTGTTAATGCATGGAGAAGGTGCTGTACTGACAGCCCTGGAGCCTGAAGTCCTCTGTTCATCCACAAAAAAGATGCTGCATGGGCAAAGTACAAGCTTCGCTGCACTGCCTCAAAGTGCACCTTAATTCTAAACTAAAGGGTAAGAAGAACTCTATCTATGGCCTCTTGGCTAAAGCTGCCAAAAGTAGCAAGTAATGGGTATTTATGATTCTGAACCCCTGTCCTCTGGCAACTAGTCTGAGCCCTCAAACTCATCTCATCACAGCCATGTCAAAAGCACTGCACCCAGTCTGAACAATGACATTTTCATATTGAAGGAATGAAGCAAGTGAACAGTTTCCAAAGGCTTGTGCATAATTGATATATATTTGCCAGACACGAGAGCATCCCTTTCAGCCAAAATACACGAATAGTAGCACATTATTAGTTTAACAAAGCCAGGGGTCCTGAACCCCAATTTAAATGAATTGATTCAGTCAAAATCCTACCTAAGCATTGCCCAGAGGCACGGTCCAGGTCAAACCCATTAGTGCATTGCTGCTAAAACAAGAAAAGAAAGGACACTCAATGATTGTGAAATGTGATGATGACAAAAAAAAAATCACATGATCACCTGTATTATTACTATAGTGTGATGTGTTCAGCACTGTATAGTACACAAAAAATGAACAGAGTCTCTTCTCCAAAGGACCTGTGTAATGATCCTCACATGGGCAGTGAACGAGGTTTGAACTTCAGCCCGGTAGCACAGAACTCTTGCTTTAGCTCGTGCAGTAGTTCTGTAACCCGGTAGCAGTAGCAAGCTATCATTCTCTAATGGAGCAACCAAACCTGGTCTGCCAGTGTGTTATAGCCTAGTGGATAGGGCACTGTACTGGGACTCAGGAGAGCTGTGTCCAGTTTCTGGCCCTGCCACCAATCAAAGTAACCTTAGGCACTTGCCTCTCAGTTTCTCCAGCTGTCAAATGGGAATAATGACACTGAACTGCTTTGTAAAGACCTATGGATGAAAAGTGCAATATAAGATCCAGTAATTACTATTACATCTACCGGTAGATCTTGTCTTGATGAGGAGAAAAGATGAGCTGTTAAAAGGTCTTAGCCAACACATTCTTATTAACAAACTCTAAAACTCTAGTATCGACAAAGCAATGTATGATTTTAAACACATGCTAAGATGGTGGAGTTGGAGGCCAGGGCATAACTCAACCAGCTTAGCACTCGCACAGATTCTTTGCTAATACCACACCTTTAACCCTACTATAGACAAATCCTTTGAGGAAGCTTTTTTCAAGATTGCAAGCTCTACAAGAGTCCCCTCACTCCACCACACAAATCATCAACAGGGCTTGAACCTAGGATCTTCAGTATGCCACCAGAGCCCTCTACCACTTCAGCTATAAAAGTAACTGCAGTAAGGGTTATTCTAAACCCCACTGACGTCAGTTTAAAGACTCCCATTGACTTCAATGGGTTTTGGATCAGGCCTTCAATTAGTAACTGTTGATCAACCCATAGAGGGAGCATGACACCCAATGTGTCAGTAGGTTACACTGACAGTGTAAGAAACAGGGACATAGAAGACTGGATGCACTGGAAGAACCAGAGGGCAGGAGGACTTAGTGGTTTTTTTTCTTCTAGGCATCAAGGGAGAAGTGAATTTTCTAAAAGTATTTGAAATCAATAGAAAATGTTGCCTTGTTGCTCTTGGAAGGGAAAGCGTTTTATGCATATTTGACAGCAATGTAAACTGCAGGTGGGAATGATAGAGTGGAAGTAACAGGACACAGACTGGCATCTTTGAAAGGACCAAGGAGGGGATATGGCAGGAAGCACATGAATGGCCATTTAAATATATGAAGTAAGCTCCTTCATCTACCCACAAGAGCACGCCAAGCCATCAGCTACAGTACAGAACATGTGGTGGGGAATTCTGCCTGAAATTACTTCGACATTATGAGATGCTTTAGCATCATCAGGAGGAAGCCAAAGGGAATGTCTATTTTCAATTTGTCACTGTAAAGAACATACATCCTCTGTGCGCTCCTAACCTCTTCATCTAGCTACAGTGACATGCTCCACATCTTGTGGCTATTGTCTATGTTGGCTAGAGCTGGTTGGGAACTTTTAGATGAAAAATATTTTAATCAAAAAAGGCCAATTAGTTGAAACAAATTGCTTGTGAGAATTAGTTTGCTTTCAACAAATTTCTTGTTTTGAAAAAAATTGAAAAAGGTTTAGAAATTGTCAGAATGGCATCCTGTTTTGACATTTTTAAAATGAAGGTTTCATTTTTCAACTGAAAATGACTGTTTTGAACTTTAATTTATAGCAAAAGAAAAATTGTTTAAAAAATTTAAAATGTCAAAATCAGAATGAAATGTTTCAAAACTATAAAAAGAAAACATTTCAACTGACTCACCCAAATTTAAATAACTTTTTTTTCAGTGCTTGATATTTTTTGATATTTTTCAGCTTTTCATCCCAATTCAGAATGGGAAAATTTTTGAAATATATACAGTTTTCACAGGATGGGAAAACTGTTTCTTGCCCAGCTCTTATGTTGGCAAAAATATAAATTAACAAAGCCACATGCAGTCAACTGTCAATCCAACAAGAAAAAAACCCAACAACTAAATTTCAAACCTTTTTTCAAAAGGTATTTATAGTCCTAAACACTGAACAATTATTGGATAAAATCAGAGTCTAACATCTCTTTGAATTATTTTCCCTCTAATTTAGAATTAATGGGATACTCAGGAACACGAAGGACAAATAAAACTTGCTTGAGCCAGGCTTAATTCAGACAGGAACTCTGTAAGCTTCTTTAGCAGCTCTACTAATATAATACCCCTCACTTCACATCATCAGGCTTCCAAGTTCACAGGTGAAAGGCTCAGGGTTGGAGCCTGCATGCTTCCCACACACAGAACTCCCATTCAATCAATAGGAGTTCCAAACATGGAGGGTCCTCAGTGGCAGGTTTCAGTACTCAAAGCTCCTTTGTGAGTTCTTTTTGCTCATTCATTTTCAAGAACCACTTAGTTCAGATGTAGGGTCTAGTTTTCTTTGAAGTCTGACTTTCTCCAAGAATTTCCTGCTCAGCTGACAGTCCACGTTAGACTCCAGGATCCTACTGGTCTCAACATCTCCACTCTAGACTGCATAGCTTCCCATTCAACTGTCCCAGACCACAGATTTCCTATTCACCTGCTATCCAAGTAAGCCACATGCTATGAAATACTTGAGTGTAAAAAAGTATGTTTCCCTTGTGCTCATCTCACCTGTGCTTTTCCAGGGCATGTTAGGCAGGTGGCCAGCATGAAAACAGTCAGTATCCTGTAATATACATAGAAAATAAGCTGTAAACATTTCAATACACACTCATTTCACAGATTTAGATATAAGGTCAAATTAACCTCTGATGTAATTCCAGTGCACCCCAGAGAGCCTTACGAGATAACCGGAGGATAGCTCATGTGATGACAATTATTTTGAAAGGGCTCCAGAGGTGATCCCAGCAATTATGGGCTGGTAAACCTAACTTCAGTACAAGGCAGAATGGTTTAAACTAGAGTAAAGAACAAAACTATCAGACACATAGATGAATACAAATTTGTTGGGGGAAAAGTCAACATTGTTTCTGTAAAGGGAAATCATGCCTCGCCAATCTACTCGTGTTCTTTGAGAGAGTCAACAAGCATGTGGGCCAGGGTGATCCAATGAATATAAAGTACTTAGATTTTCAGAGGCCTTTGACCAGGTTCCTCACCAAAGGCTTTAAGCAAAGTAAACTGTCATGGGATAAGATGGAAGGTCCTCACCTGATCAGTAACTGGTTAAAAGATAGGAAACAAAGGGTAGGAATAAATGGTCAGTTTTCAGAATGCAGAAAGGTACATAGTGGTGTCCCCCAGGGTCTGTACTGGGACCAGTAATGTTCAACATATTCATAAATATCTGGAAAAAGAGGTAAACAGTGAGGTGGCAAAATTTGCAGATGATATAAAACTACTTGGGATATTTAAGTCCAAAGCAAACTGTGAAGCATTATAAAGGGATCTCACAAAACTGGGTGACTGGGCAACAAGATGGCTGATGAAGTTCAATTTTGATAAATGCCAAGTAATGCACATTGGGAAACAGAATACCAACTATATATATAAAATGAGGGGGTCTAAATTAATTGTTACTCAAGAAAAGAGTTCTTGGAGTCATCGTGGATAGTTCTCTAAAAACATCTGCTCAATGTGTAGCAGCAGACAAAAAAGCTAATAGAATGTTGGGAATCATTAGTAAAGGGTGTGGCAAATGGCCGGCTTCTCCCTAGTGGGTCTCACACTTTTGCCTCTTGTAGTGGGCCAGGGCATCACTGGTTACCCCATCTCCCCAGGGAGGTAGGTAGGGACCTGGGCCCATCTGTTCCTCCAGGTCCCAGCCCAGGGCCTATGAGTAGCAGCTATGTGCTGCTGGCACCATACTTGCAGCCGCAGACTTTTCCCCTGGACTATCTTCCCCCCTCTGTCCTTCTGGCTTCTTGAGCCCAGTACCTTCCTCAGGACTCCACTGCGCTGGGGGACAACACGAACTTTCCCCAGGTGCGTTTCCCAGTCGGGGCTATGGATAACCACGTCATCGAGGTAGGCGGCTGCATACCTGGTGTGGGGTCTCAGTAGGTAATCCGTCAGCCTTTAGAATGTTGCACGGGCCCCATGGAGTCCAAAGGGAAGGACGGTATACTGAAACAGGCCATCGGGCATGGAGAAGGCAGTCTTCTCCTTAGCATCTTCAGATAGGGGGATTTGCCAGTAGCCCTTGGTCAGGTCCAGGGTGGTCAGGTATCGAGCCTTGCCCAACCGGTCCACTAGCTCGTCAATATGCGGGATTGGGTAGGCATCAAATTTAGATACCTCATTCAACTTCCTGAAGTCGTTACAGAACTGCAGGATACCATCAGACTTCGGGACTAGGACGATGGGGCTGGACCACTGGCTGTGGGACTCTTCAATAACCCCGAATTCCAACATCCTTCATACTTCTGTCCTAATTTCCTCCCTCTTGGCCTGTGGTATCTGCTATGGTTTTATCATTACTCACACCCCAGGGCTGGTGATGATGTGATGGACCACCGTTGTATGACCAGGCTGCTTGGAAAACATGTCCTGGTTTCACTATCATATCAATAACTTCCATCCGCTGTTCTGGGGTTAGTTCCGGGGATATTCTCACCTCCCCCTGTGGGCTGCCCGTCTGGGGGGTTGCTTCTTGGGTGGCCAGGTATGTCTTCAGCAGGTTAACATGGTACAGTTGTACTGGCTTCCGGCAGTCTGGTTGCCTCACCTTATAGTTTACATCTCCAACTTCTTCTACGACTTCATACGGTCCTTACCAACTGGCCAGGAGCTTGATCTCTGCTGTTGGCACCAGCACCATCAACCACTCTCCTGGCTGAAACCTCTGTACCTTGGCCCGTGGGTTATAGTAGGTCCACTGGGCCTCCTGTGCTTTCTCCAGGTGTTCCCGCACTATGGGAGTCACCCGAGCTATCCGTTCCTGCATCTGAAACACATGCTAAATGACATTTTTCCCTGTATTGAGCTGTTCCTCCCAGTCCTCTTTGGCTATATCCAATATACCCCATGGATGGCGACCGTATAATAGCTTGAAGGGGGAGAAACCCGTGGACACCTGAGGGACCTCCCATATCACAAACATCAGGTAGGGTAATAAGGCATCCCAATCCTTCCCATCCTGCGCCACTACCTTCCGGATCATGCTCTTGAGGGTGTGATTAAACCTCTCGACCAGGCTGTCCATTTGCAGATGATACACTGAGGTCCGCAGGGCCTGGATGCAAAGCAGGGTACATAGATCCTTCATTAACTTTGACATAAAGGGGGTCCCTTGGTCTGTCAGGATTTCCTTGGGGCTGACCAATAGCGAAGACCTGGAGGAGTTCCTTTGCGATTGCCTTGGACGTGGGGTTTCTTAGTGGAATCTCTTCATGATACCGGGTGGCATAGTCCACAATGACGAGCACACTTAGATGGCCGTGCCCCGATTGTTCTAGTGGCCCCACCAGATCCATGGCGATCCTTTCAAAGGGAACTTCAATAATGGGTAGGGGCACTAACGGGGCTTGTATGTGAGGCAGGGGGCTGTGCAATTGGCACTCCGGACAGGAGAGGCAGTATCACTGGACCTCCGCCCGTATTCCTGACCAGTAGAGCCTTTTCAGAATTCGGTCCAGGGTCATATCTGCTCCTAAGTGTCCCCCGAATAAATGACTATGAGACAGCTCCAATACTGCTTTGGTGTGTTTCCGTGGCATCAAGAGTTCCTCCACCTCCTCCCCCTGTATTTGTGCCACCCAGTACAGCAGGTCGTGTCTCAGGATATAGTACGGGCTGGGGCCTTTGGTCTTGCCCTCCATGGGCATGCCATCTATCTCTGCTACCTCCTCCCTCACATTTACATATACTGGGTTGTTGGCCTGGTCTTGGCCAAAATTCCCCCACAGGGGACCTAACTGGCCTACCTCTAGGGGCCCAGCCTCACCTTACTCCCCAGGATTGCTTCTACTAGTTCTGGGAACTGCCTCTGGATCCTCCCTAGTTTGAGTGGTCTCCTGGCCTCCTGACGGGTTCGCCTACGAACCAGGGCGGCTTTCTGATTTTCAGCCAGTATACAAGTCCCTAATCTTTTGTCCGCCCTCCTTTCCCTCCTGGTCTTCCGGGGTCTTCCAGGGGGTGAAAATAGTTCCTGGGCAAATTCAGCAAAAATAGGGGCAGTGCTGGTTGCCTGTGCTTCCGTTTCAGCCTAGGGCTTGCTGTCTGCCGCAGGATCTACCGGGGGGGAAGGAGGGGGAAGTAGGTTCTCGAACTTGGGAAAATCCCTAAAAATTAAGATCACGTAGGGGAGCCTAGGGATAACCCCTTCTATCCCCCGGGTGGCAGTCCCCTGGATCTCAATCTGTACTGGGATTGAGGAGTAGTTTACCGTCCCATGCACGCAGGTCACCCCTGTGCATTTGGCCCGGGTCAGCTGGTCTTGCCCCACCAATTTCCCAGAGACCAGAGTGACCACACTCCCTGAATCTACCAGGGCCATGGTTTCAATGCCATTCATCGTTACTGGCCTCACATATCCATGGGGGGCCATTACAACCCCCTACCGAGCCAATGAGACCACAGCAGCCCCTATGACCTCCAAGGTTGCACTGCATGGGTTCCTCCCAGTTGGGGCACTGGGCTGCTATGTGACCCAGTTCCCCACATTCATAACACCAGTACTTTAGGCTAGCTGCCTGCCTAGGCCTTGGGCTGCTTGGTTGGGTTCCCCAGCCTTCACCCCCTGAGTTCCCTATTATGAGTTATCTGTAGGCTAATCTGAGTCATTTATGGCTGTACACAAGCTCTTGAAAGGGTAAATTTATAATAGTCAATGAAAAAATTTTACCCACCTATGGCACTTTTCATTTGAGAATCTCAAAACCCTTCATAAGCATTAATTTAGCCTACAAAATCCTTAGGAGTTAGTAAGTATTATACCCAGTTTACAAATGGATAAACTGAAGCATAGACCTCACAAGAGCAAGTCATTAGCAGGGCTAAACCACATTTCATCCCCAAGAAAGTACTCTCAAAATCAATTCTGCCTCTTTACTCATACTGAGCATTCGCTCGCTCTGCAAGTACTGTAGATGCATTGTGCCAGTTCATCAGCTGATATAAATCAGTGAAGCCATGCTGATTCACAGCAGCTGAGGGTCTAGTTTATGTATTTCCAAAAGACTTCATGTGAAGCCAGGGACTTCTCAGTGAGAGTGACAGAGTGGCCCTTAGTTATTAAATATTTGGCTGCAGTCTGAGCTCTGAGTTATGGTACTGGACGTAGGCTCTGCCCGTATAAATTCCCTGGCCAAATCAAAGTGTTGGATATTAACTAGTGCCAGGCTTAAAATTTGGAAAAAAAAATAAGAAATTAATTCTCTTTTCTTTGTACTTTAATTTTAATGTTTTCCAGTTTCATTATATAAAGGTCCTTTTCAATAAATGTGTAGAGCCATGTCTCATTTACACTGGAGACTATTACTGAATGTCTATAGCGTATAAAGTATATTTTAAAAAAACATGGGAAGCAAGGAAAATTTTAGGTGGCCTCACTTCTACTACCAAAAGGAGAAGCCAACTTTCCCTACAGGCTCTTTTAGCTTCATCTGTGATTCCCACAGCAAGTAAAGGTGCTGAATGTGACCTATTAGATACATCTGACAAGAAGGCTCACAAACTGACAGGTATATTTTAAAGCATTAGTATGTTTTAATTGAGGAGTAAGAACTGAAAAGTACACACTAACCCTAACATGGTTGTTCATGTTGCTGTGTAGGCAAATGTTGCTTGTTTGGCAAGTTTTGTAGTGACATAAACAGACAAACTTTGTTAAGATTTTTCCCTAGAAATGAGGGTAATGCATTTAAGACACCATGTCATCCATTTAGGAATGCATCTCTTTTATGGATCTCTTAAATTCTTTTGAGGGATAAAGCACATTTTCTCAAACATGCACTGTGTACATTACTGCACATTCATTTTGCATATAACAATAGAAATAGAAAAAAGTGAAAAGTTTTATTGCTGTATGTTAAAAGTGCCTAACAGTACGGCACTGTGCTGTATAACAAAAATTCATAATCTACTGTATCCTTAATTATATACATCCTTCAGTTTCAAGAATTAAGAGCCACTAGGTTCTTCTGAGTTATGGGGAAGGTGATAGAATGATACAGAGAATTTCCTGATGTGGGTTTGGTCTGCAGTCACTACTTCAAGTGGCTGTACACTATCAGATCCCTCGTCCTCCTGAGACTTGTTAGCAGATATATAACACAATTCAACAACATTGTTTTAAGCTGGTCTATTTGGTTTGCTCAGCAGACAAAATATTATAAAATAGCAATTAACTTCTGCAACCATAACTAGTGAACTTCAAAACAGTTACTGTGAATTATATGTGCAGAGAAAACAGCTGTGATTTTAGCCTGACGACCTTCACTTCAATTCAATTCAGCATTCCCACAAAATACTGAGACTTCTAAATGCAGAATACAGCACAGATCAAGATGGATATTGCTAATGACAGCACAGCTTTTATAACAAAGAAAAAGATCTTTACCCCATCTCTGACCATTAAGATCCTGTCTCTTTGCAAATAGCTTGAGCAAGTGAACTGGCATATTGACTCCTAGCCAGACGTTTTCCATTCAATGAGTAAAGAAGTTTGGTGCACAGAACCTACCTTTTTAATTCCTGCATGTCCAACATCAGTGGAAAAGTGAAAAAAAAAACCCAGAGTCTGCACTGTTGAATAACTAAAAAACGTGTCCCAACATTAGTGTTTTGCTAGCACTTGAGCTCCTTAGTCATTTATATTCCAAAGAATGAAATACCAAATAATAGACAGGGCACAGAGAGATCTGCTCCTCCTCAGACACTGGAAAGAATACAGCAAAAGCACCTGGTTTTGCTTAGTTCTCTTCTGTAATTCAGCATTAAACCAATTGGAGGAGGAATGTTAAAAATGAACACTTCATTTTCTAAGTATGTTAAACAATGCAAATGGGGGCCTCAGTCTGGGGACAGCTGGTTTCGATTATGCAGCTCACCAACTGGCTAGACTCCTCACAACAATCTTGAGGAGGCTGCCAGGATAAAACACTAACAGCTTTAAGGAAAGCCTCTCCTATTCAGACTTTACAAGTAAACGTGCCTCAATGCAGAGGCAGCATTGTTATTGGACAGAATCCCTTATCACAGGGCTGGAAAAAGGACTGTCTTCCTTTTGTTCAAAGCAAAAAACCCCAGCTTTTTAGAGGCCCTGTATGTAGCTGGTGTCTCAGCTCAGATGATGAATATGCAACACTGCACTACTTCATGCCAATGGAGTACTGATGAAAGCCTGGCCCTCCGGGAAATGAATAACTTGAATAGCAATTACAGGGACTATCTAATTTTGATTTATTTGAAAACAAGAGTAAACAAATTAGACATTCAAGAGGAAGTCACTGCATTGTCTGAAATTTTAGCCGTTTTCAAGTTGATGCCAAACTTAAGGCTTCAGTTTGTAAAATGGAAGATTTCTTAGGAAACCTGCAGCATTTTTCTTCTGTCTGATTCAAGGCTGCAGCTTCGGTGGAAGACAGAGAAGTATTTTTCAGGTGTCGTGTGACTTTGCCACAGACCTTTAGTAGGTCACACAGAGCATATATAAGAACATAAGAATGGCCATACTGAGTCAAACCAAAGGTCCATCTAGCCCAGCATCCTGTCCTCTGACAGAAGTCTGTGCCAGATGACTAAGAGGGAATAGGGCAATATTGAGTGACCTGTCCTCTGTCATCCAGTCCCAGCTTCTGGCAGTCAGAGGTTTAGCGACACCCGGCACATGGGTTTGCATCCCTGACCATCTTGGCAAATAACCATTGATGGATCTATCCTGCATGAACCTAATTCTTTCTTGAACCCAGTTATACTTTTGGCCTTTACAAAATCCTATGGCAATGAGTTCCACAGGTTGACACTGCATTGTGTGAAGAAATTTGTTTGTTTTAAACCTGCTGCCTATTAATTTCATTGAGTGACTGATGGTTCTAGTTTGATGTGAAGGGCTAAATAAAACTTCCCTATTTACTTTCTCCACACCAGTCATGATTTTATAGACCTCTATCATATCCCTTCTTAGTCATCTCTTTTCCAAGGTGAGAAGTCCCAATCCTCAAATGGAAGCTGTTCCATACCCCTAATAATTTTTGTTGTCTCCGTATCTTTTCCATTTTTAATATCTTTTTTGAGGTGGGACAGCCAGAACAGTACATTATATTCAAGATGTGGGACTACCATAGATTTTTATAGTGACGTGATATTTTCTGTATTATTATCTATCCCTTTCCTAATCAGGTTCCTAACATTCTGTTAGCTTTTTTGACTGCTGCTGCACACGAGCAGATGTTTTCAGAGAACTATCCACAATGAATCTAGGATCTCTTCTGAGTGGTAACAGCTAATGTAGAAACTACTGTACTGCCTGTATAGTAGGGATTAGTTTTTCCAATGCGCATTTCTTTGCATTTATCAACACTGAATTTCATCTGTCACTTTGTTACTCAGTCATACATTTTTGTGAGATCCCTTTGTAATTCTTTGCTGTCAGCTTTGGACTATCTTGAATAATTTAGTATCATCTGCAAAATGTTGACACCTGTTTACCCCCTTTTCCAGATGATTTATGAACATGGTGAAAAGCACGTCCCAGTACAGATCCTTGGGGGACCTCGCTATTTACTTCTCTCCACTGTAAAAACGGAAGTTTTATTCCCACCTTTTATTTCCTATTTTTTAACCTCTTACTGATCCGTGAGCAAACATTCCCTTTTATCCCATAACTGCCTACTTTGCTTACGAGCCTTTGTTGTGGGACCTTGTCCAAGGGTTTCTGAAATGTCCAAGTACACTATATCAATTGAATCACATGCATGCAGGCAGGAAGGATGAAAGAGGAGGGACAACTCCAGAGAGTAGGAAGAGAGTTCTGTCTGCTTCCTGTAGTAGCTCTGATTGGCTGCCTTCCCCCAGGAGACAGGGCAGTGGAGAAGGCAGCCAATCAGAGGGGGGTTTCTCCCAGCTCCACTTCTCTTGTCATCACCAGACTGGCTCCAGACCCAGCAAAACTTGGCAACGCTTGCGTTATTCAAGTGGGTCAAGACCCAACGTTAACTTCTCTACAGTTAAGTTGTGCTCGTGAGTGCGCACGTTTGTAGTGGAGAGGCTCACTTCACATGACTGGTGGCCAGCCTGCTGCTCAGTTGCTTTTGGTCACTATAACATTTCAGACTCACTTAGAGTGCCAAGAAAAGGGACAGAGCAAGGCTGCTGACAAGCATATACTTCAGGTTAAAAGCTTTGGTTCGTCAGCCAATCTGGAATCCCCTGTCACTGGAGGTTTTTAAGAACAGGTTAGGCAAACAGCTGTTGGGGATGATCTAGGCTGATTTGATCCTGTCTCAGCATAGGAGGATGGACTAGATGGCTCCTTGAGGTCCCTTAAAGCCCTATGTTTTTTTTTTAGGAACAGGGTCTATCTGCTGGAGACAAGAGGAGAAATGAGTATTGTCCAGCTAACTAGGTTCCTTTAGAGAGGGAATTACATAATAGAAGTTTTTATTTTTCCTGTCCCCACATGCCTACAGGAGAGTATCACACCCACTGTTTTGGCTAGTCTTGGGAACCATGAAGAAACCTCTATTTCCAGAAAAAAGAAATGGGTGTATGCCCAAGTGTAATTTCTGCAGTACTTTATTATAGAGGTAGTGACAAACAAACAACTAGAAGCAGCACATATCCACCCCCTTCTCAATCTGCCCTTCACCCTCATCATTCTGGTTAAAATCTGCTGTAAAGAGCTGCATAAAGGAAATCATTTGCAGTACACAAGTACTTTTATTCATTTGTAAAAAAAAACACCAAAAACTGGACAATTCAGAATATTCTTGAGCACCATCTGCTGACACATTACCTATTTGCATATATTACAGCAGAGCACCAGTTCTGCTCAAGTTAAGGTTGAGATACTGCTTTCTGTTTAAAGGTTGACTACTCTAAGTTCTCTAAAATCTGCACACTTACTTTGAATATCTTGAATTTGCTGTAGTGTAGAGTTAATAGTCAAAATCTGGAATTATTTGAGCAAAGTATTCCCAAAATACACCTTCCCCAAAAAAGCATTTTACAAAACCACCTGGCTCTAACTTTTTTTTTTTTTTTTGAGGGGTTGGGAGTGAAGCACATACCTGGTGTTGGAACTCTAGCTCTAATTGTACCCCAATTCCTGAAAACTAGGCAATACAGAGTTACGCTACACATCAACTGTGCAGTGTAACTTTAATGCTGCCCTCTTTGAGTAGTCCCCAACACACTCATAACACGGATACTATCGGATATACTATTGAAGATACTACAGAACATTCAAGGAATAGGGCACATGAGCACCATAGGACAGAATCTAACACCTTCGATTTACTAAGGCAAAACTTGTGTTTAGGTCAGCTGGGCTCAACAGAAGCCACTTACACCTACCCTATACTCAAACAAACGGTGAGTCTACTCAACAGAAAAGCTCAAGCTTGTTAAACTGTACAATCCTTCACCTTTACCTACAGGATTTCATTAACACTACGCTTTCAGTAACCCACCACTGAACCCACAGACTAGTCTCATCTTTGACATCCCATGGTAGTTTGTTAACAATAGCATTATCCTTACTAAACAATTCTCAGTGGCTAGTGCCAGCTCCAGGAAGGCAGAGTTAAGGTTGCATTGGTGCTTACCTTTACTCTGTATTTCCTAGTTTCCAAAAGTTTAAGTTTGAATTACCTTAACTCTTGATTTCATGGTTTTCTGAGGTCCGAGTTTATTTAAACTCGACATTTTGGAAAGGACAAGATACCACTAGGCAACTTTAATTCTGCATTAACTAAGTTTTTGTCAGCGAATACAGGCATAGGACATTCTCCTAACAACTTCTGCCCTGACTCAAAAATGCTTAGAAGCTATTTTGCTTCTTTCCAATGCAATGTTTAAAAACAAGGTGTTTTCCTCATCAAGACAAATGTGTTTAAATCTAAGCATTTAAAAATAAGGTTTTGGAGACGTACTGATTTTATCATCCATTCCCTCTCAAAAACTGCGATGTGTACAGAGGAAAACATTACATATCAGGATGTTTAATTCCATTTCCCTATGGACACATATGCAAAATTCAGCACTGCTGGCAAGCTTGGCAGACAGGCCAAGCACTGATTGACTGCAGGTACTGAATTACAGCACATTCTCACCCATAAAAGTGGTCCTCTCCAGGATTGAGGCAAGTTGGCAGGGCAGTTGGAAGAGGGAGTATCGTGCAGTCAGCACTGTTCTTGTTCTGTAGATAAATTCAGAATGTTACTCTTTACAGCTTTCAATCCAGCACCTTTCAGAAGCATTAAATGCACAGAGAAAGTGAATTTTAAGTCTCACAGTGCTAGTATAAGTACCTCAATTGCACTTCACTTGTTATAGCTAGTTTACAGAACAGTACAGCAAATATAGTGAGACTTTAAATACCGTAGAAACAGACAGAGCATGGAGAAGGGCTGCTTTCAAATGTTACTAATGATCTGGATGAAGCTTTACTGGTTGTATTATAAAAACAAATATTCTGCTGTCAGATCCAGAATGGGGTCCATCTTTCTCTGGTAAGTTGTCCCTTCTTTAGAAATATAGCCTGAGTCCACAGCTGCATGAACGTGAAAGTGTTTTGATGGGTTGCAAAGTATTCTTCACTCAGAGAAAACATTTATTTTTTCTTGGAAAGGCTACTCACAGTTAGTATGCACTGTACTATACTACAGAAACCTCTCTCTTTTCTAACCACTATCATAAACAGTGATTTATATCCTAAAAACACTGGTCTTGTAATAACTAGTAAAGGAGTGTGGTTTTGTTTTTTATTTTTTAAGGAAGTTACCCATCTTCTGTAATATCGAAGTCAATCTCAAACTATTAGCCAGATAGAAAAAGAGTGTGCCAGATGCTATCAGCTGTATTTTTAAGTATCTATATATTTTTAAGTGCTTTTTCATTTGTAGAAAGTGTATGAATTCCCCCCAAATAAATACAACTTTTCGATAGTATCGCTAGATTAGTTTAGCCTACTCAAGATCACATAGGCCAGAAAAGATAAAGGTCCTTTTACAAAACCACCTAGTTTCATCTCCCCTGTCCCCTCCACGTACTACATAGCTGGCCCTGACTGTTGTTGATCAACATTCTCAACCTCACTAAGTTGCATTCTTGCCAATTTGTGGCTTGGACTCCTTTAAATCTTTCCCTGTAACTATTAGTGCTCCAAAACATTCACTGTCTGTTCTGTTGTGCTGTCCTGTACCTTGCTTGTAACTTTTACCAATGCCATAAATATAGGATCTAGGAAAATACAGAAAGAAAAAATGCAATCAGCGGAAGGTCAGCACTAAACATTTCTTCAAAACAGTGGTTTAAGTTCCAACTCCAGGATGGATTATTTCAGAGTAGCTGTTCAGTAGAAAGAGGACATTAGAAATACATGTGTGAGGGGCTCTCTTGTGTAGGGTCACACAGGTTTTTTGGGGGATCCTGTTACCTAAATGGCTAGATTTTAGATTCCTCTCCTCCATAGATTCTGACAGACTATTAATTTAGGATTGGCATTCATGTTCCTAGCCTATGGATTTGGTTGGCCTAACATACAGCAGTTGAATTCTCTCAGTACCATGTGCAAAATCTAGGTGCCGGGTGCAATGAACTTGGGGACGTGTGCAGAGAGTCCTAGTGTCGTGTGTGTAACTTGTTGCACACTGAGTACAAAAGGCAGGAAAAGAGTGGTGATTGCTGGATGTTATCATAATTAAGATCTAGGAACTTTCCCTCAGTTGCTACCTCCCCAGGTAACAGCCCCCAGTCAGTTTGTGCTCATCCTCTTCCTGTGACCCCGGCAGCTGTTGTGTTTACCTTCACTGTTCTTGTGTGATCCTTCATCGTTCCAGCCTGCTCCTGTTCCATGTGGTTCCTGCCTTCGGTCCTGCTTTGCATGAGTCCTCTCCCAGTCCCGGTGGCCATTATCATCGTGGTTGTGCCTTCAACATCCTGATTCCCTTCAGTCCTGAGTCGTCCCAGCTTCGTCTCATTTTATCTGTCCTGCAGATAGATAGCCAGGAGGTGAGAGTCGTAAACCTTCTGATCCATTGTTTTATTACCAACCAATGCATTATTTCCTTTGAGTTCAGAGCTTCAGGCTCACTGATGCTCTGGTTCACTATTAAAAAATGTTTTTGGTTTACTTTTATCTGAGTAAGTCTTTCATACGGTGAGGCCCTGGTTGACAGAAGCCAGTAGAGGGCAAACTGTGAAGGGTCCTAATTACAAATTTGGACTTGTTACTTAAGTTGTGTTTGGGAGTGGGGTACCGGCTCATTGGCTCTGGGTGGGCATTGGACTGGTTATCATAGAATCATAGGGCTGGTAGTGTCCTTGAGAGGTCATCTAGTCCAGTCTCCTGCACTCATGGCTGGACTAAGTAGCATCTAAACAATCCCTGACAGGTGTTCGTCTAAGCTGCTCTTAAAAATCTCCAATGATGGAGATTCCACAACTTCCTCAGGCAATTTATTCCAGTGATTAACCATCCTGACAGGAAGCTTTTCCTGATCTCCAACTGTAGAGGGGTTGGCCGTCCCTCCCTGTCAGTCTCGGAGGGAGGCCACACCCACTCCTTACCCTGCTTTGGCAGGTTGGCCCAGCCCGGGTTAGAGGAACGGTCCCTGGGCTCGGGCAGGGTAGCCTTATGGCAGCGCACAGTTCAAAAGGCCCCCCCGGAGGGGCAGCGCACTGGTAGGCACCCCCCCGATGAGCAGAGCACAGCTTACAGCTACTCAGGGGGATCAGGGAAGGTGGAGGGGGACACAGACCCACCCGACTCCACTGCGTCCCAGCCCTGGTCCCTATCCGTAGTAGAGGGGTATGCCATGGAGTGAGTGGGGTCCCAACCGCAATGTGCTGACTCTCGGTATGGTCCTTCAGCCTCCAGGCAAAACCTCCCCTGGGCTACTTCAGGCCCCCTTTCCCTTGGGTACCTGCTCTGCTTCCATCCACTCGTCCTCGTCAGAAGGCAGCAGTTCCAGCAGCTCGTCGGGGTAATCGGCAAGGGACGGGTTGTAGAGCCCTTCAATCTTGTCCAGGGGTGGCAGGTCCAGCAGCTCCTCCGGGAGGTCAGCAGGGGGCAGTTCCTCCAGTTTGGGCCCAGTCAGGGACTGTGCCTCATCATCCTCTGGCAAAGCCAGAGGTAGTTCCTCCAGGTCGGGCCTGGAATGGCCACCTTCTCCTCCTCATAGGCATCCAGCAGCTCCTCCAAGTCCTGGCCCCTCTGGGACCCACAGTCTTGGGTGTCTGGCTCTGGGGGTACCCGGTTGATGGCTGGTCGGTCACTGGCACTCAGACTCAGGCCCTGGTCTGCCTACCTGGGTACGGGGTCTTGGCCTGCTCGCATGGGTACCAGGCTGCAGGCAGCTCAGGAGCCCAGAGGGGCACATCCTTCCTCTCTGGGAACTGGGGCTTGACTGAGCTCCTGGGCTTCTCTTTTATACTTCCTGTCCCACCCCCTCGCTTCCATGCAGGAAGACAGGCAGTCTGTGGCTCCGCCCCCACAGGCCTGTCCTGTCCCTCCCTGTCAGTCTCAGCGGGAGGCCACACCCACTCATTACACCAACCTAAACTCCCCTGACTGCAGTTCATGCTCATTGCTTCTTGTCCTGTCCTCAGAGGCCAAGAACAATTTTTCTCCCTCCTCCTTGTAACAACGTTTTATGTACTTGAAAGCTGTTATGTCTCCTCTGAGGCCCGGTCTACACTTACCTTGGCGATTCAGCGGCAGTCGACAGGAGATACGCAAGTGACGTAAATCACTTGCGTATCTCCCGTCAACTTTGCAGCGTCTCCTCCACGTGGCGTCCATACTGCGCTGCATCGAAGGGAACAGCACTCCCTTCAATGCAGCACTACTCCACTTACCAGGGTGTTTTTCCTGCGTCACTTCCTGGATCGACTGAGCGCGTCTATACAGACCGCTCAGTCGATCCAGAGCAATCGATGTGATGGTGGCGAATTTGCCACTGTCAGTGTAGACCCAGTGTCAGTCTTCTCTTCTCCAGACTAAACAAACCCAGTTCTTTCAGTCTCATAGGTCATGTTTTCTAGATCTTTGATCATTTTTGTTGCTCTTCTCTGGACTATCTCCAATATGTCCACACCTTTCCTGAAATGTGGCGCCCAGAACTGGACACAATACTCCAGTTGAGGCCTAATTAGTGCGGAGTAGAATGAAAGAATTACTACTCATGTCTTATTTACAACACTCCTGCTAATACATCCCAGAATCATGTTTGCTTTTTTTGCAACAGCATTACACTGTTGACTCATAATTAGCTTGTGATCCACTATGACCCACAGATCCCTTTCTGCTGTACTCCTTCCTAGGTGGTCATTTCCCATTTTGTACATGTGCAACTGATTGTTCCTTCCTAACTGGAGTACTTTGCATTTGTCCTTATTGAATTTCATCCTATTTACCTCAGATCAATTCTCCAGTTTGTCCAGATCACTCTGAATTATAATTCTATCTTCCAAAACACTTGCAACCCCTCCCAGCTTGGTATCATCCGCAAACTTAATAAATGTACTCTCTATACCATTATCTAAAAATCACTGATAAAAGTATTGAACAGAACTGGACCCAAGACTGGTCCCTGCAGAACTCCATTCATTATGCCCTTCCAGTATGACTGTGAACTACTGATAATTACTCTCTGGGAATGGTTTTCCAAACAGTTTTGTATCTAGGTTGTATTTTCCCTAGTTTGTTTAAGAGAAGGTCATGTAGGCCTGTATCTAAAGTCAAGATATACCACATCCCCTCTATCAACAAAGTTTGTTAGCCTGTCAAAGAAAGCTATCAGGTTGGTTTGACATGATTTGTTTTTGACAAATCCATGCTGACTGTTACTTACCTTTTTATCTTCTAGATGTTTGCAAATTGAAGTTAAGCTGACTCGTCTATAATTCTTCAGGTTGTCCTTATTTCCCTTTCTGTAGGGCATTATAGTTGCCCTTTTCCAGTCTTCTGGAATCACACCTGCTTTCCAAGACTTTTCAAAGACAATCGCTAATGGCTCAGGTATCTCCTCAATCAACTCCTTGAGTATTCTAGGATGTATTTCGTCAGTCTCTGGTGACTTGAAGACATCTAATTTGTCTAAGTAATTTTTAACTTGATCTTTTCCTATTTTAGCTTCTGATCCTGCCCCATTTTCACTGGCACTCACTATATTAGATGACCAATTGCCACCAACCTTCTTGGTGAAAACCAAAAGAAAGAAGTCATTTAGCACTCCTGCCATTGAGTAACAGGCACTTTACTCATTGAGTAATCATACAGATCCCATCTTTTGTAACAAGCCTTCCTGGTCAATGTGTATTTGAGGTCCCTAGATGAGATAGTTAGGCATTCAGGGTAGCAGTGAAATCTTTATGGAGATGGAATTCTGCTCTGTGTGATCTATACTCTGTAGTCTCTTTGTTACCCCAATACTTTGCAGGAGATTGGGGATGGGATGAGAATTATCTGGGGCCCAATCCAGAATAGACAAAGGGTGTTGGCTGTTTGTGAGAATAGGGGGTGGGGTTTTGTCCAACTTTAGTCAACAGATGGCATTTTTTAAGTCTTCTTTGATCTGTCACTGTTCCTAGGATCTTAGATAAAAGTTGTGGCCTGGAGTTCATTTCTTCATCTGTGGTTGACAAAGAAATTGCAGCCTTCTCTCTCTTTCAAGCCTCTATCACTTCCAGACTACACGATGGCAATGTGTTTTACTTGGGGCTATCCTTCAAGAACACGGAAGAACTTCTTGCAGGTAGCTCTGTGATGCAGGGAGTTTGTTTAGAAGTTGCCTGTTGCAACTGCAGAAATCAGCTGGGGTGCTTCTGGCTTCAGTCCCCTGGGTTCTTCTTTTGAAGGCTTGCTGCTGGGCAGTCTTAAAAGTAGGTCCCTTGCCATGGAATTTGCTCCTTGTTGCAATCTAGCAGCCTAACTTGTGCAACCATGAGAACATGATGTAGGGTTCATCACTTTGCATAGGCATTTTCCCCAAGTACCAATGTTGCAGTCAGGGTTTTTCCCCAAGCAGGATATGGTGGCTATAAAGTTGAATATTTTTATTGCGTTTATCAGCAAACATTAATATAGGTTTCAATCTAGCAAGGTGACGAGTGACAAATTGATTCATATGTAAACAGCATGTAGCTGGATTTGAGAGGTGATGAAAACGAGACATACAGAAAATCAATTTATTTTTCCTGGACTCATGAAGACAGACCTTCAGGGATCATGCCACTGTTTCCATACATTTTAAACCACAAGGGACTTGTTAATTCACTGCAATGACTGCTGTTGCCACTTGCCATTGCCAAAACTCTTCCTGTCCCAATATATGGCTGCAGAGAAGCACTTGTGACTTCTCGTTAGGAATAGTGGTGTACAAGTTGGCTTTTCTTCACTTTCATCCTCTAGTAGGGCTGCATCTTCCTTTCTTTGGCCACAAGAAAACGTAGTTACTTACCAGTAACTGTTGTTCTTCGAGATGTGTTGCTCAGATCCATTCCACTTAGGTGTGTGCGCGCCCTCGTGCACAGCCCTCCGGAGAACTTTTCCTAGCAGCCCCTGCAGGGGCCGGTCTCAGCGCCCCCTGGAGTCCCGCCCTTATGTGGCGGTACATATAGCGGGACCGGCCCCTCCCCTCCTCAGTCCCTTCTTTCTGCCGACTCCGACAGCGGGGACGGAGGGTGGGTGTGGAATGGATCTGAGCAACACATCTCGAAGAACAACAGTTACTGGTAAGTAACTACGTTTTCTCCTTCGAGTGGTTGCTCAGATGCATTCCACTTAGGTGATTCCCGAGCCATACCTTGGAGGTGGGTAGGAGTCAGCGACGAGCTGCCCTCAGCACGGCCCTGCCGACTCGCGCGTCGTCCCTCGACTGCTGGACGACAGCGTAGTGCGCAGCAAAGGTGTGCACCGAAGACCAGGTGGCAGCCCTGCAGATGTCATCCAGGGGGACCCTTTCCAGGAAGGCCGCCGACGCGGCCTGGGCCCTCGTCGAGTGGGCCGTCACCACTCCTGGGAGCTGGACGCCTGCACGCTCGTAGCAGAGCCGGATGCAGGCGGTGATCCACCTGGCGATGCACTGGGAGGTGACCAGGGAGCCTCTCATCCTCTCTGCCACCGCGACGAAGAGCTGCGTGGTCTTTCGGAGCGGCCTCGTCCTGTCCAGGTAGAACGCCAGCGCCCTCCTCACATCGAGGGTGTGCAGTCTCCTCTCGTCCTCGGACCCGTGCGGTTTAGGAAAAAACACGGGGAGGAAAATATCTTGGTTACAATGGAACCGGGAGACTACCTTAGGCAGGAACGCCGGGTGAGGCCTAAGCTGAACCTTGTCCTTATAGAACACGGTATAGGGGGGCTCCGAGGTTAAGGCCCTTAGCTCAGAGACCCTCCTGGCCGAGGTAATGGCCACGAGAAAAGCCACCTTCCAGGAAAGGATCATCATTGGACAGGTGGCTAAGGGCTCAAAGGGGGGACCCGTTAGCCTATCTAAGACCAGGTTCAAATCCCAGGGAGGCACCAGGTCACGGACCTGCGGGTAAAGCCTCTCTACGCCCCTGAGGAACCTCACCGACATGGGGTGGGAGAACAGGGAACGTCCCCCCACCGGCTGGTGGAACGCCGATATGGCCGCCAGGTGTACTCTGAGGGAGGCCAACGCTAACCCCTGTAGCCTAAGCTGCAGCAGGTAGTCCAGGACCGCCTGCACGGGGGACGTACCGGGGTTTTCGCCCCGCGACTCCGACCAGCAGGTGAACCTCCTCCACTTGGCCCTGTAGGCGAGCTGCGTGGAGGGCCTCCTGCTTCCCAACAGCACGCGTTGGACCTGCTCCGAGCAGGTTCTCTCCTCCTCCGTCAGCCAGAGAGCCTCCAGGCCATCAGGTGCAGGGAGTCCAGGTTGGGATGCAGTAGCCGGCCGTGGTCCTGGGAGAGCAGGTCCGGTCTCCTCGGGAGCTCGATCGGGGGAGCGACAGACAGGTCCAGGAGCAGGCAAAACCAGTACTGCCTCGGCCACGCCGGGGCGATCAGAATCACATCCGCTCTGTCCCTCTTGATTTTCAAGAGGACCCTGGGCAAGAGCGGGAAGGGGGGAAACGCATACAGGAGGGCCCCCGTCCATTCGAGGAGGAATGCGTCCGAAAGAGAGCCCGGCTCGCGACCCCTGAGCGAGCAGAACCTCGGGCACTTCGCGTTCTGCGCTGACGCGAAGAGGTCCAGATGGGGAACACCCCACACGCGGAAAATCCTGTCCACCACCTCTGGGTGGAGAGACCATTCGTATTGTGGTAGGAATGACCTGCTGAGGCGGTCCGCCTCGTCGTTCCTGACCCCAGGCAGGTGAGAGGCGGTTAAACAGAAATTGCATCTCACCGCCAAGTCCCAGAGTCGGAGCACCTCCTGACACAGCACCGAGGAGCGCGCCCCCCCTTGCTTGTTGATGTAATACATTGCAGTGGTATTGTCTGTTAACACCTGCACCATTCTCCCCAATAAAGAGTGGCGAAACACCTCGCATGCCAGTCTGACCGCCCTCAATTCTTTCACATTGATATGGAGGGCCAATTCCCCCCGGGACCAGCGACCCTGCGTGGTCAGACCACCGGTGATATGGGCTCCCCACCCCCGGTCCGATGCGTCCGTGATCAGGGTGACCGAGGGGGTGGAGGCCCTGAAGGGAATCCCTTCCAACACAGTCCTGGGGTCCAGCCACCAAGTCAGTGACCCCAACACCCAAGGGGGCACCGTTACCACCTTGCTCAAAGCATGCCTGCTGGGCATGTAAACCCTGGACAGCCAACCTTGGAGGGGCCTGAGCCTGAGGCGGGCCAACCTCACCACATAGGTGCACGAGGCCATGTGGCCTAACAGCTGCAGGCAGTGCCTGGCTGTAGTCGTGGGGCACCTCTGAAGCTGCGATATTATCGCTGTCATGGCTTCGAACCTCGAACGTGGGAGGGAGGCTTTCGCCTGCACCGAGTCCAGGTGGGCCCCTATGAAGTCTATGCGTTGCACCGGACGCAGCGTCGACTTCTGCTCGTTTATGAGCAGCCCCAGAGCATGGCAGGTGGACTGGACGAGAGAGACCGCCTCGCACACTTGCGACCTGGTCTTGCCCCTGATTAACCAGTCGTCCAGGTAGGGGAATATCTGGACCCCCCTGCGCCGCAGGAAGGCCGCCACCACCGCCATACACTTGGTGAACACTCTGGGGGAGGAAGACAGGCCAAAGGGCAAGGCCGTGAACTGGTAGTGGCCAGCAGCTACCACAAACCTTAAGTACCGCCTGTGGGCGGGAAGGATGGAGACGTGAAAGTACGCATCCTTCAGGTCGAGGGCGGCAAACCAGTCCCCTGGGTTTAGAACGGGAATGATGGACGCTAGGGATACCATGCGGAACTTCAGCTTTCTTATGAACCTGTTGAGCCTGCGCAGGTCCAATATAGGCCTGAGGCCTCCGTTGGCCTTGGGAACGAGGAAGTACCTTGAATAGAATCCCCTCCCCACCTCGAGTGGTGGAACCACTTCTATTGCTCCTTTGACTAGGAGGGATTGAACCTCCTGAAGGAGTAATTGCTCGTGAGATGGGTCCCTGAAGAGGGATGGGGGGGGTGGGGAGTGGGGAGGGGAGGCCAGGAGCTGAAGGGCATATCCCCAGCGCACGATGCTGAGGACCCACTGGTCCGATGTTACCTCCCGCCACAGGCCGAGATACGGCTTGAGCCTGTCCAGGAAAGGCGGGGAACCCAGGGAACATGAGACGGTGCCACCCTCGGAGACACCGTCAAAATTGTCTCTTCCCCTTAGGCCCCTGAGAGGGTCCTTTAAAGGAAGAGGAGGACGGCGGCGGGCGATCGCGCCGTCCAGAGCCCTTGGTCCTATCCCTGCCCCTTGCGGTGGGGAAGGGCCTAGGCTGCGGCCTAGACTGCTGCCGCTGACGTTGCGGCGGTTGCTGCGGCTGCTGGCGACTCTGCAGTCTAGCCGCCTGGGGCGTGTACAGGCCCAAGGAGCGCAGCATTGCCCTCGAGTCCTTGAGAGCGTGCAGCTTCTCGTCCGTCCTCTCCGAAAAGAGGGCGGCTCCATCGAAGGGTAGGTCCTGGATGGACTGCTGCACCTCCAACGACAGGTCTGTGGACTGCAGCCACGCTGCCCGCCTCATTGCAACGGCGGAGGCCATAGCCCTGCTGGCTGTGTCTGCGGCGTCCGACGCAGACTGCAGGGCCGCACTTGCCACAGACAACCCTTCCTCCAGCACCAAACCAAAGTCCACTGCCTGGTCTGGAGGGAGAGACTCCGAAAACCTCCTTAAGGAGTCCCACAGGTTCAAATTGTACCTGCCGAGGAGGGCCTGATGATTGGCCACCCTCAGCTGAAGCGCCCCCGTAGAATAGACCTTTCTACCGTAAAGGTCCAGCCTCCTGCCTTCCTTATTTTTAGGGGAGGCAGTCTGAGCACCCTGCCTGTCTTTTTGGTTGGCGGCATCCACCACCAAAGTACCCGCGGCAGGGTGCGCATACAAGTACTCGTGCCCCTCGGCTGGCACGTAATACTTCTTCTCGGCGCCCTTAGAGGTCGGGGCAACCGAGGCAGGGGTCTGCCAGACTGACTTAGCCAGGCGCAGGACCCTCTCATGTACGGGAAGGGCCACCCTCGTTGGTCCCTGGGCCCCCACACGGCCGAAGAGGGGGTCCACCTCTTCCTCTAACACCTTGACCTCAAGGCCAAGGTTCAAAGCCACCCGCTTTAGAAGCTCCTGGTGGGCTTTAAAATCAATGAGCGGGGCTCCTTGGTCTCTCACCGCCGCCTCATCCGGCGATGAGGAGTAAGAAGGGCGGCGGGGCCCAGTGGAGGGGCCCTCCCCAGGGTCCTCCTCCACCTCCTCTTCCCCAGAGGAGCGGTCACCCTCCTGCACCGAAGGTGCTTGCTGAGTTTGGGTGACAGAGGCAGGGGCCGACATAGTTCCCTGCCCCATCTGAGCCGCCCACTGGGCCCATAACGGCCACTGCCAGGGTCCCTGTGGCCAGCTCAAAGGCGGCACCGGTGCCGAGGGCAAAGCCGGTGCCGCAACAGTCGGTGCCGGTGCCGGCTGCGGTGCCGGCTGCGGTGCCGACGACCATATACGTTCCTGACGTCGGGTCCGGGACCCCGAGTCAGGAGAACGCAGGCGGTAATGACGCCGGGAAGGAGCGCTCCGAGACCCGCCACGCGACGATCTCGAGGAGCGACTCCGACTTCGGTGCCGACGAGGCGACGCCGAAGAAGAAGGCGACCGGTACCGGGAAGTCTTTCGCCGCTTTGATGCTGGGGAGCGGTGCCGAGAACGCCGTCTCGGTGCCGAGTCAGAACTCGACGACGAGGAGAGGTGCCGCGACGAAGAGCGATGTCCGGAGCGGTGCCGGGACCTGGAACCGTGCCGGGAGCGGTGCCGGGACCTGGAGCGGTGCCGGGAGCGGTGCCGCGACGCGTCGTCCGAGGACGAAGATGGAGAGGAGCTTCCGAGCTCGACTCTCCTGCGTCGGGTGGTGGGCGGCCTGTCCACCGGTGCCGGGGCCGCCCACCCTTCGGGGCCCCCCATCGCGGGTTTGCCCCGGGAAACGGGCCCTGGCTCTCTCCGGTGAGAGAGTGCCGGAGGCGTAGGCAGCTCCAACAAAGCCTGAGCCGCCTCGATAGCCTCCGGCGTCGAAGGGTCCCGTATAGGGGGTCCCCCACTTCCAGGAGTCGGGGGAGCCTCCCTAGTAAGTGTCGGTGCCGGGGCCGGTGCCGGAGCAGGGGCCGGTGCCGGAGCAGATGCCGGCGGCACGTCCATGAGGAGGAGCACCTCCGAACTCGACCCCGGCCGCTCCTGCGGTGCGGGGGAGCGCTGCAAGCGTGGATGGCGCTTCTTCCTCTTCGGCACCGAGAGCTCCGGTGCCGGAGGCGCACTCCGCACCGAAGACACACTCGGTGCCGGAGTAGTCCGCGATGGCTCGGACGCCGGGCTTAAAGCGGACTCCATCAGAAAAGCCCTAAGCCTCACTTCACGCTCCCTCTGAGTCCGAGGCTTAAAGGACTTACAGATACTGCACCGATCTCTACGGTGCAGTTCCCCCAAACACCGCAAACAACGGTCATGGGGGTCGCTAGCTGGGAAGGCCTTGCCGCAGCTAGCACATGGCTTGAAGCCCGGCGAACCCGGCATAGCCGGGACGCCTTGAGCCCGAAGGCTCCCTAACTAACTAAAAACCCTCACTAACTAAAAACTAACTTAGTTCAGGGTGAACTGATAAACTATCTACTCACTTTAAGGAGAAACACAAACTGTTGAAGAGCAGGGGTAGTTCTCAACTGGCCGTCACGGGCGGAAAGAAGGAACTGAGGAGGGGAGGGGCCGGTCCCGCTATATGTACCGCCACATAAGGGCGGGACTCCAGGGGGCGCTGAGACCGGCCCCTGCAGGGGCTGCTAGGAAAAGTTCTCCGGAGGGCTGTGCACGAGGGCGCGCACACACCTAAGTGGAATGCATCTGAGCAACCACTCGAAGGAGAAAACTCAGTTATTGTCCTTTCACCACCACCCCACACAACCCAGCTGCATAAGGAGGAGGACCACCAGGAAGACCTCCTCAGTGTATATGGCTATGGTGATTACTATAGCAGGATTTCTTTTCCCGCCCCAGCATCTGCAACCAGGAAAGTCATGCTGACAGTGGCAGCAGAATGTGTCCTCATCTTCTATGGGTGCAGAGGGTACTATGAAGGGTGTATTTTCAAAGCCGGATGGGAAAAGCTAGAACTGCAGCAGGAGAAAGACAAAATTGGGGAAGAGTAATAGTGTCTTGTCAGAAAAAGAGGGAGGTGGCTAAGGAAATTATGCAGTCACAACATGAGTACTGCAACCCTTTGCTTACATAGTTGTTACAACACAAACATAGCAGTAAGTTAGAGTCAAAGAATGAACGTCTTCCTTTAAAGGGCTTTTTTTTTTTTTTTTTTTAAAGGCCTAATCTCTACCATAGTGTAAAGACTCCACTTGAATGTTAGCTTAAAACAGCAGCAGGGGAATCACTGTCCTTCTCTAGAGGAAATAAAATATCATCAAGCAGATAACTCTATAGTGCAGCTCTCAATGGGAGCAAGTAGGGAAAATATACTATAAAAGTCCGATCAAAATATCCACTGGCAGAAAAGAAGGTTACAAAGAAGTATCCATTCTGCTTGTTTAGAGAGGCCTGAAAATTGAGGAAACAATTTTAGTGTTATTGTGAAATTCACAATAATATTTATGGGTTGTCCATCAAAGACAAGTAAAACACGGGCTGCCAGAAAATTCTGAGAGAAAATGCCATTAAATCCTGTCAAGACTGTTACAAGCCATTCAATAAGAACCTTACCCCGGCTCAGAACAGACTCATTAACAGACTTCACTCAAGGCTGACACAAACAGATGTAAATCCTTAAAAAAAGAAACCAAAATTAACAGCCTGCACACATGCCAGTGAAGAAGCACAGAACAATACCAAATCATTCAATGTGAGCATGTACTTGATGACAAATGTCCTCTTGTATTTACGTGTAACTGATATTTATCTTTATTTCAGCAATTTATTTTTTCCATCAATTGCTTGGTGCTTCTCATTTGTTTGACCAACTCTGAAAATATTAGTAATTTGGTCAAATTACCATTCTGAAAGATCAGCTAATACAGCCAGAATATTTGCTCTGATCTTGCTTCCTCTTTCACCCCTGGCTGTTATTAGTATATCAGTTCTCTGGGGCACTAAATGATTTGATACAAAAACTATTCCACTGATTACACATTTAAGATTTCTAAATCTTAGCTGCAAAAATACTGGACTTAAGTGTAAGTTTGTAGCAATTGCATGTAATAGTTCATCCAAGATATGACGTTTGTGCTGCTGTAAACAACATGTGCAAGTCATTTTTTTCTTGCAAATAAAAAGCCAGCAGCATGCTTGCTAATTTTTTTTATTGTGCATCATATATTGCCAGCTTACATGTATCGTTTTTGTTTTTAGCTTTTAAGCTTTGCAATGCTCCAAATAAATTGAACAGTATATAAACTTATACAGCACAATGCAGCACAAAACAAATGCAGCTGTAGATTTTCACTTTCTGATTAAAGGAAGACTGAACATCCAATTAAAACCAAGACAGTTACATTCTGATAAACATAATCTAAAAATTTTGAGCTCGCCTTTTCAAACTCTCTTTTTAAATACATCTTGTCCTTCCAAATGCAGGCCTTGCTAGAATTTGTGCAATTGATGCTTTAAACTGTTGTTGCTGTTTCTACAGCATAGTAAGTTTTTTCTTTCTATAATAAATTAAAAATTTGTATTTTTTCTTAAACAAAAGTTTAATGATTTTGTTACAGCTAAATCTTCTCTCAAACTGAGACTGACAAGATACCTAGAAAGCCAACATATATATTTAAACAAATGTGTATTAAATATATTAAATGATTTATTGCAACTGATTGAAAATTTTAGTCTTGAACTTTAAAACAGTGGTAAAGTAGCAGCTGAGCTGCATGAAAAACTGGTAGCAACAGTGTCAGAACGTAAGCACAAAACTTCCAAGAAGCTTATAACTAGGCTTGGCAGAATTCAATTTAAAAATGTAATAATTTCAATGGATAATATTGATACTTCTTGAGCATTGTTTTAAATTTTTATTTATTTAAATTTTCTCAGTTGCATGAAATTATGGGTTTTAAATACCCCCTCCCCCATTTTTAAACCTTTTACATTTTTACAGTTGGGAAATTATGGGGAGGAGGGAGGGATCAGAATTATTTAATGACAGTAGACGCTGAGATTCAAAAAGTTTATAAACTATTAAAACACAACTTGTCAACATCACATGTCAAAATATACAAATTAAATACTTATATCAACAATCATACCTCTTTTTACTAGTCCATTTGTAATAACCCTAATTCAGAAGTATAAATCACTGGTTTTGAGTCTAAAGGTCTCAAGCAGCGTTTTTCTTACTTTGCTTATGTACAAATTTTGATAATCATCAACGGACATTTTATTTTAATTGGGTTTGTGTGTAAACAGTGAAATAGACATTTACTGATAAAAATCTAACCCTTCTTCTTAGTCTACTTTTAGCATGAATGAAACACATGTGAGTTAAATGACATTTTCTTTTGTGCTAACAATGCAATTGTATCGGTCAAACATTGCTTTATAAATTCTTCTTCCAAGCAGCCTGCCTTGTTAACATTTTTAGTATAAAGCCTTTGTTAAGTACATAAATCATCAGGAAGGTAAATGTGGTACAGACTGAGTTGCCATTTGACTTAATTGCGTCCACCTAGGTTGTTGCCCAGTTTGTTTATATCGTGATAAACGAGTCACACTCATTTGTATTGAGCACCAGTGATATAAGCCTGTTGTAGATACAGTTTAACAGAAAAGCTTTAATGCAAGTTGTAAGTTATTGCATAATGTCCCTGGTTTCCAACAAAATTACTATGAAGTGCAAGATACTTCCCTTCGTTGTGCAGCATGGGGTTGAGCAAAGAACCCAAAATGGTGCAAAAATCCAAGGGGAGCAGACTTTCCATACTCTGATTTTCCCTTTATATTGAACTTAAAAAAGCTGCTTCCTATTAGTATCCTGTAGTTCTCCCAGTGCAGATAACAAAGGGACTATCAGATCAAACCTGGGAAGCACTCACTATGCACTTCTTCCTGTTGGAAAGGAGGTTTGAGGGACAGTCAACTTAAAACTTAAAATCTAGTCTACTGAAAATAGTGAAAAGAATTTTCAAGTACTGCACCTGCTCCTAAGCCCCACAGACAATCTGTGATTCTATACTCACCTTTTTGCTATGTAAAATCTCTCTCCCCCACCACTACTGAGTGAAAGACCCACACGAATAACAGGATAAACTGATTAACTAATTGACTACAACTATGGGAAACAGACTATTACAAAGAATCATCAAATGCACAAAGTAAATAAAGAGGAAACATCAGAGGAAAAGGTATTTTAACCCATCTTTCAGTAACAGCAATCTTGGGCATTACTTACAATAGCAGCAGGCAAATCAAGCTCAGAAGGAAGTGCGATTAAGTTAACACAATCCTTTCTGTACTTTCAAGTGGTTAATACTGGATTCAACAGCATTATTTCCCAAGGAGGGATGGAGTAAGGAAGCCACAGTACCTCTAAACAGAGACCCCCAAGCCTGCAGAAGCAAGCTTTGCAATTTTCCAAGCGTCCAAGGATTTGAAGCCCAAAGCCCGTCCTCACTGTAAATTAAATATATTTTCCTTTCTCCACAAGAAACATGAATTGCGAACTCTGATTTCCTCACTATTCCCCCTGCCTGAGTTTTCCAGAGCATGGGAAGATTTAGGTCAGTTACCAAGCTATTGCATGATGGCCCTGATCTAAAGCCCACTGAAGTCAATGGTACCAATATGCATTATTTCCTGGTAGCTACGAAGCTAACTTGTTTCACTTCTGGGCATGTGTGCATACCATTTTAAAAAATCAAGATGACTTTTTTATGCAAAATAGTAATCAACCAAAATGTGGCTATCAAACCTCTATATTCAGGAGTTAGCTGCCAGCACATGAGCGCTTGTATTTATACGTTGTAAAATACATTATTTTAGAAAGGTAAATATTTCTGTATATACCAGCTCATCCAAAGGAAATTTTATTTGAAAAGATTGCTCATCCTGAAATAAATATAATTACATGTATATAAGAAATTGAACACACACACACACACCACAGGGTTTAAGCTTACTTTAGAGTCTTTTGGACAAAAAATTTTAGCCATTCCATGGTGGTGGTTTTTCAATGAAGATACACATTTTAAGTATCCTACTTGAATATTCTCAACAAAGGTATTAAAACATTTAATTAATACAACATAATATTTGCCTTCATACATCTAATATGCCTACTGACCTTTCAGAAACCAAATTTCAAAGGACTTCAATGCATTCATTAACTTATCCATAATAGACATTTTATAACAGACACTAGTGATCTGAAACAAAAATTCAGCGATTGATCTGCTTCTAAATTAGCATTAACCTTTTATTTCAAATCCATAAAACATTGCTACACTGGAGAATGGCACTATAGTATGAAAGTGATTCTGAAATTGAATTATTCATGATGACTGGAGTAACAAATTAAGTAACTTTGCTCGAGAACGGTTTAAGGGAAATGAAGGGATTTTAACATTTTATATATATATAAAGAAAGAAAAGGCTTGTTGCATTTATTATTTTGGCAGATTCTCTACAAGTTTCTGTGATTCACTTTATTTAAACATAATTCTGATAACGATTTAAACTAAGGGTTTAAGGAAAATGGAGAAGAGAAAAGGTTGATAGTTCTAATATAGAACTTTCACAATAATCACCTTTAACACTGACTAAACAAGGAATGGCATATACAGGATTAGAAACTAGACGTTTTTAAACAAAGAACCTCTGATGCAAATTTTAACTGTTTTTTAAGAACGTTAGTTTTAACTCTCAGTATGCAATTCAATACTTTATCTGCAATAGGTATTATAAAATATACAAGTCATCACAGCAAAATTTACATAATTGGCTTTGGCTGTGGTCTTACATAGACCTATTTACAAATCTGGGATAAGTAAACATCTATTTAACTTTAAGTTCTATACATATGTTCAAATTTTAAACCTATTTCAAATCCTGCAAGATAAAAGTATTTTAAATATACATCTTGAACCATTACAGTACTGTACTGTGTGTACACACACACACACACACATAAATTGTCCATTGACAGCTATTCACCATAGGGAAGATTTTTTTTTGGGGGGGGGGGAGAGAATCAAAGATACTCTCCAACTCCTTTGTTTCCAGAATTAACTCCTTGGTGCTGGTGGTTTTGGATTGCCAGAACAGCTATTAGACTGAAAAAAATACAGCTCCTGGTGCAAAAAGGATGTGCCTCAAAGTGGCCCAAAATTTGGGGTGCACTTATCCTCTTATTAAGAGGGAGATGTATTTTTACATAAATATAATTAGATGTTACATAAATACCATATTGGGTAATTGCAATATTTTTTATCTATTCCAATAATCAAACTCCTACACACTTCCTACCTCATTTTTTGAAATTTGTGTCATGAATGGATACCCCATATATTATACCAGATTAATTTTGGTTAGAAATATTAATTAATTTTGAAGTGGTGGTTCTTCACATACCTGGTTGTCAATAACAGACTGTGTTCTTGGACAAACTAACCCCAAAGAATATTGCTGTTAAACTCCTGAAACAACTCAGAATACAGCTAGTGTTTATGAGTTCTACAGTTTGTTTTTCAACTCTACAACTGAGATAGAATAATTTTTCTCCAGTTTAAAACTTACTTCAGAATAAAAATGAAAAAAGAGTTACAAAGAGGACAGTTATTCCTGTGACTTCTATAATTTCCAAAGCACTGTTTAGTTCGTAATTAAATCTTTAAAAATCCAACTATATCTGCAAATAAGTACATAGCTTTTTACAAAAGGCCTCTCTGTGATAAATTATATACAATATAGAGTTCTCATTTTCCTTAAAGTGCTATAATTATCAACATTAATTCAGAATCATCTATTGTTTCAATAGGTCTTTTAGTACAGCACCAGCACTGGCATCAGGCAACACTGGCAGTGGTGTAAAAGTAGGCAAGGCATCAGAAATAGGTTTCATAAGCAGATGCCCTGATCCACCAGCTCCAAGGGAAGTGGGAGTAATGAGGGGCACTGCTGCAGATCGGGGCGCCAAGAATGGATTTGCATCTGGTCTTCTACTGGATCCTGAGCCTACAGTTTCTGTTAATAAAAAAAAATTAGAAAACCTTCACAATCCACCAGTTTTCAAAGCATTTGTGTAGAAAGTAGATTATCCTTCAACTGGCTCTTCCTTCTCTATTGCATCAAATTGAATCTTCTTGTCCTAGACATCAAGGCCTTTCACAACTCTGCATCTTCTCTACTTAAGTGCTCTATTACTACATCATTCTCTGTTCCTACTAGCAAAATTATACCAGTTTTGACCGCCCACGTGCCAACTTCTCACAAACTGCCACTTTTATACAGAACTCCTCCCCATACTAGCTTTTGTCCAAGCCATTTCAAATTCAGTATAAAAATTCTCTCAATCCTAGATATAACCTACCCTTTTTCCTCTGCATGCAGATATTAGAGAGGGGACCAGGCAAAAAAAAATCAGGCTTATAGTGAAAACTCAGTTGCTACTGTCACTCCAATAATAATTTAATAGGGTTTTTTAATAATATATTTTATCAAACTAGTTCAAACGCCTATAAATCTAACAGGGCTACTCAAGTCCTTTTGCATCAGTATGGGATTTATATCTTTATTCTATGCTTTAAAGCTACTTCCACATGGTATATCTCTAACAACTGAAGACTTAGATACCAAAACCAAAACAATTAAGGGGTATAGGATGGGTGTCTGGTTTTACAAGGCAACAATATGGTTCCTGAATGAATAAAGGACCTCAGAATTTAGTTTTTCCAGACTAGGAAACTGGGCTGTTGCCAAATAAAATATGGTGCCCTGCCTATTATACTATAAATGACAAGAGAACAAAGAAACATGAAACCTAATTTAAGTTTACTGAAAATATTACTTTCAGAGATAAGCTGGTTTTTCAGACTGGAAATTCTCTCTGTATTTTATGTTTCTTCAATTTACTTGCTGCATGAAATAGTTATTAAAACTTAATATTGCCATCTTACAATTGTTCAAGTATTAATTTAAACAAGCCTCTATGATCAGCAACAGGTGGCATCTAAAGCTGAAGTCTTAAAAGCATATTAAAAATTCATTCCGTATGCAAAACTCTGATTAAATTAAGGACTTGGTCCTGCAAGGTGCTGAGCATCCTAAACATACATTATTCATCAGTAGGTGCTCAGTCTCTTACAGGATCAGAATCTAAAGGACAGTCAATTGATATTTTTGCACATACCTGCTAGGAAGTATTTCAAACAAGCATAATTATTAAAGTTTTTTGACTTTACTAGCACAGAGAAGAAATTATACATCTTTCATCAGATCAAAAATCAATCTCGGATTAGCTCACATTATTAAACAATTTGCTGATTTTAGCCTAATACTAAGGCCCGGTCCACACTTACCTTTGCGATTTGGCGGCAGTCGACGGGAGATACGTAAGTGACGTAAATCACTTGTGTATCTCCCATCAACTTTGCGGCATCTCCTCTGCGCGCTGTCCACAACTGCGCTGCGTCGAAGGGAACAGGGTGGTTTTCCTGCGTCGCTTGCTGGATCAACTGAGCGGGTCTACAGACCGCTCAGTCAATCCAGAGCAATCGATCTGATGGCAGCGAATTTGCCGCCGTCAGAGTGGACCCAGCCTTAGATAGTGAACAGTTTTACACATCACAAAACCACAAGCTTGGCATTATTAGCTCATTGAGACCCAGGCTGAACAGCGGGGATGCTGTGATCGGGACTGGAGTGCACTAACATAACCACTTGCAGGGAAGATTACCCACTATCTGTCTATTTCTAGTGCTGTTAGCCTCTCATCTTCAAAAGCAATATATTCAATCAGAGGTTAAGGTGACTTTTTGGGGATGCGGTGGGGAAAACAAATTTTCAAAGTGGTCTAAGGGGAGCTAGGAGCCTAATTCCTATACATTCTTTTGAAAATCCCATCCTTAATAATAATGATGGATGGATTGATGGATGAACAGATGCACATATGCCCTCTCTCTCTACTTAAGTTTAATACAAAACTTCAATTTTTCCATCAATTCCTGGTGTTACCTGTATGACTGCTGGATCTAGTACTGCTAGGGTTACAAATTCCTGTTGCTCCTAAAGGTTTCATGTCATGAACAGAAAGCTTGGGTGGTGGAAGGGTTGGACGTGATTCTGTTTCAAGGAACTTCACAAACAGTTCTGAAAAAGACTAGAAAGAACATGCCCACTAATTAGAACATTTTAAATAATTTTACGGGTACATTAAGGAACATAATTTTCTTTTACTGATAACTGCTTCTGGGCCAAGATTTATAAAGTATTACTGGTCCTGAAAATATTTGTACTGGGCTGCTAGAGTTTTTCTATCCCTGTGGTCATGAGAAATTAGTCCTTAATGTGTGGAATTTATGGAATTTATTTAAAAAAATATCAGTTAACATTCAGTGATACAGCAAAAATATAATTTAAAACTTTAATAGTTTCAAAGATAACATTTGTATCTCCACCACTAAAGTCTAATGGTTTCTTGAATCTCATCCTGCTACTAATACCATAAGCAGTAGAACATGGATATAGGAATGGGTGTCACTCAAGTCACAACAGCTTAATAAAGTGGAGAAAATATCAGTTGTTTTTTTTTAAAATGCCATTAATTTCTTCACTTTGCTTATCTTGGACACTGTGCTGTGGATATGGGAACGGGAACTGCTTATGATGTCAGCAACCACATACAATTCAGACTTTGTTGGGAGAACAAGCATTGCAGACACAAAAATATTAATCTCTCTCTTTATGCCTGTGCAGCTACTGAGACAGTTTACATTATTAGCAAACACATTGGGAAAAACATTTTCTAAATTAAATTAATTGACATCCACACCTTAAAATCACAACTCAGACTGGTGGCTTACTTTATTACTCCCCTTCATTGTTTGCATGATTTTAGTAGCCAATATCCTTCCATACCCATACAGTTAAGAGATTAATGCTTTACATCATTTTGCATTGTAAATGCATTTACATCAATGCTCCAAGATTTTTATTCTGTGGAACAATGAAGAAAAAACAATCCCACAAAAAATCTCACTTCCAAACCTTCTTATTCCTCAAATACGTTCCATTCTGCTGACAACCAAGAACCATGGTGTCACAATTACTGCTTTCTACATCTTGAAAACTGGCTGGTACCTTAAAAACCTCTGAAGCTAGGACCAAAAATGCACAGCATATGAAAGCTAGGAATTCCAGCTTTCAAGTTAAAATTCAAGGGGGGCAGGTAGGGGAACAGACTTGGGACTGACAAGCTAGGCAGCAGTTCCACAGAAAAGGATGTGGGGGTAACAGTGGACAAGAAGCTGGATATGAGTCAGCAGCGTGCCCTGGTTGCCAAGAAGGCTAATGGCATATTGGGCTGCTTTAGTAAGAGCATTGCCAGCAGATGGCAGGAAGTGATTATTCCCCTCTATTCAGCATTGGTGAGGCCACATTTGGAGTATTATGTCCAGTTTTGGACCCCCCACTACAGAAAGGATGTGGAGAAGTTGGAGAGAGTACAGCAGAAGGCAACAAAAATGATTAGGGGGCTAAAGCACAAAACTTATGAGGAGAGGCTGAGGGAACTAGGCCTGTTTAGTCTGCAGAAGAGAAGAAAGAGGGGGGATTTGATAGCAGCCTTTAACTACCTGAAAGGGGCTTCCAGGGAGGATGGAGCTAGACTGTTCTCAGTGGTGGTAGATGACAGAACAAGGAACAATGGTCTCAAGTTGCAGTGGGGGAGGTCTAGGTTGCACATTACTAAAAAGTTTTTCACTAGGAGGGTGGTGAAGCACTGGAATGGTTACCTAGGGAGGTGGTGACATCTCCATCTTTAGAGGTTTTTAAGCTGCGGCTTGACAAAACCCTCGCTGGGATAATTTAGCTGAGGATAGTCCTGCTTGGAGCAGGGGGTTGGACTAGATGACCTCCTCAGGTCCATTCCAACTATATGATTCTATAACAGGAGGTCAAAACTGTAATCAGTTTTACATACTGCAACCAACTGAAGATTCCCTCCTTTCAAATAATGTATTTAATTTCTAGTTCTGAAGGTTCACACAATAAGGTCCCTGGTGGACAATGTTGTGTCATCAGTCCCTAGGAGAGCTGTAATATTTTGGTATTAGCTCAGCACATAGCATATTAAGTCATGAACCTCAGGCCAGTATGACTTTTGACCTCTTGTTTATTACTGGTTTTAAAAATATATTGGAAAACAAAGTAGTTGCACAAATCACAGAAATAATTCAAGATCTATTATCAATAAAACCAACATTAAATCAAGACAAATATACCTTAACCAAAAATGTTAGCATATATAGGCAACTGCCCCAGCTTTTGCATTCAAATGTAGAGAATTGTATAATTAATCCTTACGCTATTGAAAATAGATGGATTAGTTGGTCTTAAAGGTGTGCTAGGGACACTCTTTGATCCAGCTCCTCCTCCACCAAGCCAACCAGTCACCCATCGGGTAACACCTTTTTGGTCTTCAGACAATAACTAGAGAGAATTTAAAAAAGATAAATGCTGAAACAAAGAAAAAAGGGCAAAAACCACCAAACCAAACAACCAACCAACTCAAATAATGCAATGGCTCCCTTACATGTGCTCATAAATAGCAAAGGGAAAAAACGATTACTAACATTTCCCTAACTATTGTTCTTCGAGATGTATTGCTCATGTCCATTCCCATGAATGTGTGCATGCACCACATGCCCTGGGGCTAGAAGCTTTTTTCTAGTGCTATCTGCCAGGTCAACCCTGGCACCCCCTGGAATGGCGCGTTCATGGCATAGGGTATAGCCAGCTGCTGCCCTCTGCCCCCTCAGCGCTTCTCACCAACAGAGGGGCAGGTGGATGGGTTTTGGAATGGACATGGGCAACTATATCTCAAAGAACAAGTTACTGAAAGGTTAGTAACCGTTTTTTCTTCTTCATGTGCTTGCTCATGTCCATTTCAATATAGGTGATTCCCAAGCTGTGAGTTAGGAGATGGGATTGAAGTTTTGTTTTGATATGGACTGGAGGACTGCTTGTCCAAAAGCTGCATCACTCCTAGCCTGTTTTGTAATGGCATAGTGTGCAGTGAACGTGTGTATAGACGACTAGGTTGCCGATTTGCAGATGTCCAGAACTGGGACCTGCGGCACAAAAGCCAATGATGAAGCTTGTGATTTCGTGCAGTGTGCTGTTAGGCGAGGAGGCGGTACCTTTGCCAAATCATAGCATATGTGTATGCATGATGTAATCCATGAGGAGATTCTTTGAGCACAGACTGGGTCCCCTTTCATTCTATCGGTAATTGCCACAAAGAGTTGAATTGACTTTTGAAATAGTTTGTCCCCTCTATATAGAAAGCCAGGGCATGTCTGACATCTAGAGAATGGAGCCTTTGCTCTTCCATGGTAGCATGTAGTATAGGATAAAACACTGGGAGAAAAATGTTTTGACTTCTGTGCAAGTGCAAGATTACCTAAGGGAGGAAGGATAGATGTGGTCGAAGTCATAACTTCTCCTTAAACAAGACAGTATATGGCAGTTTAGAGGTAAGGGCCATGATCTCTGAAACCCTCATAGCTGAAGTAATGGCAACTAAGAAAACTACTGTCCAAGGAAGATGAAGCAAGGAACATGTTGCCATAGGCTCTAAGGGGGCCCCATGAGCCTTGGTAGCAAGAGATTGTGGTACCCAGCGAGGCAGGGGTTGGCACACCTGGGGGTATGAATGCACCAGTCCATTCAAGAACTGAGAACAAATCCGGTTAGAAAACACTGACCAGCCATTTACTGGTGGATGGAAAGCTGAAACCACACCAAATGAACTCGTATGGATGATACTGCAAGGCCTTCCTTCTTCAGGTGGAGCAAATAGTCCAGGATAAGAGCCAGGGGTGTCATTTGGCAGGAACCCTTTCTGCTATGCCCGAGAACCTCTTCCATTTCACTGGATATGCTGATATGGTTGAGGCTTCCTGCTACTCATAAGAACTATCTGCACAAAAGCCGAGCAGTGCTGCTCCACCTCACTCAACCACAAAGATTCCACACCATCAGATGCAGTGACGTGAGGTTCAGATGGAGCAGGCAGCTGTGACCCTAAGAACAGGTCAGGGAGCATCGGGAGGCTCGGCTTGTTTGGTGGCAGGTGTTTGAAGGTCAAGAAACCATGTTATTGTGGCCATGCCGCGGCTACAGGATCATCCTCACTCTGTCCCTCCTGACTTCCAGCAACACCCTGTGGATCAGGGCCATGGGAGGGAAGGCATAAAGCAGACTCCATCCCCAGGGAAAGAGAAAAGTATGAGAGGGATCCCAGGCTGTGACCCAGGTAGGAGCAGAACTGGGGATATTTTCTGATGAGCCTCACTGCAAACAAGTCTACTTGGGAAAACCCCCACTTGTGGACAATGACATTCAGGATGTCTGGGTGAATGGACCACTCATGATGATTGATGAAGGATCTGCTCAAGTGGTCCGCCAGCTTGTTCTGCAAGCCTGATAGGTCAAATGTCACCACATGAATGGACTGGGCTATGTAGTAATCCCAAATATAGAGAAGTGAGCTCCACCCTGTTTGTTTATATAGATCATTGCCATAGTATTGCCCATGAGTACGGAGCTGTATTTGCCCCACAGGTGGGATTGAAATGCCTGGCTGCTAAGTGTACTGCTCAACTCTCTGACACTGATGTGAAGAGTCAATTTGTCTGGTGACCATAGGCCCTGAATCCTGAGGGGGCCCATGGGTCTCAATATTTGAGGCCTCAGTCACCAGCAACATCAAAGAAACTCGTCTTGTAAAGGGGATGCTCCTGCACACTATTCCTGGTCCAACCCCCATTGCAAGGTGAAGATCACAGTTAATGGGATTGTAATTACCTTGTCTAACGGGTGACGGCCTTGTGTACATACCAATACCAGTCAGGACTGGAGGGGTTTCAGCTTGAGTTGTGCATGCTACACCATGTAAGTATAAAAGAGACTATGTGACCCCAGAAGCTTCAGGCATTTTTTGCTGTGGTGATGGGAAAGGTTCTCAGACCATTTAGGAGGGTTTTGATGGCTCTGAAACAATTCTTCAGTAGAGTTGAGTGCCGCCCCTATAAATTCTATTCTCTGCACTGGCAAGAATGTTGACTTCTGCTTCTTGTTTATTAGGAGCCACAGGTTCAAGTAAGTGGACTGAACAAGTCTTATGTGCCTTTCCACCAGCTCCCTGGAGCAGTCCTTGATCAGCCAATTGTCCAGATATGGGTAAACCTGCACTCCTGATTTCCTGAGGGAAGCATCCACCACCGCCATTCACATTGTAAATACTCTTGGAGCTGCTGACAGGATGAAGGATAAGTACGTGAACTGATAATGGTTGTTACCTACAATGAATTGAAGGTACTTCCTGTGGCCCCGGAATACTGCTATGTGAAAATATGCATCCTTCAAATCAAGGGCGGCATGCAGGTTCCCTGAATCTAGGGAAGGGATGATTGAGGACAGGGAGATCTTGTGAAACTTCAGTTTCTTTGTGAACTTATTGAGGTTTTTCGCAGGTTGAGTATAACCCTGAGATCCCCATTGGACTTCAGGATCAGGAAGTAGCGTGAATAGAACCTAATGCCTCTTAGTTCCATAGGAACCTCTTCCACCACTCCCATGCTTAGGAGGGACTGTACCTCCTGGGTTAGAAGTTTTCCGTGAGAGGGTCTCTGAAGAGAGACAGGGAGGGAGTTGGGAAGGAGGGGAAGAGAGAAATTGAAAGATGTATCCCACTTCTACTGTGTGGAACACCAATGATCTGAGTGATGTTGACCCACGCCTGGTAAAAGTGGGGTAAACAGTTTCCAAACATAGGGATAAGATCCAGGTTTTGGTCTGGTGCATTGCCCCTGAGCACACCTTCTAAAGTTCTGCCTACAGCCTGAAGGTTGCCTTGTGGCTGCAGCCATAGGAGTCAGTGGGAGTGCCTTTGTTTTGCCACTGCCCAAAGTCCTGCCTTTGCTGGTTCTGTGGTGGGTAGAAATGGTTCAAAGGCTCGGGCTTAAAGTGCCTTTAGGATGGGGTCAGACAGTGAAGTCCCAGAGACTTTAGAGTGGAGTGAGAGTCCTTCAAACTATGAAGCCGCGCATCCATTTGGTCAGAGAAGAGAGATTTACTCTCAAATGAGAAGTCCTGCACTGTTTTCTGTACTTCACAGAGCAGGCCTGATGATTGGAGCCAAGAGCTGCATCTCATCACAGGCTGCCGCATCCACAGCATCTAAGGCAGCCTGGAGAGATGCCTTAGTTATGGCCCTGCCTTCTTCCACCAATGCTGCGAACTCAGCTCTGGACTCTGATTGTAGGAGTTCCTTAAATTTTGACATGGCTGTCCAGGAATTGCAGTCATAGCGACTTAAGAGAGCCTGGTGGTTTGATATCCTCAACTAGAGACCCCTGGTGGAATACACCTTCCTTCGTAGCAAGTCCAATTTCCTGGCCTCTTTAGCCTTTGGAGATGGAGGTTGTTGCCCTTGCCTCTCCCACTCATTAGCTATGGCCACAACCAAGGATTCTGGAGGAGGGTGCGTGTATAAATGCTAGTATCCCTTCAGGGGTACAAAGTAATTCCTCTCGACCTGCTTCATCATGGGCTGAAGAGATGTGGGATTTTGCCACAGAGCCTCTATGGGTTTCAAGATGTCCTCACACGAGGGCACCCCTCCAGGGAGCACCAGAGCCAATGCAGCAGGTAACATTAGGAAAAAGCTTCCAACAATGGTGAATTCAGCACATGCACACCTACACTGGAATGGACACAAGAAAGCCCTCAAAGAACTGTGCCAGATCATCTTATTGATGAACAGCAAACCCTTATTTACTGACAAAACTTTTAAAACAATTCTTCACTTCCCTGAACTATCCTGCTGGTCTAAAACCCTGTCATGCATAAAGCCATTATTTAAATAAACCTGTATACATGGCTTAAATTAGTTTGACTAACTGAAGTAAACATTCTGAGACTGTCATGTTACAACTGCTGTAGTCAACAGCAACAGAGTAAAGCTCTTCCCTTCCACTACACATCAATATCCATCAGACAAAATGACATCCTGCATCTATTATTCCAGTAAAGTCACTGTAAGATCCAGTAGGATCAGCATGTCCCTCTTTAAGAATGCACACAGATGAAAGGCCAATATTTTATTTTCCATAAACATTGCTTGGCCTTGACATTTAACATAGCAGCAGAAAACAACGTTCTGTTTTACTGACATCACAAATATATTTCAAGTTAAAGAGGAAGTCTAGTTTTCAATGCAGTATTACCTGATCTATCTCTTCCTTTTTGACCCCCAAAATACTTCCCATTAACCTTAACACCTCATGACGTTTATTCTTTGGAGTATGAAAATGCCCAATGAAGAGATTTCTCATCAAGACCCTATAAAAATGAAGAGAAAGAGCTAATTACTCCACTCAGCATTTAGAGAACTCATGGTGTCAAAATATTAACATGTTAATACTTATTCTTGAAATATTTTCACATATTCTTTTCTAGTTTATAATAATAAATAATAATACATCAAAGTCAACTGTGTGCTGCAAGAAATAAATGGCAACCTCACCAATTCCTTATTTTCCTTTAAGGCCCCAAAACACTTCCTATAATTTGGAGAAGTTTGGAAATGGGTTTAGTGCCTACTGAGATTGAGAACATAGTAATAATATCAATTCTAAGTGGGGGTAACCAAATGAGCCTGTGAGAAATTACGTGAGAAGGCTTATTGTTTGTGCCCTAGACGGATTACAATATACATGACCAGAACTACAGATGGAAAGGAACTATAGAGAAGGCTGTTTGTACCCTAGACAGATTACAATGTACATGCACTGAACTACAGATGGAAAGGAAAAAAATTAGAGTCAAATTAGAATTATAAATACGCAATATCAATAATGCTAATTCTGTTTAGACAAACATTTTAATTTCAGTTTTCAAAGCTAATCTTTAAAATGACTGTACAATGGAAAATATGTAAGTATTCACTAACGATTCTTTAAAGATCTTCTGTACAAACCTAATTCTACATGACGACGACCATTCTCATGCTGTTAGTATAGCCTTAAAAAGGGATGTATAGGATAAGGAGCAAAGAGACTATCAATACATGAATTAAAAAAGTCACTTACTTGTCCACTTTCCCTTCTGTGCTGTTTATAAGGTTCATTAGTTTGTTTTGTGCATCTTCTAACATTTCTTGTTTGATCACATCTAGAGAATGAATATGTAATTTTACTGTAAATTAACTAAAATGGAAGATTTTAAGATTATACAGACTTCTAAGTCAGTCAATAACGTACGCAATTCTATTTTCAAATAAAATGCATCAATATTGTTCAAGTAACTGGTTTTTTTAAAAATAAAGATGATGTATTTCGAAGTGTTCACTTAATAAAGTATTTAATATTTTAATATGAGCTAAAATAGCCATCACTTTCAGTGCAAAGTGAGCCAAAGCTCATAAATCAGGATATAAATCCACTGCATGAGGTTTGGTAAAATTGTTTAGCTGCAGTTAATTTAACTAAATCTGGATAATAATATAAAATTGCATGCAATAGTTCATGAGCTGCTGAAGTACATTCTAGGTATGATTTCAGTCCTATATGAAATGTTATATATTTAGAGTACAAACTTAGACACCACTTAAGCCACAATACTACCCAAAGAGGTCTAGTGAATTAGCCACAAATGGCTACTAAGGCCCGGTCTACACTTACCTTGGGGACTCGGTGGCAGTCGACAGGAGATACGCAAATGACGTAAATCACTTGCGTATCTCCCCTTGACTTTGCAGCGTCTCCTCCGCACTGCGTCCATACTGCGCTGCGTCGAAGGGAACAGCGCTCCCTTTGATGCAGCGCTACTCTGCTTATGGGGGCCATTTTCTTGCGTCGCTTCCTGGATCGACTGAGCACGTCTATACAGACCGCTCAGTCGATCCAGAGCAATAGATGTGACGGCGGCGAATTTGCTGCCGTAGGTGTAGACTCAGCCCCAGACTCCAACAGGGTTGGAAGCATTAGCACTTTTAGAGCCATTTTCTCATCTTGGGAAATAGAAAGGGTTTTTACATTTTACTTGATCCCATTTTCCAGGTATAATTTTGCAGACTGCCAGTTTGACACAAGATTGCAATGATTCTTATGGAGTGTTTTAGTCTGTAACAGGGTTAGGATACCCTATCTGATCACGTGTGTGCTGCCTTTTTATCTTGAGACTCTCTTGAGAGCACACAGACTCTCATGAGACAAGTCCCATCCCTTCTCAAGGTTTGGTTTATTAAAATAGAATAGCAGTTCAACATCAACTCAACATAAAACAAACTTTCACAGATTCAAGCATTCCTTCCCAAAACCCCAGTCCAGCTGTCTGGACCTAAAACCTCTCATCAGTAAAGCTTCTCCTCCTGCTTCCTGTAAATCTCTCTCACCAGGCAGCATCATGTGCCTAGCACAAAATCCCTCCACCAGGATCCCTCTTCTTCCTTCTTTTTCTTCCTTCTCTCTTTAGCAAGTGTGGGCTGCCACCAGCTAACCCAGACACTGCCCCCAGCCTTGTAATAGGGAGCTGAAATATGTGCATGAATCCCAGAACCAGCACACTTACATGGTCCATTGTGCCGGTAACCCATAAGATGAAAATGAGTTATGTGAGAGACTAAAATGGCTTTTTGGAAGTATTAAAATGCAGTTTAAAATGGTTGGACAGGAACATCACAAATTCCAGAAAATTTCCCTGAGATACACAACTGGGGGACAAATGAGAGGGCCAAAGACTGTTAGGTCTATGGCATGATTTGCAAATTAAATGAATAAATATCAATATTTATGAAGTCAAATAAAAATGTTTTAATAATGCACCATTAGCTGCTATCCTGAATTTCTACTGGCCAGCTCCATGTTCCAATTGGTTGTTGTGATGCATTACCCTGATCTAGTGAATCACAGTTGAGTGGAAATCATATGTAGAATGGCCAACTACAGCGTGTGTGGAAACTGGGTTTGTGATTGGTATTTTCAGTATGGAAGTTACTGAGAACAATGATTCATTTCATACAGAGCAAACAGGCATCAGATTTAGCCTTTTTGTTGCTATATGCCCATCATTCTTCCAAAACAATCTCATGGCATCCATTTCTCTACCTATCTAAAATTACATAAAACTCAATCAGCTGCCTTTTCTTATACACATACAACCACCTAACCATCCCATGTCACTGTAGCTTGGCCTTTATATGACCTTTCACCAACCAATAAGCTGATAAAAAAAACTTCTGAATTATTAAATATTGTTATGAAAGAAAAATAAAACCCTAAGGAAATTCACAAACCAAAACCGTTTTTATGCAACTTTAATATTGTGATAATACGTTTCAAGATTCCTACTCATAAAAGCATATTAAAATATGGAATCAAAAACAGCTGATAGTGCAAAATATCTTGAACTTATCAAATAGCAAAGTAACTGCTGGACAACATAAATTTGAATATATTTTGAAAGTGAAGACAGACAGAAAGTTGTCAATTGCTTATGAACTAAAAGATGTTTCCAGGAAGGGATCAGATGCTAAGCTATGGTGGATTCTTCTCCCATCATCATCATGGCAAATCCCGAAGGAAAACGGCCTTCTTGCAGATCTAGCACTATCTGAATCGATCTTTGACTAGTTTACATTTGTCACCAGCATGCAGGATACCAGAATGGCGCTTTCACAAGGTTTCACTGGTCAGAGAATCTCTTAGCCATTTCAGCTACAAGGACAAGCAACTAGATTGTCAGCGTCAGTATAAACACCCTCACAACACAAATGACCTGACTCTGGTTAAAATGATTGCCAAGTTTGGATTTTGCAAGATGTATTCCCTCAGCAATACATTTACCCTTATGCAAAGGGCAGATACAAATCTCTATGTACCATATATAAAGGTCTTAAGTGAAGCTTAACTGGGGCACAGTAGCTTAGTGCAGAGCCTCTGTGGTAAAATGGATTTCACCCTCAAGTAACACTATCAGAGACCAAGACTATCCTTCCCTTCCACTGCAGAGTTGAGTAGCTATCATCTTCAATCCTGTGGGAAATGTCCATCAGGTTAATCTACCCTTCTCCTACTCATGTGTATGTGTTTCAGAGAATTTCAAAATTATACTTGTAAATTTTAAGTAAACTTTTTCAATTTAAATCCAATATTTTCTGTGTTAAGAAGCTGATCATAAGATATGGACATCTACTAGCCCGAAACACTAATATATCTAAGTAAATATATATTTGGGGGGGTAACTTGATCAACCTTTCTTGTCACCAATCACTTGACATACATGGAAAAACACTTCACTCTAATTTCCACATGGCCTGTAATCCTTTATAAAATTCAGCCCACAACCATGTTGGCACAGTGGGGTTTTCTCAATTAACAGTAATAACTGCCATGCCACCCTCAGCAAGTATTTCTATATGCATCAAAAAGCAAAGTTGTGCAACTGATATGTTTTAATATATCCTGTCTGAGGACTCCATGTATATCTGTAGTAGTTTTGCTTAGAGAGTACAGAGAGGAAAGAAAGTAACTAATGTCATGCTGGGAAAATCTTACTCCAGGGGCATAAGCATTAAGCTCTTTATTCCAAACAAAGTAAAAAAATTCTATACACTGGTTGGATCGATCTCTATTCACTATTAAACACACACATACAAACACCCTCTGATAATCAGATTTATTGTTGTACATCAGTACTATTTACACTCCAAATACAAGGGTGTACTAAGAAATCCCACATATTAGCACTAACAAACTTTGAGGATGTGATGAGATCAGAGAACCGTCCTGATGTGTAAAGTGCCAGAGTATGTCTACAAAGCTTAAATACGAACACACACTTGCAGATTACTAATGTTTTGCAAATGCTAGAAACCAAAGGGGGGGATTACATCACTTTTAAAACCAAGGTTTTAAGATATAAAGTAACAATTTATATAAAATAACTTTATATGTGGGATTACTCAAGACCACCAAAGTTTAAAGGAAGAAAACATAACAAATTATGACAGCTCTGGGGACCACATGAGTCTGTTGACAAATAGTATGTCGTGCAGGTCTTTCAGAGGGCAACAGGGAAGAGAAAATCATTTTTTAAAAATAGGAAAATGTGATTACAAAACCAAATATTGACAGGGAAACACAGGAGCTGACGCAGTATCTGACACTACCTTTTAACAGCTCCCCTCCTTTTCTATTAAATTGACCAGATTTCAACTTAATGGTGTTGCTTTTAGTCTATATTATTTTTCAAATGTCCATCTGAATATTTATTCCTCATAGTCAATACCAACATTACCAATAAAATTTTCTAAAGTGACAATATTATTGTTAAACATATTATTCTTTTGCCAAAACATTTATTCTATTATGAGCTCACTAAGGGTCACCTTAATGGCTATATTCCATTATAAACTTAGTAAGGGTTAACTTAATGGCTATTACACATCTACGAGCATTTGTAGAGTAAATAATCTGTTTTATAATCAATATATATAATTCCTTCTAAAATATTGTGACATCACAAATATAATTTCACAGTTGAATACAATTAATCATTTACTTCATGGGTCTGAAACGAGTGCATAACAGACAAGATCTTACCCAAAATTCAGCATGAATTGCTGTGAATGAGACATTCACAATAGTCTCCAATAACTTGTTAATCATTTATGGCAATTCAAAAAACTGCATCTAGTATGTTTTATATTTTTCCATTAAATATCAGTCCTCTGGCCAAAAATATCCATAAAGAATTCTTCAAAAGATTTGGCCAACAAAACTATGTCTGGGAATATATTTGGCCCATTTTCAAATTGACATACGTTTTATTGAATAAATAACATGTTAAAAAACTTAAAGTGTTTTCTTTTTTTTAAAAAAATCTATTTGATAGAAGGGCATTCTAACCAAGTAAAATGTTGTTTCCTGTATTGCAGCAAGTTTTTAAAATAAATTGCTTATATGACATTGACCGAGACAAGGTGGGTGATGTATTATCTTTTATTGGAGCAACTTTTGTTGATGGAAGAGACAATCTTTCGAGTTATACAGAGCTCTTCTTCAGATCTGGATGTCTCATCTTGTCTCTCTCATCTCCTGAGACCAACATGGCTAAACACCACCACAACTATCACATGATAGTTTGAAACCATACCACGATCCAATCTTACCTCTAAGTTCAAACCTATTGAGGCCTACCCCTCTTCCCACCTTCTACCACCACAATCACCAAATGCAAAAATATGGGACTAAATTCACCCTGGCACGAGCACAGCCTCCCACATAAGAAGGGGAGTTTTGTCACTTAATGCCAAGGCTCAGTTTGGCCCCTGGTATGAATCAGAGTTTCACAAGGAATAACTATACTGAAATCAAGCTATACAGATAGTTCAACTCAAAACCAAAAGAGGTAACTAGCTGCATGTTCATGTAGCAGCTTGAAATTTAATTTAGGTTGTAGAAGTCATAAGTGGACTTGGGAAAATACCCCTACTTTATCCACAGGAGGCCAAGCTTTGCACACACTCAACTAGAATTTGAGTAAACATTGATTCAATCAACTAATAAGAGTTGCAACTTTTCTGGAGAATTGTTGTTGAAATAGCTGAGAGTTGCCAAATTACTTTGCATCCCTACTTCTTCTCTGACCCCAAGGTTTCCTATCTGTTTGCTTTAAAAAGAAAAGCTTGTTTTAAGGGACAAGAATGAGTTGATCCATGTAGGCAAAGAACAAACAAAAAACAAAAAAGTTTTAAAATGAGCAGCGGGAATCCAATGAATAATGCTCATTGCTCAACAGCATGAGCTACCACTACAAGGGTCGGTGAGATGCTCTGGACTCCTTCCTCCAGGGAAACTCAAAAGAAGAAGGATCCTCCAATAATTCCCCATTCACAGGAGGAAAGGAATGAGCAAGAAACAAGAGCTGCTAGTGACTGCAGTGTACAAGTTACCGTTTGCCATCCCCTCACCTTCAGACACTAATTAACATCGACACCTTCTGGCTCTCTCCCTACACCCAGACTCTCATATCAAGACTAATCTGTGCAGTAGGATGAGCACGGTGAAAGCAGGGAATGCAAGTACATTAATGACAAAGCAGGTTGGACTAGGATAGAGGAGAAGAGTGAGGGAGGTCAGGAGAGCCAGGGAGAAGAGAAGGAAAAGGTAACAAGACAGGTACAGAACATCCCGTCATGCCTGGAAACAAAGCTTAAAACTTCACTAGATTATTTAATAAGATTAGTATTCTTAATTATTTACGGGTATTTGTTCAGATCACAAAACCACCATAAAATCTGAGGCAATGGCATAACTGTAAATCTTGCTTCAAGAAAGCAACATGACTAATGCAGAAGGGATTACAGGTCAGGACTAGAGTATATTGATAGAGCTGTGTAGGAGAGCTAGCACAACATTTGAATGCTATCAGACCACTCTGATGACAACCAATATTAGTTCAACAAGAAAATAAAAACAAAATTAACCCAAAGTTCTTTATACAGCCATTATCTGAATTGCATCTGTAGTGTCTGCTTTAAACCTAATGTTCTCACAATCTAACCTTACTGATGTTTGTTTGGCACATACAAATTGCCCCATTCATAGGCCTAAATCTTTACAACTGAATTTTCATTTTGTGAACTTGAGACCATATCACACTATGTGCTGATAAAGATATGAACAATCAGAGTTGACAATTTTTACTAAAAAGTTACTGTGGCTTTTAAGATTTCCTTACATTGTTTTAATGTTAAAAATCTGTCAATGAATCATTAATCTCCAGCTTGTTTATGAAAAAAAGCCACACAACTCTTCTTTATACAGTTCGTGCCTAAGTGCAGTCAGAAAGCAAAAACTGTTTATCTTTTTCAAAATTGTTTCTCCTGGCAAACTCCTTCACTGTCTGGCCAAGTTTTGTCTTAAAATCAAGTACTGTATAACAACATTTATCAACATTAAGAGTACTTAATAATCTAAGAATATGTGCAAGACATCTTTCTAACCAATAAGGTAATCAACAATCTTACCATTCCAAAATAGGTGAAATCAGATCCAAAAATATAGTATTTCTACTAATCTCTGATATAGGCACTTAACTCCCACTGACATTAATGGGAGTTAGCTGTATGTGTGGCGATCTGACCCTTTATTATGAAGATTGAAAAAATAGCAGAAATTATAAATATAAATTGCTTTGCCTACTACCACACAGATGTAAAAAAAAATTAAAATTGCTGCCATAACACATCATATCCTTTTTCTCCTCTAATAACCCTCCATCACATCTCACCTCTGCTGGTGCAAGAGCCTTCTCATCTGCAGGTTCTGCTACCTGGAATTTCTTCTACTTCTCTGCCTCATTGCCTCTACATCTCATTTCAAATCTTGACTGAGCACATCTTTCTCCCTTGTTTATATATTTACCTCTCTTATTCCTCCTGCTATTATTAACTTTGTAACTATTTAATTAAGATCAAAACTTTGGAATACAATTTATATCACAGACACAGAATTTTTTAATCAGGATAGAAACTGAGATCCAGAATTATCAACACAACAGAAAACAGTGAACACTCAAGAAAAAGCTGAAGTTCCAAGAGAGAGGAAATAAATCAAGTTCTATTTGCATACCCATATTTTATTATGGAAACGATTTATTTTTAAGGTATTTTATCACACTCATCACCATTGTATCTGAGCATCTTAGAAACATGCTTTTAAAAAAGGTGACAAAAGTAATTCAAGGGCACTGGCATCTTAAAAAGAAATATGAATACAAAAGCCTTCTCCTGACAGGAGACCCCTAATAAAAGAACTGTAAACATCCTGCAGATCATGGAGTTTAAGAAAAAGTTAACAATCTTCACGGATGGCATAGAATCTGCTCTTTTATGTTATGAGGAAAAAGAGAAGTTACTTTATTGTAACTGGAGTTTGTCAAGATGTGTAGCTGCTACTTGTATTCTATTGTAGGGTATGTCCATGCTCTATGCACCTGGGAGTGGAAGAACCTTGCAAGCAGTGTCCACTGGTCCATGCCTGTGTCCTTCCTCTCCTCATGCTTTGTACCAAGAGTATAAGGGATGGTGCAGACCAACTGCTTCTAGTCCTCTCTGTACTGCAAATCATTTAAAGATTTGAAGCAGAGGCGTAGAAGGGCGGGCAATGCAATATTGATAGGGACCACACCCCAAAGAATTCCAGTGACAGCAAGGTAAGTAACTTTCTTTTCTTCTTCAAGAGCTGGTCCCTGTTTGCATAGGTTATGGGTATCAAAGGCCAGGGAAGGCTAAGGCACTGGTCGTGGCTGGGAGGGGGGGGGGAGGAGGAGGAGGGAGGCTGCTCTGGCCAGGCGCTAGCCTAGGGGGAGGGGTTGGGCAGGTCCAGCTGAGGCTCTAGTCTGCTGGCTAGCAAGGGATGCAGGGCCTTGGGTGGAAGGGGCAGGGCAGGGGGCAAGACTCCCCGAAGGGGGAGTGCACATGCCACCCATGCCTGTTTGTATTCTGCTGTGGATGATTCACAAGCAGTACTCACATAGGAGGGTACGAAGCTGCAGGCAGTTTAGATGCTTGTAGGATTGCCACTCCCAAAGGATTCATCATACGTGGAGGCTTGAACTAGGGTGTAATGTCTCATGAAAGCATGGATAGAGCTCCACGTTGCTGCTTTGCAAACATTAAGTACCCGCATGGCCCCCCAGTTTGCCAAAATTTTCATGCCTGTCTTAGAACAACGCTTCCTCAGTTCTCATCCCAAAGTGCCGCTCCTCTACCTACGCTACATTGATGACATTTTCATCATCTGGATCCATGGAAAAGAGTCCCTCGAAGAATTCCACCAGGATTTCAACAATTTTCACCTCATCATCAACCTTAGCCAGTCTACATAAGAAATCCACTTCCTGGACACTACAGTGCAAATAAGTGATGGCCACATAAACACCATCTTATACCGAAAACCCACCGACCATTATACGTACCTACATAACTCCAGCTTCCACCCAGGACACATCACACAATCCACTGTCTATAGCCAAGTCCCAAGATACAACCGCATTTGCTCCAATCCCTTAGACAGACACAAACACTTACACGATCTCAATCAAGCATTCTTTAAACTACAATACCCACCTGGGGAGGTGAAGAAACAGACTGACAGAGCCAGACGGGTACCCAGAAATCACCTACTACAGGACAGATCCAACAAGGAAAACAACAAAACACGACTGGCCATCACCTACAGCCCCCAGCTAAAACTTCTCCAACACATCAAGGATCTACAACTTATCTTGGAAGATGATCCCTCACGCTCAAAAACCTTGGGAGGCAGGCCAGTCCTCACTTACAGACAGCCCCCCAACATGAAGCAAATACTCCAGCAACTGCACACCAAACAACAGAAACTCTAACCCAGGAACGTATCCTTGCAACAAACCCCGTTGCCAACTCTGCCCACATATCTACTGAAGTGACACCATCATAGGTCCTAATCACATCAGCCACACCATCAGGAGCTTGTTCACCTGCACATCTACTAATGTGAAATACGCCATCATGTGCCAATAATGCCCCTCTGCCATGTACATTGGCCAAACTGGACTGTCCCTACACAAAAGAATAAATGGACACAAATCAGACATCAAGACAATCAAGACATCACCAGTAGGAGAGCACTTCAATCTCCCGGGACACTCAGTAACAGACTTGAAAGTTGCCATACTTCAACAAATGAAAAACTTCAAAAACAAACTTCAGTGCGAAACTGCAGAGCTGGAACTCATTTGTCTGTTGTTATTCTCCAATTGTAGGAAAATTGGGTTAGGTGGCCAGCAAAGTGAACCTTGGAAGCTGGGTGGATATGGCATCAACATCAGGTCAGAGCTCCTGAGCATCGTGTCAAAAATGTTTTTGGGCAGAGGGTGGGGTTGGAGAGATGCAGCCAATGTAGAAGGAGCAGTGGATCCAGATCTTTGCACCTTTTGCAGCTTGCAAAAAATATGAAAAAGATACAAAAACTGAGGATAAAAGGATCCAGAAAGGGCCTAGGTTTGTATGGCTGTTTATGACATGTCCTTTACAGGACTGGTGTGTATATATAGGCAGGGAAGGTATGCCCTGAAGTTCTTTAGCAAGCGGAAGGACTCATCCATCTTTTCATTGAAAAGGCTGGTTTTGTCAAAGCACAAGTCCTCTACAATATTTTGAATGTATCTAGGGACTACCAAAGTGAGTAGCCACAATTTACCACTGGTAAATTTGCCATTGGTTTTAATGCCATGTTGGCTGCAACAAACTGTGTCTTGCAAAGAGGTTCTGGCCATCAACTTGCCTTCATCCATAAGAGCTTGAAATGTAGCCTTGTCTTCTTGAGGGAGTTTCTCTTCAAACTCTCCAGAAACTTTAAGAAATTTATGAAATTGTACTTGGACAGTAGGGCCTGGTACTTAAGATATTCCAAATTGGAGGCTGGTAGATGTAAATACTTTCCTCCTGAGGTGTAAGTACTTGGCCTCTGTCTGTAGGTGCTGCCACCTGGATCTTTCAGTGGTGGCCTGAAAAACCAAGGAGCTTGGGGAAGGATGAGTAAATAAGAACTTCACCCCCCTCAGCGGGAACAAATATAATTTTTCTGCTTTCTTGGGGGTAGGCGCACATTTCACGTCTACCATATGGGCTACACTGGTTTCTAGTATGGCTTCACTGACTGGGAGCACTACTTGACTGGATCTCAGACTGTAGGATATCCAGAAGTTTATGCTATGTATCCTGGATCTCTTCTAGAGAGATCTGAAGCTCCTCTGTCACTCTCTGTAGCAGCTTCTGGAACTATTTATGAACATCTGCAGAAGACAGTGAAGCCAGAGCGACCGCCTAACTGGGCAACAAAGATGATATCCCTGTTGATATTGGTGATTCCAGTTCATCCTCATTCCCTTTGTCTTCTGTGGGTCAAGGTGAAGCTGTGGCTGACCCCCTTGGAGGAGAGGGGTAATATGACTCCTTACTTGCTCACCTGGACTCCAGGTATGATGCATATGGGACCCATGGGCCGCAATAAGATCAGTAGCTGTCCAAAGGTATGTTGTGGAAGCCACAAAGGCATTGGACACCACTGCTCCCAAGAAGTATGTGCCATGTTGCCAGGATGAGACTGGTTGCAGGAGACTTTTAATCTCCACATGGGCTGATCTCCCTCAGTGGAGGTGATAATGGTTCCTCCGCTATATTTGATTCCACTAACGATGAACAAGCAGGTCCATCTGCATCAACAGTGTGATGGTTCCACTGGTTGAAACCTGCAGCTATCAGACAGGAAGGCGGACTCCTTTCAAAGTCCCTGCCGCCTCCTCCTCAAGTCAGAGTCTCCAAAATAAGGATGGCTCCAACAATAGGAGAGATTGCAGACCTGAGAGGATCAAGGTATCCTCCAAAGCGGTGTCTCTGCCCTCTTTGAGAATAATAGAGTCGTGTCACCTGGCACCATTGGAGTCAGAATGGGGAGACTCTTTGTGGTTGGTGAATCATTACAGGGCTATGATAGTACTGCCAGTAATGCATCTCCCTGGAGTGCTCATCAAGGATACCAACAGTGCTGGGTCCTAAGTCCCAGTGCTTAGACTTTGTCAGTGTCAGAGCTGGTGACACTGCTGGTGCAGAAGTCGGTATCGAAGGAGCTCTGCTCCTATATGCCTTTTGATCATGGCCATGTGATTTAGGAGGCCTAAGTTCCTGGGACCTGGGTCCAAAGACTCTCCCAACATGGAAAGGGTCAGTGAGGGATCCCTCCTCCTTGAAGTGGATTTACAGAGGGATCTGCTTTTATGTTTATGAGTGTCCCCTACTCTTATAAGGCCACAAAGACTAGCTTTGCTCCCTCTCACTCTTGAGTCTCACATTGTGCTGTGAGGCAAGGTCTTTGATGACTTTGGCCAATGTATAGGGGGGCCCCCTAGTCTGGGACTGACAAACTCCACTGTATACTCCATGAGGTGCTTTTTAAGGTGGAGTTCTAGCACATTCCAGGTCTGTCTAGGAAAAGAGTGGCAGATACTGAACTTAGTGGAGATATGAGCTTCTCTGATGCAGTAAAGGTATTGTCGGTAGTTGTCACTGACTGAAAAGGAGCAAGAACATGAGATGCAATTTTTGAAGCCCGGTATTCTGGGCATAATCTAAGAAATCCTGTTCCAGGGAGGCTGGGAGAGTTCCGTGGGGTGGTGATTCTAACAAACAAACAGTTAACTATATTAATAAAACTAGTATTAATATTAGCTAGCAGAAACTTTATCAAATTTTACAGAACTTTAGGTAATTTTGAATATTTACAGAATGAAGAGAAAGGATCAGCTTTGAACACTGGAAGTTCCATCCCAGATCACTGGAAAGGTGGTCAAGTCTGCACTGTTTTTTTGCCTGTGGTTTGAAGAACAAGGAGAGCAAGGGTGCAGATGTTGACCAATGTACAAAATTCTTCCAGTCCCAGGTGCATGGAACATTTACATATCCCAGAGTGGAACACACATTGGGACCAACACTTGAAGTTACTAGTTCACACCTTTGCTAACTTTTCAGGAATACCACACCATCGCTTCAATTTTTTGCAAACCTTTAGAAAAATACAACTTGTTACCTTGTTTCCTAAGGTCCTCAATTTGCTCCTCTTTGAGATCCAACTGCTCAGTCAGCCTTGATGCTGCATCCAAGGCAGCATTTGCTTCCTCTAAACGTTCCTGTAAAGGGAGGAAAGTCATTATCACAATTTATTGTAATGACAAAGATAAATTACTTCAGACTCCATTATGGTAACATATTTAAAACCCAATGTCAGATTTTAAATTACAGCATTAATAATCAAATCAGCCCACCTGTAAAGACTTAACTGTCCCTTCTAGCTTTTCAGCTTTTTTTCTCCATTCTGCTGTCTGCTTTTGGTGTTTTTCTAGTTCTGCTGAATACATGGCTTTCTCCTCTAAAAGGAAAAAGAAAATTTACATAATTAGTTCACACTTTCTAATCCTCTAGGTTTTTGTGATATATAGCAATAAACCCTTAGCTATGGAAATCTGAATACAACACCTCTAACAGTGACATTTTGGACCCAGTGAAGTCAATGGGATAGAATTTCACCCTAAGTACATTAAAGGTGAAACAGATTTTGAAATTAAAATCTACTTGAAAGCAATTGGTGATCACCAAAATTAAAAACAATGCTCCAAACCACAACAACTATACTGACTGAAAATATTCACTGCAATCTTTATTTCAAGATTTTTTTATGCAACTTACCCTGCTGGAATTGCTCTAGTACCATCTGCAGGTTGGTCAGCGACAGTGCATACTGTTTCACTTGATCCTGTGAGATAGTAAGCTGAAGCACAGTTTCATCTCTCTGCCTGGACACTAGGTTCAGTTGCTCTTGCAAGGATTCCACCTGCAGACTAGCTTGATGGCTTCATCAAAAGAAATATACATACACACCATATAATTAATCAGTTATTGAATTCCTTCTAGCTGACAAGCCTAGTTATCCAAAACCATAGTGTGTCCCCCATGTTAAATAATAGCACTTCCATTTATCCAAAAGTTTGGGATGTCCCCAGGGTATTCAGATGAATGGGAATGTAGTGTAGTACAGTGTGTATATATTTGTGAACTGCTTATTGAATATACTTATGTACATATATATTCGACAAGCAGTACACAACAAAACTCATCTTGGCAGCATCTTTCATTCTAAATACGCAGGCATCTTAAAGTTTTAATACCTCTCCAATTTTTAGCTTAATTTATAAATATGAATATGAACATTTCCTCTGGACCTTCTTACATATATTGTACATTATATTGTTTTATCCTTTTTCTTTTTCAATAAATTTACTAACAAAATCCCCAGCTGGCCAGTAAGAAGAACTGCTGATGTCTTATGGAAAACTGGATCAAAATCATTCAATTTGGTAACAATTCTGATTATATAAACAAGTATTTATTTTGTTCTTTTATTATTCATGACTAAAGATATTTTCATAGAAACAGCATTCTGATCTCATCAAAGGCCCAATCCCTTTCCCTCTGAAATCAACAGTGTCTTTCCACCACATTTCATGTGAGTTCAGTATCAAAGTGTTCAGTTGATTTTGTTCCTTATTCTCTATTTGATGTCACATTCCTGTTTACCACAACTAGAAGATTATGGATCTGATTCACTACTGTGTTACTCCCATTTTATGCTACATCTATAGCTAGAGCTAGTATATCAGAGAGGAAGAGAACACAGAATATATTAGTAATGAAAAAATTCACCCATCCTTGGCCCTGACCACTTGTTTTTTGGTCAGCTGGAATTAGATGGGCAAGCAAATTTTTATATTTCTAAAAGACAGACAGACAGATGTTCTTTTAAATTAGATTATATTAACACCCAAGTTTCAAGACAAGCACAGGGTAACTTTAAAGCACTGAATCTGGTTACAAAGCTAGTCATATTTTAACAGAAATAGTATGACAGGTGTTAAAGCAAATAATTGGCTTAAACTTGCCAGCTCCTGCTCCCCGGGATGATGCTCATACACCCTGCTGACACCAGACCTGACTATACCACACCTGCCATAGACACCAATGAAAAGCCAACCTACTGAGAAGTGTTTCACAACTTAAAAAAATTATACATGATGGGATATAATGTCCCACTATTTAATGGATTAGAAACCCACACATAGAACAGGAGCAGGCAAGTCTGCACATCAGGATCCAGAAAAGAAAATATTTTTAAATGAGTTAGTGCTTGAGTGCCTCTTATTCTCACTATTCAATGCATTCCACACCCTGTAAAATTGATGTGTGGTTTTGGTTTTGTTTTAATTTTAAGCCATGACAACTGCAGATCACCTTGAAGCCCTGTTCTACTAGCTACACAAAAAGACACTCCCTTTTGGTTCACAACAAAGGCACACTAAGTAATTTCAAAATGACTTTGATTTAGAACATCGATATTCCATGTCTTCGTTTTCTTCACACTCCAGGCTCATAAAGCTAATAAAAAAAACCACACCACCATCACTTTAGCATACTGCAACTATTCAAGGAAAAGCTAATGTTGAGTGGAGGTAAATATTACCTAGCATTTTCCACTGCAGTAGAAGAGGATGCTAGTTTTTCCTCTAAAACCATGACCTTCTTTCTTAGCTTGGTCTCTCGGTCCTCTGCAGCTAAAGCTTCATGTGTGTAGGAGTCCTCCATTTCTAAGAGGTGATTGCGTAACCTCTTCAGTTCCTGGTTTAGACGCTGCTCTTTATCACATAAATGCTGCATCTGGATAGAATGTATTTTATGTTCAATGACATATGCTTCTTTGTGCATGGTACTATAAGCAAATTAAATTATTTTCTTTGAATTATATTGCACAGATTTACATTTTAGATGCTTCCTTGGAATGTATCTAAAATAATTGTTAAGGCATGGTAAATTCTCTGATTTTTCTTATTCACTCACCCCTTTTTGTGCTTTAGTCTTGTTTAATGTCATACCTCATTTTGTAGGCCACTGCTCTCCATTTGTTTCTGTTTCAGTGCTAACATGACTTGGTCTCTCTCTTGCTGAAAAGAAACAGCCTTTTCTTGCATTGACTTAACTTCATTTAATAGTTGATTCAGCTCCCCCATCTTGCCCTTTTGAAGTAAGACACAGTTAAAGAAAGATTGGAAATGTATAAAAACTTTGAGGAATATAAATTTAAAATACTAAAGGAGTATATTATTACTATTTATTATGTGATTCTGCGCGCGCACGCATGTGCACACACGGCACTATACAAAAGGAGGCACAGTGTCTGTCCCTAAGAATTGACACTCTAAAAAAAATTAAATGGACAGACATGGATGGAAGAAGACAGTGCCTATTGCACAGAAGCAGATGCATTGAAGAAAGAGTTTTGGCATAATTTTATTGGCATATTGCCTGATAGATTAAAAACTGTTTCTAAAGTCATCACACATAATATATAACACTAACTGCAGTAAATAGAGCAGCCTTCCATATTTGAGACTCTTGTGTACTTTAAAATTTCAGTCCCACTCATCACAATTTCTGGAGCCATATATCCTGTTAAGATAACTGTTTCTAAGTAACTTGATTTGAATATTCTTCAGGCATGTGGTTTATGTTATTTGTTATAATAGCTGTATAAAAATAAACACATTCCAAAAGGTATATTAAAGTCAGATGTACAGAATATAATAAAAAACAAAACAGTGGCTATGAATGTTTGTAGGCACATAAAGAACTTTTTCACTAATAAAAATAGTCTTAAAATGATTATGTAAAAAAGTCTTTTTCCAGCTACACAGATCTGCTCTGTGTATTAAAATCAAATTAGCTGATTTAAAAATAAAAAAAAACACTAGAAACTTCTTTTTTAGTCACTACTCTTATTAGTTCTGCACAGCCAGCATAGCTAAAAGAGAGAGTGAACGGATCTAATTCTATCTTGTCCAACATCAGATGAATTGTTTATTAAATTCCAATCAGTTATATTTGTGAAACTCCACTGACAACATCTGGGTTGCACTGGTGACACCAAGAGGCCTAATTTAGTCATCTGCAGGACTTTTATTACAGAGGATGATGCATGAAATGGAGAGAAGCTAGCTTGACTCTCAGAGCCCAGGCTGAGTTTGAAGGGCTGACAATTAGAAAAAACATCTTTTAATTTGTAAGCTGTAATTGTATTTGAAATGGAAGTGGTCGATAGTAAATATGGAACTTCTCAATGACATTTTATACTTTCTTACATAACCAAACTGCCCTTTAGTTTAAAGCATTAAAGTGCCTTATCACTGCAATTTCATAGGATTTAGTTAGAATAGTCCAGAGTGAGAAACTTGGACTAAGAGTACTTTGCATGTGTCTGAAGATGTCATAGATAAAAAACCCCAAAACACACATACACACAAAATTCTAATTACCATTAACACTACGGCATAAAGATTTACATAACTTTTTCAATAACTCAAACACATTTGTAAAAATCTTTGAAGATTTGTGCTTTTTCAAAGAAATGGTGCTCTAGATTCTACTTGGTACAGCAGATCGAAAATGCTCTAAGTGATGCCAAATATATATCAACTGCAGTTGAGGAAATTAAATTTTTTCAACTACGTCAGGTCACTTTGCAGTGATTTATTTGACATTACTCTTATTAAGAGTAGTATTGATAACCTTTGAAGACAAATATGGGTTTCTCAGAGATCCTGAACAAAACACTCACTAATATTGTAATGATCATTCAAAACTCTGAAATTCATTCACTTCTGCAAGGTTTTATATAGTAGATGACAAAAAGCTGCTTTTAGGCAAATACCTCCAGACTATATTTGTGAGAATTCATAGTCACATGTACAATTAAAAATGTTGTTTGTATTTTCCCCCCATATATATTTATAACTAGCAAAACAAATAAAAATTCCTCAAATACCTGTTCTTTTTCTTTCAGTAGTTTTTCAAAGGCAAGAGCTTTTTCTTGCATTGAATGGGATTCAAATTCTCTCTCTCTCAGCATCATTGAAAACTGCATGTTAGTCTCTTGTAATGCCCGAAATTCTGTTTCTTTCTCTCTGCACCTTGCTACTATTTTTTCATTTTCTTCTTTCAACTTACAGATGTCCATTTCTAAAATTAGATTTCTTTCTTTAAGGTTAGTGACAGCTTGTTTTAAAAGCTCATTTTCATTTTCTTTATTACTAAGATTTTCACTTACAGACAGTACCTGATCACTTTTAGATTTAATCAAGAGGTCTTTTTCCCTAAGTGACTTCTGTAAAACATCACATTTTCCCTTTATCTGCTTCATCTCTGAATCAGTCTCCTCTTGTCCCTTTCTTTCTAACACAGGTGTTGCAGCCATAGAATCAGACAACCTTTGATTATTTTCCTTAAGAGTTCCAATAGTCACATCTTTTTCTTGTAAAATTTTTTTCAGCTGCTCCAATTCCTGTTGAAGGAGTTTAGACTCATCACTGACTATTTCAGGAGGAGTACTGCTGGGAATGTCTGATGCTTGTGAAACAGCAGAGGCCATCAGCAGAGGTGGTGTAACTATATCAAGTTTTCCCAGAAGAAGATCCTTGGTATTATGAAGCTGTCCTATACTATGCTGAACTTGTGCTAAGTCCTGACTAAAACTTTTCAGTTTTTTCTCATTCTGCTCATAACTCTGGATCAAGCCATTATAATCTACCTGTAATTTAAAATTGCTGTCACTGTCAACTGAAATTTGTGCCTGAAGCTTTTGTAGCTCCTCTTGAAGATGAGCGGACTCATGCTGCATGTTCTGAACTGTAGTCATTACTTGTTGCTTCCATTCTTCCATCTTCTTTACTTGTTGCTTTAATTTATCACGTTCTTGTAAAAGCTCCTCAAACTGATTACTGTTAACACCTCCTGACCCACTGTCAGTACCTATGTTGGATGTCTGTAGCACAGTCAATAAGGTTTGGCATTTTTGACTTAAGGCATCTATTTCAATATCTTTCTCTCGAATGATACGGGACAAATTCTGAATAGTTTCTCTAAACATATCTTGGCTGCTACTTTCAAACCTATTAGATAATTTTTGGTTCTCTTCTTGCAACTTCATCAGAGCTGCTTCTTTACCAGCTACCATATCCACAATTTTATGATACTCTGTTTTCAATTGACTGTTTTCTCTAGTTTTTTCACTCAAAACTGCCAGCACTTGTTCTCTTTCCATGACATAGGCTTGCAGTTGCTGTTGAAGGTACAGAACATCCTGCCTATACGCTGAAGAGGAAACTCTTGCTTGGAGATTTTGTATCTCTACGTCTTTCTCTTGGATGATCTGAGTGAGTTTACCAACTTCATCTTTGGACAACTGATCAATTTGTTCAGTTAAAGAGACATTCTTTTCATTCAGAAGCTTAATCTCCCTTTCTCTCTCTCTGATACCTTTTATTAGTCTTTCAATTTCAGATTTAGACAAGTCATGTTTTTCATTACCATTTTCTCCATTAAGTGTCTGGACTTTGTTTTCTTGCAAGAGATCAGAGGAGTCTGTCTGAATGACTTGCCTCTCATTGTGCAACTGAGTTTTAATTTGTTCAATTGTTTTCTGCAATTTTTTAATTTCCTCATCTTTTTCCAGGAAAAGCTTTTCATGTGTGACATTCATTTGCTCACATTGAAATTTAGACTCATCTATTTCCTTTTTATGCTCCTGCAAGGACTGTTGAAGTTGCACAGTTTTCTGATTCTGATCTTCAATTGTTTTTTTGTTAAGTTTTATTTCCTCTTCAAGATTATTCTTTATTACATGTAACTGTGTTATCTCAGTTTCAAGCTCAGTAATAATATCCAGAGTTTTGGGCTCAGTCACAGGTGGAGATCTGCTTTGCTGGTCCTTTAGTCTTTCAATCTCTTCTTTCAGATGATTGTTTTCTTCTTTCATGGCTGCAAGACTTGTGTCTTTTTCTTCTAAATTTTGTCTTAAAATGTCATGCTTTTTAGAATCCTTGACATATTCCTCAAGTTCCTGTTGCAGCTCTAAAGCTCTATTTTTAAATTTTTCAACAAACAACTCTTTTTCTTTTATGAGTTCTGTCAACTGCTTTTGTCCTCCTAAGCTAGTTGTCAACAGCTCTTTAGTTTCTTCATGGTCAGCTTCCATCTGCTCAATGTTCCTTTTCAGTTCTGCTATCTCAAAGTCTCTCTCTTGATTGAGTTTAACCAGACGCTCATGTTCAAGCTGTAATGAAGTGGTGTTCATGTTACGCGCATTTGACAGCTCTTCAATGGTTTGCTCATATTTGCGTGCTTGTTCCAACAGTCGCTTTTCGATCTGGCTTAATTCAGTTTCCAGATGTTTTTTTTCCATTTTCGAAGCCTCCAACATAGTATCTTTTTCCAGGGAAACCTTATTCTTCTCAGCAAAGGCTTCATGCAATTGCTGTTTTAGTTCTTCACACATTGCCAACAGCTTTTCATTTTCTATTTTGAGATCACAAACTGATTTCTCCAAATTTTGATTTAGTTGTTTATTTTCTGAAATGTCTTTATTTAGTTTTGCAATTTCTGCTTCTCTTTCAAGTGAAAGATCTTGATAATTACTGTTAGATTCTTGATTAATTATCTTTTTCAACTTGTTCTGAGATATAGAAAGTTCCTCCTCTTTTTGTTTCAGATTTTGCTTCAAGTCTACAATTTCCTTATTATTATTTAAGTTACAATCTTGGGATTTCTTTAGTTGTTCTCCTAAGTCCTTAATGTTATCCTTAAGTTGCTGATTACTCATATGCAAATCATTAAGTGCAATTGTAAAGTTGTTCATTTTTAATTTCTGAGTTTCTAGTTCCTTACTCATTTCCATCTTCTCAGCTTCTACTTCAGACACTTTCCTTCTTTCAAAATCTAGGTCAAGTTTTAGCTGGTGGATGGTAATATCAGCTTCTGTATGCTGTTGTGATAGCTGCTCTTTCAGTGTAATCACATGCTAAAATAAACAGAAACAAGTATTCATCAGGATAAAAACAGCCAATAAAAACAGAGCTGTCATTCATTTAATCATCTAGATAACAAAAGAATTGAAAGGATGTTTTAAACGAGTTGACTAAGCAGTCAGTTGCAAATGATTCAAAATATATTCCATCAAACCTACAAAATCACTCTCCAAAGGAATAAGTGAAATGTAAAAGTCAAAACCTGCCAGAATTTCTCAGGATAATTAAATTGGCATACAGTAAACATCCATTTTAGCTGTATACTTTCAAATATTCTGAGCTATTATTTAGAGACAGTGAGTCATTAAATCAAGACAAATAAATAAATGTGATTAATGTTCATTCACATGAATACATAAAGATGAATTAAGACACAGTGTACCACTGCAAGAAGTAAGTGTTTATAAAAGTTACAGAAAACTTTATAAATTGGTATACCATGCCTGCCTAATACAGAACATATCAGAATATTCAGGACTCAACCAGAGGTTAATCACTTTATTAGAAATTATGGGAATATTTCTTCCATTCCAGACTTTATTAAAAAGCCTATGAAAAATATAGAACATTTTGAGAGACTATTTTGAACATATGCCCAAAACAAATTGAAATTGTCTTCACAAAGAAGGGAAATGACGTTAACACACAACAGCAAAGACCTATTTATTGAAAAATTAACTTTAATAGACAGTTATGTTTTAGTACCTTTTTATACTAAAAGCCCAATAATTTAAAAAATGTACTGTCCTTTAATGGACTTGCTTGAATGCCCCCTCCCTCTCAAAAAGTCGATACTTCCCAAGAGAGGACAGCCTAAGGTTTTGAGATATACTATAGTAAGTCTATCAACCAACTAAAGTTCAAGTGATATAATGAAAGGAAACTACAAGTTACATTTCAAAGAGAACCTATTTTGATCTACAAAATGGTTAAGACATGAAGCCGTAACATTAAAAAAGCCCTGGGTGTATAAGATTTGGTTAAGACAAAGAAAACTTTTTTCAACTAGGTCAAATCAACATTTGATATTTTAAAATCCTTAATAAAGCAGTAACAAAATATGATTGAAAATTTCACTGACAGCTGATTTATCATAGGTGGTGCAGACAGTGATGCATACAGTTAAGTTGCCTGACACTTTCTATTATAAGACTCTGTTTTCAGTTAATTTTGCCAAACAAATTATTTGGACTAAAATTTCCCAGGCCACATGCCCAAAGCTTGTTTTGGTGGACAGTTTCGACTAAAAGGCTTCAGCCCTTTTTGAGAATGAGATTAGGGAAAAACAGTGTTTTGCGCACATTAAAAAACACCTTCTAATAGTTTCAATGAGCAGATCTAGCATGTCTTTGGAGCAGATATTTGAAATTTTGTAATGCAGGGATGGGATAGGGTGAGGGAGAGTCTTTCCCCCTAGAGCTAGTGATGTTTTTGCTGTTGCTCCTGGGAAAATTCATCAAAATTTGGCAAAGATCTAATCTTTAAGAAAAAAAAAAAAAAAAAAAGGAGCAATTTGCACGTGCTCAGTAGAAATATTACTGTTTTGCAGCTAAATTATCTGAATATTCCACCTGCACTGAAGATGCTCCATTCCTCTAAACTTTTGTGTGTTGACTAGACTCCACTTGTGTCATTTCCACAGAATAATGGCGCATGCACCATCCTGTGGCTTCGGGACTGAGCAAGATGTTTACTGCAACTGTTCCCCTTGGCTGCCAGGAACTGCTGTGGTGACAAGGACAGGAACTGAGAGCAACTCATACTCTCTCTGCTGGCATGCGGGAAAAATAGGGAGAAGGAAGCTACTTGACTCAAATGAAGAACAAGGGTCAGGCTGAGGCAAGAAGAGGAGCAAAAGGACAGGGGCAGAAGAGTCCATAACCAGTGGGACACACTCCTCTATAATACGTAGAATTGAGACCATTATTCTGGAGTCTCAACATTCTGTTGCTCTCTAGAAAACAGCTGTGAAACCCCCGACAGTGTGTCTTCATTCCTCATCTAAGGCTGATCCACATGTAAGGTGACAGCCTTCCACTGCTACTAGTTACTCAGTTAGCTCACACGGGAGAGGCCTATGTTCTGGACCTAAAGATCCATGATAGAGGTCTGTGCTCTGGATCTAAAGATCACAATCCTACAGATGACCCATGTGGGAGTCAACAGGATTCCACGAACTGAAAAAGCAAATTTTCTTCAAGCTTTTTTTAAAAAGCTAAGAAATTACATTTAAAAAATATTATCTAAAATTTAAATTAATTGGTTGCAAAGTAAAAAAGTAGGAAATCCCTGAAAAGGTTGCCCATTCAACCTTAATTCAGCCTCCTTGTGCAGATGTATTATTGGTCAACCTTGATGGCATTTCTTTGTTTGAACGTAATGCAATAACTTTTGACCACCGCATCCACTCAATTCCAAAATATAAGGAAATGTTCAAAGCATCAATGGGCAGAACCTTATGTATTTTGATAAAAAAAATTTTAAAACCAGAAGAGGGAAACGGGGGACACATTGAGCCCCTGGCATCTGGTTAGCACAGCTAACAGCTTCAACCACCCTTGTAACTGCCTATAAATCAAAGAACTGATTTATTGCATCTATTAACATATTCCAACATAACAAAAACCCTCATTTGAGTTCCGCCCATCTTTTTAATAGCTTTAAAATTCAGACACGTTGAAAGAGAGAAAAAAAAAAGAAGCCTAAAAAGTCGGGAGAGGGAGGTGCACACAGAGTCTCCTGGAAGAGAGAGGGACAAGGAGAATGAGGGACTTTGGTATAGGAAGCATGGAGGAATAGGGGCATGCATAGTATTTGTTACCTGCATAGCTTCTTGATTCTGCTTGTCCAGTTCTTCCAGTTCTGCTGTTAGTGTTGTTCTTTCCATAATACTTTCCTTGAGTTTGTGCTCTTTCCTTTCCAAATCTTGCCTTAATAGATTTAATTCCAGGTTCTGATCTTCAATAGATGCAGCTCTAATAGCCTCATCTTTATATTGTACACTTGCCAGTTTCTTCTGAAGTTCTTCCTTATATTGGACATAAATTGGATTTTATACTATTATTCAAGTTTTTAAACACTGGCTTGTAAAAAGGCTTTCTTTAGTCAACCAGAGCATTTTAAGTTTCAACAAAAAAGAACCTTTTTGGATACTAGAAACACAAATTTACTTGACTTTTATTCTAGCTAAGCATTATTCAGTCTGAGGAAAGTATCTCATTATCCAATATACACATATGTAAAAATATTTTCATCACAAGGATCCCAGTGCAATTTATAACTGCACAAAGAAGAATTATATCACCCACAAGTGAAATCTATTCTCAGCTGGTATAAACTGTCATAGCTGCATAATGGATGTGCCTCCTGGTGCACAGTATGCTGCACAATGGAAGAGGGAAGGGAAGGTGTTGACCAAGGATATCTGAGTAAACCTTATATGAAAGCATAATGGAACTTTTAGTGTCCATGCAGTTGAGGGGACCTTGGTTTGAAAGTCCTTCCAAACACATAGTAAACTACATGGAAGTCTGAATATCACAGAATTATGAAGGACTGAGTCAACCCTGCCAAAAATTAAATCTAGATTTCCAGAAAGACCAGGTATTCCAACCTGATGTTCTGAGAAGTACACCATTCTCTATGTTAACAACTTTCGACAAAAGAAATTAAAAAGTCTTTGCATCTATGGTACAATATCAAAATGCCACTGCCATTCAAACAGAATTTGGAGACCATAATGCAGTGCCAAAAATGATGGGAATCATATTTAACAAAATATAGACAGAGCTGATGGAAAGCTATAACTATAAAGCTAATAAATCAGATTCTTTTTGTCCTTTTCCCTTTTTTATATATATCTCAATATCTAAGGCGACATAGTATCAATGCAATTCTGTAAAATGGTTAATATTACAACTCAATATACACTTCTATGATGTAATATTTAACAAGTAAATAAAAAGTGCAAAGACTGGCTCTTTCCCTTACAATAGGTCAGGGGAGGCTGAACTTGGCTCGCAAGTCGTGCCTGACCAACCTGATTGCTTTCTATGAAGAGATGACTGGTTCTGTGGATGAGAGAAAAGCACTGGATGTGATATACCTTGACTTTAGCAAAGCTTTTGATATGGTCTCCCACAGTATTCTGATCAGCAAGTTAAAAAAGTATGGGTTGGATGAATGGACTACAAAATGGATAGAGAATTGGCTAGAACAAAGGGCTCAACAAGTAGTGATCAATGGCTCCATGTCTAGCTGGCAGCCGGTCACAAGTGTAGTGCCCCAGGGGTCAGTCCTGAGGCCGGTTTTGTTCAACATCTTCATTAATGATCTGGAAGAGGGGGTAGATTGCACCCTCAGCAAGTTTGCAGATGACACTAAGCTAGGGGGAGTGGTAGATACCCTGGAAGGGAGGGATAGGATACAGAGGGACCTAGACAAATTGGAGGATTGGGCCAAAAGAAATCTGATGAGGTTCAACAAGGACAAGTGCAGAGTCCTGCACTTAGGACGGAAGAATCCCATGCACAACTACAGACTGGGGACTGACAAGCTAGGCAGCAGATCTGCAGAAAAGGATCTGGGGGTTACAGTGGATAAGAAGCTGGATATGAGTCAGCAGTATGCCCTGGTTGCCCAGAAGGCTACTGGCATATTGGGCTGCATTAAGAGTATTACCAGCAGATCACGGGAAGTGATTATTCCCCTCTATTTGGCACTGGTGGGGCTGCATTTGGAGTACTGTGTCCAGTTTTGGGCCCTCCACTGCAGAAAGGATGTGGAGAAGTTGGAGAGAGTACAGCGGAAGGCAACAAAAATGATTAGGGGGCTAAAGTACAAGACTTATGAGGAGAGACTGAGGGAAAACGTAGTTACTTACCAGTAACTGTTGTTCTTCGAGATGTGTTGCTCAGATCCATTCCACTTAGGTGTGTGCGCGCCCTCGTGCACGGCTCTCCGGAGAACTTTTCCCTAGCAGCCCCCTGTAGGGGCCGGCTCCAGCGCCCCCCGGAGTCCCGCCCTCATGCGGCGGTATATAGGGCGCTGCCGGCCCCTCCCCTCCTCAGTCCCTTCTTTCTGCCGACTCCGACAGCGGGGACGGAGGGTGGGTGTGGAATGGATCTGAGCAACACATCTCGAAGAACAACAGTTACTGGTAAGTAACTACGTTTTCTCCTTCGAGTGGTTGCTCAGATGCATTCCACTTAGGTGATTCCCGAGCCATACCTTGGAGGTGGGTAGGAGTCAACGGCGAGCTGTCCTCAGCACAGCCCTGCCGAAACTCGTGCCCTCCCTCGTCCGCCAGCGCAGTGCGACATGAAAGTGCACTGGCGACCCGGCGGTGGCTTTGCAGACGTTGTGCAAAGGTGCCCACTACGGGTGTGGCCCGGCACTGGTTGAGGGCACTGTGATGACCTCTGAAAGTTGTGCTTCTCAGCAGCACCGAGCAGTACTTGATGCGTGTGGTAGTCCGCGGGGAGACACGCTGGTGACCTTTCCACCTGGATTACTGCTGTAACCAGAGATTCGCTTCCTGGCGCAGCCATGTAAGCCCCATACAAAAGGATGGGCTCATTACGTTTCAGTGAATGTGATCTCCTCACCTCCTTCCCGCCATATGGTTTGGAAAACATGGGGAGGAAATTTATCTTGATTACCATGAAAGATAGGAACCCATTCCGGGTAGAGAAGCCAGATGTTGGCGAAGTTGGACCTTGTCCTTATAGACTACTGTCTAGGGAAGCTCCAAGGTCCCGGCCTTAGCGCCGGAGGAGCTTCTTGCCGAGGGGGCTACCTTCTGCGAAAGCATGAGCTGGGGCATAGAGACGTGAGGACCAAAGGGAGCCCCCGAGCATGTCGAGAAGGCCAGGTCGGGATCCCGACGAGGCACCGGGTCGCGTGCCTGCAGATAAAACTCACTGCCCTGGTGAGGCAAGTAGCTGATCTGGGGGAGCCAGAACAGGTGCATCCCTTCGAGTAGGTGAAGGGAGGCCAAAACGCGCGACCCGTAAATCTTCAATGTGGACCAGGATTAGGCCTTGGGCTTTAGCTGGAGCAGATACTCCAGGATTGCCTGTGCCAGCAAGATTCTTGGCAGGCTACCCCAGAACTCTGTCCACAAGGTGGACCATGTTTACTTAACCCGATACGCAACCTGTGCGGAGGGTTCCTGCTGCCTAGCAGGGCTCGCTGTGCCTGCACCAAGCAGGCCCTCCCTCCTTCTGTCAGCAGGTCCAGGTGCAGCAGGTACCCC
>ML675611.1:28648114-29098917 GCA_007922155.1 Mesoclemmys tuberculata | reverse complement strand
CTCCCACTCCAGGAGTCGGGATTGGCACCCTGCATGGGGATGCAGGCCCTGGAGAGGACTCGACGGGCCGTGGCTGGTGCATCCCCGCCCTCAACCCTGCCCGTGCCCACGGTGCAGGGGAGTGACCGCGCTCCACGCGCTGTGCCGACGGCGTTGGCAGGGGCACTCTCCCACTCCCAGGAGTCGGGATTGGCACCCTGCATGGGGATGCAGGCCCCGGAGAGGACTCGACGGGCCGTGGCTGGTGCATCCCCGCCCTCGACCCTGCCCGTACCCACGGTGCAGGGGAGTGTCCGCGCTCCATGCGCAGCTCTTCTGTTCGGCGCCAGGAGCGCTGCTCGGTGCCGAGTCAGCCTGGCACCGGCAGGGAACGGCTGGACGGTGCCGCTTCCCTTCCCCCCCCACGCTCCCAATGGAGGAGGGGGGGGAGGGGCGTGTCCTAAACCCATGTGGCCGAGGCCTTCCTGCAGCCAGCACAGGGTTTGAATCGCAGCGAGCCCGGCATAGCCGGGTCGCCTAGAGCCCGAAGGCTCTCCTATCTAACTAAAGACCTTAACTAACTATAACTAACTCAGTTCAGGGTGAACTGCTAACTAACTACTCACTTTACAGGAAAGAAAAACCCTGTGGAGAGCAGGGGTTGTTCTCAACCGGCCGCCACGGGCGGAAAGAAGGAACTGAGGAGGGGAGGGGCCGGCAGCGCCCTATATACCGCCGCATGAGGGCGGGACTCCGGGGGGCGCTGGAGCGGGCCCCTACAGGGGGCTGCTAGGGAAAAGTTCTCCGGAGAGCCGTGCACGAGGGCGCGCACACACCTAAGTGGAATGCATCTGAGCAACCACTCGAAGGAGAACTAGGCTTGTTTAGTCTGCAGAAGAGAAGAAAGAGGGGGGATTTGATAGCAGCCTTTAACTACCTGAAAGGGGGTTCCAGGGAGAATGGAGCCAGGCTGTTTTTAGTGGTGGCAGATGACAGAACAAGGAGCAATGGTCTCAAGTTGCAGTGGGGGAGGTCTAGGTTGGACATTAGGAAAAAGTTTTTCACTAGGAGAGTGGTGAAGCATTGGAATGGGTTACCTAGGGAGGTGGTGGCATCTCCATCTTTAGAGGTTTTTAATCTGAAGCTTGACAAAACCCTCGCCGGGATGATTTAGCCGAGGACGGTCCTGCTTTGAGCAGGGGGTTGGACTAGATGATCTCCTAAGGTCCCTTCCAACTCTAATATTTTATGATTCTAAGTCGCATACGGCTCTTTTATAGTTAAATGAGGCTCATGGTGACCCCAATGTCCCTCTCAATCTCTGCCTATCAGACTGAGCTTCTGTCCTGCGGTAGGGTGGTAGGGCTAAAGGATTCTGCCCAGCAGGCAGGCCCAGGCTGCAACCCCCATTGTGTATGTGGGAGGCGGCCCGTGTTATTAGTTTGTACTGGGCTCGAAAAAGTTATGTTTGGGCCATGCCAGCAGAGAGAGGGTTGTGGGAGACATCTGTAAGTTTGGCCACCCCTGCAATAGGTCAGTGGGAGGTATTTTCAAGAACTAGCGACAAATACAATTCAGAATCTAACACCTAGTTTAATATGGGAGTTTAACTGAAATAATTTCTTTTAAAAATGTGTAGATTTAAGTTATTTCCTTGAGATTTTTTAAAAATTGAGAAATAAAAAATATGTATATTTGTACAAGAAGTCCAGCATCTTCATTCAAATGTCATCATGAACAAAGTCAAATTTTCTAAACAGATTTAAGGCTGGTCTGAAAACTTTAACCAGAATGGTGGGGGTGGGAATGCGCGCAATATGATTGTAAATACTTTCTCTTATACTGCAGTAAATGTATATACAAACTATAAGCACAGATGGCCAATTAGCTACTATATCTTTTATTTTCCTAGTTTATGATTTTCTTCTTTTAAAACTTGTATACAGCAGAACCTGGATCTGATCTAATTGGAATTGGGGCCAGATCGGATAATCAAAAATCTGGATAAACTGGAGTATGGGAAGGTGTGATGTTGCAGCACCATCTAGTGGCCACAAGAGAGAGTGCCTGCTTCCGACTCTGAAGTCCTGTTTATTTGGTTAATGCGGAGAGCCGGATAATGATGGGTTAGATAAACGAGGTTCTACTGTATCTGTTTTAACATTTAGACCATCTTTTCCTGCACCAATAGAACTGAGAATTTCTGAGAATTTTCCTTCCTATGAATCTGTATCAAAGTATGAAAACAATAGTATCTGCAAGAATCCTATATCATCATAGATTTTTCTATACAGGAGCACGTAAGAATGTAAACACTCAAACACTTTGAAAAAAGTGACAATGCAGTTACTGTAATACTGTCAAAGAGTCCACATGTGATTTCTAGGTGGTCTTCACCATTTATTCAATTAGAAACAAGTTACACACTGTATTAGATTGAACAATCTGTTAGCGGGAGTGCAATAGTTCTATTTACTGGAATGTGTGGAGTTTCTCCTATCATATTGGATACAGAAGAAATAGGGAAAGGGCATATTTAATCATGAAATTACTAGCCTAAAGTTACCTCCTTGATTACCAGAAGGCTATCTACATGAAAATAAAAAAGTTTTAACGCTACTCAATACAAAACATACAATTTCAAATGAGTATGTGCTTTTCCTTACACTTGCAGTGAGGCTGAGTGAGACAGAAGTGGGAGCAAGGCCTACTGAAAGCCTCTGGGTAAGGATAAAGGTGATATCATGGTAGGTGTCTACTACAGACATCTAACCAGGAAGAAGAGGTAGAGGAGGCTTTTTCTAAACACCTAACAAAATAATTCAGAACACAGGAATTGGTGGTAATGAGGGACTTAAACTATCCAGACATCTGTTGGGAAAACAATACAGCAAGGCACAGATTTAGCCAACAAATTCTTGGAATGCATTGGAGACAACTTTTTATTAAGAAGATGGAGAAAGCAAGTAGTGGAGAAGCTAATCTGGATTTGATTCTGACAAAAAGAGAGGAACTAGTTGAGAATCTAAAGATGGATGGCAGCTTGAGTAAAAGTGCTCATGAAATGATGAGTTCATGATTCTAAAGAATAGTGGGTGGGAAAACAGCAAAATAAAGACAATGAACTTGAAGAAGGCAAACTTTAGCAAACTCAGAATTAGCAGAAAAGATCCCATGGGAAGCAACTCTAAGGGGAAAAAAAAAAAGAGTTCAGGAGAGCTGGCAGTTTTTTTTAAAAGGACACTTCATTAAGGGCTCCAGAGCAAGTTATATCAATGCATAGAAAAGATAGGAAGTATGGTAATGGGCCACCCTGGCTTAATTAGGAGATCTTCAGTGACCCAAAACTCAAAAAAGTCATACAAAAAGTGGAAACTAGGTCAAATTACAAAGAACAAATATTTTTTAAAAACAATGCAAGCATGTAGGGACAACATTAGAAAGGCCAAGATAGAAAATAGATTAAACAATCTAGGGATATAAAGGGTAACAAGAAAACACTTTACAAACACAGGAGGAAGACCAAGGACAGCATAAGCCCATTACTCGGTGATGGATACACAATAAGAAAAAAACGCAGCAATGGTCTAAGTGTTAATTGACTGTTTTGTTTCAGGATTCACCAAAAACAAGCAGTGATTGGACAAATAACATAGTGAACATCAGTGTAAATGGGGTATGATCTGAGGATAAAATAGGAAAAGAACAAGTTAAGAATTATTTAGACAAGTTAGCTTATTTTAGATATCTTCAGCAGATATTTAAAATTCAGCAGAGCCTCATGAAATACATCCTAAAATGCTTAAGGACCTGGCTGAAGAGATCTCTGAGCCATTAGCAATTATCTTTGAACACTAGTGGAAGATGGGAGAGATACCAGAAGACTGGAAAAGGTGAAATATAGTACTTATCTATAAAAAGTGGAATAAGGAAAACCCAGGGAATTATAGACAGTCAGCTTAACTTCAGTATCCAGAAAGATAACGGAGCAAACAACAATCAATTTGTAAGCACCTAGAAGAAAATGAGGTAATGAGTAAGAGTCACTATGAATTTGTCAAGAACAAATCATGTCAAACCAACCTAATATTGACAGGGTAACAAGCCTTGTGAATGAGGGAAACAATAGATGTAATACACCTCAACTTTAGTAAGGCTTTTGATTCCGTCTCACATTACTTTCTCACAGAAATATAGTCTAGACAAACCTACTATAAGATGGGTCCTCAATTGGCTGGAAAACTGTCCTGAGAGAGTAGTTACCAATGTTCACAAATTGAGCTGGAAGGGCATATCAAGTACGCTCCCACAGGGATTTGTCCTGGGTCAGGTTCTATTCAGTAACTTCATAAATGATTTGGATAATGGCACAGAGATACACTTATAAAGTTTGTGGACGACACCACACTGGAAATGGTTGTGAACACTTTGGAGGACAGAATTAGAATTCAAAATGATCTTGAGAGCTGAAGATATGGTCTGAATTAAATAGGATTGAATTCAGTAAAGACAAATGCCAAGTATTGCAATTAGGAAGGAATAATCAACTGCACAAATACAAAATGAGAAATGACTACCTAGGAAGGAGTATTGCAGAAAATGAAATATGGATGACCAAAGTAATACTGTTGCAAAAAAAGTGAATATTCTGGGATGTATTAGCAGAAGTGCTGTAAGCAAGACATGAGAAGTAATTTTTACTCTACTCAGAAATATAAGGCCTCAACTGGAGTAGTGTATCCAGTTCTGGGCACCATACTGTGGGACCAAGATGGACAAACTGGAGAAAGTCCAGAGGAGAGCAATAAAAATGATTAAAGATCTAGGAAACATGACCTCTGAAGAAAGATTTTAAAAATTCGGTGTGTTTAGTCTGGAGAAGAGAAGACTGAGGGACAACATGATAAAAGTCTTCAAGTACATACAAGATGTTTATAAAAAGGTTGGTGATAAATTGTTCTCTTTAACCCCTGAGGACAAGACAAGAAATAATAGGCTTAAACTGCAAGGGAGATCTGGTTAAACATTAGGAAAAACTTCCTAACTGTAATGTTAGTTAAGCACTGGAAAAATTACCTAGGAAGGTTTTGGATTCTCCAACATTAGAGATTTTTAAAAACAGGTTAGACAAATATCTGTCAGGATGTTCTAGATAATATATAAACCTACACCAGTACAGGGGACTGGACTAGATGACCGAGCAAGGTCTCTTTCAATCCTACATTTGTAGGATTCCATGATTTACAGTAGTTCTTACTATTAGTATGACTTCAGTGTTGGTATCATTTTGAAATCAATTTACCTGATTTAAGGTATTAAGTCTCAGTATTTCTTTTTCTGCATCTGTAAAAACAGCAACAAAATTAAATTATTTCTTTTCAAAATGAGAAGATTAGATGATTTAAATTGCTATACAGATTAATTAGAAAAATCCTAAAGAACTAAAACCAAATTAATGTCTGCTAGCAATAAATCTGGTATACTCCATCAACATGCTCCAATAAGTGGGAAAAACCCTATAATGTAAAAATACAACAATATGATTCAAGTTTCATTACTTCTCAGCTAGCTTCAGCCCAAGATGTGAGAACTTACAGACACAGTCCCCCAGTAGTGATTGAAATTTAGCATTGAATGACTGAGCACTTAAGACTTTTATAAAACACCAAAGAAAACGTTGTTAAAAAGGAAAGGACTAAATATTTGACCACAACAGACACTGCCTATAAATCACAAACAGAACAATTTGTTTTTGAAAATTACACTCTTATGACGTCAAAAAACAATTCATTATAATGGAAAATATTCATTTAAATGTAACTCCTACTATTGAGTTTTTATAGTGGTTATAAGCAAAAGTATTTGCTTCTGTTACTTAAAAGAGAGAAACTCATGGCTAAGTCTGATTTTGAAAGTAATTCCCTTACATGATACCTAAAAATGCCCTATGTAGAAAAAAGTTTAGGGGGTAAGAACATTCTCTTCTGGATTCTGTAGTCAGGAATAGGGTTTGTCCCATGAAAGAATAAGGAGTTTTGGCCCTGTGCTCTATTATTCTCTGGGAAACTACTGCAGAGGCTCCCTGGCTGGACCATCATGTTGCCAGGGACTTCCCAGACTGAATGCCCTGGAAGCCCCTGAATAGTTGTTTCTATAAAATGGAAAGGGCTCAGGCAGTATTAACTCTTGAGCAGATCTACCTTGGGGAGCTGAAGGCCGCCCCCTCTGACTTTGTGAGTAGATCTCTGGACCTGCAGAGAACTCTATATGGGTTCTGTGAAAAGCAAATAATGCTCCAGAGAGGGAGATCCATATCCAGAAGGCCTCTGCATTCAGATATCTACAGTATACCATCCCTTGCCCACAGTGTGCTGGGGACAAGAGACAAAAAAACAAGACAGTGTCAGATTAAGTCTAGGTCTAGACTGACGGTGGCAAACTCATTGCTGTCAGATCAATTTATCCAGATCGATTGAGTGGAATTGGAGACCCGTTCAATCGACCTGGAAATCAATGCTATTAGTCCACCTCCACCAGGTGGATTAACACTGCATTGACAGGAAGATATTTTCCATTGGCACAGCGAACTGAAGACACTGTGGTAAACAGAAGTTAGGAAGTCGACAGGAGATACACAAGCTGCTCTGCGTAGCTTGCATATCTCCCATCAACTGCACTGAATTTGGTAGACATAGCCTAAGAGAGCAAATGGATCTGATGGACGGGGGTAAAAGAAAACAAGTGCAGGTTGAAAATGGAAGACAAACCAAGCCAGCAGGAAATGTCATTTTTCATGTGTCATGCCATCTTTACAAATTGTTCAATTGTCATCTTTAGCTTTTTTTCTTTCCAGCCTAAATAATCATTGTATTTTCAGTAACATTTTAAGGCATGCCGTATTTCTAACATTTGTCAGCCTCTCTCTACAAGTTTTGATTCTTTGTGGAGTCATGCAACCAATGTTAGAAACCATCATCATAAAACTGGCATTATTTTTGTAGTCTTTCAGCAGAACAAAGAACAAAAATTCCTACTAGGCAGGCATCTTCACTAAACTATCCAAAGACCTCTACATCACTATCAAAGTAGTGCCAAGGTAGTCCTTTCAGGTCTTGTTTTATTTGATCATTGCAGGTGTCAACTCTTTTCTAAAGTGGCTCTATTCAGAATTATCACAATCTCACACTTCTTCTCAAATGGCTTTGCTCTATTTTTAAATGTGTAAAATCTTTTAGATATGATCTAAAAATTTTAACTTCATACCCGACAGTGCTTGTTGTAATCTGAGCACCTCTTCTTCTGGAGAGGTCATCGGTGACAGCTTTTTCCCTTGTTCTTTCAGAAGAGACTCCTCTTCTGCAACATAATTTTGAAGCTTAATAAACTCAGATTTTAGTCTTTCATATTCTTGTGTTATTTGGTTATTTTCCACCTTTACCACTTCTCTTTCATTCAGCAGGATTTTGTTTTCCTTTTCTACAGAAGACAATTTCTGATTTAAATGTTTTACTTTATCCTCTAGTTCCTTCACATTTTGTGTGCACTCTACTTTTTCAGTTTGTAGACTTTGAATGTTCTTTTGCAGTTCTCTAATTTTAGAATGATCAGTGGCGTCAATGCCTGCACCACCTGAAAAAGCAGAAGGGATTGAGTTTATACTAGTAAGCAAAGTCAATGTTATAGATTTTTCTCCTAATAATAAGTAACTAAGAATCTTTACACTTGAAAGGTTGGCAATGTTTAACAATAACTTTAGTGAAATAGGGGCACTCATTTCATCTACAGAAAGTCAGAGAAATTAAAAAGAACAAATGTTTGAAGTATATCAAGATATGTGGTTTGCTTGGGAAGAGATGCACCTGACAGCTTCTTACATTGATAACATTGACAGTTTTGAAACAAATGAAGCAAGGAAGATACTGTTCTAATCAATAATAGTTAAGCTGGCTAAAAGGGAAAAATAATAATAAAAAATCCTAACATGGGTATCAAAAAATAAAGTACTCTAGTCATACTTTCCTAAAACTATTTGACCAGAATAGCCTACCAGGTTTATTCCACATTAAAGGACATTAGGTTTTGTGGTTTGTTGTTTTAATTTAACAGAGTTAACGAATGGTTATCACAAGTTATTGTAATTTGTATACTTCACATGTACTCATTTTAGTTAATTTTAAAATTCTCGGGATTGTGGCTTGAAATCAGTAATTAAAATAAATCTAATAAATTTGTACTAAGTTGCTGCAAGAAGTAAAGAATTTTTTGATGATAATCACATGCTCTGTAGACCAACACAACTGTTAAATTCTCATTATATTGGGTTTGTCATTTTATACATAAATCCTAATATTTATAATTCAATATATAGTAAACACTATTGACTTTTCCTTTTAAGGTTTTAATAAAATGTAACTTGTCAAACATAGAAAGGAAGACAGTTTTATTGCAGAACAATATATCAGACTTTCAATATAAAAGTCATTTTCAACAGAAGGTGGGTTTTTATGGGTACCAGATATTATCTCTCTAAAACTTTAGCAGCCTCTATATAGCCAACATAACTTACAATGCAAATCATTTATACAAGTTACAGAGCTCAAGAAGGCAGAAAGCCAAACTTGTAGATAGAAGCTGGTAAAAGACACATTGCTTCTCCATTCATGATTACACAGACTCTGAAAACAAGAATTTCCAAGATCTCCATCCAGATGATCCCAAGTGGGTAAAACAATAAAATTTTAAAAGAGTATGGTTGTAGGTGAGTAATATCATACTAAGAAGTGTGAGAAGTATTTTCTCTTATAGCTAAGTTATGATGCAAGAGATGTAGCTCATGCCTTTGATTTCACCCAAAACTCATTAAAAGGACTCTTTTGGAAGAAGTCAGAAGACAACAATTTTAACAGGCATTCAGATACCATGATTAAAATCCCTACCACTGCTGTTAAGACCTCAAGATGTTCTTACATTGGTGCTTCTGCCCACTCTGTACCTAAGGAGATACTGTTGGTGATGGAATTTCCCTTTCATTCTGGAAAGGGACAATGGTCACTGGAAGTATGTGTCTTTCCAAAAGCATAATATGTACTCTTCAGGTGTCAGAGCTTTGATGAATCAGTTACAGACTTACAAAGTTTGGATATGAGCTTGTAAAGGAGACCCCCTTCAAAAAGGGACCCAATAAATAAGTTATAAACTTTCACTTCTATGCATCCAAAGATATCCCAGTACAATAAGAACAGATAAAAACCAAAGGCACTCATTGCTAGAAAGTGTTCTAACTTCCAATCCATACAACCAGGAACTTATACAGCCCTCATCACCATCACATCTGATTTCATATCATTTAATGAGTGACCCATTTAGTACCTACTACTTGCTTCCAGAATTATTTTTGTGCTGAAAAGTTCTCACTCTGTTCTGAAGTCTTTTTCTAAATTTATATTGGATTGGAATCAAATATATGTGTAGGATTTATGGATTTAGTGAATAGCACCTACCTGAGCACATCACTCTAAATGGACATAAGCAGATTACGAGGGGACAAATTATTGTCCCAGAGTTAAAAAAAAAATCCCACAATGAAAACCAGTGAAGAGATGTATTGATTTTTCAGAGTTTTCAACTCTAGTGGATTAGGAATAGCAGGAGAAAAGCCTTCCACAGGTGTACCCTCAGAACTCTGAAAAATTAATTTAACAAATCTGAAGAGCATCTTACTCAGTACCTAGACCAGAATCTGAGTGATTGATAGCTGAATGTCACATGTGTATTTCTTGTGAAGAGCAGCCATTAATAATGCAATTAAATGTGTTCAAGTCAATTATAACCAAACTAAAGATTTTCTAAATCCATATGAATGTATTGGATGTTGATTATACTGCTAACTGTATGTGCATTTGATATGCTGAATAAAGTTCATTCCATATAAAAGCTGAGGGTAACAGTCAATAAAATAGAATGATTGCAGGGTAATAAATACCTTGTTGTAACTGATCCTCAAGTTCTTCAATTCGCTCCTCATATTCACCTAACTCCTCCCGGTGCCGACGACTTATCTCAGCTAATTTCTGTCGATGTGCATCCTGTAATACTGAAAGCTCATGCTGATGGTCATCTATTTCTTGACTTAAATTCTGTTTCAGCTCCTAAAAAGTGTAATTGAAAAAAATATTTAGAATTCAGACATATTAAGTATACATATTAAAAGAATATTTTCTGCACCTGCAACGATACTGCCAAGCACTCTACATCAAAGATAAAATATGACCTTTTAAAAATTATCTACCTATGCAAACAATGTGCTTGGTATGGTGCAAAATACAAAAATAGAAACAGTCCCACCTCAAAGAATTTGTAATCTCAGACACATAGAAGAAAGGATATCTTAAGACATCCAGATGGGTAGATGGCTGGGTTTCCTTTCTCCACCACCATCACCTAACTCCTCACATACATACACTCCCACTCTCACAGAGTTAAATTATAATCAGGTTAATATTGTCTCAAATGTCAAATAAGTTGTATTTTCAGATCTACCACCTTCTTGCAATGACAGACAAAAAATCCCTAACCTGTATTAATAAAAGTTCAGATTTATTTTTGTTTGGATGGAGAACTCATGTTAACTAATGAGCTCTAACCACTGATAAAATGCCAGTGCTGCAAAGTAAACAGGTTACTTGTTGGCTTATATACAGAAAGTAATGCCAATAAAAGTGAATGTGTGAGTAAGAGAGAGAGAGAGAGACACCGACCGAGAGCAAGATGGAAGCCTGAGCACAAAATGCACTGTGTCCCATGGATGTGCATTTCCACTCTGACATTTTCAGCAGAGAGAAAAGTATTGCAATGGACACACACATATCCCACAATCCCCTACACTCCCAGGTAAAGCAATCCATAGCAGCAGTTAATAACCAACTGTGTTAAGACCTGTTAGCTTTTCCTCAGGTCCTCAATCCCTAGAAGTGCCCACTCTGAACATTACTGCATACATAACAAAAGTACTTATACAGCATGTCACATCTTCTAAGAACTTTACAAATACTAAAAGGAAAAATTGTCATTTTGGAGGTAAACAGTAATGTAAAGTTGAAAACAAACACATTTGATAACTAAAAGCATACTTGGCAGTATTCTTTCACCAAAAATGTAACTTAGGGCTTATTCACACAATAAGTTAGTGCCTGGCAAGTAAGGGTGTGAATCTACAGGGCATGAGCTTGCCACACATTAAGTCGCCACATGGACATTACTGCAGTACAGTGAAACTGCCAGAGTATTATTCTACACTGTGCTCCGGGACTTTTACTGTGTGGTAGCAGTGTCCACATGCTGATTTAGTGTGTGACTAACTGGTGCACTGTAGATTCACATTCTGGCTTGATGGGTACTAACTTTCCACCTAGACAAGCCCTTACCTTATGCAAACATGGGAATTTACTAACAGCCAGAATGTAGCCCACAACCTTAGCCTCAACCTTCTCCTCTATAAGCAGCAAGAAAATTCAGCCTCACTGGAGAGGAGTAGCTGGGACTGTTTTTGAAAGGAAAATGAAAATCATGATCAAATTCATTTGTACTGATGAAAAAAAACACCATTTGCCACAAATAGTTAAAAAAATTAACACATTAGATTTCTCCTACTTTGACAGAAACCTGGCTCAATTCTGAAACTTGGGTTCATCTTGGAAGAGATTCTCACAGAGGGTTTAAACTTCCTCCCACTGAAGTCAATGAGAGCCCTGTAACAAACTTCCTTTGGAGCAGGAGCAGACCACAGAATTAGAGGCTGGCACTTGTTTTGGGAAGAGTTATAGTGTGTAGATTATGTAAACTTCTTAGAAGCCAAATGCAAACATTACAGTATAACACAGAAAGCAAAAGAAAGACTCACTTTCTGAACCAGCCACAGAGCAAAGTGTCACATAGCGACTGGAAGAAGGATGTGTTAGATTAAGTGGAAAAGGATGGTCCACAATGAAAAGTGTATGTAAAAAGGGCTCCAGAGCTCACTCAAACTTCTGTTCGGTTTATTTAGAGCTTTTCCTAATTTGAAATTTTCCTTAAGTATCCAACATTGTGGGAAAGAAACAGCTGCAACAATGTACCTGCCTTCTAATCATATTTATATATTCAATATTATAAGCTTATTGGAACACTAGAAAAAATAGCTATTACTAGTAGTGTAACTAGAACTCTACATCCCTGGCAAGGTGAAATTAGGCTTTTCCCTTTTCAATACAGAAAAAAGGTAACCGCTTTTTATTAATGTAGTATAAATATTAAGGATGTAATAACTAACATTTGATAGCAGTTATGAGTGTTCAGGAGCTTTTCTGTCATTCCTGGAACTTCACCAGGTAAGCATTAATCACCAGGAAGTCTCCTCTCCATCATTCATTATAACTTACATTAAAACACACAAATATAGGAGAAAAACAAAAGCTAGAAAATGGAAAGTTATCCTAGTATGGTAAAGTCAGGCCAGAGGGCTACCGAAGGGTATACCAGGGCTGGTATGTGGGCCCTAGAGGGTTAAAGGCCAATCAGCCTGCAGGCAGAGGAGAGACTGCAGCAGGGCAATTAGAGACACCTGGACCCAATGAAGGGCAACACCAGGTGTACTGAAACCCTGCCTGGGGGGGAGGAGGGGAAGGGAGAGAGAGAGAGAGAGAGAGAAAGAAAGAAAACAAACCAGGAGGAAGCTGCAAGAAGGCCTATGGCAGTTGGAGAAGTTTCCCTTCCAGACCAGGAGACAAAGCTCCTCTACAGCAAGGGGAGATGGGGTAGCTGGGGGCACCCTGGCCCAGGAAGAGAGGTAAAGCACGAGACTCATCGGGGGAAGCTGGCAGTTTGCCACAAGTGGTGTCAGGGGAGGGATTTCACACAGTGGACTTAAGCCAGGGCCGTTCTACCCCACATCACTCCCAAGATGGAGGAGCTGGTGAAAGCCCGGGTGCAAGCCACAGCTGCCCAGCAGGAAACTACCCGGGGCCAGGCAGCTGCCCAGCAGGAGGCCATGAAGTTGCAGCAGGAAGCCAACCACCTGCTGATGAGCCAGGCTGCCCAGGACCATGCAGAATGTGGTGCAGAATGTGGTGGGCCAGCTGAGAGTCCTGGTGGAGCGAGGTGGGTGCTGAGACAGGGCACAGCCCATACGGGCAAGCAACCATCTGCAGAAGGTGATGCAGGGAGATGATGTGGTGGCATACCTGCTCACCTTTGAGAGAAAGGCCATGCGGGAAGCCTGGCCCCGAGAGCAGTGGGCCAGTATCCTTGCCCGATTCCTAGAGGGGGAGGCCCAGAAGGCCTACTATGATATGGCAGCAGAAGCTGCTGTGGACTACCCCCAGCTGAAGGCAGAGGTCCTCACCAGGTTGTGGGTGATGACAGCCACGCGGGCCCAGAGGTTCTATGAGTGGAGGTACCGGGAGGGCCAGGCACCAAGGTTCCAGCTTTTTTACCTGGTTCACCTGGCGCAGAAATGGTTATGCCCATAGGCCCACAGCACAGATCGAGTTGTTGAGACCCTCGCCCTGGACCAGTTCATGAGGGGGCTGCTGCCCGACCTGCGGAAGGGGGGTTAGCCGGACTGACCCCACCTCATACGATGATGTGGTCATCCTCATCGAGAGAGAGTTGGAAGCCAGGGGGCTTTCATGGACTGCCAGGGAAGAAGGGTGCCGGAACAAGGGGTTGCTCCCCAGCCCAAGGGCCCGGACTCCCGAGACAGCGGGTGACCCCATGCTAGGGAGAAGGGGGGCTGGAGAGTGGCCTGAGTCCACCAAGGAGTTTAAGGATCCCAGGGGAGGGGGTCCCGGCCTGAAGTCAGGCAGCCAAAAAGATGGAGGGCTGTTGCAACCAGGATACAGGTGTTACGAATGTGGGGAACTGGGGCACATAGCCGCTCAGTGCTCCAACAGAGACGAGCCCATGCAATGTGGGCTGGATGAGTTTGCCAGTCCCTGCAGTCTGGTCTACCCCGTGGGGGTGGCGGAGAACGCCCAAAAATACACAAGGCCATAGAGGTGAACGGTATTGGGACCCTGGCCCTAGTAGACTCGGGGAGTGCTATCACTCTGGTCTTGGGGAAGCTGGTGGGCCAGGACCAGCAGTCCTGGGCCAAACACATCCAAATAATCTGTATGCACAGAGCAGTCAATTGGTATCCGACCACTCCAGTCCACGCTGGGATTCAGGGGAGAACTGTGAGGGTAACAGTGGGCATCGTCCCAAAACTTCCCTACCCAATGCTCACAGGTGGGGACTTCCCAGGGTTTGAGTCCCTACTCCCTGGGGAAGACTCCCCAATGGGTAGCAACCCGGAGATTAGTTGGGAGGCCTCCATAGGGTGTCCTCCCCCCGTGTTCGCGGAGTTCATCCAAGTCCTGTTTCCTGGCACGGGGAAACAGCAGAAGACACAGCGGGAGAGGCAAATGGACAGCCTGTCACGGGTGCACTGTTATGCAACCCAAGTAGCCCAACTCTCTAGGGTTTTTTTTTTGGGGGGTGGGGGGGGAGAATATATATGTGGTAAAGTCAGGCCAGAGGGCTACCAAAGGGCCCTAAAGGGTTAAAGACCCTTCACCCTGCAGGCAGAGGAGAGACTGCAGCAGGGCAATTAGAGACACCTGGACCCAATGAAGGGCAACACCAGGTGTATTTAAACCTTGCCTTCCTGCAGGGGGAAGGGGTGGGGGGGGTGGATAAACCAGGAGGACACTCCCAGAAGGCCTGTGGCAGCTGGAGGAGAAGTTTCCCTCCCAGACCAGTAGACAAAGCTCATCTACAGCCAGGGGAGACGGGGTAGCTGAGGGCACCCTGGCCCAGGAAAAGAGGTAAAGCGCAAGACCCACCAGGGGGAAGCTGACAGTGTGCCACATAGATAATACACTTACTCTCACTTCGCTATGTACTGAAGATACAATGAAGCTGCAAAATCAAAACAAATTTAAAAGTCTAAAATATGTATTTTATCTTATTTCACAATTAACATGGGTATGCTTTCACACCTTTATAGTACATTAATATGTTAGAATGGTTAACTTAAAAAAACAGGACTCAGAACAGAGCTAAATTATATCCAGATATGCACAAAAATATGTACCATACATATTAAGAACATAATTTTCTGGTGTCTAACTTAGCTATTAAGGGCCTGAAATTCAGAAGTGCTTAGCACTTATAGTTCCCACTGACTTCATTTGGAGTTGTAGAGACTCAGCACATCACACCAAGGAGTTGGGGAGGTAAACCAATCTCAAGGTATCCCATGATGGGCACCCAAAAATTGAGACACTACAAATCACTGGCTACTTTTGAAGTATTGGCCTTAATCTTACAAACTTTACACTTTCAAGCCTAAAATATTGTAACGAGTCAGTAGTATAACCAACCTGAGAGACACTCATTCTTCTAATCAATCAGAATTTTTTAAAAAATATAGGTAGTGTGGCAACATTTCAGTTATAAGTACAATTACATTAAATGCCAATACACTTTGCTTAGTACAAAGGACTTAGGCCCCGATCCTGTAAATACTTATGTACATGCTTAACTTTATTCGTATGAAAGATGTGACAGAAGCCATTGGGACTACTTATGTGAGTGTTTGCAGGATTGGGGCCTTCGCAGCAAATTATAAAAATGTATTTGTGTGGAATGATTATTCAAAACTGTCACCTTACCTTGATAATATTTTGCAGCTTGCAGATTTCGCTTTGATCAGCATTATTTGTTCCTTGTACTCGGGAAGACTAGAAAAAAGAAGAAAAATTTGGGAAATAAACTGAGGTAAACAATGGTTTATTTTCCTTTGAGCGCTTCAACAGTAAATAATTGTAAAAAATAGAAAATGTAAATACACTGCAGCCTCTAACAACATTCTTCAAATGCAGGTATTTTGATTATAAAGAGGGGCTATTAAAATGTAAGGTTTAAAGCTACAAAAGCTTTATTTCAAAGAAAAAAATTACAAAAGAGCATTTCTCAATTGAAACATAAGATCAGCTTTTGGATTTTCTTTTGGTGAATTTCACAGCATATTGATTGCATTTATGACATGTTAGCCTAGTGGTTCCCAACCTGTGGCCCACAGGGGCTTTCAAAGTGGCCTGCCACTCCCCTCCCAGTGGCTGCAGAAGGGAGCCACTGTCTAAGGACCCAGGTGGAGTGCATTGCCACAGGGTTAAAAGACTAGTGCAGGTCTCCTTGCTGCAGCCAAGGGGACAAGAGATCAGCGTCCCCCACCCTTGGCTGTAGCAGAGAGCACAGCAAAGTGCTCTATTGGGGTCCATAGGTGATGGGTCCCTGCTGAATCAGAGGGAAGACAGCACTGATCTCCTGTCCTCCTGGCTGCAGAAGGGAGCCACTGCCTAGGGACTAGGTGGAGCACAAAGGGCTACAGGACGCATGCAGTTTCCCTGTTGCAGCCGGGAGACAGGTGAGCCTCCTCCCTGAACTCTTCCCATCTGTCTGTGGACAGGGAAGAGGGGACTACTGACGGAGGCTGGTGGCCCGTCAGGGTAGTAAAAATTATATTTGTGACCTTCAAGCAAAAAAGGTTGGACACCAGTGTATGAGCATATTTAACAGTTTTTTCCATTCAAAGAAAATCTACACAGCTATGGCACCACAGCTATGGTGGCATAACCCCATAGTGTAGACAGAGTCTACACCAACAGAAGGGGTTTTTCCATTGCTGTAGGAACACCTCCTCTTTCAGCAACAGTAGTTAAGTTGCTAGAAGCACCATTCCATCATTTAGCTGCATCTACACTGGGGGCTAGATCAGCATAGCTCTGGTGTTCAGGGATGTGGATTTGTTACAACCCTGAGCACTGCAGTTAGGTTTTAAATTTTTAAAGTAGATCGGGCCTTCGTCCTGTGGTCAATCCATCAGATCATGCTACTTCTCTACATATCATTGCTGAACATGAACTTACTCTTGAAACCAGTCGTGCGACCAATTCACTCAATGCACTAAATATAAGGGGGAAAAAAATCACCCACCTGTGCTATCTGCATCCAGTGGTCAACCTCAGATTCAAGTCTAGAAACTTCATTGGACAATCTGTTTATTTCTTGCTGGGACCAGATTACATCTCCAAAGTCCATGTCATCTCCTCGAAAACCTGAAGAATGATGTCTAACCACAGGAACAAAGGAAGCTGATGTAGTGGTTGGTGGCAAAACACCAGCTCCTAACTGTGCTGACTGAGCAGCTGTCTGCAACTTCTGCAATTGTTCCTGTAGTGCATTCTGCCTAGCTTTTAGATGGCTGATTTCCACCTAAATATACAGAATAAAATGCCTGATTTTAGTAAGAAGAAAATCTCAAAATATATTCACTTTATCTCTTCTAAATTGATTAAATTTAAACATGCTATTTGTATTCTCATCTGACATAAAATTACTAAGGTCTCCTTCTCTCACTAGCTCAAAAAAAAAAAAACAAAAAAAAACACAACATTTTCTCTTCAACTCAATGAAGAGGAATGTTCTTGACTGGCCTCTTATAAAATAAGGACTGTTAAAACTTCTTCTAAAAACTGTTCTTATGACATTTAAGCAGTAGTCAGCTATAGGCACTGTATGAGCAAAGTATCCATATTGTCAATTAAATAGCCTAATTAAAGATTAAATATCCCTTGTAAATAAAGGTTTTGGGGTATTTGGCAGGCAGCTGTACCTAAATTCTACAGCAAGTCCTCTTCGTGCCAAATCCCACAACACGGTTAAATATAAAAGTGGTGGATTTATTAATTAAATATGAAAATAAAAACAAGCAAAAGATTCCTCAAGTTATTTATTTTGATATTAAAATTCAGTTTATTTTATATTCCAACTTTTCAGTGTATTGCAGGTTCTGTATTCACAACACAAAATATTGAAGAAGTCCTGCTAAGATCAGAAGAAAATTGTGCACACTAAAGATACACTTTAAATGGACAGAATATTACAAATATTCAGATATTGCTTTTCCAACGTCAATATGTCCTTTCCTTTGCAGGTACAAAGCAAGGGTCTTATCCTGCTCTCACTGAAGTCAATGGGAGATTTGGCATTGACTTCAATGGGTGCAACACATGTCTCAAAAAACATGTTTTTAAGCAGAAAGTCAGTCCTGTAAAAGCAAGTTTTATAAATATACTGCTAGTTTTCCTTGTTTACAGGACTCTTAAAATCTCACATAATTCAATACCGTGCACAGAAGATTACTTTAAGAGCAAAAAGCCACTTTCCAGAGTTGCAAATGCTGATCCTTTCCAATTTTTAAGTCTATCCTTAAACCAAATGAAGAACAGAAGTAAACACTTTTAAAAAGAGAATTTTCCTTTCTTACCTTTTCTGCCAAAAATGATGATTTAGAGCCATAAAGTGATATATAAAAATATATGGTCAATCTACTCTGTTGCTACTCAGGGGTAATAAAATATGGAGAAATTCTGACATCAGACTCAAGATATTTCTGAGGCTATTTACATCAATAGCTACATTATATTAAGTAATCTGGCAGGTTTATGTATAAACTATTAAGTGACATGATTTAGAGCATTTTGTGAGTGACTGGGACAACCTGTACATTTATAAATCAGCAACAGCATAAATGACAGAATGGGCAATAGTGTACTTTGTACCATGATTAACTGTCTGCTTGCATTTTATCTTTAGATTTTGTATTTTCTTATATACTTACTGAAGAGATAAAGATATTATCTATTGTACAAAAACTCAATGTAGTACGTTTTTGTTAAAGAATACAAAACATATATTGCCTGAAATGATTTATGCTGCACTGTACCTCTCTTTGTTGCAGCTGATTTCGGTACTCTATGGACAACTGTTTTATCTGAAGCTCTGCTGCTTCATGCTTTTCTTCTAGATCACTGCAAACCTTCTTCAGTCTCTCATTCTAGAAAGTGCAAAATGATTATTAATAAAAGTAAAAATCTAAATCTTATGCTCCTATGGAAGTTGCTGATAGGGAAAATTAAAATAACTATGTTGCAGACTTTCCATGTTGTCCTACTTTTATTCTTTCAAACTTAAACACTTCATTATTTAAAATACTGCATATAAAAAGTTGCTATTGAAGGTGACAGGCCAGAAATGACACCTTCTAGATTAGTTTTGATTTGTGGTCATCTATGAAATGCAAATCCAGCTATTCATGAAGCATGTACTTATCTCCTTATCAGACAGAAAAACGCTGAAGCTTACAAGAAATCTGGACTTGAAAACATTTCAGAGCCAAGGACTACTGTTACATTACAAGGCCCCACTGACTGACAAGAACAAAGCCAGAGTGGACATAAGAGGTAAATCTGCAATACATGTATGTCCATTTGCACTAAACAAATCTGGCCCTCTGAATATAATGATAGATGGTCACCAGGCTGAAAAGTTGGGATTTTAACAAACTGTCACCCTCATTTCTAGAATTTCTTTATAAGAATGAGCATGTTTTTAAAATCATTTTTCTAATGTGTGCAGAAAAAAAAAATCAAAGTTGGCCCTGATCAGCATCCCTTTATTTCTCCTAATTACCTGCATTTCAGAATTGCTTACCTCCGATCTTTGTGTTGCATGAATACTTTCTATTTCTCTCAGCCTAGAACTGGATACTTGAAGTTCTGTTGCAGCATCTGAAAGATTAAAAAAATATATCACAGTGTGCACATATGAATTGATTGTGACAACTCAACAGCAAGAGACACTCTCAGGTAAAGAGAATATTTCAAAGTCTTTATTTGGCTTAGTTGTATATTATTACACCGTAATTTTATTATTTCTTTTTATTTTTCCCTTCTATATTTTAAAAATGTTTTATAGACTACAGGGCAAACAACCACTTCAATTCAGGATTTTGGAGTATTTTTTGTTATCAAGGCTTTTTTAAGTATCATCTTGGAACTGGCAAACTGTAAACTTATTCCTGATGCATCTAAACTACTATTTTAATCTGAAATTATTTAAACGTTCTATTTTATTGTATGCTTTATAATTTTAAACACCTCAATGAAATTCCTCCAATCATATTTTTGAACCACATAACATATAAATCCAAGTTTGTCCCACTTCTTTGAACTTTTTTCAGTTTTGCTATATATTTTCTGAAGGGAAACAACCAAAATCAGAAATAGCACAGTACTATATATGAGAATATCTCATTATTACATGTTGTAGGTAATATTTTCTGCATGATTTTAACCCATTTTTAAAGCACTCCAGTATTGTATTTGTCTTTTTTTCCTTGCTGCAGTTGTGTGCTAGGGGATAGATATATGCCTCTTCACTGAGCATAAAGACCACTAAGTCTTCTTCCCCAAAGATGTTTGTAAAATTCAGAACTCTTCACCCCATTACAGAAGTTTAGGCTATTTATCAGTGTGCATTACCTTACATTTATCCAAATTAAATGCAATATGTCATCATGCTACCAAGTCTGTTTCCTGCCACCATTGTGTTTAAATTCAACTGGAGCTGCTCACAATCTTCTATAGTTATTACTAACCAAAATAATTTGGAGCAATTGGGAAATGTGCTCTGTATCATTACCAAGGGTTATATAGGATCAAAAATATCCTTCTTTTCTGTTAGCCCACTTCTCCCTAGCATTTTTCAAATTTTTTTATGACTGTAACTCATTATTACCTTCTCTCTGGTTGGAGGTGCAACTGTTCACTATGGGCTAGATACACAAAGGGATTTAGACAGTGACACAGAACATCACAATGCATAATTTTTGAGCACCTAGAAAATCACTACACTGATTCACAAAACCTGAGTTAGGTGTCTAGACTTCCTATACCATGCATAGGACAAGACAGGTGCCTTAGACAGATTCACAAAAAACAGCATACTGGTCAGAGAGCTGCCTAATTTAGCTATTGTGGGATGCCAATGACAGGGTGTGCCCTTAGCCCCACCCCCTCTCTTGGAGATAGCACAAAAATCCAGGCTGCACCTCTCTCTATTAGCAATCCACAACTCAGAACACCTCTTCTGGAGTCAGCTGGCATAACACGCCTCCTGGATCACTCTCACACACAAGATAGACAGGTGAACATCTACCTTCTCCTGTTAGCGAATTGCACTGGGGCTTAGATGGGAGATAGGCATTAGCACGCCAAGAGGGAGGCAACAATGCACATGCTCAGAAGCAGAAACATGGCACACCTAGGGAACTTTTACCCTGAAATTTAGGCACTGTGTGAGTTTAGGTGCCTCCAGGCTTCGACAGGAGTTTTATGGACCACAGTGGAGCTTAAAGCAGGGCTCTGACATCTAAGTCTGGGGTTCAGACACCTAGAGTACCTTTTGGAATCTAACTCTATATGACTGTTTCCTATTGCTGAATTAACTTTTAATCCATACCAGGACTTTGTCTCTTTCCACAATGTTTATATGTTTTTCTTAATAATCCCATGTGATGGTTCACATTAAAAATACAAATTATGTCCAATGGGTCATCTTTTGGATACTTTCATATTTGTTTTTGGAATTGTTAATAAAAGGCAGATTTTCCTTAACACAAGCCAATCAGATTTGACCATACTGGCTTATATTACAACAACATACAATACAATAATAATAAAACTCTATCCTTAGACAACTTAATGACTGGTTTCTCCCCAAAAGAGGTGAAGCTTCAACACTGTACCACAATTTATCTTGGATCCTCTCTTTTAGTGGCCAGACACTACATTAGCAGTTTCTTTTACTAGGGATCAATCACTGCTTTTAAAAGATGTATGAAATACTGTTGGCAGTCCTATTAATTCACGCTATTTCTTTCAAAATTCTAACAAACAATTTATGGTAATTTATTGCATTTGTAATTTCCCACTTGCTATTTAAAATCTGAGGTTGATAGTTTCCACTGGCTCAAATATTTGAGGCTACTCTCTATGTCTATAAAATTGTTAATTAAGATACTACAGACAACTATATATTCCATAAGCACTGATATGAGTAGGATTGGAAGTCAGATGGCCAATTGTAAGAAAAACTGATTTCCAATCATTTTATATGGCAAGGAAAGGAACGAGATAAAAAAAATTCTTTCAGTGTGCAGTACCTACAGATCTTTACTAAAACAGAAGAGTTCCTAGACACAACCCTACTCCCTCTCAAGAAAATAAGTCTATTAACTCATGCAACAATACATTTGAGAAAGTCTCATCACAATATTCCAGCAAAGACAAAAAGGAAAACTATGGTAGGCAGGGTCAAGTACATTTGGGGAGGAAGCGCCACACAACACTTTTTTCATTTTGGGGTCCAGAAGAGCTTGCTTAAACAAGCTTGGGGAGTAGAATCCTCATTCATCTTTCATGGACCAGAAGACCCAATATGTCAAATTATTACATAGTTTTGCATCCTTTACGCAAATGGCAATTTGTGAAGAGTGTAATCTCAGAAGGAAGAAACATTCCCCAATTTTATAACTGCAATTATCTCAACATTCCAGGTGACAAACCAACTTAGACTCTTTAAGAAGTAGGATGCTATCTTTATAGTTCTATCAAAGGCATCACTTATCACTGTAAAAGGCAGCTACTATGGGAACAAGAGTTAATTTAGTGCAGTTCAGATCAGTATCCAAAGTACAGTGGAAGTCAGAATCTGTCCACTGATATCATTTCCATTTTTTCCTTGAAAAGGGCATTTGAAGGGACTTATTAGATTTTATATGTGCCTAGGAGATTTCCTATTGACATTACATAGAACACAAACAGAACAGGTAAAAACCAAATGAGTACAACGTTTGCTAGTATGACCTCTGTAAACTGGAGCTTTACACCACTGGCAAGGGGAAATTTTCCCCTTTTCAAGAAGACACCACTAGTACTGATATCAGGTATCTAGATATATACAGACAGATCTGGACCCTGCTGCCAATTACAACCATTGCCTGGTTCCAAATATTCATGGAAAGAATTCTTACTGAGTTGAAACATCACATTTCCAAAGGCATCAATGGGCAGAAGAATAAGAGCAACAGCAACACACAATGCAGCACCAACATACTATATAAGAATTTTCAACTCCTTAATCAAAGAAAGTCTGAATGCTGCATATTGCTTGCTATTACTTCCAGGTAACAAAATAAAGGTCCATGATGATTTAAGTGAAATAAGGTTCCAAATCAAATTAATATAAGCTTGGGAATTTAAAAACAATTATTAAATCTAAGACTGTAAGGTCTTTCAGAGTGGAGGGAAATAGACAACTTTTTCTCAGAGTATACTGCGGCAACAGAACAAACTCCTCTCTCTTTTGGAGCTTCTTTTATATTGTAAAGAAAAAATCTTCAGCCCACTTAATATTGGAACAGCCTGCCAATAGAGAATTCCTATTTTGCTGATAATTTCATAAGTTTGATGTTATGAAGTTGCTACTGTTATTTAATTCCAAATTCTGGGTCTGCTATTGGTAATGACAACCATTAAAAACCACAAAACCTTCAATTAAAGAGTGTTTCTCAATCAAAGCCATAATCTTCCGATCTAAAATTATGTTAACTATATTAATTTATGTATATATTCACCATTCTAGGCAGATAACTATAACAGGAAAAGTCAAAAGTTTCAATTAAAAAGCTTAAATGCCTTGGAATAATTAAACAGAATATTAAAATATAAAACTAAAACTGATGTGGAATTAATACCACATGTCACTGTCATTGAACTGACCACTTTGCTTGTAAGTTGCATCGTTTTTGTTTTCCCATTGTCTCTTTTTATCGTTTTAGATTGTAAGCTCTTTCAGACAAAGACTGTTCTCCTATTTTATTGTACCTAATGTAAAAGGCTCCAATCTTGATTGGATTCTTTGGGCACTACTGTAATATAAACAACAAAAGTTTCAGTCATATTAAAGCCTTGCCTGGGTGAAATGTCAAGACTTAGAACCACATACATATGTGGAAAATACTAATCTAGCAATTTGTTTGCAATTTTACAAAACCACCCCCATTCTAAATGGAACAGATCAAGCCAAGATGTAGATAAATTGAATAAACATAATAAGCCAAATACAAGTTAGATATGTTTTCATTCCTTATGAACAAAGTACCCTGGCACAATTCAAACACTTCAGGATAACAAAACAAGAATAGGAACCGGACATATGCCAATAACTTTTGCATTATAAACCTTTAAATAAGTTTATACTATACCTGGTTTCCTTTGCTAAGTTTATTCTCCACAGAGCACAGATACTGTAGTGTACACAGAATAAGAATTTAAGTGGGGGCAGGGAGGCGAGAGAAAGAGAGAGAGAGAGAGAGCATATAGCCCTTCCAGAAACACACACTGAAGTAATTTGTGAGGACAAATTTTAATGGTTTTGATCAGCAGTGTTAATGCTACTCTCCACCAATTCCAACAGGTGTAACAACAAACTCCATTATCACTAACCTTTTTATTTCATTTTATTTGAATTAAGAAGAATATATTAATCAAGGGAAAGTGAAGGCAACAGTCCTTTCATTAAACTGGTGAACTTCGGTAAGACACTTAAAATCTCAGTCACGTTTATCTCCAGATTCTGGTGGTCTGGCTGGACACAGTCCTAAATAAGCTATTTCCCACCGATAACAATTGCTTCAGCTCCATTCTTAGCTAGCACCATTACCACGCTATTAGAGGAGTGCATGGCACTTAACTGACATAGAAAGCACCACAGCCCATGGAGCTGGCAATCAATCTCTCCCCAGCTCAGAGTGGGCTTGGCGCCCCCATGCCCGCAGCAACTGCTGCTCCCCCCACACCGCCGGCCTCTTACCTCCCACCTCCTCGGCGCCCTCCAGCAGGATGTCTTTGGTGAAGTTGGAGATCTGGCCGGTGAGGGAGGACAAGCTGCCCCCCACCTGCCCCAGGGACTGGCCCAGCCCCGAGCCCAGGCCCCCTAGCCAAGAGGCCATCTCGGCTGCTGCTCAACAGGCCCCAACCGTCCCCAGCGCTGGGCAGAGGCCCCTCCGAGGCAGCACCCGCAGAAAAGTGCTGGGGACCCGCGGGCGCTGGGCCGCCGAGACTGGGAGAACCGGCTCCTGCCCCCCCGGCCGGCTCGCACTGTCAGGACAGGCCGAGCTCTCGCCGCGCCTAGCGAACGAGTCCCGGCGCCCCGGCCATCCCTCCGTGCCCGGCAGCGCCTCCCGCCGCTTCAGGGGCTGCCACCTCGACGGCCGCCATGACACCTCCGGGTCCTCCGGGCCCACTGGCCTGACAGGCTGGCTGACTCCCTGGGTAACCATAGAGAGTCGCTGCGCCAGGCTAGAGCGGCGTCACACACAACTGGGACGCGTCCACGGCAGCAAAGGCTCTCGGGATAGGGGCGGACAGAAAGAGGCGGGGCCGCGCCCGGCGTTAGGCGTGTGGTGTGGCTGCTCGCGGGTCACGGCCCGGAAGCCTTTGCTTCACCCACCGGGATTGGGACGGGCTGGGGCTCCCGCCGGCTGACAATCCGTCCCACATCTCCGCGCGCACCGCGACGCACCGAGGCGGTCGCACGTGGCATCCAGACTTAGCCGCCTCCACGCGCCCGAGGTCTCATTTGCGCGAAGACCCCGCCCCTCGCTTCCTCACGTGACCGCGGGGGGTCCCCGAGACCCTCACCCCGCCCCTCACCCCCGACCGTGACCCCGGGGAGACCCCGAGACCCCTGCCCCTTACTCCCTCACGTGACCCTAGGGGTACCCAAGACCCTCACCCCTGCCCCTAGCCCCCAAACGTGACTCTGGGGAGACCCCCCGCCCCTCACTCCCTCACGTGACCCCAGGGGGTACCCAAGACCCTCACCCCTGCCCCTAGCCCCCAAACGTGACCCTGGAGACCCCGAGCTCCACACACCTGAACATGACTCTGGGGGTCCCCCTGCCCCTTACCCCCTGCCCCTCACCTCCAAATGTGACCCTGGGGAGACCCCGAGCCCCTCACACCCCGCCACTCACACCCGAACGTGACCCCAGGGAGACCCTAAGCTCTTCACACCCGAACATGACCCCGGGGAGCCCCTGAGCCCCTCACACCCGAACGTGACCCCAGGGAGACCCCAAGCTCCTCACACCCTGCCACTTACCCCTGAACATGACCCCAGGGGGTCCCCGAGACCCTCACACCCAAACATGACCCCGGGGAGTCCCCCAGCCACTCACACTCAAACATGACCATGGGGCGTCCCTAAGTCCCTCACACCCCACCACTCTCACAGACACTGGCCCCTGAGGAGCCCCCCCCAACCCCTCTCAAGTCCTGCCGGTCACACACAAACACTGGCCCATTGAGGAGACACTGAGCACCCTGTATTAGCACACTGTGCTTAAATGTCACCCTATCAAGAGAGCATCTTTGTGTTGATGCCATTATGGCAGCACCTGGCATCAGAACATTTTTGCATCAAATCAAGGGTTCTGATCATGCAATGATTTCTATGCTTGCTGACTTGTGCCCCCACACAACTCAAATGACACAGCTCATTGCAGTGTCAATGTCATTACATTATCTTAAGTTACAACACGCTGTAGAAATATTAGCATTTTGAAATGTTATTGTTATATCCTTGTCAGCATCACTTGAAGATGGAAGCACAATATGTAGAGATGTCATTGTTAAATCATTGTCAGCCATCTTAAAATATTATTACATGCAGATATCACATTTCTTAAAAACATACAAACAGGTCAAGACAAAACTCGTGTATGAAATATCCATAACTAATGCAAAGGTACTAAAATAAAGTGTCTAGTTTACTTTTTCCTATGAATTCAAATACAGGCCCATTTCATAGCAAAATTTTACTATAATGACAGAGAGGACTTTTTAAAATTAAAAATGGACCTGCTTTTGAAGTTTCTAAGAGAAAACGAGGAAATTAATGTTTTTCAAACATTTGCAATTATTTTATTAAAATAAAATGAAAAGTATGCTAAATTTTAATTTCACACAATCACATTTGAAATGTCATTGATTGTCAAAATATGTGATGTTACGTGAAGTCACCCTCATATTACACCAAGACATCCCTACCTCAGAACACCACACTTAGTCATGAGTCCCAAACTATTTTTGAGGACCCATCTCATAATTTGGATAGGGTCCAAAAGGAAAGCTCAAGGGTAAGCTCTCTGGGGCAAGAACCATGCTTTTGTTCTGTGTTTGTCCAGTACCTACCACAATGGAGTGCTGGTGCAGGTTTAGGGTTCCTTGGTGTTATGAATGATAATAACAAAGGTGTTGGGACATAATGTTCCTTGTTACAAATTCAAGTGGAGTGGAATAGGTGGTGGTAAACAAATCCTCCACATTCTTCACCCCAAAACACTTCTCAGCTGTGATCCTGCAAACACTTGGTTACATACTTTGCTCACATGAAGTACAACTGATTTGAATAGTATTATTCACATGCTTACAGATAAGCACAGCATAAGAGTTTGCAGGATCTGGACCAGACAGTTTAAATAAGGTATCTGAGTAAAATTGTTTTTACTTTTAGTTTCTCAGCATTTAGTCTCCTTGTGTTGTGGTAATTTCACTAGTTCTCCAGTTATCAGAAAATCTTCCAGGGTGGACAAGACCAGTGTTTCAAAGCAGATTTTTTAATTAAAATATTTCAGGCCTTCTTCATTCCAAAAAAATCTTTAAAAATTGTACAAGCACTTTCTATATATTTATTTTATTTTATAAAACTTTTCTGTTTTATAAACAGAAATTTTTATAATTTTATTGTAAAAATTATACAGATGCTTCTACTGTGGCAACTGACATGTTTCCATTCATTTCACTGTGTTAAATCATGTTATTCAAATATCTCATGTTAGCAAGTGATTTTGGCCAGGCTATAAACCTGACTCATCCACATTATTATTTACCACTCCAAGTTTTGTGTCATCTGCAAATCTGACCAGCAATGCTTTCATGGTTTCTTCCAGATCATTGATAAAGATATTGAGCAGCATCATGCAAGAGAACAGATCCTTAAACATCCATTGGCTGATGAATCCCCATTCACAATTACTTTTGAGATCTCTCAGTTAATCAGTTTTTAATCTATTCAGTACAGGACTACGCTGATTTTGTATACAGAACATAGAGCAGATCTGACCACAAGAAGCTGCGGAACTTGTCTTTATCACTGATGCATCCTTCTTTGTCAGAATTTAATCTCAGATTAAAAATGTTACATTAAATGCAATACTTATAAAAGGTTTCTCTATTTGAATTTATTTTCTTGTATCCAGACTCTGGTCATTCTTACAACAGGTGGTCTGTACAGTTAATATAGGAGAATTTTTCATAGCTTTTCAGATGTTACTGGCTTTTAAGTGTATCATTAGTACCAGATACCCGGTGTTTACAAGGGTCATCCCTGTCCCATTATGGTCAGTCTGTCACCAGAAAGCAGACATTAGTATGGTCATTATCATTTCCATTAAGTGATAGCCAAACAAAAAATCATAGTTTGTGTAACTGCAAAATTACTGAGAGTTCTTCTGGGTACTGTGCTATGAATAGTTCACTGATGAGATTGTGACAGCAACCACCATTGGTGTGGTTCATTCACACAGTGCCATTGGCTAATGTGTCAGCAAATGAGCCTCCATTAGAAGCATGTAGACAGACAAAGCCATGTGGGTAATAACCCCACATTCAGACAGACACATCAACCAAAAGCATAAACTGAGCCAATAAAACCCTATGACTAATGTCAAATTTATCCCAGGCACACATAGGTGTCTTCTTAATAGCATACTGTCATGAAACTTAGGCCTTAAATATAGGTAGGATAAGAAAATATACTTTACAAATTCTAACATTGAGTACTTTCAGGAATTTTCTTTTTAATTTAAGTTTAGGCTTTAAAAAATATAATTCCTAGAGAGCATGGATTTTTTTCCTCAAAGAAACTGAATATCTATTCAACTTTTCTATGGCAATAAAGAGACATTCTTGCAACAACAGTAATTGCGGATTAATCACAGTCTTACAGGCAATGCATCAATATAAGGTGCAGGTACAAGAATTTATGTTCATTTTGGAGGTAAACTAGTCAGCAGGTGTCTGTGAGAGAGAAACCAAAATGACAGTAATAGAAGTCTAGTAAGGCAGCTGTACAGAGAGAAAGCTAAGAGAAAAGGTTTTTTGGGTACAAAGTGCTGGATTAAAAGGCAGGCTTGGAACAGCAAACAAAAGAACAATCTCCTGTTTGTTTCCTGTTATGTTTAGGGAAATGGGCCTTTGATGCAAGTTTTGCTTATTTGCAAAGAATGTACAAAGAAATACCTATCACTAATTTTTCCTCCAGACTGAACAACCTGTAAGATCCTCAAAAATTTGCTTAATTGTTTGAGTCACAAGGTTTATCAATACTTACCCTAGTTGGGCATGAAAGTTAACTGCAGTACTATTTTTCCTTGTAGGTATTTAAATGTAAACGTTATATTTAGAATGCTATTATAGTTAGCTGCAGATGAGCTTCCAATCTTTAAACACTACATAGAAGAATTCATGCATAAACCCATAAGTGTGGTTTATTTTACAACACTAAGGTGAGGTAATAAGGCAAGAAAATATCACAGGTTTTCTTTTCTTTTTTAAGATTAACCCCATTTAACTACTAACTTGAATAGATGTGCTCACCATCAAAAATGTATGAACAGCTAACTGCAACAGCACAACAATCACTCAGCCAAGAACAGTGAAAAGCCAAGAAATGAAATGAGGCAAGCACTGAGATTACTGTATTCAAATCTCAGATGTTTAAATATTTTACTTGCTAGAAATTGACAGCTTAACATTAGGATGTATATTTAGCTGAATGGCTTCACTCCTATTCCTACAAAGAAACACTGCCCTTATCTGTGTATACAAAAATATTACAGCCTACATTAGCTCTAATGTATCTATACTTACCATACATTAGGCCATAAATACATAGCATGTGTCTGCAGGATTATAGCAAGTGATAGCATATGAGCAGACAATTTTTTTTTAATAAACAGAAATGAAGCCAATCTTTACTAGATGTAACTGAAATATTACTCAAACTACTTTATCATTTAATAATCCATTTCCAAAGATAATCTTGCAACTTTTATCAAAAGATGCAAAAATATCAGTGGTAATGAAAGTGCTCCACATTGCCAGTAGTTATGGAAACATGGCCTAATTCAAAGCCCACTGAAATCAAAGGAAATAATTCTATTGATTTCAGAGGGGTCTGGCTCAGGGCCATATTAATTAGGGAAAAGCACACAGAAAAAATCAGATTAAGAGAGGACATTAAAAAGCATAGTCATCTTTATTTTAATAACTTTTAGAGATCAATATTTAATACAATTTACAGTTGTACATCCATAACAATATATTATTGTCCACAAATGCTCATTTGGAAATCTCCCTCAAAAGTTCACCAAGTGGCACTGCTGTAATGCATTCAACACTATGGCCAAATACATTTCAAAATTTTAAATAAATTATATGCTGTATATACATAGAATGTTAGATTAAAAATAGTTAATTAGGAATCCAGTGGTATAGAAACTAAGTTTGAATTTCAAGTTTTTATATTTTTACTTCTTTTGTAAATTAAGAATCTGCAACTGAAAATGTTTAATAGAAACACACAACTTTGTACTATGTAAGAGACAACAGGGAGACATGAGGCTTTATTTTGGTGAGGAATTTGCCAAAATAAAGGCCCTAAATTCTACTCTCCTTTGTACTTAGGCAACTTATTGAAGTCAGTGGGGTTGCATAGGTGTTGTAGAAGGCAGATTTTTGTTCTACATTTGCAATTACTATAAACTCTGGCAACCTTAAAAGACACTGCCAAGATTTCCCTTTTCTCCAATAACATTCATATATCCCCCTCATTGTCTTCTCAACAGATCCTTTTTCCCCTAAGTAAGCTTTTCCTCCTCTGAATTTACACATTGGTCATTGTGTGGATTTAAAGAAAAAAGTAAACATTTTGAGTTGGTAAAACCAGACTAAGAATTACATATGCTTTACACACATTTGGAGAGACGGGTTGGTGGGGAGGCAGGGAGGTCAAACGCTGGATTAATAAACACTGATAAATTCCCTTTAAAACATAACATTGGAATAAAGCAAAGAACCATGTATTCATGCTAGAAATCTATCATTTTTATGCAATAGAAAGCTACTTTGTTTCTTTAGTGGAAGATGCAAAAGCACAAGCAAATTTTGTAAGTAAAAATGAACAAGAATGTAAGAAACCTTTCAATTTTGAAAGTACAGAAAATGAGTAATTATAGTGGACCAATTCTAAGATGTTACTCAGTAATTTTGACTTTACTTGGCTAAGGAAATAACTGTTTAACAACTAATACTGTGATTTTTTTAGATTGAATTGTTTTAAAAGGTTTCTCATTAACAATTATGAAAAATTAAGTGGTAATTATTCCACAACTATTTCGTATGAGCCACCAGAAAGTCATCTGATTAACTTCATATTTGACTAATCAAATTTCACATTTTTTTCTCATCACTGTTTCTGATTTTAAATACCTTAGAACCAAAACTTCAAGGAGATGTGCTGCTAATAGGAACTGTACAATAAGACTTCTTTGCAAATACAAATTTTGGAGTTGAGCTTACAGAAATTTCAGTAAAAATTGGTATATTTTAACATGTAGTTGAAACGCTACAAAATATACTTAATTCTAGATACTATCTCCTCCTAGTCAGTTTATCATAATCTTAATGCTGTTTTGTTCACTCACTTTTAAAAACATGATTAGCAGTTTCCTAAACAGAACAGAACATTTTGTGAATGACACAAATGTTTGGCTGAGATTTGGTGGTGGAACTACATTTACTATCCATGTGTAGCAAGTACTTTTCATATGCTTTCTGCCCACGCAACATACACACAATATTATGGATTCATAATAACCAAATTAATACTACCACTAATACACATTTTAAGCAGTACTGCAATCTGGAGGTTCATATAAGTATTTCTTTGCAACACAAAACGTGTGAAGTGTATTTGAAAATGAAGTTTAACTGTAATTTGCATTTAACCACTGGTTTTATCTTGCTAAAGAAGGATGTTTTGACACCATATGGAGCCAAAATAGAGGAGTCTGGAAACTAATTTGCTTCTACTGCTGGTTCAATGTCATAAGAATTTTAGTTATTAGAATATTTATAGTGCAGACAGTGCCTAAAATTAATCATAACTAAGCATGATTGTGGCCTGGCCTGATCTTGTTATAGCATGATTATTTCCTTACCTGGGCGGACAGAAAAAAATCACTATATTATGGAACCATGTTTTAATTGTGTAGTTACCCAATGTATCACTTTTTCTTCCCTGACTTCTGTGGAATGAACATACTACAGCACATGGATCATAATGATTAAACATGGTGATTTCTGTAGCATAGACGGGATCTAAAGTTATTACAAATGTCAGACTGGAACAAAAATAATTTATTCTCCTGCGTAATAGGTTCTCTACTATTAATGCTACAACATGGGGATGAAACTTAAGCTTGAAAAGATGGCTAATGCAAACAATAGACTCAAATAGTTTAAACTTTATTTACAAAAATGTTTCACAATTTATACATGTCAGTAAGTGCTTATCACTTAAAGAATGTACACTGAGGAAATGAGATCAGTTTTTATTGATGGCTTCTTGGCAGCTCCACACATTCTGTACTTTGGATCTAGACTGTCACTGTCTATACTTTGGATGTGTACTGTCACTAGTTCATATTCACCTGTTCCTTTGGTACAATTAGCCTGAAGAACTCCTTCTTAAGTGATTCACTAACAGGTCACCAGTCTGAGTGAGCTTTTTATTCCTCAGAATGCAAAGTATACATTTATCTCACTTAATTTTAGAATGATACTGTTTGTTGAAAGGAATAGGGTTATCCATAAAATCTGATTCACCCTGTTGTGCCTTTTAAGCATTATATGATCTTATATTCCTTGTATGTTACAGTACTTAGGCGGCAAGATGGTTTAGATGGATTCGGTGCTTTAATCATGAACTTCCATGTTTTACTGATTATAAAAACAAATCATTATTACCACTGGAATATAGGAGTTCAGATTTTTAAATAGGAATGCTACAGTATATAGCCAAAAATATTAATTTCTCATAATATAACTGAAGAGGAAGTGAGCAATTACCATGTCTTAAAAAAGAAGTCTTGTAACCAGTCTTTACAAACCTATATCCATTTGTAAAGATAAAACCTTGCATTTTAAATTAAGTTAAACGAATTCATTCAGCTGTTGCTTTCATCATACCAAAAAGTAGACGGATAATGGCAGGCAAAATGTAGGCAGAAAAAGAAAAATCATCACAAATTTCTAGCCACACATAAAAGCTATGTCATGCTTTATAGGAGTCCTTTTCCACTTTCATTTTCATGGAACAGTCAATCTTGAAGCAGAAATCTATACTGATAAGGTCTGTGCAGCCATTCAGCATTGCAAAGTTGTGTGTGTGTGTTTTTTTTAAGGGGGTGATTTTCTTTTAAAAAGCGGGTGCAGCAAATATGGCAAAAGAATTAATCTGTTGGTGAGTTAGGTAGACTCTGAAATGCACAACAGCATTGCCTAAAAAGGATGAAAATGGTGGAGCTAAAAAGCAATTTTGAAAAGCATTACCTGTCCTCTGGTCAAATTCATTGTCTCACTCATGCAAGTGGTCCTACTGGAATCAGTGAAAATTAAGCATACAAGGAAAGGAAACAAGATTTGGCCTAAGGATCTATCTTACAGTAATATTCTAAGCCATCAAGAAGCCATCATTCTATACACAGCTTTACCAAAAACTAACGGCCCTTTTATATACAGTACCACTCTTTGCTGAATGTTTATTTCCATCTAATTATTCTCTCTAACTAATTATAATTAAATACATTACTGTGGTGCAATAGTATAATTTTAAAATATTTTGGTAAAGAAATTAAATGTATAGTTTCAAAAAATTCTTAGAATGTCCGTGGCCACTGCTTACATACTAAGTGAAGTACAGCTTAAACACCATACATCTATAACATATTTCCATATAAATTACATGTAAACAGAATTTATATTTAAAGCACCATTTATGAAAAAGGAACATGTTTAAAACTGTTGCAGTAAAGTTGAAAGCCAAATTTGGTCACTCTATCACACATTCATCTTGGGTATCAAAAGGTAAATCTTAAAACTGATTGAACAAGCAAGCTTTCACACATTGCTCCTCATTTTCCTCGATAACAGAAACAACATGATAACCAAATTGTAAGGTGCATGAATGAAGGCCATTCCTGAAAAAGCTGCAAAATTCTGACAAATAGAAGACATTCATAAAAAGCATTTGAGAAAAAATATGCACACACATACAAACATGAACAGTCAGCTGTAACAGAGCTACTTGCACAGGGGTCATTTCAGATTCCAGGAATGCACCTTAGATACGTGGCACTGAAATTATGGCATCTCAATCTTTCCTCCCTCTTTTCTTCCACTCTCAAGACAGCTTGATAAACTAATTAAACAGGGAAGAGATAGCTGTTATTAGTAGTAGTGTCAAGGAAGAAATAGTGAGAGGCCACGGTAAGAAGAGGAACTCAAAAAGAAAAAAAAAAGAGAACAAAAGAGGTAGAGACAAGAAGAAACTGTTTAGACATGCTATGTCTCACTCACAGAAAGTACCATGTCCAGTAAAGCCAACTTTGGCATTCAGTGGAAAGAGTACAAAGAGGGAGCCAAGTCATCTGACCTAACGTAAGAAAACTGGAAAAAGATATAAACCTTCCTTTAATGATGATTTTCAAATAATGCTAAAGGTACTGAAAGTATAAAAATGGTAAAAGAGCTTAAATCATTAAGATAATTTGAGTGTAGCATTTATAATTACAAATATATTGAAGGTTTTTCTTTTCAACTGCCAAGACCTCATGGTTTTGTGTTTCTCCTGCAGAAATGATCCTATCACAAATACAAAAAACTGCAGAGCAGGAAGTTCTATGCTAGCTTCTAAGAGGTGATATACCATTAGTTCTTGCAGGAGAAACATAGAACCATGAACTCAGGTTCTAGAAGGTAAAAGACTGAATTAAAAATTTTTCATTTTAAAATGTGTTTATTGGTCATTTTAAAATTCATCCACATTTTCTCTTAATGATTTAAGAGCCTAACTTTTTGTATTTACTTTAAAATTATTATTAAATGGCATTTGAGTTCACTGATAAGAAAACTGCACTAATTTAGGTAATTTGTGCTGAATTCTCCAGGCTGCTGACATTTAATAAGAAAGAAAGGTAAATTATACTTGCCTCTTATTTGGGGCATTCAGCATATAGGCCCTGAGCCTACAAGGCACTTAAGAGTGTGTATAATTTTGCTCACTTGAATAATCTTCCTGAAATCACTGAACTACTCAAATGAGCGAAGTTTCACGTGTTGAAGTGTTTTGCAGCATCAGGGCCATAATTTCTAATTATGCAATATTTCTGTTATTTGCAGATCCCCTTTTAACTCTGACCTCCTTCTGTGGTAAGACAATACCATCTGTGGTAAGACAATATCCAGCTTCCACATGTGTCTGAAATAAATCCTGCCTGTACAGCATCCATACAAGAATATTATAATGGAGATTATGAGTGTTTTGACAAAAGAAAAAAACATTATGTTGTCATTTCTTTTCTTCTGTATTCAGGCAATTCCTAACAGTTTCCAAGGACATATTCATGGCTGCTTGGAGCATGTCTTCTTCACTCACTTCTTCGCCTCCTGCCAAAAGACAAACACGGACAAAATATTTATGTCTAGTTACTTCTGGAATTCAGCTATAAAAATTTAAACATTTTTCATATCACTTCTTGTCTCTTGTTTCTAATTGTTTATCATTCCATATTTTTCAGATCACTTTTGCTTTTTTTCCCGTACTGCAATCAAGTGATCATTTCAGACTTACTTTTCAATGGACTGTAATCATTCCATAAAAAGATAGCGTATAATAACGTGAAATAACGAATAATAAACTTTAGATCTTTGATATTTAATGTTTAAAGCCTCTGCTCCAGCTTAATGTATTTTTCATAAAACTTGAGAATAGACATTTAGAGAAAGATTTCTTTTCAGCACACATCCTGTTGTTGGTAATAAGTGCTACAGTGACCTATACCAATGAGTTACCATACTATACTCAAGTAGAAACAAAGAAAAGAAAGTAAATCTAGTACTTGTCTGGTCTAGTGGCAGTGCTGTGCACTCCCCAAGAAGGAGAGATCTACATTCAATCAGTAACTCTACAATCTTAGGCCAACAGGGCCTAAGAGTAGTGTGGAGATAATATAGTCCACTCCTGTGGGAAAGGTGGTCTCATATCACTCAAGAGTGACGCTTTTAGCCAACATAGCAGAACAGGCTCTCTAGGAGCTCTACTATGTCCTCCCAGCAAGAAAAATAGCAGCTATGTCATGCAGCCCCATCAGCAGTTGTTAGCCAAGGAAAATTTCGGGAACTCTTCTTCAGCAAAGAGAGCACACCAGGGAAAAACCTAAATTAGCATCTGTGTTGAAAATCATAGGGTAAATAAAACACTACCTGGATCTGTTCCTAGTGCATTTGAACTTGTAGTTGGCTTATCACGTATATCTGGGGTCTGGCCTTGCTGCTGTGACTGTTGCTGCTGTCTGAAATTACCAAAATAGTTGAAATTAGTGGAAAAACAAAAATAGCAGCAAATGTACATATAGCTCCAAATTTAAATTGACAAAGTCCATTTAAAGTTCTTATATCACCTTTATTTTCCCTTTTTCTAGGGTCCTTGTTCTGACAGCTCCCCATGGCAAATAAGTCATTTTTCATTCCTTGGAAAGCCAATGAGTGAGAAATATATGGATGGTGTTAGATACCATCATATGCCCTTGCACCCAAACCCCCTTAATTCCAATGTCTGGCATTCTCATCCACTCATACAGAGTCTAATTCCCTTACGACCTCATTTTTCCTTTCAGTTTCAATTTTCTTCCCTTCTCCTTCCTCACCAGGCGATCAAGATAGGGAGAAGGAAAAGCAACAGTAACAACAGAAGAGATGCAACTGTTTTAAAGTTTTGAAGCAGATGATGAATTGGTATTAAGAATCTACTTGCTCAGAGCTGTGGTTAGCAGAGAACAAGCTCTGCCAAACTTTTTGTTCAGAATGGCCAGGGTCCATTAAATGAAAATTATGTGACTCCCTGCATCTCTCTCTCACCTCTCAGGCACATACCTCCACTAGATATAGATAACGCACTCCACAAAAAAAGCCACACTCATTAAATCATGAAGAGAACTATAACATGACAGAGTCCTCATAATCCCAGAAGCAGGGCTCAATACAAGCACACTTACTTACCCTCTATAAAATAACGACAGTGTTATTTAACAACACTCATGAGACAATGTAAAATAGTATCTTTGTAGCTATCTACGTGTATGCATGCATGTGGCTGGAACTTTATCTACTGGCAAACAGTCCCTTTCTAACCAGTATCTCAAGTAATTAATTAGAAGATGCAGGATTTCCAGAATATGTGCATTACAAGGCCTTTAAAAAAAGGGGGGGGGGAAATAAGCTAAATCTGACCTAAATCTGCAAAAGAACATTATACTATCCTAAAAGAGAATTACTTCAACAAGCAAATTTAAGTTTCCACCAGATACTTTACTTTTCAAAATATGCCTGTCTTGTCCTTCGCAGCTCTTCTGAAGAAAGGGATTCAGATTGACTTGTGCCATATGACTGTGGTATATTCAGCGATACAGAATCTGAAAACTCACTTCGATGGCCTCCTAAGGTTAGAACATGGTATTTCATTATATCAATCAAGGAGAGAAATGTTAAAACTAACAAACCTCAATGAGCCTCCAAACCTCAATGAAGAAAAAATTGTTTATAAGACCATTATATTAAAAAATTTAATCTCTATTATTATAGACAAAAGTATTTAAACAATAGATCTGGCAAGGAGTGAATGGCTCAGGGAACAGAGAACTTCACCTGAAGATCAGTGTTTCAAATCTACCCAAGACAGTAGCCAATCAAAAAAAATCAATATTACCTAATGGTAACTCAGCTGTCTAAGTGAATAAGATGAACTCTCAATACATGTCCTAGTCATCAACTATCCACATCAAAACGAACTACATTTTAAAGGAGTCTCAAGAATAGGGCTAATGTTCACACTTAAGTATCCATTCATGCCTAGGAGGCAGACTTTCCAGAGGGCCTGAGAAACACTGGCAGGGAAAACGGCTACAGTACTTCACCCATGGACAGATTTCAGCTGTCAGATTTCACCTTTCACAAGTCCTCAACCAATCAAAGTGATTGCCAGACAAACACTGTAGTCTTTTAAGTAAGTCTTTACCTTGCATACTAAGTTGAATGGCTCTACGAAGATCAGCTTCTTCATCTTCCATATCAATTTCCTGTCTACTTAGAGCAAGGGCTCTTTGGAAATTCTCCTCGTCTTCATCTAACATGCCTGTTCCACCAAAGGGATGGTTAATGTCTAAAGCTTGTTCCAGGTCAGTTTTTTGCACCCTGAAGAATAGATAATTTCATTGCAGTCAGGCATAGATAACATTGAAATCTCATAATAAGAATAATACTTTGCATTGATTTAGCTCTGCATTTTCAAGGTACTGTAAAAACATTCTTTTCTTCACAATACACCTCTGGGGCAATTAAATACTTTCCCCATTTTACAAACGAAAAACAGAAGTACAAAAGAAATTAAATGATTTGCCCATGATCACAGTGAAGGGCAGAACTCAGAAGTTTGTAGTTCCCAGTCCCATGCTCAATCAACTAGGCTATACTGCCCCCACAAGATCGCCGTTTTTACCTATTGCAGAACCACGGAAGTTGTACCTTCTGTACACCAAGAGAAAGAAACATTTATGAAGTAATTGCTTTGAAAATTGAAAGATCTCTTAAACCTGATAATAACCAATACAATTTAATCATGATAAAATGCAATAAAACTATACCAGGTTGACTAGAGTATTTTAAAATGTTTTAACATTTGGAAACATTTAAGGATTCATGTTATAGTTTTAGGATAAATCAGAATATAGGAGCTTTACAATTCATAGAAATTATAATAGTATATATAATGCATTAAACACTACTTCGTAAGTTTACTTAGAAATAAGTGCCTTGGTTGTAGACAACAGCCACTAAAAGCAATTATTACAAAATAAATCTGTATTTACCTTACCTCTGATCTCGTGATTGGGCAGTCTCTTCCCCAATCAGTTTTGGTCGCTGCGTCTGCTGTACCTGAATCATTTGCAGTAGCTGGTCAGCCTCGCAATCTGGCAGGTCACCCTTTACAACAAATATAGAATAACCTGAGGTAATAAAACCAGAAACACTAAGCATAAGGTGTGTGGGTTATTAAATACCCCAAACTAAATATACCATGAAATTAAAAAAAGATATATAATAGATTACCAGCAATATAATACAATATAATTCAATATTAGGCTTTGCCTCTCATTAGAAGGACTGTACAGGTTATTTCACTGATTCAGTCACAAAACTGATGTAGGTAGACTGGATATAAACACACTTATAAATAAAGTTTAATTATCCAATTTTAATCACCTTTCAAGTAATGAGGTTTAACGTTTGCAAACTGGCATTACCTTCCTGTTGTAACTGAGCCAAGAAAAGTGCAAGGTATGTATCTGATATTAGTTCTGGACCCATCAGGAGAGAGTTCAAGTTAAACCACTGTAATTTGAAAAAAAAAGATTTGAGAGAAAAAAAATTAGCATTGGATTTAAATGGAAGTCCATTTTTGGACAATCAGATTATTTTCCATGATGAAATATCTGATTTGTAAACTAATCATGTGAAACACCAAAAATTCCTTTAAAGAACAAAAGCATGACAACATAAGTATTGCTGCCTGCCACCCTTTAAACTGTCCTCAGCTGATGCAAACTCTGACACTTACAGAGAAATTTATGTAACTTCAGGCTCCCTGCCTACTAATATCAGGAGAGCTTAAAGGGCAGGAAAGGGGACAAATCTTTTGTCATGGTTTCCGCTGTTACTTTGTGATACTGTTTACTCTGGTTTGAAATATTTGTTCTTGGAGATTGTCATTCGATCTACTGGGTTTTTTTCTTTCTGTCACTCCATCAGAGATTCATATTTTTAGTGGAGGTTGGACATAATCCCTATTTCAAGGGATGGCCAAGGAAACAGAGGAATATTTTCTGTTAAGAATATGCATAACAATGCTGTCTTTAATAGCTGTTACCTATGGTTAAAGCAATCATTTTTAGAGTAACTGTTTTCTCTGCATGTATTTTAAAGATAATTACTATATCAACCAAGAGAAATTAAATTCAAATTCACTTGGAAAGTTCTTATTATCTATGTCACAAACACAGCTTATATTAGAGGAGGTAAGACAGGATGTAAAAATGTGCCTGTATAAATCACCACACACACAAATACTCTGAGAGACCAATCAGTCATTAATAATAATTCTGGTAATAATTGAAGGTGTACCCATCTTGCAGGGAGATTGATATTATAGAGGAATTAAAACTATCAGATATAGCTCTTGATAATATCTTGCAATAAATGCAAGTGCTTGAAGAAATATTCTTTACAACACCCTTCCATTGTGCAAAAATTGTGACCTTGCAGAACCATTTCAGATGGCAAGAGAATTCACTTTCCATTCCATACAATTCTTGGCCAATCTGCTGAAACTGCTACCAAGAGTGCTAATTAACATATAAGTATATTCTCTGTGATAGAGGTGAATGTCCACTCAAAGCTGAAATGAGACTATTAACTCATTGCAGAGGCTACTGAATCACCCAGTTTAGGCCCAATCCTGCAAAAAATTTAAACACATTTAAATTAAATCAATGGACTCCTCATGTCCTTGAAGTAGAGCACGTGTGTGTTTGCAGTACTGGGGTCTTGATTACTGTTCACCAGAAATTGAGTCATCAAATGGTTCCATATCATACTACCAACATTCTACCTATTGACTCCATAAAATTCCCTTAAAAAAAAAAATCCAACCCAAAAATGGTGTGTGGGCCAAAGGTGTGGGGGGGGGAGTTAAAAAGGTACGGTATTGATGTATGTACACAAAGAGTTGGGCTTTCAAAATAAAATAGACAGAACAGTTTTACTTTATAGTAGAACAGACAGAGATGAAACAGCCAAATTAATAAATGTTCCCTTCATTGAGCTAATCTATTTTGTCTTCATCTAGGGATCAACTCGTAAAATGAATCCTCCTTCTGTAATTCTCTCTAAATAGACACCTAGGAGTGTCTTATTGTGATTACAAACTATGTAACATTTAAAAAATGAACAGTTGCAAAAAAATTTGAACTACATACATATTTAGCCTGAAATACTCTCCCCATCAGATAACAGTTTTAAAGTGAACACTAATGCCCCTTCAACATAAAACATAAAAAAGCTTACAGAATGAATATAATTATTTTTAAATTAATCCAGAATGTAAGGCTTGTAATGTATTTCCCAGTTTCACCTCTCTTGCTGCCAGATATCATTTCCACTTGACGTAAACCACAATGTAGTAGATCTCTGAAATTTTTATTGGCCTGAAAAATCATTACTAGCATAAGGTATCACTTGCAGCCAAACCACTTGCAGCTTTAATTTTTAACAAAAAGGCTTTATCAGGAATGTTGTATGCATTCAATGAGCTTTTGCAGTGGAAAATAAAAAGCTTCAATGCCGTATTAAGGGCAGTGGCCTGGTTAGTGTCATCCATAAAAAGGTTACTAATTTTTTCTCTTCTGGATATCAGCATGGCTGTAGCTTCCAAAAACCTTATTCATGGCTAAGTGAGCTCCTTTCCACTACTGTAGATGTTTTTAAATGCTTTCTTCAGAAGTGTTTTATACTTTTAAAAAATGTAGTTGAGTTATATGAAGAATTATAGAATGTTATCTAAAAAGAGACAACTTTAATTAATTATTGAAGTGTATTGTATGTGTGTGTGTTAAAAAGACCCAACTTTTTGACCTATATTGACTGTCTGGTTATGAACACTCCGTACATGCACACCATCCTTTATCTTTAGCAATATATTTTACTATTTCTAATTCCATACTTCCAAAACTGTGTAAAAAGCTGTGTTCCTACTTTTTCCCACTACAATCCGTACTAATACTTCTCCAATATTGGCAGGTATAAATATTCTAAGTTCTAATGAGTTAATCACATTTCACATATGCACATTAGCCATTTTTAGATGCACAGAGTCTACCTGCAATTTTTTACAGTACTGCAAAAACAAAACAAAAATATTGACCTTCAGTACCCTTTTAAGATGTATAATGATGACATCAAACTTTTTTCAAAAGTATGATTTTCTGGTTGTTTGTTATATTAAGTTCTCTCTCTTTTCTGAAGAGCCTGAACAAGGTCTTTTTGGACAAATAGTGACGTCACATAAAGCTGCAACTTGAGCTGCAGTTCTTGCTTCCTATAACTGAGGACAGCATGCAGATTCTTAGAGGATTTGATCCAAAGTCCTTCCTTAGGCCAACATTCATGCCAAGCTGCTTGGCAGCATTATGATATAAATAAGCATTTACCCAACCTATTTATTTGGAATAGTCTAAAACAAATTTCAATCCAGACCTTCAAAGATTAAAGACTAGCACATGGTCTCATTGCAACCATTCTTTCCACCCCCAGCCTGAAGTCAACTTTTAAATAAAAAAAGACAAGGTCACCTGTTTTCCTAACTTTCGAACTGTAAACCAGTGTTCCTTATAATTACAAATAAATGATCTTTCATTTCTGTAAAAAGAAAAACACAAGGTATACATAAAATTAAATTCTCTAATATTGGCGCTCATACTAACTTTTAAGTTCGTTGTTATCACTAATTTATATATAAATGACAATATTTTGACAATACAATGTAACTACTGGTGCTACAGAGCTTTTAAAATATTTTTATTATAATTCATAATATTTTAAAGTGTTCTTTTTAATCATGTACTGAAATCTATATAAACCTAACCATGTCATAAAGAGTATATGACATCATATACAACTCAATCAGCATACTGTGATGCCACAGATACTGAGATGTCATGAAGGCTCAGAAGACAGGTCATATAAATCCCCAAAATATGAAAAATAAAAGGCTGAGGGGATAAAAAAGGGAAACATCAAAATGTAACAGAGCTTGAAATAGTAATTTTTAAAGAAACTAAGTAATCACAGATTTTCAGCGTTATTTTTCTGTAAAATGAAAGCAGGGTGCTAAAAAGAAAGTCTTACATAGGGTCGATCCCGAGCCTCTGATACTCTGGGCTGTTGAAGAGGATTAGTTCTAAACCCCAAACTTTCAAGGCATTGCTTATAACCTGTCAAAAAATAGTACTTTTCATGAGACAAACCAGTCAAGTCCAAATTTAAGCAATGCAACCATTTTAACCACCATGAACAATTATATTGTTTTCATAAAGCTGTGCTTTTAAGAAGTTGATATAAAAAGGAAACCTCGGGATCATAATATTCAAAATGCAACCTTCATGAATCTACCATCACCACACAACATAGATAGCATATACAAAAGTGAATTACAAAACTACAGTTTGACAGAGAGGTTTTCACAAAGCACAACTCCTTGATTAAGTTATAGCCTTATATCCAACTGTATGCATATTACCTTCTTACTTTCACTTCAAAACTATGTTTTAAAAGCTATTTGGCAGTCATTGTTGTAATATAAGAAACAATACTTAGGTCTACATATTTAGGGATCTACTACCATCCTTTCTGAAGACACCCATTAAGGCTTTTAACTCGAATATGTCCCTTTAAACTTTACTACACTACAAATTAGAAGTCCCCTGATTCCCTTATAACTTATGTAGACCTGAGCATCAAGGCTTACCAAAAATCCTAGACTCCAATTAGGGATCTCCCTAATATTTGGGAAATTTCTAACTCATTTGAAACACTATTCAGTAAGTTTGAAATCTATGGATGGAATCTAACCTCTTTAACACTATTCATTTAAAGCTGTTTGGGATAAAGGTGTGGGGAGTTTAACAATTCATCCTCACCACAGCCAGTCAACAGTGTAGCAAGTGAGCAAAGCTATGGGAGAGCAAGAAAGTAAAAACAAAGTAGGAAGCAACTTTTATCATCTTCAAGGGCACTGGAGCACAATTAGGAAGAAAGGAATTGCCATGCTGGCAATGGCAGAAAGTATGTTTAAGAAATGAGACTGGGAAGTAAAATGAGCAAACGAAAAGAGAGCCCTGTGCATATACAAAACAGAGAAATAAGGACAGAAGCTCACATGAGAGTATGGAAGAAATACTGATAAACATACATAGGGGCCACAAGCAGAGAAACAAAAGGTGCAGGATCCAATATAGGTAAAAGCTATAAATTTGGGATCCAATATAGGTAAAAGCTATAAATTTGGTTTCTATTACAGATATTTAAAAGATTAAATATATATGAAGTAAGCTCCCTTTTTAAAAATAAACATTTTTCCAAATAGCTCTAATGTTTCAGAAGTGTGTATAAAGCCTTTGGAACACAGATTCTGCAGATCACTTTGTAAGACAAGGACACTTTCATGGAACCAGAATCACCAGGAAGGCCTCTGTAGTCTATAATCTGAAAACCGATGTTCTAAAAAGCCAGAACTCTCCTGCATTAATCCTACACACTAGAAATTGGAGAATTAAAGTGTTATCAAAATTCTTTTCAAGAAAAAAAAATGTAATCAACTGCACTGGTTGTAAGAAATTGTTCTGACCACAGATTCACGCTTACTTGAATAGAGAAGAAGCCACTGTCATCCATATTTCCAGAAGGCTGCTGTTCAAAGTGGGGTGGAGGAGAAAAAGAAAAAGTTGTGATCAGCACACACTTCTAAAAAGATTTCTGAGAAATCAAGTGTAAAATAATTACATCTGTATACACCTTCAGCAGAGATTCAGTACACTCATTCTGAAAATGACTACTTATCCTACCCAAAATACACTTACTATTAGTGAAATAATTCAAGCCTTTAAATTAGCAACACCTAGCGCTCAAAACAGACTGGACATTAAAATTTCTGTATTCTGTTCCCTTCTGTGCCACTGGCTTATTATATGATCTCAGGCAAATCCCATATCCTTCTCTCCTACTTGTAAAATGGAGATAATATCTCTCTCATAGACAATCTGTGATACTTCAATAGTGAATTAATGTTTCTAAATGCCAATTTGAGGTACTTTGATGAAAGACTATAAAATAGAAAAGCATTATCACTTGAAAATGGAGCTTCCATAACAAAGCACGAATGACAAATCTGTCAAACAAAAAATTATGTTTCAAAGAATCAAACAGATATCAAGTAATCTAATACGTTTAAAATGATTGTTACCTGTAAAAATGTTCTGTACTCTTCACTAGAAACTCCTCCCTCTGCCATTCTCATTCTCTCTTCCTCATCTAGCTGCTGTGCAATAGAAGATAACTCCACGGGGCTAAAATATTCCCCTTGTAGTAAGTTATTCAGACAGTGTTGAGCACATAATGAGCCTTCTTGCTAAAATGGTAAAGGAACAAAAAATACACAAGAATTTTAATTTTTTTATACTGTCATTGCTTCAATCATTTATGTTTGCCAATGTAATATATCTACAAGTTTTCCTTCAGTGCATTACTTGTCTGGCTTCAGAACACAAAAAAGATCATCTCTGACACATGCACACAAACGCCGCTTTATTTCACAAGAAATATAAATATTTTTGTCTGTAAGTTTACTTTTAATTTAGAAGGTAATTTAAGAATTGGCCAGTGACAGAAATCTGCAGACTGATCAAGTCACAGAGGACTCCCACTATTGTTGCAAGCCACAGCAGCTAAGGACTCCATTCTCTCCCAGGCAGCCTTCACATGTAACTCCCATTCTCCATACCAGATGCACTTGTCCCATATAAACCTCCCTCTTCTTTTCCTTCCACAACAGTGCCATGTGCCCCATGTGGCTCCCCCCATCATGAATATACAAAAGTAGGCCATGAAGACTTTGCAAGTGTGGTTCAAATTGATACATCTGTTACGTACAGAGAGAGGTATACACCTCCAAATATGCACATGTATATAGTATGTGTTTTCTAACGTAAACAGATATGCATATTTTTGAATTTTTTACCTTAAGAACTTCAATATGCATGCACTCTCAAAAATATGAAAGGAATTCTCACTTATTAGACACTCTTGGAAAAGTTATTTTTGAAGTTTTTCACAAGTGGAGTGCCCAAGGGGTCAGTCCTGGGGCCAGTTTTGTTCAACATCTTCATTAATGATCTGGAAGAGGGGGTAGATTGCACCCTCAGCAAGTTTGCAGATGACACTAAGCTAAGGGGGAGTGGTAGATACCCTGGAAGGGAAGGACAGGATACAGAAGGACCTAAACAAATTGGAGGATTGGGCCAAAAGAAATCTGATGAGGTTCAACAAGGACAAGTGCAGAATCTTGCACTTAGGATGGAAGAATCCCATGCACAACTACAGACTGGGGACCGATAAGCTAGGCAGCCGTTCTGCAGAAAAGGATCTGGGCGTTACAGTGGATAAGAAGCTGGATATGAGTCAGCAGTGTGTCTTGGTTGCCAAGAAGGCTAATGGCATATTGGGCTGCATTAGTAAGAGCATTGCCAGCAGATTGTGGGAAGTGATTATTCCCCTCTATTCGGCACTGGTGAGGCCGCATTTGGAGTAATGTGTCCAGTTTTGCGCCACCCACTACAAAAAGGATGTGGACAAGTTGGAGAGAGTCCAGTGGAGGGCAACAAAAATGATTAGAGGGCTGGAGCACAAGGCTTATGAGGAGAGGCTGAAAGAACTAGGCCTGTTTAGTCTGCAGAAGAGAAGAATGAGGGGCGATTTGATAGCAGCCTTTAACTACCTGAAAGGGGGTTCCAGGGAGGATGGAGCTAGGCTGTTTTCAGTGGTGGCAGATGACAGAACAAGGAGCAACGGTATCAAGTTGCAGTGGGGGAGGTCTAGGTTGGACATTAGGAAAAAGTTTTTCACTAGGAGGTTGGTGAAGCATTGGAATGGGTTACCTAGGGAGGTGATGGCATCTCCATCTTTAGAGGTTTTTAAGCTGAGGCTTGACAAAACCCTCGCCGGGATGATTTAGCTGAGCATAGTCCTGCTTTGGACAGGGGGTTGGACTAGATGATCTCCTGAGGTCCCTTCCAACTAATATTCTATGATTCTAAGTTTCTATGTGAATCAGATTTGAAATATAAGCCAAAAAAGCATGAATAAAATCTCTGAAAGAGAATGATAGGTACATTTTTAAACCCCCACCTCAATGAAAGTCCTCATGGGATTTGCCCCAAACATTTTTACCCTAACATGATATATAGTATGCAAACTTTCAGGTGTTCTGAGGTTTTTCTTTGGAGACATTAAGGATGAGTTGAGGGGTAGGGATGGGAAAAAAAGAAAATTAGGCTCATAATTTATAACAGAAAATAGTTTTAACCTTAAACATGGAGAGAGAGAGAGAGAGAGCATTCTTTCATAATTAGGAGCCTCCTCATTCAACTTTGTCCTGACATATATTTGTGCTTTGGTCATTCATTCTTTAGCGCTTTCAACATTTTACCCTAGAGCAGAACTTCATGGCTTTTAGGGCCTGGAGCTTGCCCCTCTTAGACATCTGCCATCCCTACTTACTTTTAAAAGTGACACAGCATTTTATATCTTTAAGGTATCCTTACCTACCTTTTAAAATTATATTATTTTCTTTTGCAAGCGTGGTTTTACGTTTAAGAATTTGATGTGTGTATTAAAGTACTTTAACTGTAAATACCTAAGCAGTATTCTGAATACACTGGAAGGAAATGGGGGCACTATCAATTAACTGAAATTTAGATCTTTATTAAAAATGTTGTCACAGACACACTTGCTTACATTTTTCCCCAGTGAAGGTAATTAAAATTGAGGATGTGGTAAATAATGAAAAGGACAGGTCACTGATTCAGAGCAATTTAGATTGCTTGGTAAACTGGGCAAAAGCAAACAATATGCATTTGAATACAGCTAAATGTAAATGCATACATCTGGGAACAAAGAATGTAGACCATACTTGCAGGATTTGGAACCCTATCCGGCAAAGAAGTGAATGAAAAAGATTTGGATATCATAGTGGATAATCAGATGAACATGAGCTCCAAGTAGGACACTGTGGCCAAAAGAACTATTGTGATCCAGGGACGCATAAACAAGGGAGCCTCGAATAGGAGCAGAGAAGTTATTTTACCTCTGTATTTGGCACTGGCATGACTGCTACTGGAATATTGCGCCCAGTTTTTATGCCCACAATTCAAGAACAATGTAATAAATTAGAATGGATTTAGAGAAGAGCCTCGAGAATGAGTAAAGGATTAGAAAACATGCCTATAGTGACAGACTCAAGGAGCTCAATCCATTTATCTTAACAAAAAGAAGGTAAATAGGTGACTTGCTGACAGTCTGTACATAGCTACAGAGGGAGCAAATATTTAATGATGGATCTTAAGTATACTAGTCTAAAGATATGACACAATCCACTGGCTGGAATTTGAAGCTAGACAAGTTCAGACTGGAAATAAGGCATACAATTTTAATGTGGAATGTAATTAAACATTGGAACAATTCTCTAAGGGTTGTGGTAGATTCGCCATCACTGATCATTTTTAAGTCAATGGTGGATGTTTTTCCAACAGATACATTCCAGGAATTATTTTGGAGAAGTTCTATGGCTTGTACTATACAAGAGTTCGGACTACATTATCGCAATGGTCCCTTTTGGCTTTAGGATCTGTGAAAATAATTATTACAACAGAATAAAATATATGTTGATTACTGCTTAAAATGTGTAACTAATCTGACTACTAAATTGTCAAAGAGCAAGTATGTTTCCACATACGTATACACATTTCCCATACTGTATGCTGATGAAAAATAATTGCAGTTTACATCAATTACACAATCAGTGGCAACTATTTTGTAACTTTAATGGGCAGAGTATAAGAAGATCAATCTAGCTTCAGCAGAATTACTTCTACCACTCCAATCCTATGAAGCTATCTTTCCATAATAACTTATTCTAAAATAAAAAAGATGGATTTTGTTTGTTTTTTAAATTCCCCTTCCACACATGGCAGCTTAAGTTAGATAAGAACTAGTTTGGTTTGGATTAGCTACTGCATCACTTGGTAATTAGAGCAACCTACATTTAGAAAGGGACATTTACTAAGAATGACTGAAAAACTGTTATTGGTAATACAGATTGTTAAAGCAACTGAGTTACACAATGCACATAAACAAGACTTTAGAATGTGATGGTGCAGTAAAGAGATTATTAGAAGTTTGGAGGCAATCATGAGCAAGAGAAGTACTTGTCATCTGAAACAAAATATTCAGAACTCAAACTGCTTTACATTTTCAGAAGCACTGTACAGACATTAAATAAATGTTCACAACACCCACTTTGAAGTAGTTATAATCTCCCCTCTGTAGGTGCAGAAATTGAGGCAGAGAGAGGTTGTGATGAGCAGCAGCTCAGCAAGACAGTAGCAGAAGTCAGGGAATGAAGCCCATGACTCCTGCTTCCCATCTTTATGCTCATTTCTCAGCTAGGCCATGCTATTTTTGCCAAGCGAGCAAAAACTTCACTGTGCATCATCACATTTATCTGTAAAGGACCAAGAAAAAAAACCAGGAAATAAAACTCACCATGACAAAAAGCTGCTATAAAAAGGAAGTAGTATTGAGACATATTTGTGACCATGTTTGGAGCTTTATAGACCTATTTCTCCAGCTATTTTTTAAAAACCACTCAGCTGCTAAGGACCTCAATATTGGCAAGTTAAGCCAGCAGACTTCCCAGTGAAATCAGTTTCCCTGTCGGGGGGGGGGGATTTCTTCTAAGATATATTCAGTTGAACTATCATTTCCCCCGTCCACTGGAAACGAACCTTATCAGCGCTAAGATGCTATAGTCGGGGGCAATAGGATGTGAAGATCTAGGCGGTCAGAGAATGTAGTCTGGGGGTCGTTTTTCTAAGAGCTTTAAAAGATCATTTCAGGCATTACCCTACTTCGACTCATCTATGGGATGGAGGAAACTCACCATCCCCGCCCCGCCTCAGGTTACCACCCGCCAACACCCACAGGTTACTACCCCTTCCCCTCCCCAGGCCTCTGAAATACCCTCCCATCACCCCATCCCCACCCCGGCTCTCCCGCGCCCCGCACCATGGCCCCTCGCTCAGCCAAGAGCGCCGCCTCCCCCCGGCCCCGCCGGCCGCTCACCCTCTCGTGGAAGATGGCCTCCATGTTTATTTGTCCCCAAAGCCAGTCGCCTCCGCCTCACGTGACCACAGCCCAACCCCGCAACAGCCAATCATCGCAGTTGCCCTACACCCCCCCTCGCCCTCTGCCTACCACGTGATCTTACTCCGCCCAATAAACCGCGCCTCTCTACCGCCGTGACTGTCATGTGATCACAACACCCGCGCTGGCGTCTGGGCGGGGGAGTGGGAGGGAGAAGCGGCCTCAGGATTCGCCCGTTTGGCGCTGCCGGGCGCCCCCTTCTGCGTCCGGGGGAGGGCCGGGCCCGGGCCCTGCAGAGCCGCAGGCCCGGGCTCCCAGGTCTGCTGTGGCCGGCACTCCTTACAGGCCCGCGGTTAGCCTTGCGGGCCGCGCGCGCCTGCTGGCGGCTGGATTATCCCCCCTCCTGGTATTTGGAAGGGGCGGAGCTGCGCTTTGTGAGCAGCAAGGTCTGTTCTATGCCGACGCGGGCCAGGCCCTTCCGAACGCGTCCGGTTCAGCGTGGTGATAAATAATAATGAAATCCTGGTTAGCCCCAGCTGTCTCAATGCCCACGTGTTATTCCACACTAACTCCTCCAGACGTGAATGTGATTCACGTTCAAGGCAGATTATCCCCCTTCCCAGAACCGGCCATTTAACTGAAACGAAGACTTCCCTGGTAGATGCAGGGCATTTTAATGAAATAAAGTGGAAAGTAGCCTCCCTCGTAGGTAAGCCCTGTCAGCCCGAGTGAATTTTGAAGAACGTTTTCCACTATCTCCTGCTTAGGGCAATGGGTGTCATTCAAAAACCCATGACTAGGGCTGTTTTACATTTTTTTTAAGTAACTCGAATCAAGTGTCTGGTGACCTAAAGCTGTCTCTTTCAGTGTCTGCTTCACCCCCCCCCTTCATTTCAACCACGATAAGGGAGGATGCAAATGAAAAGGGATAAACAAAGTGGATGAGTAGGTACTATTGATAGCATTAGCAACTCATTACCAATGAGTGGAGTTATAGGCAACAACTGCTGACAGACACACTACTACATAAAACATTAGCATTGAAGGCCATGGAGGAAAAAAGAAGGAAGCATAGGACAGAGAAACTGGAGGGCTAGGGCTCCAGCAAAAGGAGGATAGGAGAAGAACAGAGACCAAAAAGGAAAAGAAAATAGACAGCAATGTGATCTTTCCCCCTCAGGAAGGTACAGCTCCTCTTTCAGAAACTTACTAGAACTGAACAAATCTAATCATGCTTATCCTCACTAAATTGGATGACAAGGGAGAAATAATCACACAACAAAGAAAAAAGTCACCTGTTTTGACTTATGGCTGTAGCACCCATCACTTTAATATGTGAACACTAAGGTACTCAGATACTAGGCTGATGGGCATGGCCCAAACCCATTAACTGATCAGTTTTAGGATGAACTATAGCTAGTGCATGTAATTTATGCTACAATCCACCAGAGCACTGTTTAGGTAGATGACCTTTCTAGAGTACAGAAAAATGGCTCTTCCAAAGCAGCAAAAGTGCAAGTACTAACTCCAATGCATGACTAAAAAGTCTCATTTCCAGTGCTCTGTATATCATTCTAAATTCAGCACCACAGAGATCTGGGTGTAAGTTAACACTGATGCCAACACTCATTGAAACCCACTGAGGATTGTAGAACTGCAATTGCTGGAGAAACCATAGGCTTTTCACAGTAGTCAGTCTGGGAGGCATTGAATCCATATGCAGATTTATGAAAAGCTGCTGGTTTGAGGGGTGATTCTTTCCTGTTCTGCAGGACAGCAATCAATGTGAGAAAAATCAGTCAAACTCCATGACTGAAGTCAGGGCTATGTTTTAGCACATCTATACAACATCAGAATCAAAGGTCAAGAAAGCAGCTGGAACCCCTCCTCGACTGCCAAACATTTCCCTAATACAGGGAATTCCTTGTACAGCACAGGATTATTAATTATTTGTATTGGAGTAGCACCTAGGAGGTCCATCATGGACCAGGATCCTGTTAAGCTAGGCACTGTACAAACAGAGTAAAAAATCCCTGTCCCTGGCTCTAGACTCAGACTCATAGATCAGAAGGGACCAATATGATCATCTAGTCTGACCTCCTGCACAAGGCAGGCCACAAAACCCTACCCATACACATTTATAACAACCCCGAACCCATGACTGAGTTATTGAAATCCTCAAAAGTGAGATTTGAAGACCTCAAGCTGCAGGGAATCGATCAGCAAGCGACCCATGCCCCACGCTGCGGAGGAAGGCGAAAAACCTCTGGGGCCTCTGCCAATCCGCCCCGGAGGAAAATTCCTTCCTGACCCCAAATATGGCAATCAGCTAAACCCCGAGCATGTGGGCAAGACTCACCAGCCAACACCCAAAAAGGAATTCTCTGCAGTAACTCAGTTCCCATCCCATCCAACATTCCCACAGACCATTGAGCAGACTTATCTGCCGATAATCCAAATCAATTGCTCAAATTAAACTATCCCATCATAACATCCCCTCCATATACTTATCAAGCTTAGTCTTAAAGCCAGATAAGTCATTTGCCCCCACTACTTCCCTCGGAAGGCTGTTCCAGAACTTCACTCCCCTAATGGTTAGAAACCTTCGTCTAATTTCAAGTCTAAATTTCCTAATATCCAATTTGTACCCATTCGTCCTCGTACCTATATTAGTACTAAACTTAAATAATTCCTCTCCCTCCTTAACGTTAATCCCCCTGATATATTTATATAGAGCAAGCATATCCCCCTGGAGCCTTCTTTTGGCCAGGCTAAACAAGCCAAGTTCTTTGAGTCTCCTTTCATAAGGCAGATTTTCCATTCCTCGAATCATCCTAGTAGCCCGTCTCTGAACCTGTTCCATGCCCATGTTCCCACCTCTCACAGACCTTGGTGTGGAGAATGGGCTGCGGCATAGCCTATAAATGGTTTCTGAAAATTGCCATAAGTTACAGCAGTTAGAGAGACTGCTCCATCTTATTTTGGGTGCATTGCAGATACCTAGTCCCACCCAGAATTTGCAACATGCCATAGGATAAAAGTACCTGCTCAGGCCCTGGCTGCACCCTCTTAACTGCTCAGAATCACACACTCTGTTATTACTAAAACATTTTTTTTTTAAACCAACCCTCCCCCCCAATTTCCAGTTCACTGTTAGAGCTGTTCTATTTTTTTTGCATTTCATTCAATTGCAATACAGAAAGACTGGTCAGTTTCATTATTGTTACTTTCTGATTCTCATGCACTAACACCAGGCTCCTGTTTGAATTGTAAACATTGCAGGGAAATGTTAAGCTTCAAAATTGTTTTAATGGGAGTTTTTTTTAAAATGGCACAGAAACATTTATACCAATCAATTTTTTGTTTAATTTTTAGTAACACACTCTTACATTTTGGGCTTAAATCAACTAGAATGTACCTTTTTAAGGTTGAGCCTTTTTGACATACATGAGAAGTTTCAAAGACAAAAGATTCATAACCTTGGAGGTTTTTTTGTTCTTTTGTTTTAAACATGAGTGCTTTTTATATTGTTTTTCTGTTTATTCTGTAAGTTTTTCTCCTAGGAACAAGACATTTTGGAAAAAACATTTCTGAACAGGATATGTATTAATCATATGACTAATCTGTCCTTCAAAATGGAAACAGAGCAGGGAATTAAATTGGCAAAGCTAAATCACACATGGCTCTTCTCAGTGACTTTATATTTTTAACACTAGGAACGAAGTATATCAAGAGCAAAAACATGGTTCATGTTCCATGGATGACAGTAAAAAAAAGACATCATCCACTTGTTATATAAGCTGTATTAATTACATGTAAGCATTTCACAGACAGCCTTTATTTCCAGGTAACTTCTTCATTGGGTTTCAAGTCCCTGTGTGGAGGGGAAAAAGAAGAACAGTAAAATTAGGTAATGCACAGGACTTTTGCAGACTGTAATCTACATAGCTATTTTATAACAGATCTTGATTTCTAGATCAACTTTTAAGAACAATTAATATCCCTGACTTATCTCATAACTGTTAATCAAAAACTATCATTTGGACAACTGGTCTTCCCCTTACTCCCCCAAGTGTCATATGTTTTAGAGAACTCTTCTTAAGGGTTAGGATCATTTTTTCTGTTTACTTTCTTTATTAAACACTTGACTCCCTTCCACTTTAGGTCCCATCCCTCCCACAATGAGTCCTGCAGCAGATCTTCATTGGGCTCCATGCCAGGGGCCACTTGACTAAAATGGGGCTCTATGCCAGGGGCCACTTGGAGTGGAGCTCATTGGATGATTGTGGCCTTTGTAATCATGTGTGGTTAATGAGGGCTTGAAGCAGATATTTTAGGAGCCTGATTGATTTTTTTTTAATCTATAAAATGGCTAAAAGGGTTGCTAAAGAGTAACTGAACAAGATGCATCTTCAGCACTCTCTGTCCCTTTTAATCTGGAAACAAATGATGGAATTAGGAGCCATCCCTTATGTATGTGTCATTCCCAATGAAGTCAAGGGGTCTTCAGTACCAGGCAAATTGTTTGAAACTATAGTAAAGAACAGAATCATCAGAACATAGATGAGCACTCTATGTTGGAAGAGTGAGCATGGCTTTTCTAAAGGGAAATTATGCCTCATCAATCTATTAGAATTCTTTGAGGACAAAGGTGATCTAGTTGATATAGTGTACTAGGACTTTAAGAAAGCCATGGATAATGTCCCAAACCAAAGGCTCTTAAGCAAAGTCAGCAGTCATGGGATAAGAAAGAAGGTCCTCTCACGGATCAGTAATTGATTAAAAGATAGGAAACAAAGGGTAGGAATAAATGGTCAGTTTTCCCAATGAAAAGAGATAAAAAGCAGGGTCTTTGAAGGGTCTGTACTAGGACTTGTGCTGTTGATTATGTTCATAAAAGATCTGAAAAAGGAGTGAACAGTGAAGTGGCAAAATTTGCAATTGATATAGAATTACTCAGGATAGTTAAGTCCAAAGCTGACTGTGAAGAGTTACAAATGGATCTCACTAAACTGAATGGTGGGCAACAAAATGCCAGATAAAATTCATTGTTGATAAGCACAAACTAATGCATACTTTGGAAAACATAAGTCCAACTATACATGCAAAGTGATGGGGTCTAAATTAGCTGTCACCACCCACAAAGATCTTGGAACCATTACAGATAGTGCTCTGAAAACATCTACTCAATGTGCAGTGGCAGTCAAAAAAGCTAACAGAATGTTAGGAATCATTAGGAAAGGGATAGATAATAAGACAGAAATATCATAATGCCACTATATAAATTGATGGTATGCTCACACCTTGAAAACTGTATGCAGTTCTGGACGCCCCATCTCAAAAAAGATACATTAGAATTGAAAAAGGTATAGAGAAGGACAACAAGAATGATTAAGGTTATGGAACAGCTTTCATATGAGGAGATGAACAAGAATGAACAAGACAAATTGTTCATCTTAGAAAGGAGATGACTAAGGGGGAGGAGATATGATAGAGGTCTATATAAAATCATTAATGGTGTGGAAAAAATGAATAGGGAAGTGTTATTTACCCATTCACATTACACAAGAACCATAGGTTCCCCAATGAAATTAATAGGCAGAAGGTTTAAAACAAACATAAGGAAGTAGTTCTTCACACAATGCAGTCAACCTGTGGAACTTGTTAATTGAGAATTTGTGAAGGCCACAAGTATAACTGGGTTCAGAAAAGAATTAGATAAGTTCATGAAAGATAGGTCCATCAATGGCTATTTGCCAAGATGCAACCCCATGCTCCAGGCATCCCTAAAACTCACTGTCAGAAGTTGGGACTGGACAACAGGTGATGGATCACTTGATCGTTGCCCCGTTCTGTTCATTTCCTCTGAACCATATGGTAGTGGCCATTGTCAGTAGACAGGATACTGGACTGAATGGACCAATGGTCTGACCCAATATCGCTGTTCTTATAACATTCATATGGGGAAGGATTTCAACATTTCTCAACTTCAACTAATTTAAATGGGAGTTGAAAACACTGATTACCTCAGTTGAGATGCTCAACATTTTGCAAGACAGGACCCACAGGACAAAATCCTGCATCCTTTGAAGTCAATATCAAAACTCGCATCACTTTAATGGTAGCAGGATTAGGCCTTTCAGACAGATTATTTTGTTAAAACAGTGTTTCATAAACTAACCTTTTATATAACATGCTCTTGTTTCTGAAAGTTGCTAGTTTTTCATCATTCCTTTTGTCCAGATAGCATCCAATCACAAATCCCATGGGACACAAAAGGTAGACCCAGTACTCACGCACAGCTTGGGCAAAATTCATCATGATTGCTAGAAGGAAAAAGAAAAACAAAAAGAAGTTATGGGGGTGGGTGGAGGGGAGGGGAGAGAAAAATCTGAACACAGGAACTACTGCATATACATCTAATCTCCTGTAAGGGGATCTTCTCTATGCAATTATGAACATCTGAAAGCCAGCACATATTTTAACAGGAGAAAAATGCTGCTCTCAGATCCACCTGGGATTTCTAGGAACAGCAGGCTACTAGAATCCAGGTTGAATTTGTAGTACCAAAAGCACAATTTTGCCCCTAAAAGAATAGGACTGCAATTCAATTAATTTAAGGCAGCAGAACTGCAGAAGAGGATATGGGAGTTTTAGTGGATCACAAACTGAATGAGAGGCAACAGTATGATGCTGTTGTGAAAAAGCCAATGTCATTCCAGGATACAGTAACAGGGGTATAGTATGCAAGACATGAGAGATAATAGTTTTGTTCTACGTGGCTCTGGTGAGGCTCGGCTGGAATACTGTATCCAGTTTTGGGCATCACAGTTGAAGGATGTGAACAAACTGGAGAGAGTCCCAAGAAGAGCAACAAAAATGGTAAGCGGTTCGGGAAACAATCTATGAAGAATAATTGAAAGAACTGGGCATGCTGGGCTAGATTCACAAAGAAACTTAGAAAATCAATAGGATTCACAAAACCTGGGTTTGATGCCTAGGCTTCCTATATAATGAATGAACAGGCACCTAAGAATGGAATTCACAAAAGGCAGCATGCCAGGTAGCTAATGGGATGCACTGAGCCAAGGGATGGTTTCTAACCCCTACCCCTCTCTCAGAGATAGGCACCTAAGTCTGGACTGCAGGGGGGAGGTATCTCCCCCTGCTGGAAATTCTCAGCTACAAGTGCTCTCTTGGAGATAGGTACCTATACTGCTTTTGCAAGAAGCTAGAGGGATAGGAGTATGACAGGAGTAGCAGCTCCCTCATAACTTTTAGCCCAGGTGAGTACCCTGACCACTGGGGTACGGACTCGAAGTTTAAGCCCCCACTCCACTTGAGGGAGAAAAGTGATTTGAACAGGGATCTGTCATTTCTCAGTGGAATGCCCTAGCTCCTGGGCATTAGAATATGGGATATTCTAATCTGAGGCTCCCTCAATCTCTCCTGTTGAAGCTGTTTCACAGTGGATAAATATTTTAATATCTGGAGCAGGGGAACTGGAGTCTGGGTCTCCCCCCTCCCAGATGAGTACTCTAACCATAAGGCCACAGAGCCACTCTCATGCTTGCTCTCTCTCTGGTCCAACGTTTTTTCATTATTTATACACAGTGCAACAGCATCAACATGGGGGGGGGGCAGAAAGAGGGCAGGGAGAGAAGAGAGAGAAAGCACACCTGTGAGAATGACTCTGTAGCCTGGTGGTTAGAGCACTCACCACAAAAGTAGTATAGCCAGGGTCCCGTCCTCCTGCTTCAGTGACTTTTTTATTTACGCACAGTGGAACAGCTTCAATTGTAGAGACTGAAGGAGCCCCACATCAGATTATCCCATACTCCAGTAGTGAGGATGCTCACCTGCTAAGTAACAGATCCCTGTTCAAATCTCAAACCAGCTGTCTCCTACACAGCAGGTGAGTAACCTAACCACTGGGTTAAAAGTTATGAACGCACCTCTGGCCATTGGGCCAATTATAAGGCCCAATCCAGTAGATGAGATCTGAGCGTGCTTACCAGATCAGGCCCCACAAGCAAATTAGCTGTTCCTCTGCCTAAATTCTCCAGGTTTGTGCATCTCTCTGGAGCTTGGGTATCCAGGTGCCTGGCATGGGGATACAATGTGCATTTGCAGAGGCAGAAACATAGGTGCCTAGGGAACTTTTACTGCAAAAATTTAGGCGCTGAGCAATTTTGGTGCCTACAGGGTTCAGAGGCAGCTGAGAGGGGGTTTTGTGACTCCTCATGAAGCTTGATTCTGGGATTTAGGGGCCTAACGTGGCAGTTAGTTGCTTAAATCCTTTTGTGAATATAGCCTATTTACTCTAGAATACAGGCTGAGAGGGGACATGGTAACATTCTTCAAATATGTAAAAGGTTGTTGTAAGGAGGGTGGTGATCAACTGTTCTCCATATCCATCGAAGGTAGAACAAGAAGTAGTCATCTTAATTTACAGCACAGGAGATTTATCTAAGATATTAGGAAAAACCTTTTAACTATAAGGTTAAGCACTGGAACAGATTACCAAGGGAGGTTGAGGAGGTTTTCAAGAACAGATTAGACAAACATTACAAAAATGATCATCACACGGGGAAGGATTAAATAACCCCGAGGTCCCTTCCATCCCTACATTTCTATGATGCTATGACTATCACTTGCTTGGTATTTCAGTAGCAACAAGCCAGAAAAAAGGAGTTCCATATTAATGGCAAGATCAGACTCCATAAGCTCTCATGCCCTTTCCAATCACACTGGCCAAACTTTTCCCAACACTAGTAATGTTTTTCAGAATGACATTAAGGAGGAAGGCTGGGGAAGCTAGGGCTCTACAATGAGTTTATAATGGCTGAACTAGACCTTTCCTACATACAAATGCCAAACAATAAAACCCAAGAAGTGTTGACCATGTACCTTAAAAGCAACAAAAACAAAAAAACCCAAACATTTTTAAAGTACTACATTAAATGTATTTAGGGGCCTAGAACTCAGGTCTGACAGGAGTGCAGTCTCATGGTCTGCTCATAAGCCCAGGAACCCCTGAATCAAACCTCACTCTGCACAGATGTGTTTGAGGATCAATGTGCTAAGGTGAACATATTGTCAGTTGTTTTTAATAAAAGTCAAGGATAGGTCACAGGCAACAAACAAAAATTCATGAAAACTGTGTCCTGTCTCTGAACTTTACTAAAAATAACTATGACAAAATGGGGCTGACTGGAGCAATGAGAGCCCCAGCCCTGGTGTGGGATGGGTAAGAACTTGCCACAGCTGCAGGACCCCCTGCGTCTTGAAATCCAGGCAGGGCTAGGAGCTCCAGGTCTGCACACGCCCCCCTGTACTTCGAGCTGGGGGGGGGACACAGCAGCTCACAGTTCTGGGTCTATCCCCCAGCCACCCGTGGTGGTAGGGAACTGGGGGCACCCCACCACGGCTAGAAACGTTGGGGCTCTCCCCACTCCCTGCAGAGGTAGGGGGCTCCAGACCCCCTGTGGGGGCTAAGAGCTGCAGGCCTCCCCCCGCTGCCTCCGGGGCTTCCAGGAACTGCGGGAGCCCCAGTTCCCCCACTGCGGGCAGCAACAGGGAGCTCCGGGTCCACCTGCCACTCCTGAGAGCTGCGGCCGCCCGGCCCCCGTCTCTGGAAATCCCTGCCACCATCGCATCCTTCACGATAACACCTACCCGCCCAGCGAGGGCTGAAGGCTGGCTCTACCACGTCCGCCCCGCGTTTGTACAGCGCCGAGCACAGGCCGGGCCCCCAACCTCAGCAGGGCCCCCTGCTGCTCCCAGGTATAAGCACCACACCGTCTTAGGCCTGGAGCCACCGCTCCACACGGGCCTAGCACGACTGGCGTAGCCCCGCCCGAGGGCGCCGGGTCCCCACACGGTCCCAGCGCCTGCCCCGGCCCCGGCCCGGCCCGGCCCGGCACGGCCCGCCCCGCAGACTGCAGCCGTGCTCCCGGCCGGGAAGGCGGGACAAGGCCAGGGGCCCAACGCCCACACCGACACAGCCAAGCCCCGCTCACCTGCGGCTGCCCGGCCTAGGCCTGCTCCACGCCGCCGCCGCTTCCCGAGACCAAGGGCACCCGGGGCTAGGGCTGCCGCGTGCTACGCCCCGCCGCCAACCTGCCGGGAGAGACCGTTAGCTGCGGAGCGGGGGGGGCAAGTTTCCCCTCTACCCGTTTATTTCTGCGTTCCACCCCGCCGCCCTCGTGAGTCTCTCTGGCCCGGCTCCCGTAACCGATGGGGGTGCGAGGCCGCAAGGCCCGGGTGCCCAAATCCGTACCGTACTCCCCCGGACTGCGCCAAATGGTACGGTCCATTCCCCTTTCGCTTTCTCCCGCCTCCTCTTTCTCTCCCTCCCCCCCCCCGGTTCAAAATGGCGGCGGCTGTGGAAAACACGGGGTCTGGCTGAGGAAGCCGGGACTCCCCTTGTCCTGTCTCCGCGGGGGTTAGGGGGCTCTGGCGAGGTAGGTGCTGAGGCGCCTCGCTCTCGCTGTGTCTCCTGCGCGCTGCAGACTGGCCCCTGGCGGGCAGGGGAGTGCGTGAGGCCTGGGGAGCCGGACCGGGCTGGATGGGGGAGCGTCTCCAATTCCGGGGCGCTGCGGGCGCGGGGAGCACGTAACCCCGCGGGCAACGCCGGGGAGGGGGGCGGGCGTGAGGGTCTGTCCTCCCCTCAGAGTGAGGCTGGGATAGGGGCAGGTCCCCAGCGAAGGAGGGAGCCCCGTGTCAGGTCTGTGAGTATGTGGCCTGCCAGCGTTGCCTTCATAGGGAGGTGGACATCCCAAAATATGGGGCTGGACGGGACCTTGAGAGAGCCGCTAGTCCAGCCCCTTGAGCTGACAGGAAAGCAGCCCGTGTCTGCTGGGTATTTATCCAGCTTGTTTTTAAAAAGCTCCGAAGAGGGGCCTTCTGCACCCTGCTTTGGAAGAGAACTTAATGACTCTTATAGTTAGAAACAATTCTAATTGCCAGCCCTGTTCTCTCTTACTATAGATTAAGCACTTCTTGTGCTGCCTTCAGTGGACATGGAGAACAGTTGAGCATAGTCCTTTTCATAACAACCCTTAACGTATTTGAAGACTGTTATCAGGTCCCCTCTCAGTTTTCTTTTCTCAAGATGAAGCATGCCCAGTTTTCAGACAGAGGAGGCTAAAGTCACTCACTATTTTCATTAGTGTTTTTTTTTAAGCTTGTATTTTAAAAATTGCATGATTGTAGTGACCATCATGAAATGTCAGATTTCATGAGTCTGAGGAATGGTAAGAGGGAGAACAGCAGAATAAAAGTAATGAATTTCAAGAAAGCTGTCTTTAGCAAACTTTGGGAGTTGGTAGCTAAGATTACATGGGAAACCATTCTAAGAGGAAAAACAGTTTAAGGGAGTTAGGCCTTGTCTACACTAGAATGTTTTTTCAAAAAAAGTCAGCTTTTTTGACAAAACAGTGCTGGTGTACACACCCCACCACTGACAAAAGTGCTGGGGTGGTTTGTTTGTTTTTTTACAAAATAAAAACAACTCGAGGAGAGGTGTAGCGCTTTTGTTGGGGTAGTTAGGGTGACGCAGTGTTGATGTAGATGCTGTGTCCCCTTACATCAGTGGTGGGGCTGTCATAATTGACACAAAAGTGGAAGCCGGTCCAGCTGGGAGCAGGGAGAACCCTGGGCTGCTGCAAGCCCGGGTGACTGGTTGCCAATCCTGCCTGGGAAGGGGGAGAGAAGCCTGGACAGCTCCTTCCAGGTCCCAGCTGGGAGCACAGCAAGAAGTCCAGAGTGCTGCAAGCCTGGCCGGCTGGTTCCCAGTCCTGGCCGGGAGCAGGCTGAGAAGCCACAGGAGCTGTTCACATCCAGTCTGGAAAGGGCACCATGTCAATTTCATGGCTCAGCTGTGTAATTGACAAGGCTGTCCCTTTGGGGAGCAGATGGAGAAGCTCCCTGATAGGTGAGTCTTGCCCACATGCTCAGGGTTTAGCTAATTGCCATATTTAGAGTCCAGAAGGGATTGGCAGAGACCCTGTGGGTTTTTTGCCTTCCTCCTCAGCGTGGGGCATGGGTCACTTGCTGGTGGATTCTGTGGTGGAGTCTCTGTACCTTAAAGTTTTTAAAACATTATTTGAGGACTTCAGTAATAGGTTAGGGGTCTATTATAGGAGTGAGTGTAAGAGATTCTGTAGCTTGTATTGTGCAGGAGGTCCGACTGGATCCACGGTTCCCAACCTTTTTGGTTCAAGGGCTGCAATTTTTACTATTCTGCAGGGCCAGCAGTCTCCACCAGCAGTCCTCTTCCCTCCTGCCCCCCTGCAGCCAGATGGAAGGAGTTCAGCAAGGAGGCTCTCCCATCCCCCTCTCTGCAACAGGGAAACTGCATGTATCCATTGTCCATTCACTCCACCTGGATCCCTAGGCAATGGCTCCCTTCTGCAGCCATGGGGAAGGGAAATCAGTGCTCCACTCCTGGCTCCAGCAGGGACCCCAGTGCCTAGGGACCTAGGCAGAGTGCTTTGCTGTGCTCTCTGGTACAGCCAGGATTAGGGGAGTGCTGATCTCCTGTCCCCTTGGCTCCAGCAAGGAGTCTACACTGGTCTTGTAGCCCTGCGGCAACACCTTCTACTTGGGTCCTTAGACAATGGCTCCCTTCTGCAGCCAGCAGGAGGGGAGTGGTGGGACACTTTGAAAGCCCTTGCGGGCCACAGGTTGGGAACCACTGGACTAGGTGATTATAACGGTTCTTTCTGACCTTAATGTCTGTGAACCTATGAGACTTCTTGTCCCGGCTCCCAGCCAAGGGCAGAGACCAGCAGCCCTGACTTCTTGGCCTATTCCCAGCCAGGACGGGGAAACCAGCCGCTGTGGCTTGCAGCAGCCCAGACTTTTCACTGCACTCCCAGGAGGGATGGGAACCTGCTGCCCTGCTGGCAGTTGGGAGTGGGTCAAGAAGCCAGGATTGCTGGTCTTTGCTTTCAGCTGGGAGCCAGGGCCAGAAGTGAAATTGACATGGCTGCCTGTTCCAGCTGAGAAGAGCATACAGAGAATCCCTGTGTTGCTTCTCCCAACTCCCGGCTGGGACCGGGGAGGGGAGAAGTCCCTGTGTGGCTGCCGCAGGCTCTGAGCTGGGACTGGGTGGGGGTTAGGGCAGCCCACAGGGAGCCCAGGAACCTCTGAGCTCCCCACACTGCCCCTTAGATCAGTGGAAGTGCTCCTGGTGAGGATGCACTCCACCCAGTCAAGAAGAGCAGTGTGGACATCAGTCACTGCTGTAATTATAGCGGTAGCTGTAAGTTGACTAACGTATGTTGACTGTTTTTTGTGGTTTTTTTTAAAATATAGTGCATCCAAGACCTTAACAGTGTTTCAAAGAGACATTAAGGGTACAGGAGCAAATTAGCTCACTGTGTAGGAAAGATAGGAAGAGAACACTCTGGCTTAACCAGGAGATCTTCAGTAATTTGAAACTCAAAAAAGAGTCTGTGTTAAAAAAAAAAAAATAGAAACTAGGTCAGATTGTGAAGGACGAATATTAAAAAAAAAAAAAGAAATCCACAAGCATGTAGGGATACAATTAGAAAGGCCAAGGCACAAACTGAGATTAAAGTAGCTAGAGACATAAAGGGTAACAAGAAAATATTCTACAAATACATTAGAAGCAAGAGGAAAACCGAGGACCCATTAATGAGGGAAGGAAAGACAGTAACAGAAAATGTGGAAAAGGCAGAAGTGCTAAGTGACTTGGTTTCAGTTTTCATCAAAAAGTTTAGTAAGGATGTCTAACATAGTGAACATGAGTGAAACTGAGTTGGGATCTGAAGCTAAAATGGAGAAAGAACAAGTTAACAATTTCTTAGACAAGTTACGATGTCTTCAAGTTAGCAAGGTCTGATTAAATACATTGTAGAATACCCAAGGAGCTGATTGAAAAGATACTTGAGCCATTTCTGATTACCTTAGAAAACCCTTGGAAGATGGTAGAGCTTCCAGAGTACTGGAAGAGGGCAAATAGAGTGCCAGTCTATAAAAAGGGAAATAAGGACAGCCAGGGGAATTATAGACCAGTCATCTTAACTTCAGTTCCTGGAAATATGGAGCGGGTCGTCAAATAATCCATTTTGAAGCACTTGGAGGAGAGGAAGGTGATCATGAACAGTCAGCATGGATTCACCAAGTGCAAGTCATGCCTTACCAACTTGTTTGCATTCTATGATGAGATGACTGGCTCTGTGGATGTGGGGAAAGCGGTGGACATGATATACCTTGACTTAAGAAAAGCTTTTGATATGGTCTCCCACAGTATTCTTGCCAACAAGTTACAGAAGTATGGGTTGGATGAATGGACTAAGGTGGATAGAAAGCTAGCTGGATCATTGGGCTCAATAGGTAGTGATCAACAGCTTGGTGTCTAGTTGACAGCCGGAAACAAGTGGAGTGCCTCAGGGGTTGGTGCTGGGAACAGTTTTGTTCAACATCTTCATTAATGATCTGGAGGATGGAGTGGCTTGCACCTTCAGCAAGTTTGCAGATGACACTGAGCTTGCGAGAGTGGTAGATATGCTGGAGGGTAGGGATAGGATACAGAGTGACCTAGATGAATCAGAGGATTGGGCCAAAAGAAATCTGATGAGGTTCCACAAGGACAATGCAGAGCCCTGCACTTAAGAAGGAAGAAGCCCATGAACTGCTACAGATGAGGGACCGACTTGCTAGGCAGCAGTTCTGCAGAAAAGGGCCTAGGGGTTACAGTGGACAAGAAGCTGGATATGAGTCAACAGTGTGCCCTTATTGCTAAGAAGGCTAATAGCATATTGGGCTGCATTAGTACGAGCATTGCCAGCAGATCGAGAGATTACCCTGTAATTGGTACTGGTGAGGCCACATCTGGAGTATTGTGTCCGGTTTTGGGGCCCCTTCTACAGAAAGGGTATGGACAAATTGGAGAGAGTCCAGCAGAGGGCAACGAAAATGATTACGGGGCTGGGGTGCATGGCTTATGAGGAGAAGCTGAGGGAACTGGGCTTATTTAGTCTGCAGAGGAGAAGAGTGAGGGGGGATTTGATAGCAGCCTTCAACTACCTGAAGGGGGATTCCAAAGAGGATGGAGCTAGGCTATTCTCAGTGCTGACAGATGGCAGAACAAGGAGCAGTGGGCTCAAGTTGCAGTGGGGGAGGTCTAGAATAGATATTGGGAACATCTTTTTCACTTGGAGGGTGGTGAAACACTGGAATGGGTTACCTAGGGAGGTGGAAGGAATCTTCATCCTTAAAGGTAATGCTTGGCTTGACAAAGCTCTGGCTGGGATGATTTAGTTGGGGTTGGTCCTGCTTTGAGAGAGGGTTGGACTAGATGACCTCCTGAGATCCCTTCCAACTTTAATCTTCTATGATCCTAAGATAGTGGAGCAGATAATCAAGCAATCAGTTTGCAAACACCTAGAAGATAATAAGGTGATAATAACAGTCAACATGGATTTATCAAAAATAAATAATGTCAAATCAACCTAATAGCTTTCTTTGATAGGGTAACAAGCTCTGTGGATGGGAGGAAGTGGTAGATATGGTATTGCTTGATTTTAGTAAGTCTTTTGATACTGTCTTGCATGACCTTATCTTAAAGAAACTAGGGAAATACAGTGTGCGTGGAGCTGCTTTAAGGTGGGTGCATAACTGGTTGGAAAATCATTCCCAGAGAGTAGTTATCAATGGTTCACTGTCAAGTTGGATGGCCATATTGAGTGGGGTCCCTTAGGAATCAGTCCTATGTTTGGTTCTGTTCAATAGCTTCATAAATGATTTAGATAATGGCATAGAGAGTACACTTACAAAGTTTGCAGATGATATCAAGCTGGGAGAAGTTGCGAGTGCTTTGGATATGGTTAAAATTCATAGTGATCTGGACAAACTGGAGAAATGGTCTGAAGTAAATAGGATGGAATTCAATAAGGACAAATGCAAAGTACTCCACTTTGGAAGGAACATTCAACTGCACATGCATGAAATGCGAAATGAGTCCCTAGGAAGGAGTACTGCGAAAAGAGATCTGGGGGTTATTGTGGACCACAAGCTAAATGAGAGTCAACAGGGTAAGACTGTTGCAAAAAAAGCAAACATCATTCCGGGATGTCTTAAGAGGTGGGTTGTAAGCAAGACGTGAGAAGTAATTCTTTCGTTTTACTCCATGCTGATAAGGCCTCAGCTGGAGTATTATGTCCTGTTCTGGGCGCCCATTTCAGGAAAGATATGGATAAATCGGAGAAAATCCAGAGGAGAGCAACAAAAATGATTAAAGATCTAGAAAACATGAAGTATGAGGAAAGATTAAAAAATTAGGTTTGTTTAATCTGGAGAAAGGAACACAGAGAGGGAACATGTTTTCAATTACATAAAAGATTCTTATGGGGATAGAGAAAATGGTTCTCTCTAACCTCTGAGGGTAGGACAAGAAGCAATAGGCTTAAATTGTAGCCAGTGAGGTTTAGGTTGGACATTAGGAAAAACTTCCTAAGTATCAGAGTAGTTAAGCACTGGAACAAATTGCATAAGGAGATTGTGGAATCGCCATCTTTGGAGGTTTTTAAGCACAAGTTAGACAAACATCTGTCAGGAATGGTCTAGTTATTACTTAATCCTGCCTTGCATGCAGGAGACTGGACTAGATGACTCGTTGAGGTCCCTTCCAGTCCTACACTTCTGTGATTCTATTATCTAGTTCCTTAGCCTTTTCCTGCTTCTTTGTCAATCTGCCTTTCTCTTCATCTTCATTGGAAGTTTGTGTGTGTCTATTTATCTCCATCCAGCTCTCTTTAGATGAACTGCCCCTTTGAAATAGGAAGTTGCCATGCATTGACTGTGACATTTTTTATTTATGATACTAATACAAATATGTTAGGTTTTAGAGAAGTGTCTAAAACAATCGCAATTTTAAAAATAGGATATTTTCTGTATTTAAAATATAGCAACTCAAATAATAGTGTCAATAGAATTTCTGGTAATTGATAACTAGAAGCAGTATCTAGTAGTAGTAGTAATACAAATTTTTTGTTTACATATGTTCACACAAATGATAAAATAATGGTCTAAATATCTAAATTTTTCTTTTGTATTAGGTTTTAATTTGTTTTGGAAAGCAGACATTTGGATAGAAAAATGACATCTATTATCAAGTTGACTACGCTCTCAGGCGTGCAGGAGGAATCTGCTCTCTGCTATCTGCTCCAGGTAGACGAGTTTCGGTTTTTATTGGATTGTGGCTGGGATGAGAATTTTTCAATGGATATCATTGATTCTCTAAGGAAGTAAGTAGTTGCATATCCTTTTTGTTTGTTCTTTGTTTTAAAAAAGTCCTGAAAACAACATTTCTCATTACTTCATGTTTTATAGCATGAATATATTTAATGACTTAAATTGAAAAATATTGGGTTTGTAGTCTAAAATTGCATATATGATGGGGGAAATGACTCTTCTGAAAGCTTTTTACTAAATAGATCTGCTCTGTGTGTATATTCTGAGTTAGGTTAGCTTGCATTAGTTACAAAAATATGCTTTTTACATCTAATAGCTGTGCAGATCCTCTAACTACAGCTATGAGATACTGAGCTTGGTTTCATTGTGGTCTATTTCGTTTCAATAGAATTAACTAAGTACAAATAGTAGAATCTTACTGTTGATCATGCATAAGCCAGGAAGAAAACAGTTTGACTCATCTCCTGTCTGGTGTTTAGGCTATCAGTTAGAAAAAAAATCTTTGTTATACACTGAGCAAGTTAAACCTCGGTTCTGCAACAAATGCATGTAGGTGGGCTCTTGCACTGAGCCCCGTTTAATTCATGTGCAGAGGGGTCATCCTATACTCCCTATGATCACAAGATTGCGGCCTAAATATGGAAGTTCCTGAGAGAACATGAGCCTCCTCCCAGTGCCAGTTTTAGTCACTATTCATAGCATCAGTACATGTTAAAATCTTGTTCAACTACACATTATGATACAATAAGTGTAATATAGTCTTTAATGTTTTGAAAAGTTTCTTAAACTAGTTCATTCTTGAGGAAAAGGGCTTTCTTGCTACTTGTGCTACTCATATATGTGCAATATACATGCTGTTAACATTTCAGCTAATACATTTATTCACTTGTCTGATGTTCTGTTTTTACTGTATACGTCTCTATTTTTATAAAATGTTTAGCCAGTAGGTCAAAGAACCACTCTTCTTACTTTAAAAAAAAATCCACTTACTTGCTGTTTGAAATAATAAGATTTTACTTCTTCCTCTTTCTTTAAATAGCTGGTTTTTTATTTGATTTTTACAAATATGGGATTTGATTCTGCAGCCTTTACTCCTGTTTGTTGCTTTATTTTTGTTTTTAATGGGACTGTTCAAGTGATAAAGGCTGTAGAATTGGGCCCCTGAGTCCTGGACTAATTTAACTGCCATTAATAAATGTAATGCTTCTTGATCCCTTATTGATAGTGTGAGCCATTCAGTTAAATAGCAAAGGTATTAAGTCATATAAGCTTTTATCAATTATAATTTTAATACAAATAAACACTAAACATGCATAATCATTCTGGAGGAGAAAGACAATATTATATTAAAATGTCAGGTTGGCATGGCATGGCACGGCACAGCCAGAAGTGTCCATATTCCAGAGCCAACCCAACAGTCATAAATAATTAAATGTGTAACCTTTTCAAAGAACTTTGGAAAACTAGTTTTGCGAAAAGCCAAGGAAAATTGCATGCTAGAGTTGTTGGGAGATTGGATTCAAGCTATTTCAATTTGAAGAAAATATTTTCAACCCTGATCTTACTATTTATCATTTGTCTCAAATACTGTAATAGTAATGCAATTACTGAGAGTCTGGAATTTCCCAAATCAGGAGATTAGGCACTTTTAAGAAGTTTACTCTGAGTGACTGAGGCTCCTAAATCCTGTTTTCAAAAGTGACTTGGGCATTTAGATTCCTAAGTCACGTAAGAGCTACTGAAAAATGTATTCTTAATCTTTATTTTGTATAACCGTAATTAAAACTTTTCCTTCATTTGAAGCCTCCGTTCTGTGGGAGAAAAACTGAGTAATTTCTTTTCTGCTTGGCATTTCAGTTTTGTACTTGATGTTACCACACACATAGTTCTTTTTTCCGTAATTTTTTCATGTATATTTTTCCCTCCTAGATATGTACACCAGGTTGATGCGGTGCTGCTTTCTCACCCTGATCCTTTACATCTTGGTGCTCTCCCATATGCAGTTGGAAAAATGGGTTTAAATTGTGCTATTTATGCAACCATTCCTGTGTATAAAATGGGGCAGATGTTTATGTATGATCTCTATCAGGTAAATTTTACTTCATATTTTCATATTTAAAATTTATTAAACCATTGCATTGAAGATGATTCTTAGGCTTTTTAATATGTCTTCCTTTTTCCTTTTTGTGTTAGTCTCGCCACAATACAGAAGATTTTACTCTCTTTACATTGGATGATGTAGATGCAGCTTTTGATAAAATACAGCAGCTGAAGTTCTCTCAGATTGTGAACTTGAAAGGTAAAAAAAACACAGCAAAAGATGCAATAGCTAACTTGGTTTTTAATGGATTTGCTGTCCATTTTTGTTTTGAACTGGAATTTGCTTTTTTGAGGAGGAGTACTTGGCATAGATCCTGTGACCCACTAGAAAGCAAATCAGTAGCACCACAAACGTGTAAATCCTCATGGGTGTAAGTTGTTTTACCTCAACAATTACATCTCAGAAAAGGCCCAATTCCCATTGAAGTCAATGAGGGTTATGCCAGAGTGAATTTGACACTCATGTCCTATGTTTTATTTTTCATCCTTTATTTTTCTGGTACGTGCCATATATCTGAAATACGTCTTCTTGCTAGCTAATTAAGGCATTGTTATTGACAGCTGCTTATATATTTTCCCCCAAGTGAAATGGAGCACAAATATAAAAATAGAAAAGCAAGTTTTTCAGGCAATGGACAGGAGTGTTGGAGATTTCTGCTCAAATTATAGTAGTCTAAGGCATTAACTTGTTTATGGGGACAAAGTTAAGTCCTGTCCACAGTAAAGTAAACCAATGAGAAGACATGGAAAGTTTGAATTGTCTTATAACTGGGTCCCCTGACTTGTCATATTTGTAATGTAAATTAGTTCACGCTGGACACTTCTCAGATGAGAAGATTTGTGCTGGTTACAGGCCAAGTTATGCTCCATTTTTCCCTCTACTGCTGCATGACCACACTTGTGTGTTGTCATCACTTCTAAGAGCTTTTCCATGCAGATAAGTGGAACACTTTTTATATTGTGGCAGCACACTAGAAACACTTTTCCTGACATTTTTCATAAGAGATAAGTGTGTGTCCTGGTGGTCTGGCTGACTTTTAGTCTGCATAACTACATGCGTCTTGTGTAATTTCTTAGAAAATTGAATTATTTAAAGCATGCTGTTCACTTGCTGTTAGCTCTGGAATATTGCTGTATGGTGAAAATGCAGCCACTCTTCACCTCAGAGATTTTACCAGCGTGGTTTGTTTGTGTTACTTTCATAGAATAGCTGACTAAAAGTGCTGCCAGTTGTGTGTTTCTTTTCCTCCTCCTTTCAAAGGCATTGCAGCACTGCTGGAACAAACTTAATCTGAGATTGGTGTGCCTTTCCCTGCTCTCCGTTTTCTGGAGCTTGAATGGGGATAACCTCCAGTAACAGGAAATACTGGAACCTTACACAGTTGTTAGTAGTCAGGCTGGAGGGAATACTGACTTCTGGCCTCTCTAATTGAGAGAGTTACTCCCTCTCACCACTAACTCAGGGGTTATGTTTATTTCAAACTGCCTTGTGGTTGGGATGATGTATTGTAATATGCTTGCTATATCTGAAATATTGAGAGGTATAATATTGTTCTGTAGGGAAAGGGCATGGTCTTTCCATAACACCTCTACCAGCTGGTCACATGATAGGTGGCACAATTTGGAAGATTGTCAAAGATGGAGAAGAAGAAATTGTTTATGCTGTTGATTTCAACCACAAAAGGGAGATGTATGTATAACACAGCAAATCATATTTTTTTTTCCAAATTGCAGTTACTATTGCTACATTATTTAACAGTGCCTGATAAATACTTATGGAGGCAACCTTGCATTGCCATGAAATATTGATTGCCAACTTTCCTTTAAATCAGATAGCTGGTTTTAATGGTGGCTATTTACAACCGAGTAGTAAGGTCTCTGTTTGTTTGTTCCTTCTCAAATCCTGTTTTCAATTTAATTTTAAGTTTTGAAGCAGCAAATGTCCAAAGCTACACTTTGGGGAGGTTGTGGGTGGTGGGTGGAATTTCTTTTCCCAATTGAAAAGGGAGAATAAAACATAAATAGTGTCTCTTTTTAATAAAAATAAAAATAAGCAATCTTCTAAGAAGTAGAATGAGACAGTGATAAATAGCTTTCCTTTTTAGTAGGGAAAAACAACTATGCGAATTAGTCGCTGAATGCGAATGTATGGTCCAAGTTGTAATCAGCTTGGTGGGGTGGGAGTGGGGAGAGACATAAATGTTGCATCATTGTTGTCTGGTACAAAATTCAGATACCGAAGGCTTCAGTGTTCTATAGTTTGCATGTCCTTTTTGTGGGGGTGGGAAGAGAGGTTTGAATCTTAAATTTACATTTGGAGGCAATCATAGTGTTCATTTTGTTTGGTCAAAATGTGGATACAGGGCAATTTTTGCTTGTAGGAACATTCACAGCTGGTCTCAAAAAGAAGTAATTCATGAATAAGTCAAATAGGACAGACATTTCTTAGAAAATAAAAAACAATACATAGGTGACTTGGTGCTTAAAATATTAGGAAGTAAAGAAGTATATTTAGATTCTTGAGGAAGTGTTTAAGTTCCTTTAAAAGAGGGACAAGGGCAAAACACCCGTTTCTTCTCCCTGCCACCCTGAAAAAGAGATTTTATATTCTGTGTTGCTTTAGGAAGATTGCATTAAATTAAAATATGTATTAAAGGGGCAAATGGAGACAAGAAAATGAAATCAGAGTGGAAGAAGTTTGCAGATGTAAACCATCAATTGTTTGGGTTTTGTTTGCCTTAAGCTAAGTTTAAGGGGTGGTGAGAGATTTCAGGAAAGGAAAAGCATGACAGATAGCATGTCAGCTTCACCCTGCTTTAATTTTCTATTGGTCTAAACAAAACTCTTCTAGCTAAATGTGGCATTAGTACATGTTTATGATCTGGCTTCATGACTATCATGTTCTAATACATTTTCTCTTAAGAAAAACCCTCTGATTCTTACCTTGAAAAATCTCTCTCAATGTATTTTTGTTAACAAAAAAAAAGCGAGACTCTATTTGAAAATTTGCCAAATAATGGGAAATGCCAATTCTTCACATTGAAAACTAGTTTTTATGACCTTTTGCCTTTCCAATGCAAAAACTAAACTTGTTTAACCTAACTTTTTTCTTCAGCCATTTAAATGGATGTTCTCTGGAAATGTTGAGCAGGCCTTCACTGCTTATCACAGATTCCTTTAATGCTACTTACGTACAACCCAGAAGGAAGCAAAGAGATGAACAACTGTTAAGTATGTATTTTGCCAAATTGGTTAAAGCAGTAGCAATGGAAAATATCAGGTTTTTTTAATTGTTATAAATTCTTTTCTTCCACAACAAATGCAGTATATGTGAAAATTGAGAATCTTTAGTTTTCTTTTAAATTTGACTTATTTTAATTTTTTTTGACACTAGGGATCCTGTGAATAAACATATTTTCAGATAAAAAGTGATTGTTATGCTTCCTAATATGATCCAAATACATCATGTTTTGATCTAGCCAAAGCTGATCTGAGATAAGGAAGTAAATTTCAATAGTTCTTTATGGCTCGTTTAAAAAAAAATTAAATGGAGTTTAAAAAAAAGAAATTACTATGAAATATTAAGGCTGAACCTTTCTAAGATGTGTAGGAGGTGCACAGCTCCCATTGACTTCAATGGGAATTTGCATCGATATCTCTTTGAAGCTGAGATTTTCAGTGCTGTTTATCTTCATTTAATCTTTGAGTTTAGTTTAATCTGATAGTTGATGTTTGGTAGAGAAAATCTTTCTCCTCTTCTAATTGTGGTTCATGTGCAGCTACTTTATTTTATTTTTTTATTTCTCCTCTCCCACCCTACTCCAGCAAATGTCTTGGAAACGTTGCGAGGTGATGGAAATGTGTTAATAGCCGTGGATACAGCAGGCAGAGTTCTGGAACTTGCCCAACTTCTTGATCAGATTTGGAGAACAAAAGATGCAGGATTAGGAGTCTATTCTTTAGCACTTTTAAATAATGTCAGCTACAATGTAGTGGAGTTTTCTAAATCACAGGTGTGTTTTGATACTAAAATACAGTTATGAAGGGGCTAATTATTTTTATTCTTAATAGTGCTTGATAACAGTAGGCTTATCCAAGAACATGTAGTTCTGTTTAATAGGAAGAAAATTTCCTGTATGACTGGTCTAACTTCCTTATTCCAGAGTGGGCACTTATGATCTAAATTCTCTTCATCAAGTAACATACAACCAGAATACTGCCAATGTTGCATGACTTGTTAGATATGGAAATCCATTTTCTTTGTACTACATAACCTGTTAACCTAAGCTGCAGTTGTGAAAAAGGAAAATTTAAAAAATATTTAATTTATATACAGGATATGTGATAGTCTACAAAGAGGTATTGGTAAAGAGACTGATGTGTGTGCATGCTGCACCCGTCAAATTGAGACTCTCTAGAAGAGCAATTTAATGTTGTCAGGTACAAGTACAGTTTGTACATTGGTTTTAGTTATTACAAAGTACCATGTAAATCCTACAGATGACTTGACACTTTTTTCCAATGCCACCCATAGGTTGAGTGGATGAGCGACAAACTGATGAGGTGTTTTGAAGACAAGAGGAACAATCCATTTCAATTCCGCCATCTCTCCTTATGTCATGGTCTTTCTGACCTGGCTCGAGTGCCTAGCCCAAAAGTCGTGCTTGCCAGCCAACCTGATTTGGAATGCGGGTTTTCAAGAGATCTCTTTATACAATGGTGTCAGGATTCTAAAAACTCTGTAATTTTAACTTATAGAACCACACCTGGGACACTAGCACGATTCCTTATAGATAACCCTTCTGAAAAAGTTATAGATATAGAGGTAAGGAAATATGTTACAAGTCAGATTTTCTGATGTTTACCAACTGTGGCAGCACATGCAAAACCTAGCTTAAATTTGTTTTTGATTGTGATACTGAAAATTTTGTCTAGTTGCTGAAAGAAATCTCAAGCCACTTGTATCTTGATGTGTGAAATTGTATGTACGGTTTGGCATCGTCAGACAAGAATAAGATCAAAAGTAGATTTTATTACAGAAAATTATAAAATATTAGCTGAAGAGCAAGGTTAAGAAATCTTTAGAGTAAGCATGGAAACTGCTGAAAAATATCTTGTGCCTCACAGAAGCATACCCATGTTACCTTAAATAGTTTCTCATTGACTTTTAAATGCCAATGTACAGTAGCTTATATGGACCAAGAAAATCACCTGGAAAAAGAAAATTAAGACGAGTGAGGTTAATATAACCAACAAATTTATGAAAATAAAATGAAGGGTGGAAAATAAAAGGGAACAGTTGATTTGTATAACTGAATTCAATCATTTTCCATACTACACTTGATTCCACCTGCCAAATATTAGTTTGTATGGGAGCATGTACACCTGTGACTTTAAGTGGGTTCTTCAGTAATTCCCCTGCAGATTCTACAGCTTTCTTTTATAATTTCCTAAAAGCATAGGATGACACTTCATGCGTTAGTGTTCTCGGGACACGTTATTATTTATAATGACTGTTACTATGGTATGCTTTCTTTAAAGCCAGAGCAAAATTTACCACTATTCCCTATAATAATTTTCAGCTTTTGTATTCTGCTCTTGTTTGTCAGTGGCACTGAATGTTATTGGGGAATGGGGGGGAAATAATTCCTCCACCGTAAGTTGCTAAATGAAGATCAGTTTCAGTTTGAGTTTTGTAAAGTGAATTGGTTGATTTTTAATACAATTTTAGGATGACTGTTAAAAGCATAGTAATACAATATTCATTCAATTTTAAGGGTACTAGGGATTTTATTTCCATTTTAGACTAAGTTACTACTCAAACTGAATGTGGGTGGCAGAATGTAGCCTAATCACTTTGTATGTTGACAAGTTCCAGAGGGGTAGCCGTGCTAGTCTGTTTTCAGAAAAACAACAAGAGTTCTGTGACACCTTAAAGACTAACAAATCTATTTGGGCATAAGCTTTCGTGGGCAGAAACCCACTTTGTCAGATACATCTTGGGCAGAAGTATTGGGCAAGATTCATCTGACGAAGTGGGTTTCTGCCTACGAAAGCTTATGTCCAAATAAATTTGTTAGTCTTCAAGGTGCCCCAGAACTCTCGTTGTTTTAATCACTTTGGTTTCCTGATGCTGATTATGACTGGGTAAACACTTGTGCAATAGAAGAGGTATTAAAACTTCCAAATAAAAGTTATAGCTTTTTTTACAGGTGTTCACCCTAATATAGTTTTACCTCTCCTTTTGTATCTTGTTTTTTTTTCTTTTCAGTTGAGGAAACGTGTCAAACTTGAAGGGAAGGAACTTGAGGAGTACTTAGAGAAGGAGAAACTAAAGAAAGAAGCAGCTAAGAAATTAGAACAGTCCAAAGAGTAAGCATATTTCCTATTAACGCGGCGGCTCTTAATGCCAAAAACACTGCCTCTGAATAACCAATATGATACCTCACTTACCTTTTGGAAATAGCTGAAAATTGTAGCTTCCATAGGTGAAACTATGTCAGATCATTCTTTAGTCAGCTCTAGAGTTCTGTTTTAATGGGCCGCTTTCAGCTGATTTCGTCCACCGTCACAAGTGCTTTCTCAAGTTCGTAAATCATCTTTGAACTCCAGCAATAATGTATTTTAAATGTTTCTAAATGTTCATTAATTGCAAAATTAGGTATGTGACAGTCTGTTTGCAGGCAATAGCCAGCAAATGTTTGGTGATGTGTAGTGTAAAATTTCTCTGTGCGCATGCATGTAAAAGGAAACTTAAAGAAATAACTTGAAAATCCATTTTCGGGTGACATTTCAGAGCAGATATCGATTCCAGTGATGAGAGTGATGTTGAAGAGGATATTGATCAGCCATCAGTGCATAAAACTAAACATGACTTGATGATGAAAGGTGAAGGTAGCCGGAAAGGAAGCTTCTTCAAACAGGCCAAGAAGTCTTACCCAATGTTTCCAGCTCCAGAAGAAAGAATTAAATGGGATGAATATGGGGAGATTATCAAGTATGTGGGGGGAAACAATAGTAATTCTTACTTGCATAGTATTTTGCTTTTGAAGCACTTGCGACATCCCTGTGAAATAGGTATTATTCCCACTTTAGACAAAGGATAACAGACTAAAAATTAAGACAACTGCTGTAGGCCCCACAGAAAATTAGTGATAGAACTAGTGACTGAAATTAAGAAGTTCCTACTTTCCTCATGCTCAATCCATTTACATCATGCTGCCTCTATAGGTATTTTCCTAATCCTAGAAGAGAGCAGAGATTAAATTATTTGCTGTTAAATGTGAACTTGATTTTTGTTTAAATTACACGATCTGATTTGTAAACTTTAAAATGAAAAGGAGGGAAAATTTTGTCTTTTCTGGAAGCCAGCAGTTTCTATTTGCCTTTGAAGGAACTCCTACTAAAAAAAAAAGAGAATCTTGTAGAATGTTACCTGATTGTAAATGCCAGAAATTGGAACATCTAAAAGATATTAATCTGAAAGAAATATGTTTAAGGATATTCCATTCCAGATGAGCTGTATTTCGATATTGGGATCTTAAAAGGGTTTCTGATGCATTTATATGCTTTTAATTGTAAGGCAACTTATTGATTATATTGTTTGTACAGCATATAGTACCATGGTGCTATTTAATAGAAATAATTTTTAAAAAAACCCAACATTAGGCCGGAGGATTTCCTAGTTCCAGAGCTTCAAGCAACTGAAGAAGAAAAGAGCAAATTAGAGTCTGGTCTGACAAATGGAGATGAGCCTATGGACCAAGATTTATCGGATGTTCCTACCAAATGCATTTCAGCAACAGAATCAATGGAAATAAAGTGAGTGTTTTGGGGTTTGTTTATTTTTTTTCCTTGCCGGTGTGTGTGGGTTTTTTGTTTTTTTGTTTTTTTTTTTTTAAATAAGTTCATAGCTGGAGGGCACTGTTTGTCAAAGATTCACAATTGAAATGGCTGATGCAAACTGTGTTGAGTTACTACTAAATTTAGTTTTGTCTCTCCCCCGCCCCCCACCAAATATTTTTCAGGCTTGAAACTTCATGATGGCTTTTTTTTCCCTTTAAGTCCAGAGGCAGATTTTTCTGGAGAACTGAAAGACAATTTGTTGGGGCTTTTTAGGTTTATGGAAAAGGACAGAAAATCATTGAAATAGTTGCATGTATTTCAAGTATTATCAGCTAGATCCTTTTTTGTAAAGGAAACTAATTGAAAGAAACCTACATCTATGTAACATCAAATCATTATTTTATGGCACCCAGAAGGATGCTAGGTGCCTTGCAGCACAGATGAAAAAAGACAGAAGAAGATGTTGTCCTTCACCCTCTCCTACCCCCACCTCGATGGTGCTTGGGTGACTTAACGGGGTGGAGGAGAATTCCACTGGAGCAGGCACTTATTGGGCTGCCATATATGGTCCAACTGTAGCCTTCTCCCCACCCTCTTCTTCTTGCAGTCTCGCATTTTGTGGGGCATAGTGCACATAACTACTGCCATTCTAATTTACGCTGTAAGCAACATGTCAGAGGCTTCTGTAACTTACAGCAGCCCCACCTCCCTGGGCTACCTAAACTAGGCTGAGGCCTGTTTTGGAATCAGGAAGGCACAAACTGGATTTATGCTTTCTATGGGCTGCATCTTTTGTGCTGCTCTTCCTGGAGGGGTGGCACAGAATCTGTCTTGTGGTTCCTACTCTGAAGAGCTGAATCTACTTTTATACATGCTATGGGATAGGGACGGAGGAGGAATGGGTGAGGAAGAGCAAGTGTTACAGCAATAAGATAACACCATTCTTCTTTCTAAATTTAGAAGATAAAGCTTTAAGAATTGTTTTCTTTTTAAATCAAACCAGAGCCAGAGTTACATACATAGACTATGAAGGACGCTCAGATGGTGACTCCATTAAAAAAATCATTAACCAGATGAAGCCACGACAGTTGATCATTGTCCATGGACCACCTGAGGCCAGCCAGGACCTTTCAGAGTCTTGCAGAGCTTTTGGTGGGAAAGATATTAAAGTTTATATGCCTAAACTTCATGAAACTGTAGATGCAACCAGTGAGACTCACATCTATCAGGTAACATGGTGGAATTTGTCAATTGTATGAGTACTGAGGGATGTGAGAAAGCTACATTGATCAGATTCTGTCATTTATTTGGCTTTGCCTTTTGGGTGGAAAGAAGATAATGGTATGAGCACTTACATCTAGTCAAATTGAGACAAGATGATTAACTTTTGTTTCTGTGGAAAGATGGAAACATTTCCGTTATCTTGTGGATATTGCTTATGTACTGTATATGTATTGTAAATGTGATCTCTACATTAATAGAAGTTTAGATATTTAAGCATGCAGTTATAATCTTAAAGTGCAAAAGGAAAATTCCTCATTCAACTTGCTCTGCTGAACACCTTGTATATATTTAGGTGTGCATTTGAGTCCCAGTCCTGCATCCAAAATTCTTATTGAAACTGCTATGAGAGTTCTGGGTGCAAAAGAAATGCAGGATGGGACTCTCAATAGCTCAAGTACTAACTAAAAATATGCATGTGAAGTAGGAACAAGTCAATGTTACTTAAAACAGAGTGTGTGTGTGCATACATGTTTAAAAAAAAAAAAAAAAGAAAAAGGGGACAGAAACTAGGGATAAATGGTCCCAACTAAGTTAGGGAGAAGAGTTCACATCTCAGTTTTTTGGGGGGGTTCATTTTCTGACAATATTGAAATGTCTCATTTCATCTGTTCCGAAATAAAATATTCTGATTTTTCCATTTTGAAAAAACATTTTATAATAAAAAATGTCAAAATTAAAAAATGTTTTGATAGACCTGAAATAAAATTTGTTTTGGAATTTTCCTTTATGATGGAGAACTTTAGAACTTTAAAGTCTCATTCCAATTCTGAAGAGCATCAAATTTCAAAATCAGTCATGAAACAAATTTTCTGCTCTCTGCACAGCACTGGTTCATGACTTTGCTATTGCTGTTGTTGGGTTAACAGGATGCATGACATCTCAAAAAGAAACAGAATGGGGCATCAGAAAATGAAGAAGAAATCAAATTTAATTTTTGGGAGGATTGTGGTGTGTGTTTATAATGAAACCTTTGCAAGTCTCCTTCATACACTTGATCCTAACAGCAGCATCTGGGCCTGGGAGCACAATGCCACTGTGGATAGTGATGTCTCAAAGAAGTCAGGTTTTTACTGGAATCTATTAAAATCTTAGATGCCAGTTGAGTGTGGCTAAAAGTGATGTTTTAGTCACTTAAGTTTCAGATTTTCAATTTTTTCCCATTATGACTGGTAAAGGACTACATAAGTGCTGTTTAAATGCAAAGTTGATATGTTGTGTGGCTTTAAAAAAAAAAACTCTCCAATAATTCAAACATAGTGGAAGGAACCTTTTTTAAACATCCCAGAACCACTCAAGGAAAATTTCAGTCCTAAAGGAAAGTATTTCAGATTAAAAATATGTGAAAAAAGGAGTTACAATGAAAGTCTCCTATTAACCTTAACTAGATCTTGCTGTCTCAAAAGCTACAATCTGATTTGTTTATCTTTAAAAGAAAGAGCACTAATATATGTATGGTTTTTTTTCTGTTGCTTTCCAAACCAGTTGTGAGGTGCAAACTATGTGTCCTTTTCTTTTACCATAGTGTTGTGCCTTATTGCTGTTTTTTTCTAAAGAGCACGATAGAGCCAAACAGCATGGTGTCAATGAATGGGGAAATGGTTAATTTTAAAGAAGTTTGGTATGAAATGTACTGTCAAGTTTGCTTATGTAAATAAGTCAATACAGTTTTTGTCTGTGTGCAACTTAGGTTAGGTTAAAAGATTCTCTGGTCAGCTCCCTTCAGTTCTGTAAAGCTAAAGATGCTGAACTAGCTTGGATAGATGGTGTCCTGGACATGCGGGTTTCAAAAGTGGACACAGGAGTCATTCTGGAAGAAGGAGAGCTGAGGGAAGATGGAGAAGACTTGGAAATGCAAGTGGATATGCCTTCTTCTGACTCCAGTGTTATTGCACAGCAAAAGGCCATGAAGAGTCTGTTTGATGATGATGATAAGGAAGTATGTGAGGAGAGTGAGATCATTCCTACTCTAGAACCACTGCCACCGCATGAGGTAGAAAAGCTTTTGCCTTCCCTTGGTTATTTGTTCTGTGTCTTTGAGTCTGATATTTGTGTGGATGATTTGCAGGTATAGTTTTTTCAGCATTTCGAGCCTGACTTTATGCAGGACTTACTCATGTAAAAGTCTCCTTAAAGTCAGGAACTTTGCTTGAGTAAGGTCTTCAGTATCAGACTGTTCATGTTGTAAATTGGTCTTAGTGTAATTTTTACAGTTGTTACACAGCTACTGCTTTCTTTGTTTAGATTGTGAGTTCTTCAAGGCAAAAACCATCTCTTACTGTATTTAATGTACAGTGCCTAGCAGAGTGCCCCTGATCTCAGATGGGGCTGCTAGGTACTGATGCAATAAAAATTGTTATTTACTATGTGATCTGTGCACTTACCATACATGGCTTTGGAAGTCAGTTGGTATCACTCCTTGGATTTCCTCTTAAATTTCTTCTGACACTGTGGAAAATGTTTTCTTATTATATGTAGGTTAAAGATAGAAACACACAAATATCACTTAAAAAAGAAGCACTTAACTGTTCAGCAAAGGCTCTGGCAGTGCAATTCTTATAGCACTCTTTGCCCATAGTCCTCAAATAGTTTTGCATAATTGGATAGATATAATTAGCTCCTTTTAAGAAATGGAGAAAACGGAGACCCTCAGACATTAAAGGTAAAGTCGTGTGCTGCAACGCTTAGCCCAGGTGGAGGTAGGTAGCCATCTTTGTATCCTCCCAAATCAGTACTGTGGGGGCTTCTGTACCCCTTGGAGCATAACTTAGTTAGGCACTGAGGGCTGTCTAAGTTATGGCAGCCTCCCTGGGCTGTATTGTGAACCACAGTGTTTATTGTTGGGACACCACTCCCAACACGTCCCCTGCCTCAGGGCCTGTGGGGCATCCTACAAGGGCAGCCTTATGGCTGTCTTACACGATGCCTATGCAGAGGGAAGTCCCCCTTGGCTTATAGGGTTCTCTCATCTGGCATAAAAGGGTTGGAGCATAGGTGAGAATCTTACCCTAGCTAACTTTCCCAAGGTCACAGAGCTGGAAATGGAAACCAAAGTTTCCCATCCCTTGCCCGCAGGTCCATGCCCCCAGCACAGATGAGGAGTTGCTAATGAAGAGGCCTTCCTAAAATCATTACACCTATCAAAAGGGAAATTGAATGGAAAAAAATATTTCTTCTGACACTGAGGTACTTTATAATAAAGGCTTCATAAAAGTGTTTTAACTAAAATCTTTAGCACATTTTTTCTTTGTACTTTATTCATTGAAAGGTTCTTGGACATCAGTCTGTCTTCATGAATGAGCCAAGACTGTCTGATTTTAAACAAGTTCTTCTGCGAGAAGGAATTCAAGCTGAATTTGTAGGAGGGGTACTAGTGTGCAATAACCTAGTGGCTGTTCGTAGGGTAAGTATGTTGTTTTTAAAAGTATCTAGAATACATGCAACACATAGTGATAATGATATACAAAGTATCTCCCACACTGCAAAGATAATTGATTCAAATATGTTTTTTATTTCAGACTGAAACAGGGCGCATTGGATTGGAAGGTTGTCTTTGCCAGGATTTCTATAGAATAAGAGATCTTTTATACGAACAATATGCCATTGTCTAAAGGAGAGTCTGTGAAGATGTCTTTATTTGAACTTTAAAAGATAATGGGGATTTCTATCTTTTTATTTTTGGGGGTTTCTTTTGTAGTTTTCTAACTTATACAGAGAATACTAATTCTTGAGAAAAGTTAGACATCAAAACCCCAGTAAACTAATCTAAACAGGTGAATAACTGCTACCACAGCTCTGTGTAAGACATATCTTGGTACATTCCACATTGTTGGCTTTCAAACTGTTAAAGAATATTATTTCAAATACCACTGATATGCTATAGTTGAGATTGGCAGTGTTTCCTTTATGAACTTTGTTCCAAGAAGAGTTCAGCTGGTCATAAACATGCACTTTGACATGACATGGCATACTAAGTCTCTGCCTAAGAATGCAAATATAAAAAAAAATCAGTTTCCCTATTTTAAAAATACAAGAAAGTAAAAGTAGTTGTCTTGGGTTGTCTTTGATTTTTTGTAGGGAGGTTCTTCTGCTGAACAACAGAAGGATGCTTCAGTAAACATTTTCTAGACCATTGAAAATTGGCCTGCTGCTTAATAGTGACTTTCATCCTGTGGTTAATATGCACCCTTGTTAATACTGTAACTGCTTTATGCTACTGATTGATACAGTACATCATAAGATATTGTGAAATAAAATCTGTCTATTGGATCAAAAAGGCAGCTTTAAAATATTATAAGGCCCCCTAATACCGAATGATTGGAAAAACAAAAGTTGTCTGACAGGTCTGCTAACCACACGTTTTGCATTTTCTAGTCACTGTATATGTATTTGTGAAATGTATAACTTCTAGCTGTTGCAATCTGTTATGCCAGTTAGAAGGACCTTTTGTGAATTCTGATTTTAATACTTTCAAGAAAAACAGACATCTGCATTCTCTTACTGATACTGAGCAGTGACCTGAGTTCTGGAAGGTACTCTGTCCTTAAGTCTGAATTCTTCACTTTGTGGGTTTATCCCCTGGTACCAGGTTTCATACTACTTGTTTTTCCTATTGCTGGCAGTGGGATTACATCCATTGGTACCAAAATTTAAGTTAGACTTTTAGTTGAATATGAACTTCTTACATTTCTGAGTTTAAAATAGCGGTGGAACACATGTAGAGCACTGGTGTATTCATGAGAAATTACTTTTTTATTCTCGACCTTTGGTTTTAATCAGTATTTGAACTTACCGTTTGTTTTTATTACAACAACTATGACTTAAACTTGAGTTCTGCTTTCATTTGTTTAAAAAAAAAAATCAAATATAACTTTTAATAAAATATGGGCAAAAACCAGCGCTGTAAGCTGCTGATGAAGTGAAAAGTAGATTGCTGTTCATTCTTGACTATTAAGTGTTGTATGGTTAATCTGCAAGTTGCCTATTTTATACTGTTTAAAAGTTGGAATAGGAATTTAAAAGAAAACTGGGATAAGCAGTCAAAAACTTCTGGTACTAGATGTAAAAATGTAAAGCATTCTAAAATATGATTGAAAAGAAATATATTGTTTTGCTACACACAAATTTCTGAGTACAACAGTGTGATGGGGTGCTCTTTTTTTTTGGTTTTGTTATTTAGTTTAGCTAACACTTTAGAAAACATTACTTTCATTTTTGCCATGCTGGTAACCAGAGCTTTTTGTTAACACTTTGCCTCTTTAGTACCAATACTGTGACAATGCATGTAAATCTAAATGACGTTGGATGGTTGGTCACCTTTAACCATTGTTTTGATAGAAGTCCATTGGTAATATGACCTAAATTTCACATAGATAAATGGATTCTGGAGCTTTTACCCTGAGTGGTAAGAGAGATATCAACATTCCGTAGAAATATATTGTACAAATTACTTGATAGTGTAAATTTGAAATGAAAATTTACTGAGAATTTTAAAAACTTAATTAGCCGGTACTTTCTTTTCTATTATATTCTTTGTCAAGGTTAATGGGTAAGAGAGAAGCAGTAAATTAATATATCGTCATTTTAAAAATGGCTTTGGACACAGTCTCACATGAAATTCCCATAAGCAAAGTAGGGAAATGTGGTCTAGATGAAATTACTGTAAGGTGGGTAAATAATTGGTTGAAAGACCATACTTCAAGGGTAGTTATCAATCCTTTGCTGTCAAATTTGGAGACTTATTTAGTGGGTCCTACAGGAGTCCAGATAAATTGGAGAGTCCAGAGGAGAGCAATAAAAATGACAAAAGCTTTAGAAAACCTGACCTATGCAGAAAGGTGTTTAAAAAAAAAAAAAACCTCTATGTTTAGTCTAGAGAAGGTTGAGGGAGACCTGATAAGTCTTCAGATATATTAAGGGCTGTTTTGAAGAGTACTGTGATCAATTGTACTCTATTTCCACTTAAGGTAGGACAAGAAGAAATCAGCTTATTTTGCAGCGAGAGAGATTTAGGTTAGATGTTAGGAAATCTTTTTCTAAGTATAAAGTTAGTCAAGCAGTGGCACATGTTACTTAAGGGAGTTTGTGGAATCTCCATCACTGGAGAATATCAAGAACAGGTTAGACAAACACCTGGCAAAGATGATCTAGGTCTACTTCATTCTGCCTCAGTTCAAGGGAATGAATTAGATGATCTCTGAGTCTCTGCCAGTCCTGTATTTTTATGATCCTACAGTAATGAGAGGCTGAATTGAAACTGTCTGTTACTGGCAGTAAAATCACATTCTATTTTAAAATGTGGTTCTAGTGTTAAACAAGGAACTCAACTGCAATGTATTGCTAATCAAATTTGCTCACTTAACAAATAAGAGATTTTTTTTCTAAATGACAGCCCTGCACTTCCATGTAAGCTCTGAGTATCAAGCTGTATTCTTTCTGGCTCATGCATCTTTTCAGGCAAAACTATGTCCTCAGTTACATTTGTTATTAACCCTGTTTTCTTCAGTGGAAGTAACTAAGGGCAGAATTAGGATCTGTGCTTGTGATTCATCTGCAGTCTAAGGATTTCTTGGTGGTACAACACTGACTCCACAGCTGAAACTAGGACAGACGGTCTGGAGGCACAGCCCTGGCAGCAGATCTGCAGGATTTGGGGACTGAACCCCAGTGCCAGCACTAACTACTTCATGGAATTTGGAGGAGATAGCATGAAGGAATTTTAAGAGTTGATTTTTTTTTTAAATGGGAAAGAAATGTAGGACCATGCCTTTTAATTTATAACTATATTGAAGATGTCTGTAATCATCAGTCCCTATCACATAAGTGGAGGCTTATCTTGAAGCTAAATCCTGTGGGTGAAAGGCTCACTTTTAATCATTCTACTTTTACCTCAGGTCAAGTACTCACTGCCAAAATTGAAAATCTACTTTTCCCACCTCCCTGGGGCAATATTGAGAGTTGTCTAAGGCAAGATATCCAGGGCAGCCTTTGAAAAATAAGTAAGTTTTTAACAGAAGGAAGGAGAACATCCCTAAGATTAAATTGGAATGGCAGATTCTTACCAGAACACTTAAGAGCAATCCATTGGTAAAACTACACTGTAAAATTGGGATGTCTGCTATCCCTGTAGTAATTGCAGTGGGACACGTCACTTCATTTAGTATAAATAAGTAAAGAGACACACCTCCTTTGAGTCCCAACTGTCATAAAAGTTCTACCCTAAAACGCAATGCTATTATGCTGAGTCGTAATCACTCTAATGGGGCATGGCACAAAAAATGTGAATTTCATTTGGGAAAGGGACCGTTTAGCCATTGGAGAATATTTTAAGGTCAAGCATCAGATTTCTTTTTTTGGTGTTTATTTTTTAAAAGAGGCTTACAGTAAGTTTTCAGGATAGAAGCTGCTTAAAGCTTGTACAGTATCTAACACTCTATGACTGCTACTGATACTTCTTTTAAAAAAAAAAAGATCTGTTAAATTAATTGAAAGCTTTTATGCATATAAATCTGTTAAAGAAATCTGTCCATTTAGTAGAATATTAGGGTTTTTGTTTGTTCTTCAGTTCATACAAAGCACCACAATGTTTGGCTTTTTCCATCCTTTAAAAATAATGGTTGTAGGAGAGGATGTAGCTTTTTCTTTTAAATGGATGGTGATTTGAAATATGGGGTTCAATCCGCAAATCAACTGTGTAAGGAATTAGTATTTAAGTTAACGGCAGTTCAAAGTGGCCTGGGCACATAGTATATGACATTACTTGTCCAAATCATCTTTTAAAATGTTTAGACTTTTGTAAACTATCAGGGTAAGGTAAGTTAAATATGGAGGTCAAAAGACCTTTGTCTGTGTTCCAGAGAAGCTTTCTGGTTGGAAAGACATCTGAGTGTAAAGAGTAAACATTTTTGGTTCAAAAGCAAGTGTTCATTCTGAGGCTCTGTTGTATAACAGAATCTACAATAGTGACTTGTGGGTCTGGCAGGTATAGAATTGGGCAATTCACTGAGCCAGACATGCAGAAATACTTTTAGAAAATCCTTTTTTCTTTTTCTTTTGCTGTTTCCAGCAAGATTGAGTACACCTATGTAATAAGTGATGCTTTTATAGAGAACTTTCTACAGCAGTCTGTTTCCTCAAGGTACAATACCCAGCCAGATAAAACACTACTTTTGCATGAAATAATTATTGGTATATATCATATTGCATGACACATCACGGCCAAAGTATGGAAGAGAGCATTACGTTCTGCTTGCCTAAATTCCCGCAGTTTTATAAGTTACTTTTCACTTCCTTGCCCTAAAAATTTTGTGCAGAGTTGCCTGGTTGTCTTGTTGTACAGCAGAGCATAGTTTCTCAACCTGTGGTATGTGTACCCTTGAAGGTACACGAGACACAAGCAGGGGGTACCTGGGGGAAAACAGGGTAGAGGAGGCAGGTGGCAGCTGCCGGCTTCTGGGGAAGCCGGGCAGCAGCAGCCCACTTCCTACCCAGCCCCACCTCCCAGATGGGAGGTGTGTGGCAGCACTTGACTTCTGGGGAAGGCAGGCAGCAGCCCTCCCACATCCCATCCAGTTGCAGCTCCCAGCTTTTGGGGAGGGTGGCTGGCAGCCCTCTGCTTCCTGCCTGGTCACGGCTTCCAGCTGCGAGGGGGGTGGCAGCTTCTAGCTTCTGCGGGAGGTGAGCGGCAGCCTCCAGCTGGGTCCCAGCTCCCAGGTGGGAGCCTGGTGGCAGCCTCCTGCCTCTTGTGAGCTGGCCTCGCAGCTGAGTGGCAGCCACCTGCACCCCAGCTTCTAGCACAAGGACAGCCTCAAGCGCCTCGGCTTGAAGTCAGGCAACAGTTGCCTGCCCACATCCATGGGTCCCAGCCGGCGCAGAAGCCTCCTCTGCCCCAGCTTGGATTGGGTGGCAGCCCCCGTCCTTGACTCAACAGCCCAGTGCCCAGAAAACTTGTCAGTTTCACTGCTGTAGCTGAGCAGTGAAATTGACAACTGTGACAACCCCAGATTTCACCACTTTCTCTCTCTCTCTCACACCCCTTCCTCCTTCCAAATCTATGGCGTAAAATTTGGTGCAGCACGTTGTATTTCCCAGCATTGGCATGCCGCTCAAAGCCTCCTAGCTTTGGCCAACATCACCTCTAGCCCAGGTACATACTTGAGTTGCGCACCCCTCGTGTAAAGGTGGTAACCCTACCCACGTTAGATCTGACATCTGTCATATCACGGCCGTGTATACTCAGCCCTTCTTCCAACATATGGCTCACATTTAGTCTGTAAATATAAAATCCTGTGGAAAATTGAGTGTTGAGGGTACTTATTAACATTTTCAGAAGTTAGGAAGTACTTGCTACTTAAAAGGTTGAGAAACACTGCTGTAGAGGTGGTTGCATTTCAGTGAAGGCTGAGTGAGCAATCTCCTTGTTTTGTACAACACCTTGATATTAGTAACCAAGTAAACTTTGTTTATTTTTCTGTGGGGGGAAAAGATTTAGAGAAAAAGTATATGCAATATATATACATATATTTGGATACTGCTGGGGAATTTTTCCTTTGACTTCAAGGGAGCCCGGGTTTAGTTACCTGAGTTAACAAAAAGTTGGTTGGTTCTCCTCAAGCAGAGATCCAGGGCTAACAGAATCAGATGTGAATATTCTGTTAAGCAAAGGTAGTTTTGACCTATCTAGTGAGGAAGAGCAGGCTGAAGTTTCCAGATCTAACTCAAAAGCAAGGTTTAAAGTAGTCTTTGAAGAATGTTCCTTGTGTTGCAAAGAATTTTTAGGAACCAGTGAATAGAAGATGAGAATTTGCTCCCCCTAAATAAGTCAGCCATATTCTTAAATACTGAGATTCTTTTATACCACAAACATTCAAGACATGGAAAACCTTAAGGAAGATATTCTTGTGCAGGTGGGTAGTTCCTGGCATTTCCTTTTCTCCACTTTTTACTTCCCTGGAAACATGCTTACCCTCTATCAGTATTCATTAGGTATTTTACATTTGTATTCGAAATATGTATATTTAAATTTGCTACTCAGCAAAAATCCAGAAAGAGTATGGTCTGAAAAAATGCATTTTTAAAACTCCATGAATGGCGATTTGGGAGACTGGATTTTAATCATACTAAGCACCACCAACAGGTACACTCATGTACAGGTGCTATTTTGCCATGGTAATGTTAAGTAAAATAAACTACATTTGTTTGTCAAGTGGGACGTCTGTTGAACCATTAACTGTTTTCCTTGAAAAGAGGTAATCTCTGGGAGATCAGATCAGCATGTGAGGTTTAAGCAGTAATCACCTGTGTTGCATAATCCTCTTCCATGATGCAGCCTGATCTGTGGCTCAACAGCTGAACAATAATGAGCTAAGCAACTGCTAAACCTATCTAACAAAGGCTAGTTTGTATTGCAAGTCTGGTAAATGGAAATTGTAGTAAAGAAAAGATTCTTGATTTCAGAGATCTAAATTTTACTTAATTAAGCACTACTCATCCTCATGTAGATAAGTCCCTTAATAGCTATTGGCCAAGATGGTCAGGGATACTGCCCTGTGCTCCAGGTGTCCCTAAACTTACAACTGTCAGAAACTGGGACTGGATAACAGGCTGCATCACTTGAAATTGCCCTGTTCTGTTTATTCTCTATGAAGCATCTAGCACTGGCCACTGTTAGAGATGAGATACTGGGCCAGTATGGCTATTCTTACATTCTCCATGCAGATTTTCCAGATTGAGGCAAACCTCTGTAAGGTCTGATCATGAAATGGATAGCTTTGAAGAAATTTAGAATTTGTTTTCTTGAATTGACAAAACCTTTGTGACTGTGTTGGATTAGGCAGCCTATCTCTTCCTATGTTTCAGGTAGGAATTTTGATACCCGCTCTCTGTCCTTTTATCCCTATAGAAGAGAAACTAAAGAGAAAAAGTTAGTTACGCAGCACATAGAAGTTTGGTCACGGAATATAAACGTAAAAATTAAAATAATGTGCCTTGGTCTCTGATAATAGTGGATGAACTTTTCAAGCTATTGTAACTCACATTTCTGATATGTAAACATTATTGTGAGAAGGGAAGAATTTCTACTTTCCACTACCATGTGTTGTATTGGTATAGTTATTTTATTTTATGTAGAAGTATCTAGCATTGTCTGCCTTCGGAATAAATTACAAAACAAATTAAAGAGCCCACCTTTTGAAACGAACAACTGCTCCACTCCTACCAACAGCCCCCAACCATACCCAACCTACAAGTCAACTTGCATAAAGGATCCCATCATCGAACAAACCTTAGTTCTCAAGACCACGTATAAATAGATAATGAAGGTCAACAAACCAAGCTATCTTTAGATGAAGAGAGCAGCACATTTCAAATCTGAGGGCCCCTTACAGCAAATGCTTTCCCACTAGCCTTCTTCAGGGAACTCCTGCTTAGTCAACTTCACTGCTCGTAACTATAGTAGACTGCTTTTCGCTATGTGCCTTGCTCTTCCACAGGGCAGTCCCAAGCCAGTAAGGGCTATGTAGGTCCAAACAAGGACCTCTTAAACACCACTTTGAAACCAAGAGGCAGCCAGCATATTAGACCACAGATGTCATGTGCTGCTATCAAGAAATGCTGCTTAATAACCAGGTTGCCAGATTTCATACTTTTTAAAGTAACCCCCTGGGGTTTAGTTTAAGGGGTAGTCCCACGTAAAGCAAATTGCAGTAATCCAATCTTGGGAAAGTTACTTCTCCCTCTCCCTAATCGAAAAATAATCATTGTAACAACACTGTTGTGGACCATTACTGTAGAATATTGTACTTTTCTATAAAAGAAAATCTGTTAGGATAGGTATTTGTAGTGCACTTATTTCAGGTGTTTATGATAACAAAGCTTCTCAATAACTAATTTTGAGACCGGATGGGCTGCATGCCCTTATCCAACACTAATAGTCCCAAATGTTGCCGTAATACTAGAAGATGCTACAACATTTTGGGAGAGCTAATTCAACTTCTTTCTGCCTACGAGAATTGATATGTGCTTGGTGATAGCCACTATTAAATCCCAACAATGAGGAGCAGCAGGCTAACCAGTTGTAGATCTATCAGGCTCTGCTGAAAGGAACTAAGGGCGTGTCTACACTAAAAACTTAAGTCAATCTATGGTAGATCGATTTACAGCCACCGCAGTAATTACTGTGGTGGTTCGTGTCCACACTGCCCTTCTGGTGGTGGTGCATGTCCTCACCAGCAGTGCTTTCACTGACATGAGAGGCAGTGTGGGAGGGCTGACAGTCTGGGCTCTCGGCTCCATGTGCTACTCCCCGCAGGAAGCCTGGATGCTGCCATGAGGCTCTTGGCTCCCTGTTCCCCGTTGAAAGCATGGCAACCGTCCAGTGGGGAGCCAAGAGCCTGGGAGAGCAGCCGTGCTTCCAGCAGGGGATCGGGAGCCAAGAGCCTGGGGGGGCAGCCCAGCTGGGAGTGGGGAGCTGAGAATCTGGGTAACAGCCCAGCTAGGAATGGAGAGCCTGGTGGATGCAGCCTGGCTCGGAGTTGGAAGCCTGCATGGGAACCCGGGGCAGCCAGGCTCTAGTTGGAGCTCCCCCAATCACTCAGCTTCTCAGTTTTAGGGCTCTAGCAGGGAACTGTGAAATTGACAAGAATGACAGCCAACAGCTGATGTATGTAACCCACCAGCTCCACACAGACACTGCATCGCCCTGACTACACCAACATAAGCCCTATGTCTCTCGTGGAGGTGGAGTAGTTATGTCGGCGTAGTAAGGCAAGGCCGTAGTGTGTACAATGTCAAGGTAAGTAAACCAAGCCGTAAGCTATAGCTTTCTGCCCACCCCCTTGAGACATGAGACATTGACCTATACAAAAGTGAAGACAGCATTAAACTAATCTCTATGTCTGTAGAAGAGCTGATGCTTTAGACTATGGGTTTTCAAACATCTGCATGGTGCAGTTCACAACATCTGGAGATGACAAATTTTTATGGATTTCTCCCCTCTTGTTTGCATTGTATGACATGCCTGTGGAAACTACAGTAGTTAATTACACTGAAAATAACATTAGGAAAGTATTTATTTATTTTCAGCTGTCTTTAATGTACATATTTAGCAGCTGCAAATGAGGAGAGCCAGCATCATGTGACGAGCCAGCTCCCTGCAGACAATTGGCAAGTGCTCCACAAACCCTAGTCTGGGAATCTTTGTTTTTAAAAATTGAGACACATTTTCCTCTTCTGATGCCCTTGAAGAAGGTCCACAGCTGGGCGAACAAGCTGCCAGTCACCTCTCCAGCTGTGGCACTGAAAGCCTGCCAAGCTGCTCTGTGCTGTTGCACTACCCATGGAAATCGTCTCCTTGCATTCAATAGCATACAGATAAATGAGAAAAGTTATCTTTGGTCCCCCATGCACGTCATTGGGTCAAATAAGTTAACATTTCGTTTAAAAAAATTTTTTTTTAAAGCTACTGCAATCTGTTTTCCTAACACACCAGATACTCAGACTGCATGAGCCAGACAATTCAGAGTTCTTTAACCCTTCCCCTATCCCCGTGGATGTATATAAGCCAAATCCTGGTTCCACTGTACTCTGGCAAAATTCCCACTGGCTTGACTGCGAGTTGGATTTGACCTGTCCTTTACAGCTTGTCAATTCTTATGTAATTTTATTATGCTTCAATTTTCTTTTCTAATCCCCATGATTTTACTAATGCACAATATTGCAAATGCACTGCAAAACTAGCCAATAGACATTAAATCATTTGGATATCTCTCAACCTCATAAGCTGATTTAAAGTGTTAAGGTGGTTGTCTTTATGTAACTAGATCTAAATTTAATTTTTGTTACAGTCGAAAGAACACTCTGCTGTTGCAAACCATGAGACTTATCCTGTTCTCTTTGGAGTCAATGGTAAAATCACCACTGACTCCACTATGGTTGGCCCACATCTGTGAATTCAGAGGCTGGTAACTTGAGTAGTTGACTCATCTTCCTTGTTGTAAGATAAGTAATGGCTTTTTATGATTTCTGTTTCTAACTGGAAAGCTGCATAAGGAGCTCTTTCAATCCTTGAAAATCAAAAAGGAGTTCTACAGAAGGTAGAAACATGGATAAATTGCTAAGGAGGAGTACAAAAGAATAGCACTAGCGTGTAGGGACAAAATTAGACTGAGGCCAGGTCTACACTTACCTGGAAGTTCGGCAGCAGTAGACAGGAGTTACTTAAACTAGGCGGAGCAGCTTGCGTCATGCCTGTTGTCTTCATAACTCCTCTTCTACACGGTGTCTTCACTGTGCTGCACCAATAGGAAATGTGTTCCCATCAATGCAGCACTACACCACTTGAGGAAGTGGTTTTATTGCATCAATTTCTGGATCGATTGAGTGGGCCTTCACTGACTGATACATCGATCTGATGGCGGCAGATTTGCCCCATCAGTGAAGACGTAGCCTAAGGCACAAAAAGAGTTATATCTAGCAAGAGGCATAAAAGGCAATATGAAGACGTTCTTTTAATATGTTGGGAGCAAGAGATAGATGAAGGGAAATGTAGGTGCTCTACGTAGTGGGGCAGGAGAGCTAATACTTGATATCAAGAAGACCAGTATTAAATGCCTGTTTTTCTTCAGTTTTCACTAAAAAAAGTTAATGGTGACCAGGAACTCAACACAACAGCAAGGGGGAAGGAACACAAACCAAAACAGGGAAAGAACGGGTTAGTGAGTATTTAGATAAGTTAAATGTATTCAAGTTGATAGGGCCTGAATAAATTCATCCTAGGGTACTTAAGGAACTAGCTGAAGCAATCTCGGAACTGTTAGCAATTATTTTCGAGAACTCATGGGGGAAAGGCAAGGCCACAAACAACTGGAGGAGGACAAACAGTACCTATCTTTAAAAAGGGGAGCAAAGGGAATTACCGACTAGTCAGCCTAACTTTGATACCTGGAGAAATACTGGAACAAATTTTACGAACTGATTGTTTAAAGCATCTAGATCAGTGGTACTCAATTATGTTTTCTGGTGGGCTGAATCAGGCAATGTCCAAACCTTGGTGGGCCGAAGGGCACTCTCTAGGGCTAAAGAGCTCTGCAACTGCTTGCTCTCTAGTGAAAGCACGTCAATTACTTATTACTTTATGTTGCCTAGGTGTCTGATTAAGTGCCTGATTAAAAGTGAAAAAGAGAAGGTTACAACAGTGGGGCATGTTTAGTCTTGAGAAAAGGCTGAGAGGGACCTGACAAGTCTTCATACATGATAAGGGCTGTTATAAAAAGAATGGTGATCAATTGTTCTCCATGTCCATAAAAGAAGAACTAATACTAATGGGCTTAATCTGCAGCAAGGGAGATTTAGATAGAATGTTAGGGAAAATTTTCTAACTATAAGGCTAGGTAAGCACTGGGATATGCTTCCAAGGGAGGTTGTGGAATCCCCATCATTGGAGGTTTTTAAGAACAGGTTGGACAAACACTTTTCAAGGATTATCTAGCTTTACTTGGTCCTGTCTCAGTGCAGGTGGCTGGACTCTAACTTATAGAGGTCCCTTCCAGTCCTATGTTTCTGTGATTTTATGATTTAAGACATGCCAGATAATCACTTGGAAAATGGTTCTTGAGTGATGTTTTTTAATCTCTTTGGGTGTTGTTGTGACATTGGCTTCCAGGGGAGCCATACTGAGATAGTTTAAACAGGGCAAACTGCAAAGAACGAGGCAGGCAAAGCCCTAAATACTGGTGGTTTTTCTTCCCTAAGATATACCAAGCTAGCAACAAACAGTTTCTCATCACCTCACTGGTCAGTCAGAAGACAAAACCCAGTTTCCTTAAAGGTATCCAGCTCTTTAGCTAGCACCAAGTCACATACAATGGGGATTACTGAAAATCTTTATCTATCATATGTAAAAAAAGTTTTACCAAACCCAAAGGATCAGACATGTTACCAAACGGATCAATGAATATTTCAGATCTTACTCAAATACACACTTAAAGCCAATGCTTATTAACTAAACTAATATTTATTTAAAAAAGGAAAGAGTAATGCTTTAAAAGTTAAGTATACATATACAGAGGAAAAGAAAGTTCTTAGGTCAGTTTCAAAGTAGAGAAGATGACTCAATTGCAAAGTGCTTATATTGCAAAGTTTCTGAAATTACCCAAACAGCTTGGGGGTCATCAGTTCTTGTTTAGAGCTTCTTTGTTTGAAATCCAGTCCAGAGAAATGAAGGCTAGTTCATGTACAGAGTTCGTTCAAATATTCCCATGAGAATTAGCAGGACAATTCCAAGCTGGTGCTGGAATCCCAGTCTTTCAGTTGCAACTTTCCCTCACAAGCTTAGACACATTTGAGATAAAAAGGATCAGTCCACTGATATCTTCTTGACAGCAGGTACCTCCTTGAACAATTAATAGGTGATTACTTGCAGCTCTGAAGTATCATCTCCTATGTTCTGTGCACATTGGTAACTAGTTACATTAGCATAAGGTAATTGGCAACCTACAGCCATTCACAAATATTTACTACGTAAACTTCAAAAAGAAATAAAAACAATAGTGGTGTTACATTCAAATTGCATCTAAATATTAATATGTTCCGTTTGAACTCTTAGGCTGGGTCTACACTGACGGTGGCAAATTCGCCGCCGTCAGATTGATTGTTCTGGATCGACTGAGCGATCTGTGTAGACCCGCTCAGTCGATCCAGCAATCGATGCAGGAAAACCACCCCAGTACGTGGCGTAGCGCTGCATCGAAGGGAATGCTGTTCCCGTCGGCGCAGCACAGTGTGGACGGTGCGCGGAGCAGATGCAGCGAAGTCAATGGCAGATACGCAAGTGATTTACTTCACTTGCGTATCTTCCGTCGACTGCTGCCAAATTTGGAAGGTAAGTGTAGACCGGGCCTTAAACTGCTTTCCCGTCTATTACTATTCTATTGATTATCTACGTTGTCAATCACTAACAAGATGTACGTAAACAATATCAAATAGCCACCAACAATACACTTGTATATCAAAGCGCTAGTGTACTTACAAGGAATGACTTTCCTACCATTTGTATTTTCCTTTAACATGTCTTTAAAGATCAGGTTTGGGCCATGCAACTTGCAAAGTTGCTTAGCCCTTTCTGGCCCAGTGTGACAGGTGGTTTTTTTTTTGTTCTTGAGACGTTTCAAACTTGTTTCAAGATGTAACATGGCCTGTGGGTTGTCAGCCCACAAGTAACTTGGGGTTTTTTGTTTAAAGTTTTAAATTGTTTGAATTTCTAAAGTGTGCAAATATTAAGAAACGGAGAAAAAAAAAGAGCCTACTGTTCAGACTTGAGCATATAGAAATAGATGTCTAAATGCAGATTAAATGTGAAGGATTGAGGCTTTACACATTTGTTTAGCTTCACCGTAAGGAGTAGTGCCATTGATTTAATGTGACTACTTATGCACGTAAAGTTAAGCACAATAAGCCTTTGCAGAACCTGGCAGCTAGCTGTAGGAAGCCAACTTTGCAAATCTGTTTTGCATTAGGAATTTAATAGAATATATTATAAAGTAAAACAGTTTGTTGCCATAGAGTTCAAAGAAAGTGTTCATAAGTGTTGAGCACCTACAACTCAGGCTACTTATATAGTTACCTAACATTAGGCACATATATTTGAAAAATACGTTTTTTATGTTTACATGTAGAAAGGGTTTGCTTATATTATTACCGGCTACAACCCTTCTTATGAATTATCTATTTCTATAAACACCTTTAGCATTTAAAAATGTGTACATACAAGGTGCATGCTCTGGTCAACAGCTACAGACCATCATGTCTTCTCCTGTGCTTTTTTCCAGGAGCTTTAACACATAAAAGGCTAATAGATATATAGCTATGTGTATATATGTAGATAAGTAATATACAGAGCATCATCTCTGGTATTATTTGTAAATTTGTAGGACCAGTAAAGCGGTTGTGCTCTATAACTGGCTCCCAGATTAGACAGCTCTTTTTTTGATCTATGGACAGTTTTGCTGTGACTGTCAGAGCCAGCACTAAGAATGGGTAAACACAACTAATGCTAGCTGCTGAAAATATTCCCCCTCCTCCCAAAAAACCCTAGAGTGCTATTTAAACAGTCCTTTTTGTTTAATATCGCAGGCAAGCAGAGCAAAGGACTAACTCTGTCCTGTAGGATGGAGAAGGGATTTCTGCCTTGGTCTTCTGCTGGTTGGAAAACCAAGCACAGATGAACTGGGAAGAAGAGTTCAACCACCCAGCTGGGTAGAAGCTGAGAAGAATGGCCAAAGCAGGGGTGATCTTCCAGCGACCTGTCCTTTAACTGAGGCAGAGAGAGTTATGATTTGGCAGACACACATACTTAAAGTCAGAGGCACTGGAGGTGAATGGCTCATGCAGTGGACTGGACGCTTATAGGGCTGCAGCTGAGCAAAGGCAGCACCTGCTTCTGTAATACCTCCACAAAAGGGATTAGCTAGCTGGGGGCACTGCGGTAGAGAGGAAAGATTAGTGTCATTCTTTTCAGAAAAGCTTTGACTAAGGCAGCAGCATAAATTGATCTTTACAGAGACATTTTTTTTGTCCCAGTCCTTCCTTCCTTCTGTCCCTTCTCTTGTCTTCTTTCTTTTTCTTTGGTTCAGAACTCAAGAGAAAAACCATCTAAGAAATATAAAAAGCAGATACAAGCTGAAACCATCCAAAATTCAGACTTATCCTTGTAGAGGGTCTCATTGGAACATGGAATCCAAACTCCTCCAAAACTCTGTGGAAGCTTAGCTATAGATCTAATTCCAGATCTGAACTTCATGACCTGGGCCCATCTTCAATGAGAAATGGAGGACTGACGGACATTGTGCTTCTAACCTGATTGATATTTTTTTCTAGCTTTCAAGCAGACACCACCACCACATCACTAGTGATGGTTACTTATAGGGTGAGTCTTGTTTATAGCCCATGATCATTCATTCAGGATGACTGCTTGCTCTGTTGGAGAAATTAAGGATTATTAATGAGATTTCAGATTTAGGTGTTGGGTTTTTTTTGGAGTACTGTAGGAATTCTGGGATGTGAAGCACATTTCTTCTTTTTTGATCTTATGGGGAAATACTTGGCTCCTAAAACTTTTTTTCAGCCAATGCAATAGATCAATATAGCTTAACTGGATGAGGTTACTGAAGACAAGTGTTGGTTTACTGTATCTGCCAACTAGTTGCCTTATTCATTATGTGAAGAAGGTCTGTAGTGTGGATGGTCATCACAGTCCTGAGATTCAAACAGACAGCTGTGGTCTTTAAACAGGAGCTCTACCCAGTAAGCTCAACCAGAGCTTCCTGCTCACTGAGCCAGTACATGCTATGCTAAGCTTTCCATGGCATGAAGATGTTCTTGTAAAATCACTACCAAGTTTTCTTGGAGACTGAGTACATTCCTTCAGGAATGGTTTTATGTTCCTGCTGGACTGATGCTTGGAATTTATACTTGTACAGAGATCAAAACTGTTTGCAAAGATGGAGAAAGAGGCTGAAGATTGTAGAAAGTATGATACAGAGGCAACTTTCAGAACTCTGCTGTAAAATGGATAGTTTTAAAATGTTTTAGAATTTAGTTTGAGAATTTAACTACAGAAGAGGAAAAATACTACATTTCCTCTGACAATGTTGATCTAGATATCTAGGTCCATGATCCTGAAAGATTTCCCCAGACTTGAAAAATGTGGAACTCAATTTTCTTGCTGTTTTAATTATATATACCCAGGCATTTTCTCATGGCCTGTTTTTTCCCCTTAAAAGGTCAAAATTGCCCAAATCAAGACAATTGTATTGCTCCCAGCTTTTCTTGTTTCAGATTTAGATTGAATTTGTATACACTGAGATGAAATAAATAGACTTTTTTAATATATAAAGTCACAGAGTTTGAGGGGAAAAAAGCAGGATTACAGTAAATATACTTCCATTCCCCCGCCCCCTAAGGGCTTTTTAACAAGTGTCTATTCCTAGCAAAGAAGATGCAAACTCATTATATTGTATTCCCAAAATGCATGAAAGCTATAGAGTCCTATAGCATCTGTTCATCATCTTGTACACCTTACAGCATGCATGGTTGATCTTGTTTTCTTAATCCCACCAGATCAAATATCCCACCAAGGAGTTTTCAAATTGTTGGTCACTGTCCCTATTCAAGTATATTACTAAATGTTCAAATTCAAATTGTCTTCATTTTCTCAAAGGAGACTTAAATTACCTTCCATTCAGCACTTCCCATTTGTGTGTGTGTTAGAACTTCATTTACAAACATTCAGGTTGTTCTAAGTGAGTTAAAATCCTTCCTGATTTATTCACCTGATGATGATGTTCAAGATTTAGAGGAAAACTGCAATTTCTACCTGTGAATTCTTTTCTTATTAGAATTCTCCAGAATCCAATTAATACAAATTTCTTTTCCATAAAGAATCAATATACATTGAGGAAGTCTAGATGTATCCAAAATGTATCAATTTGAGCATATCTTAATTTTTCTTGGCCTAGTATAGAGAAGGGGGGAGACTGACTTTGTTCCTGATCCTTTTACAATAGGGCAGTAAACTGAGTCCTATGTAACAAAATATAGAGGTATTTTTGTCAATCTGAAATTTTTGTCTAATGCAGAATGTATTACTAAGTGCTGATCACTAGAATTTGGTTTTAATGATACTTTGCACCTGCGGTTGCAAAATAAAAAGATGTGTGTTGTGTTTGGGTGACATATTTACTTCAAAATTGTAAAAAAATTGATCATATTGAAATCTACCTGTGCTGCTTTCAGAATTCATCTGATTGCTGATGAAATTCCAATTTTACATGAATATTAATCAAAATCTTGTTATTAAAAATATTTAAAGTGACCACAACTCATGACTTTATTTCCACTTTCTGATTGATAATCTAAAGTGTAATCCTGTAAATTTCTGAGTGCTCATGCTTAAATGGTTTGCTGGATTGAGGGGAAATGCTTAATTTTACACACATGAGACTTCAATGGGACTACTAATATTCTTAAAATTAAGTGTGTGCATAAGTGGTTTGCTGGTTCAGGGTCAAAGTACCCAGCACTTTGCAGGATCAAGTCTTTAATTAGAAGATCCTTGCATTAAAACTTGCTGTTTTAGCAAAGATGAAATACATATAGGATATTTCATAATGTGTTTACAACGCTTATTTCAGTTGCTGAGAATGTTTTGTTAACCTGCTAAAAATACTTGGTGTATAAAGTTTTGTGTCTAGGGACTGAACCAAAAGATTTTTCACTCAGAACTAAACTGTATTCCAACTGCTTGAGCAGCAATGAATCTAATTTATGGGAAATGTAGCCAGATGCAATTCCCTCTGGAAGGAGCAGAGGACAATATGTAAATGGACTCACGACCTATATGCAAATAGCAATAGAATGGGGCTACAGTATGTATTTACATTAAGTTCTTTTCTATTTATAAATCTGATATGCCTTATTCCTCTGTGCTATTACTAGTATCCCAGGATTTTTTCCTAATAAAAAGAAGTTTGTTTATTTGATAAGCTCCTTCATAGCTGCGTGGGCTAAACTAGCAGAAACATTTATAACATCTCACAGCCAGTTTGTTGCAGTCCTGGAAGGCTGACATACGTTGTGGATGTCCCGAAGTTCCAACACAATGTGGAGTGAGGCTTCTTGTTCCGACCACAGACCCTACACCCTCAACAAGTCCAGATGCACCCTAAACCCAGAAGGGAAGTGTCGGTAACCACTGAGTTGATTGGAGAGGGCAGAGCAAAGGGGACTTCTGGGCACACATTGCTTGGGGAACCCACCAGTGCAAGGAATCTAGGATTTGTGGAGCAAGGTGAGCCAACCTGTTGATAAAATGCAGGGCAGGGCGGTAGACCAACTTGAAAAGGGCGAAAGTGCAGCCTGGCAAACTGGACCACTTGCAAGTGGACACGTGACCCAACAGGCTCAGACACATGCGGATTGTCATGAAGGGCTAAGATTGCAGAATAAGGCAGAGCTGTTGAATTACCTAAAAGTGGCTGGTTAGTATGAACATCCTCAACCTCCTGGAATCTAACTTGGTCCCAATGAACTCAATTTTTTTGATTGGGAGTCAAGATTGTTCAAAATAAGTCCCAGATGACTGAGCAAACACAACGTGGTATCAATGTGGGTGAGAACCTCCTCTCTGGGGCCACTCTTCAGTAACCAGTTACCAAGGTATGGGAAGATGTGGATTCCCTTCCTACTGAGATATGCCATGACCACTGCCATGCATTTGGTGAAGACTTGGGGAGCAGAAGAGAGGCTGAATGGGAGAACTGTCTATTGAAAGTGGCATTCTCCTACCATAAAATGAAGAAATTTACTGTGGCTTGATAGAATTGCCACATGAAAGTAACCATCCTGAAGGTCCAGAGCAGCAAACCAGCCATTCTGAGACAGCATGGAGAGGAGAGCCGTTGAGTGGCCATGCAGAATCTTATGTACTTGATGAATTTGTTGAGGCTGTGATGGTCAATGGGTCTCCCCTGCCCTGGTATTAGGAATATCGGGAGTAAAAGCCACGCCCCCGGTGTTCCATTGGAACGTCCTCCACAACTTCCAATGTCAACAGAGAGCTGACCTGCTTGATGAAGGGCGGCTCGTGAGAAGGGACCCAGGAGAGTGGGCATGGAGAGGAACTGGATTGTGTAGCCCAATCTGACAATGTCTAGGTCCAGTTGTTGTAGGGAATCAAGTCCTAAACATTGTAAAATCAGGCCAGCTTGTCCTCAAAGGGAAAGAGGAATGGAGAGGATGGGGTAATGACTGGAATAGTGCTCTGGAATCCAAATGGGTGCTTAGCTGATGCCGAGGGAGGGCATGTGAAATGCCTGAAGCCTGAGCCTGACTGCTTCCTCTTGTGGGATCTCTCCCTCTTTCCAGGGTAGTCCCACTGCTTCGGGGGAAAACGTTGCACAAAGGACTGCTGCAGGCAGTATTGTTGCTGCTGCTGTGCCCCATAGTGATGTTTTCATGAACAGCCTGTGCTTTCTCAAGGACATCAAGGTAGCCCTGGAATCTCTAAAAGAGTGCAAAGTATCATGTGCCTTCTCCAGAAGCAAGACTCAGCCGTCAAAGAGCAAGTCCTTGATAGCTTGCTGGACATCCAAAGCAATCAGAGTTCTGCAACCAGGAAGCTTTCTTTACAGTTATTGCCAGGGCTAGGCATCCACAACATCCAGGATGGACTGGGGGGATGTTTTGGCCACCAAGCAGCCTTTTGCAAAGAATGTGCCCAAAACTCCTCACGTGAGGCCTTGGGCAAATGGTTGTCGAATTTAGAGATAGCTGACCAATTGACAAAATCATACTTGGACAGCATAGCTTGCTGATTTGTGATCCTTCTCTGTAGGGATGGTGGGGTACAGATGTTCCTTCCCAGAACATCTAACCACTTGGAACGTCTGTCCTTTCGAACCTGATGTGCAAAGCCCTGTCATTTACATTACAAGCAGGGGATTTGGGACTGGGTGGGAATACAACCCCTCAAATCCCTGCATTTAAACAAAATAGTGCTTTTCCATGTGGTTAGCCACTGGTGGTACCAAGGCTGGTGTACACCACGGGGCTTTTGCTGGTACAAGGAGCACATCATTGATCAGGAGGACCTCTCTCTTTTAGGGACAGTGGGCTGTAAAATGTCTCCCAGTTTGTATGTTTTCTTGGAAAAAATGTGGCCAACAGATCCTGGCATGCCTAAAAGTCCTCCAGAATAGATGGAGGATGAACCAGGCACCATGGCATTGTCTGGTGATAAGGATGAAGATCTCAGCTGAGCCAAAACCAGCTCTCACTCCTGGGAAGATGCACCTGAAAGAGAGGACTCTGGTGGCTCCACAGGCAGAAGGACTACTGATGCCTGTGTTTGCTACTGATCCAAAGCCATCACCGTCAACCTGGCGGGTGACTTCAGCTTTGAATGGGACAAAGGATGAGATCTCTGCAAGTAAGGCATATCGCACTGATTCCACGAGGCACACACCAACTTTGGGAGCCATACTGGTCCATTGGTGGTCCTGGGAGTTCATTGGATGATGCAGAGAGGGGGGGGATGATGATTCTCACTCAGAATTAGAGCCCTGAGATCTCAACAGCATGGCTGGAGGAATGCCCAAGGGAGCCAATAGGCGATCTGATTCATCCATCACCCAGAATGGGGTGGAAATTGGTGCCCCTTAATGAATGTGATACCATCTCTACCGAGCATGGCAGTGCCACAGGCAGTATTGGTCCTGGCACAAATGGCAATGCTGGAGCACCTGACTTAATCAATGTTGAAGGTGGTGAGAGCCACTATGAAAGCACCTGTAGCGTCGACTGCAGCAGAGCTGAAGAGGGTCCCAGTGCCAAAGTCTCCCACACCAATTTCAGTCCTGGCTCTATGCCTACCACAAGGCGGGGGGAGGCAAATAAGTGCAGTGCCAAGGGGCACGAAGGTTCAGTGGTGTGCTCCACTGGAGGGGCTGCCGAAGATACAAGCCTCAGAAAGTCATGGACTAGTGGTGAGGATGGAACAGAAAGACAGCGCAGGTCTCAGCAGGTACGTTGATGAGGTGGATACAGTTGGTACTGGCATCACCTGTGTCATTACCGTACTCAATGGATGCCCAGAGGCTGGAACTGGAGTCAATGGTACAGGGTTTCTGCCCTTCCCACTTGGTACCAGGAAAGGGTCAGAGGTGCCCGCACCATCCCACACTCCGGAACTCGTCCTGTGCCAGTCTGAGCTTTTCCTGAGGGCGGCGGAGAAGTCACCCTGTGACCTGGACCAGTCCTGTTTGGTCTTATGAGACCTCTTCCTCAGCACTGATGATGAACACCTCCTCTATCTCTTGGCAGAGGCGCCTGCCCCGGTGCTCTCCAGATCAGACCACATGGCTTGTTCAAACAGGTGCTACTTGAGGCGAAGATCTCGTGCCACCCGAGTCCACTTCTTGAGCAATCTACAGATCAAACAAGGCTCTTTAAGGTGGGCCTTGCTGAGACAAAGCAAATACCATGTTTGGGGGTCGCTAGTGAGATTACTGGTCCACACAAAAGGTGGGGGGCTTTTGAACCCTGCTGGCTTAGAACAGTTCCACTGGAGAGCTGCACAGCTGTAAACTTTCTCGTGTAGCTATAGCCTTAATGAGCGTCACAGCTAAACACAAGGTGGAACAGATTGTTTAGCATATGAAGGTAATACATATTTAAAGGGACCATTAAAGTTGAAGTGGCCCATTGCCACCTCTCCAATCATGGGGAGAAGCAGCTGGAGGGGGTTGTTAGTGGGTTATAGATTGTTGTAATAAGCCATAAATCCAGTATCTCTATTCAGTCTAGCAAAGTTAGGAATTTAAGTACCCAGGGTCTTCTTTTGAAAATGTTGTGCAGGTTTTCTTTGAGGATGAGGACTGGCAGGTCAGATGTAGAATGGTCGCTCTGTGATGTAGTGTGTTTGTCTTTGATCATTTTCCTGTATGAATGCATTCAAGAGCATAGTCATTGTCTGGTTTCACCCATATAGGTGCTTTGGGCATGTAGTGCACCGGATGAGATACACCACATGCTGTGTAGGACCCCTGGATTTTGAAAGGTGTGTTGTGGAGAGTGTAGCAGTGAAGGTATGTCTGCGCTTTGCATCTGTTGTTCTGGCAGGGTCTAGTGCTGCTTTGTGTCCTAGTTATGGGGAACTTGTTTCTGATGAGTTTGGAGAGGTTGGGAGGTTGTTTGAAGGCCAAAAGAGGGGGATCGGGAAAGATTTTTCAGGTTGGGGTCCCCACCAAGTATGGATTGTATGTTTGATGAAACCCTACATGGGTTCTAGTGTGGGGTGGTAAGTGAAGGTTAAGGTGTAGGATAGCAGATAGTTTAGTATTAACAAGATTGGGTTAGTAATAAGCTTTAGGATAATAATTAGAAAGCTTCAGAGTCAACTGGGCTTCATAAATAAATAAACAAATCAAACAAAGTGGTTATTGACCTGTGCTGAGGATTGTATAAACAGCTAGTTTACAAGTGAGCTCTTACATTTTGTGCTTGGAGACCCAGAAACTTATCTCAAATAAGCACTGGCATTTTGTGCATACAGTGACTGCAGATCCCAGCCCCATATAGCCTTCATTCCTCTGCAAAAGTCACTTCTGGGCCTAAAGTCATGGATTGTTTCAACAGTGTGGCACCTAATCAACTTCCTCCTAAAAGTCAAAGATGCATTATTTAGTAACAGTTGTGGGAATTCAAAAGCTATTTGGAAGAAAGTTACATAAAATGTTGCTGCTGCTGTTCCAGTATCTGACTTTTTTTATTTTTATTTTTTTTGGCTTCATTAAATACTAAAGTCGCATGAATACCTTTATTTCACATATGAAACAGTGATTTCTTAACATCTCACCAAGTTGCTCAGTCATCTGCAGATTAATTATATAGAGAATGTAATAGTGCAAAGCTGATTTCTATAGTCAGACTCCAAACAATGGAAAAGGCATCTAATCTACTTCCTAATACTAGTTTATTTTCTTTGTCATTGGTTCTTAGCCAGCCTGGGCTTAAACAAATACACTTTAGGAGTGAAAAATTGATCTTTCCAAAGTTATGAGTTAGGCATATTTATTAGAAAGAATAGTATTTACAATGTCAGGTATGTCTTCTGCATTTTCTATGCTTTGAGTCTGCTTATGGCTTCTTCCTCTGTATTCTTTTCATAAAGAAGTGGATGGATGGTGATCTCTGATCAGTGTTATGTTGTGGAAGGTGATCACACAAAAAAGTAGTACATCTTAAATTTGAGGATATTTAAATGGCATGTAAATTTAACCTGTAAGTGAATCACTACACCTACCACTGAAATTCAGACATCTCTGGAATGACTGCAACAGCTTCTAATGCTGCACATACAACCATACTAGGAACCAAAGAAAGCTACATCCCATGGAAACTTCTTGGAAAAAGGTACTGGAATAGCAGGAGGGGGAGAAAAGATCATTCCCAGTGACCTCATAGTTGTTTATGCCACAGAATCTTTAAGAGCAATGAGGAGACAACAGATGTGGATGGGGAAAATGAAGACGTATGTAAGGAGTAAAGACCTGTTTTTTCAGCCATTGCGCATGTATAAAACCTTTCTCCTGCATAGCACAGTGCCACAACACTTCTCACACTGTTCAGGGCTTCGACTTTACTAATATGACTAATCACTGCTGCTTCAAGTAACTTCTCCTCTGCTCCAGGAACAAAGAGTTTGTGAAACAAAAAGGAATTCTGAAATACATCGTCAATTATAATAGTTCAAAAGCTGTCAGGCGCTACTGCTGTACTTAGATTCTGAAGGTTCATTGTCCGATAAATTCAAGGAGGACAAAGCCATGGGGTTGGTACCTAGTTTGATTCCATCCCTTTCACAATCCAAGCACCAGTTCTATAGCTAAGAGGGCACCTTGAATGGGATGTGTGGTTGCACCTATATGCACTGGCACAGGACATACTCTAGGGAAGGCATGGGAATTGGGACAGAGGTGAGGAAATCGGAAGACTCCTTCTCAGTTGACTGATGGTATTGTTTGTAAAACTTGTTTCAGGGCTATTTTCTGGATCATCCTCTTCCTCTTATTAGCTGCTATTTATTTTTAGCTTATATTTAACTTAGCTTAAGGGAGCAACTCTGGTGATAGACATAGGCATGATGGCATAATGGGGAGTGTTATTGAATTTAATACTTATTTTGCGGTTATTCTAACCCTCTCTTCAGCATTGTTTTAAATATAGAGTTTAGGCTATGACTAAGGAAAAGATCATGTCACGGAGATTCCAGTAGTTAAGTATTCTGTGGCTTCCAGAAGACTCAGCCGCCATGGGTGGTGGTGGGGGGACCCAGCAGCTCCCAGCCACCAGCTACAGAGCTCCCTGCTGCCACGGGTGGTGGGGGACCTGCAGCTCCAAGACCCCAGCCCTCCAGACCCGGAGTTCCCAGCCCTGGCCACGGAGCTCCAGTCCACTGCGGGTGCTGGACCCCCCTCCCAATGGGGCTCAGGCTCTCACCCCGCAGTGAGCCCCATGTTCTCATAGTTATTTTTAGTAAAAGTCAGGGACAGGTCACGGGCTTCTGTGAATTTTTGTTTATTGTCCATAACCTATCCTTGACTTTTACTAAAAATAACCATGACAAAATCTAAACCTTAAGTCATGACATAAAGAGATGCTGACAAAGTTCCCCTGTTGCTCCATTGCTGGATCATTTTTCTCTTAATTCAAGGGAACTTTAAAAAAGAATTAAGACAGACATCATGCCTGGGATGGTCCTTGATCTTGAATGGTGGGTCAAATGGATTCCTCTGAGACAGACGTTGATTGTGTTCTGTAAATTGTCAGGTGCCCATAGCCTGAACAGCTGTTGGCCTCATCGAAGCCTCACACTGCCTGCAAAGCTGTGGATGACAGAAAAGAGTAGATGTCCAGAATAGGTGACCAGTGGTTACTTAAATGACTGATATTTTTAAAAATGCACATTTTGCACATAAAGATGTACAGGTAGTGGGTTTGGGGAAGACACTCCATGGTAATGGTGTAGTTACAAATATAAAACCACAAAGGAGATGCCTTGTTTTCTCATTAGGCTATGAAAAATTGATGCATGAAGCACAACTCCTATTCTAATTGGGCGTATGTCCATCTTATGGATTGTATTTGGATTGGTTCACTTCAGCTTTTCAAAATGGGACCCAGCCAATGGGCTGCCAAACCATACTGAATATAAGACACATGGTGTCTTCCACAAATTGCCTGTGATACAAACTGATTATTAGTAAATGGAATTCAGGTTTACAGCATTGATTTTCAAATTGGACGAGATGAGGTTATCAAGGGATGCGAGCCATGTTTGCTGTAAATTGTGCAGCCATCTTGTATGTCCCATGCAGGTCAGAAACTATGTTATTCACCTCTCTTCTGTGTGGGCTCTGTAGGGATGTGATTTGGCCATTTAAGGACATGGTCTGCTTGCCCTCCACCCCACCCCTGGGACAGGCCACTTGTGGCTCTGCCTTCTTGTGGGGGAGGGGTAGATGGACGGAAGTACTTCTGGTTTCGGGGACACACTCTGTCTTGTTGGAAGGAGACAGTGCTGGTCTGGGGACACCCCTAAAGTAGGAGCTCAGATAAGGTGTCTGGCTGGGCTCTGTGGTGCCAGCCCAGGTCAGCAGAGGTTCCAGAGATACAGCCTGATGGGGCCAAAACAGTGAAATCCCTGGCTACAGGGGAGGTGCAATCTGACCCCCTGATTCCTGGCTGGCTACAGAGTGAATTCTCTTGTTCCATGCAACAATACTGTTTCTTAGAAAGCGGTGTGTGCATGGGACATGCATCTCCAAAGGACAGAGGATGCCACAAAAAAAGGCTTTGGAACCTCTGGTTTAGGGGACTATTGGTGAATTTCTAGAAGGGGCTTTGAATCTTTAACTATGCACTTGGGGTGAGAGAGAGAGAGAGAGTGCACATATATGAAAGGAGAAGTCTGGAATATAAATTCTCAGAAGACAATTTGGAATAGAATAGACATTTTAATTAGGGGCTTGATTTAAAGCCCACTGAAATCTATGGAAGACTCGCATTGAATTCAGTGAACTTCAGAGAAGACCCCCAACATCTGTATGCAGTGCCTCTGCACCACTTCTGAGAATTTTACTCTACGTGCCTTGTATAAACTCACAAAAATAGCTGGTAGCAAAGCTAGGACAATTGTTCAGTGCCAAACCTGCCATACTTTGTATCATGGTTATAGAGCTAGCTTCGCCTCTGTTCCGATCCTGGGATGTGAGGGATTCTCTCAGGTGTCAGGCTCCTGCCTTTACCTCTCCTGGGGTGGAATCACATGATTCTCCCACTCTTAGACTAGGCCCTGTGTATCTACTGCCCATACCCATCAGGTCTGACTAGGTTCAACACTTGTCATTCTTCCCCTGGGCAGTCTGTGACCAGAGATGAATATACTGACCAGATAGCCCTCTCATACCAAAGCATTGGTTTTTTTTACCACAGCAATGGACCACGCAGAAGAGAAAAAAGGATTTTAAAACAAATCTCCATGTGTGTTTATCCATAGGCTTACCATCCCTTTATGGCAGCTCAGGCAGGCGTGGTTTCTTCTGACACCCTCAGTCAACAGCAGTCTCCTCTGTGGAAAGTCTCTTTATCCAGCCAGACATCTTTGGTCTTGTCTGTTCCCAGGCTTTTGGCCCTGTTTGTGAAAAGCTGATTCTGTACATTGATTGGAGTCCGGAATTTAATATTCACAGTTAATAGCTCAGGCATTGCGTCGTGAGTGCTTACTTTTTAATGGCTTATCTCAAGCCATTCTTTGTTCTTCCTGCTTGTTTTCCTTACAGCCTATTAAACTGAACCAAGATATTCAGACAGTGAGTAACCCAATAACCAGATTATATTCAGTATTCATAAAATATAACAAGGCAGAACCAGGCCCATCACATTGCATACGAACTAATAAGCTACATTGATTCTGCTGAAAATGTAACTGATTGAATATTGTGCATGTTATTATTTATAGTTTAGGCAAAATTTTACATATAAAATTCTGTCAACTATGGCCCAGATTGGTCAGGCTTTTCTGCTATAATTTTGTGGTTTGTTTTTTAAGCCACATTGAATTTAATGTAATTCTGTCTCATTGCTCTGACCTGTTTGAAATTTCTCAGATATCGGAATTGTCCTTGCAAGTTTGGAAAAGATTCGGGTGTTTTTTATTCAGAATTAGTGAAAAAGGGATGTGTTGGCTACACTTTCCTTTTTTCCTTCCTCAGCTGCTCAGAGGGAGGTTAGAGACTTAGGCTATGTCTACACTGCAATAGAAGTGCGCCTCCCAGCCCACAAAGACAGACCCAGTGCATTAAAAATAGCAGTATGGTGGTGGTGGTGGTGGCACAGGCTAGCCACCTGGTTACAGACCTGGAAGGTTGAGCAGGTGTGTATTCAGGTAGCTATCCTCCACCACCGCTCATGCAGCAACATCCACACTGATCTTTTTAGCACACTAGCTCAAACAGAGCTTGCACAGGTCTGTCTAACCAAGCTGGGAGGCTCATTCCCAGCTGCACTGCAGACATAACTTTAGATCTGAGACAGCATCTGAACCTCCCCTTAGTTTGGCTTCATTCTGCGCCATCACAAAGATGAACCCTTTAAAGATTCTGCATTCCTAATGATAAGATGGAATTTTCCTGAGCTGGTCCTGATGACAAAATATCAAGGACATTTTCTTTGAATTCTTGGTGTACATTTTGTTATGCTCAACAGCTATAGAAATAGAATAATGATGTATTTCAGAATTCTCTTTGCTTGATGAGACAGTTACCATTAGTTACATTCTTAGAGCCCAAAAGTTGCCTTTTATGTGATACATTGTAGTTCTGGGTCAAGAAAGTGAGTTCTTTGTGCTGCATTTGGATGTAACGGCATGTGATGGAGTATTGGTCCCACACAGATTTAGAAAGGGTTAAACTCAGCGGGAAGCAGTGGAGGTGAGTCCTCCAAGTGGCCCAGAGAGGCAGCGTGAGGCTCAGCCAATCAGGGAGGAGTTGCAGCGAGCAACCAATCTGGGCCCAGCAGGCTCAGATAAGAGGAGCTGCAGGGCAGAGCAGGATCAGTAGGTGTGTGGTGCTCGGAGAGTGAAGGCTGGGTTTGTAGCATGTGGAAGGAGCACTAGTATCATGGACCGTGCTGTTCTTGAAGGCCCTAAGATAAAGGCGAAGTAACTGCAGGGGCTATGGGCAAGAGACCCAGGGAAAATTAGAGATCAATATGAGGCGGCCATTGACAGGGTCCTAGGTTAAGACCTGGAGTAGTGGGTGAGCCTGGGTTCCCCCCACTTTCCACTGGGGAAGTGACATGATTATTGGACTGTGATGCTAACTCCCCTGGAAGGGGGAAATGTGCATGGTGACAAACATGGAAGGCTGAGCCATGAAGAGGATGCTGTGGTTCCTGAGGATGTGACCAGGGATGCAAGCAGATGCAGAGACAGAGAGTAATGATGTGCAAATCCCAGATGGGGGGCATTGGCCTCAAGCTAATTCACGGAGTGACCAGGAAGAGGTATCAGCCCAGTGGTGAGCAATGTGCCTGTGACACTACAGCAAAAAAAAACCCCTTTCTCACAAGCATTTTTTGTTTTCTTTCTCCTTTTTTCATGTGGTAAGAAAAATCCCAGCATTTAGGACTCTGCATGCTTTTTCTTGAGTAAAGCAAAACATTGGCAGCTCTTATTTCTTTTCTCTTTTTGATTTGTCTTCTGCTACTCTCACACCTTCTTACTTGAACAGTTCCTTTATTGTACATCCATTCATAATGAGGTGTGGTATGCTGGATTTTTATTTTGTTTTTGGGAAGGTCAGTGCACACTTCCAAGATAGTGGAGACAATTTAAAGATCTTTAAAGGACAAATAATTTGTGTAGTGGAGTTATTTTTTGAAAAATAATCTTAGGAAGTGGCTTGATTTAATATTTCTGTAAGCGTATCATCATGATCTATGAAACCTTCCTATTATCTAGCAATTTTTGCAACCTACATGTGAGATAAAGTGCTAAAATAAAACAACATAATGTATATAGCCCCAGATTCTGATTCTCTTATTCATCATGAATGATACCTTATGCCAGGGATAGTCTCATTTTAAGCCAATGGGACTACTCAGCAGGGAAAATCCTGACCCCATTGAAATGAAAGCTAAAACTCTCACTGACTTCAGTGTGGCCAGGATTTCATCCAGCGTGAATAATTGTATAGCAGCCTGGCCCTTAGGCAACTTCCTTTAAAATTATATGGATAGAAGTCTGTTTTAGGCCTCATCTACACTAGAAAATTAGGCAAGCATAACGATATCTCTGAGGTGTGGAAAATCAGTGGTGTAATTAAGCCAACCTAAGTCCCCAGGTAGACAGTGCCAAGTTGAAGGAAGAAGTTTTCTGTTGACCTAGCTACCACCTCTTGGGGAAGTGGATTTCCTACAGGAGAATGCCTCCCATTGGCGTAGGTCATGTCTACACTGAAGTGCTACAGCGGCACTCTAGCATTGTAAGTGCAGATAAGCCCACAAGCTCTAAGCACTTTTGACACAAATTAAACACAATTAATAACCCCCCCCAAAAAAAAAACAACCCCACAAACCCCCAGCAGCTAGTGTGAGGGAAATGCCTACCCTGATTTGAATCTGATGTAGTCTGATCTTTAGCAATTGTTGTAAGCCAGCTTTGAGTGCTACGTCTTTATGAATCAATTTCACCTCTGTGCTTCAGATTCATGCTTTCACCTGTGCATTGTGATGGCTCAGCACATGCTGAGCTGTAATACAAAAGCCTTTGGGGTTCCCTGAGGCTCTGGAGCAGTCTAATTTCAGCCCAGTGCTGTCAAGAGAGGGCAGAGATTAGTAGGCCATATTAGTCCTGGTGCAATTCCAGTGGGTGAATTATGCCCAGGGTCTTTTCCTAAAGTCTTACAGATGGTTTCTTGAAGGGCTACGATGTATATATCTTACTGCCCTAACTGGAATAAAATCTCTTCCTAGCACAACTTAAATGTGCTTCAATGGTATTTTTGTATTTCAAATGACACTTGTTTGTTTCTGAACAAACTCTGCTCACTAATTCTTAAATTGCAGCAACTAAAGTTTCACTTCTGATACCTGAATTTCAAGGGGAAATTATTTCTCCCTCTTCTCTTCCCCTCCCCCCCTTTATTTTAAACCCACCTTCCTATAGCTGTTTGAAAATCCTGCAGGAAATGTTAACTCGCTTCTTATATTTTTCTTTGAATAGAAGTGCCTTAGCAAATTATCTTTAGCGTAGAAACAAAAGCATTTAAAAAGGTATCTAAGTGAAACAATTTGTAATGCAGAGATAATAGCAACCCACAGTTCTATTCTGAGCCCCACATAGATGATAGGACAAAAGGGAACCTGTAGAAAAATGTGAGGAGAGAAAGATTCAGAATATGGACTACTAAAAGGATCAGAATAGATGATAGGACAAAAGGGATGATGATAGGAAGGGATAGAAGGCACAAAAGGGAGGATGATAGGACAAAAGGGAACCTATGGAAAAATGTAAGGGGAGAGAGTTTCAGAATGTGGACATACTAAAAGGATGACCAGTAATGACCCAAGTAACCCAACCATTATTACAGCTGTACACCAAACAAGGATTTCCCTTGAAGTGAGATTATTCCCTGGTGGTTTGATTTGGCAGTTTTATGGTACGTCTTCACTGACAGCGGCAAATTCATTACCGTCAGATCAATCTATCTGGATCAATTGAATGGTCAGTGAAGATCTGCTCAATTGATCCAGAAGTTGACACGTTAAAACCACCCTCTCAAGTGGCGCAGTGCCATGAAGACTTCGTGTAGAAGAGGAGTTATGAAGTCGATGGGAGTTGCACAAGATGCAAGCTATGCAGAGTATAACTCTTGTTGACTGCTGCCGAATTTGAAGGTAAGTGTAGACAGGCCTCAGTCTGTGGTACAAAGGGACCACAATTCTACGGACAGTTAGGCCCAGAATAACCAGTATAAGATTGAGCCCATGTACGATATCCTTCTAGTGACATTTTGGGGTGATCCTTCCCAACTCCCTTCAATCTCCTTCCCACCTCCTAGTCATATGCCTATGTAAATGTGTTACAAATTGTGGCAGCAATTAATTGTAATTAATCAGCAAAAGTCTTGTCTTTGTCAAAGGTGGAATTTATGTAACCCTTGTTTAAGAGATTAAAACCATCTACAGTACTTGGTTTTCTCCAGGCTGGGAATTTAGAGTATGAAATTTCTTGGAACGAAACCGTATCTAAGTTAATCAAGTAACTTTAATGCATGATTAGGCAGGCATGAGGCAGCCAAATTCAAGAGTGGCAGATAATTAACTCCTTTCTGGCTAGTGATTTTTCTGTTTGCCGTCCAGCAACAGTGTGTGAAGAGAACATGAGCTGCAGTCATACAAGAAACAAACTCCTGTGTTTCAGTTACATTTTGGTGTTTGCTTTTGTCAGATTTGGTGTTACAGTACATGCTCCACCGGAAGCAAAAGTTGAGATGTGTCAAGGAAATCTGTCTGGATTAAGTGGTTAGAACAAGGGACTAAGGGCCAGATTAAAGATGCAGATAAATACACAATGGGATTTTTCAAAAGTGTCTCACAGGTTAGGTGCCTAACTCCCACTAAAGTCATTTATTTCTCTCATGATTTCCACAGGAATTAGGCGTTTAACCTGTTGAACCTTTTGAAAATGCTGCTAGGTGCCTATTTGCAACTCTTTACTAACATCTCTTTACTTCCATTTACTCCTCTGGCAAATGGGTATAATAAAGCTTACAAGGCTGTTCACAAATATTATTCATTTTTCTGAGTTTAAAAAAAAAACCTCTAAGAATAGTGGATTCATGGTGAATCAATAAGTAGGATGAATGATGGCATAGGTGCTGAAATTAGGGGTGGTGTTGGCTTGAAATGGGTTCCGTCATATGCAGGGTTTACAATTTGGTTCAGTGGCTCTCGGCTCTCCCACTGTACAAATTGTTTCAACATCCCTGAATGATGGTACATAAACAGGGCCCAGAGCCTCACTCTATTGTGGCTTTTTTGCACTGGCAGGTCTGGGTGATGTGTGTATCATTTGTAGATCTTGCCCCCTGGGAATTCCCTATGTCTTGTAGAGTCAGCATTATGCTGGAGATGGAACAAATGCTCAGGTGTCCTCTGGATAGTGGGAACAGAAAAGTGGCTTAAAGGGCTAAGATACCTTTGTCTGCAGCCCAGACTGTTTCTTAAAGTATCCACAGTGCAGGTGGGAATTGTAATTCCTAGTTTGGGTACACATCAGGCTCCGGCTCTGCTCAAGCTAGCACCTGAAAATAGCAGCATAGCCATGACTGCACAACTAGCAGCTCAGACTAGTCACTCAAGTACGTGCCCAGGGGATCAGGCAAGATTGTATGTGCATGGCTAGCCTCAACCACTGACCATTTTCTTGCTGGTGGGAATGCCCAAAACTTCATCTGAATAGAGGGCTATGGTGTGCTCATGGAAGTCATACAAACTGACAGGCCAAATTCTGCTCAACTAGATCAGCTCTGAGATCAGAGGGAAGAATGAGTCAGAAGCACCCATATAACACCACCGGTTTCAGATCAGATTTCTGAATGGAAATCAGGCTCGTCCCTTCCATCATTTGGGAAATAAAGAAAAAATTCATAAAAAAAATTGAAAGCCTGAAAAAATAAGGTCATGTAGTGCCCAGAGAGGAGACTGAATTGGTTGCGTTGGGACACATCATCAAGAAAAGACCCTTCCTTTATTTTGATTCACTCCAGGGTCTGCCTCTCAAGTTGTCAGTCGTGTGTATGTCTTGGTTTAATCTTCATTTTCAGATTGTGCCAGGGTGTCTGAACTGAAGTATTTGTTGATAACATTTCTAGCACTGAACCTTTAAGGGAATCATCCAACAAAAACTAGGGCGTTCTCATGGTAGAAATGATCACAGAGCCTCTCAGAACTGAATGAAGTTCACACATTCTTGTAGAACTTGGAGAGAAAATTTAAGTTTAATGAGGAATTGGTAGCACCCGCTTCTCTCCTGGGATTTGGCCTGTCCTCTGCATGCTTTTTGACAGGTTTTATTAGACCGCCAGTCCTGAACATGATTTTAGAATTGCTTGTCAGTAATATTATAACATGCTTTTCACAACCACAAAGGCATTGCATTCTTGCATGGGCTTATTTAGGAGATGGATTTTTTTTTCAAGTTTAATTCTGAAGGGCAGTATCCAAATTCAGCCTTGTTAGAATGACCAGACTTGGGACTTCCAATAACCAGGGGTTGATTCAAATACCTGAAAATCTGTGGTGAGCCATGGCAAGTATGTTCTGGGAAAAAGAGCTAGAAAGTGCTGGTTCTTTTGGCACTTCAGTTTCCTGGTTAAGGCCCCAGTTTGGAAAGGTAATTAAACATATGCCGAACGTCAGGCATGAGAATAATTTCATTGACTTAAATGAGACTGCTCATATGCTGAAGTACCTTGGTGAATCTGGGCCTTGATTAGGAGGGGGTATGATCCAACTCTAGCTGAAGTCAATAGGAATCTTTCCAATGAATTCAGTGGGAGCTGGATCAGCCCTAGAATAATGAGGTAACACATTAGTATTAGGGAAAGAGTTTTTCCTAACTGTTTAACTGTCTCTTATTCACCTTCTTCCTTTTTTATAAAGGAGGAGTAAAGGGATGGGGTAGAGACAAAAGGAAAAAGGCTCCTTTTGTGATTTATGCCTTAAATTACCCAGTTAGGTGTTTGAAGCACTGCCACAAATGGCAAACAGTATGTGTAGCTGGGCAGGAGTTCAAGCTGACTGTGTGATCTAATACTAAATTCCATCTAAAGGTGGCACTAGCCCTTTACAGATGATGTCTTCAGGGAGCAATGAGAAGCCCAGATACTTACAGATCTCCAGTAATCCAGCTCTACTCCCACTGTTAATCCTAAACAAATAATCATTAGCATCTGCTTTTAACCTGCTTAGTCCTTGCTCGATAGTGAATTATGTACCCTCTGTTTTATTAACGTTTAGTGGCAGCTATCAGGCAGTCTACTTCAAAGTGGGTAGATATTTTGTTTTTTAAACATAGATCTTGGATTCTCTGTCATTGCTGGGATGTTACTTATTTTTTAAAAAAATTCTGAAAAATCAGTAGAAGTGATCAAATGAATAAATAGTTAAATCTTTCTGTAAATTAGTTTCATATGCCCAGCAAGCAGCTGCAGAAATTGCTGAGACTAAGCTATGAGAGCAGATACAATACCACCCATACTGACCATTTCTGTTCTCTAAATTGCATACAAATCATCTTGCCACTTGTCTATCCAAACCAACACTTTTTGTTTAAATAAATTGGTTTTATAATGCAAGCGTTCTTCCAGCACATGCTGCTGCCTCCAACAATAGCTACTTATATTATGCTCTTGTGCAATAACTCTGATAGTGAAGCAGTATTTGTTTTTGTGATTTAGAGGCAGTGCTTTCTAAAATACAGGACGGGCCATCAGCTTCATGGGATTCTATTTTTGATTCTGTCACTGGCTCACTTTGACCTGGGGTATGTCATGTTATCATTTTACACCTCAGTTTTGCTATCAGTAAAATGGGTTATATTTATAACAATGTAACTCTCTTACCAAAGAGAAGGTTGAGGTAGTTTGATCAGCATATCACCTATGCTGTAAGAAGAAATCTAATGCGGAGGTCTGTGTAATCTAGCAGACAAAGGGATGACAAGATCCAATGGTTGAAGTTGAAGTCACTGAAGGTCACACTGGAAATAAGATGCAATTTTTTTAGCAGTGAAGGTGTAATTAACCATTCAAACAGATTAGCTGGGGATGTGGCAAATTCTCCATCACATGGAGTTTTTAAATTAAGATTGTATGTTTTTCTAAAACATATGCTTTAGTCTCTAGCTCAAGCTGAATGTATTGGCTTGATACTGGAATCCCTGAAAGAAATTCTGTGACCTGTTTTGCAGAAGGTCACACTACATAATCTTAATGGTCCTTCTGGCCTTAAAATCAGTGAAACTATGAATGTTTAACTCCCTCATCTGGGTGTTCCAAGGGTTAAGTGATTAATGTTTGTAATGTAATGTAAGAATCCAAATTATTATTAATGCTGATTATTTAGTCCAATTTATATCCCAGGCAAGCCAACTTAATTCACCAGCACTACATTAATAATATTGATTCAATTTTTTTAAATCTGTTTAAAATGCCTAGAGCATAGAATAGGCTCCTTTTTATTTTTATCTATACATTGAAAGAAAGAAAGAATTAATAATGAAAATACTGACTGAGCTAATATTGGTTGAAAACGTTGTTCAACTCTGAACTTGATGTAGAAAGAAACTAGGCTTCAAGGCAATTGGAACTGTCTGATCTTTGGGTTTCTGTCAGAAGAGAGATTTGGAGGCTGAAATGTCTCAACCCTTGAACAGCTGCACTTGGAATGAAAAAACATCACAAAAAGTAAGAGACAGTGAACGAGTGTCTGATCCACAAGCCTTGTGCTTTTTGTCTATTTTGATTGAACTATTCACTGCTGCACATTGTCCTGAAGGTTTGTCCAGCACACAGCATCTGAAAAGGTTCTGGGTTAAATCCCCTGGTGTAGGAGACAAGTGGTCATTCCACCTAGGGAGGGGAGAGGTATAAGTGGCTTGGTGCCCAGTATGCTGGGGCACGTGGGTCTGAGCAGACCTCGTGTAAGTTAAAGCAGGATGCACTGATATGTTTCAATTTGCCCCATCAGATAACAGCTCCCAATAAACCTGTTGCCCAGGCCCTGCTGGAGCTCATTACACTCTAGACCTGCCCTAATACACCTTCTATTCTGGTGGAGGAGAGCCTGTACCTGCTGCGTAGTTTGCATTACTGTGCACTTGCACAAAGGGATCTTAGGAGGAGCTAAGGATCTGTCCTTTGTCTCTTGTTTATTGCAGAGATTCTGAACTAAATCATACTCTGCTTTCTACATGCCAGTGACTGTAACAGGTTTAGTCCTGTGAAGTTTTAGCATGTGTCTTGCTTCACTGAATTCTAGAAGCCTTGTGTATGTTCCTTCACTACACAGAGATGCATTGATTTACTATCAAACTGAATGCCATGGTATCGCTAAATGGATAATCTTACTTTGGGAGGTAAGCTTTTCTCTCTGCAGGTCAGTATAAGACAGTTTGATTATGGTTTTTGTGGCCCATCAATTTAACAGAATGGTCTTATGAGACTTTTTGTCATGTTTTTGAACACTTGCTCCTTGATCAGTAAGTGTAATTAAACCATCTAAAGAGCAGCAGGAAAGATCAACTCCAATCCGTGTTGCATTGTTTACAGCAGGTTGAATTAATGTCAATGACATGTCATGGTGCAGTGCCATTTAGTGCTATCTGAGAGATACAAAGGCTTGGAAGGATTAGACTTTTATTGGTAAATGTCAGTAAACGTCCATTTCACGGTATTCACGTAGACCAACAAAAATATTTCCATCAATAATAAACATTTACAGAAAGGCAAGGTAAGAAAATACTGCTTGGAAACTTATTAGGATTTGGTTTAAGGATATTTACTTTGTGTATTTTGACATGCACTGTTGATGTCCACATAATTTTGTGCACTGTGAAATTTGAATTGGATAAAAATTGAAAATAAAACACTTAAAAGTAAAGATTGATATTATCCATTGAAATTATTAAAGAATAAAACTAATTCTGCCAGGCCTACATATACAGTATTCAAAATGTGCCCTTTATTACAGGTGTTTTAAAGATTGGAATTATGAAGGGGAAGGTCTCTGTGTTCCTGGCATGCTTACTACACAAGAAGATACGTTATAATTCAGTTACCACCAGTGCACTCTAGGGGAATGAGAAGGACATGAAAATGAGTGTTTCAATGTTAATAAGGGCATCACTATTGTACTAGTGGCAATTAAGAGGCAAACTCAACTGCATTTTTACATTGTGAGAACAGCATCAGAGAACCCTAGCGTGTGCTCTAACCTACTTAGCACAAACTGAGACAGAAAAAAGAACCCTTATGGGAAAGCCCTGTAGACTTCAGTACCTTCCTATAAAATATAACAGATGTCTTATTCCTGGTATTGAATTCTATATGATGGTTCAGAAATACCTGTCAAAAGCTCCCTGTTCACTAAATCTTAAAGGCTTTCAGACAACTTTCTAGAGATCCTGATAAATTTCGACAGGTTTCAGCCCTATTAAATTCTTCCGTGCAGGGTGGCCTCAGTAGAGAGGAATCATTGCAAATTCTACGTTTCCTTCATTCATATAATGTGCTACATATTCTCTGACCCAAGATCATTTTATATTTGACAGTATATTGGAATCAAGAGAGAATGGGAAGCCACGGACATCTCTCATCTCCCTTTGGATGTGGAGGATGACGGATGAATCTATGCTATTAAGAGACCTGCAGTGCCCAGTAAAGACACACACAGGAGCGGGCAACCCTGTGATCTAAGTTAAGAAAGATGTGCCTAGGCACATTAAATCCAGTATTCATAATCTCCATCAGTGAGGACAGCAGATTTACAGTGCCAGGAACAGGCTACACTAAAATAGCTAACAAGGGATTTTCACTGGCTTTGGCAGGCTGCCACTGGAAGGATTTTCACCGTTAGGGTGTTCCTAGCAGGGATCATGTCTGCTGTTTGAAGGGAGTGTTAAGAAATAAAAGTGTTTCCTTAGCACTGGGATTCCCCTCCACTCACACGCTTGGCCGGGTATGAAACCACTCTGTTGCTGTCTTTGTATGTGCTGATCTAGTTCTAGAACTTAAGGAAGGTTTAAAGTAGACTGGACACAGCTCTAGGAGATGTGGGGCTAGCCCCTGTGCAACTGTCTGAGGGGTGGAGGGTGGGATAGAGCACTCAAGGAACTTTCCCTGGGATCCTCTGCAAAGGCCAGCGCAACTGCAGTCCTTGCAGCTGGAAGCACAAAGATTGCTCCAGGTAGAAGCTGAGTGAGACTAGTCTATTAAAGGGAGGCAGAAGAGTAGGACTAGAGCTCTGCCTCCCATATTACAAGCCAGATGCTCTGCCCCATACTTTACAAACCGGTCACAGGCAGTGGAGAGAATGCATTCTGCCCCACGGAGGACCATTGTGTCCTAGAGCTGCTGCGGGGGTTGTGAATATCCTTACTAACCCCAAAGCAGGGCAGTGCCTTAAAGGCACAGTTGAAACTATAATGTGTCAAGGACAACCTTGCCTGGGTGGAGACTGACAGGTCTATTCCCCTCTAATTTCTTTGAAGCTATGCAGGTGGGACAAAGCTCTGAACACAGGGGAAGATGGTGGTGAGTTGCCTCTGGGGCCTGCAGCGTTCTTTATTCACAGCTACCCACACTGAGGCCAGGATATGTCTTCACCATTTTGTAATAAACCTGAATGAACTCCTCAGCAGGTGAAATTGAGGGGATTCATAGTCCAAGAGAGCTCTATTTTGTTCTTGAGTTTCAAGAAAATCTCTGTATTGGTTTAAGAAAGAGGGCAAAATCAAATTTCAAGTTCCCACTGTGCCCTTTGTTCCTTTTATTCTCAAGCTTGCAGGTTCACTGTGGTTAATCTGCAGCCATTGCTCTTTCTTCCTAGGCAGAGGTAAATAAAGGCCTTTTCCTTGGGCACTTGGGAGCTGACATTGAGAGTCACAGCCCTTGTGAATGGGGTGGTGCTGACATGTCTTTATTTTCTGGAAAAGAGAGTAAGATTTTTCCATGCTAGCTGACCCAAAACTGTCTCAGTTTTTTCAGCTATGGCCTGATAGTTACGCAAATGAGGTATACAAATATATATGTCCTGCTCCTCAGCTGCTGTATTTGGGGTATTCTATTGACTTCAATGGAAGCATGATGATTTACACCAACTGAGAATCTGCCCATAGCCTCTGATATCCATGGCCACTGCTAGGTCCTCTCCCCATTTTACAGATTCAAAAACTGAGCCTTAGGGAGATTGTATGTTTTATGTGTGATGAATTCTGGGCTAGTGCATTATGATGAGGGAGGAAGCCAGGAAACTAAAGAACATATTTTGCACTCTCACTTGGTTTGACCCCTTATAACTTCAGTAGAGTTACTCCAGATTTACATGAGCGTAAGTGAGGGCAGATTCAGCCCCCTATATTCTAACACTGATTCTGGCACTGATTGGGTATAAACCTTGGGTAAATCACATACTCTCTCTGTGCACACTTACATTTACAAATTTAAGTCCTGATCCTGCGAGATGCTGAGCACCTGCAATGGTTAGGAACGAGCTTTTACACCATACACCCTTGGGTCAGTCAGAGGTTGTGATTCTTCTCTCCCTTACCCCAGTTTTACTATGGCCTGCTGTGGCTCCACTGATTTCACTAGCTAACCCCAATGCAAATGAGAGGAGACTGGGATTAACAACCTCTGTGGCTTGCGTTGTTCAGAGCGCTCCAACATATAATCAGCTGTAAAATGTCTGGCATCCTTCCTCGGGCTGCCTGAAAGTTTTCCTTTGAAACTGGTTTGTGACAGAAAAGTGGGTTTTCAGCTCAATGAAAATGTTCGCAGCTAGTGTCTGCATGTTTAAAAAACGAGATTTTTTTTCTTCATCTAAGACTTCATGTTTTCGATAGTCTACATTTTCTGTGGAAATCTTTTTTCCAACTAGCCGTAACATTTACTTACTCAGGTGACGTGATGGCTGATGTTTCTAATGCCCATTAGTGCCTAGATACCAATGCACTCTGGAAATACTTAGACAGAGATCCTTGTCTGACTCGTGCTATATAAAGCATTATTTTGTGAGCTTTAAATTGCATCCAGTGGGCCAGATTTTCCATTGTAACCCAAGTGTAACTCCATAGAGAGCAACCAAGTGGAAAATCAGGCTGTATGTGTCTGTTACCTGTATAGGAAAATGCTCCTCTCCTTACAAATATGTTTTTGCTAAGCCCAAACATTCAAAAATCATAAGTCAGGCCCCCCAAAATCATGAGATTAAAATAAAATACTACATTTTCTATTTTTATTTGTCTTCCAGGTTTTGAAGCTTTTGGATGCAGTTGGGTCATGTGTACATGCTTTTCTCCACACCCGCTGAAGCTAGGAACTTACTCTTTAAAAAAAAAAGGGGGGGGGGAGCTGCTCATGCAATGATGTGATTCATAAAATATTGTGAGACTTGCAATAAAGTTGAGAGGTGGCAGCATGAGGATGGTTGTGAAATTCACAGCCTCAGAAGCTTGAAAACCTGTGACTAAGCTTCTGAACAGACCTTCATAGGGGGAGGGATACCATGGAGGGTATAGAAACCAGTGTTCTCTGTGCAGTATCCAGTAGAGTGAAGATGAGGAAGGCCTCCTTATACATCTAGATTGGAATAAAGGATGCATCACAAATAAGATGAAATGGAGAAACTTTCTGTTAGAACTCCTATGATTCTCTCCCATCATCATGCTTCTTATGGCAGTTGCCTTTCTTGATGCTGCCACTCCTCCATACTCCTGGAGTCTGTGCTTTCACTCAGAAACTGTAGCTAGTCCCGGAAAGCAGGCAACAGTTTAGGCCTTTGGGTGATTGACACTGAAGGGTGTGTAATCCTCCTGAAATCTACCCATCCCTTTGTCTGTGGCTATGGATTACATCAGCAGTGATATGACAGGTTTACAGAATACTAGCTAGTTTTAGTTCTTCCGTTCCTCTCTGAAATTAACTGCTGTCTGCTGCTGCTTTCATGTAGGACTACTGCTGTGTTCCAGCCCAGGGATGGCTGCATTTCAGTAGTAAATGAACGAGGTCTATAAGTACAAGACCAAATTCTGCCCTGATTTACAGCCTCGCTGCCTCAGTGACTTAGGTGGGTTGGTGGGCCTAACCAGGGACCGTATTTGGACTACCATTTATAAAGCACTTTTGGATCCTTCAGAAGAAAATGTACATCAGCCTTGGTGACCTAACCAACCTTTTCTTGACCCTGCTATGTATGATAATTCTGCCTAGTACAATAATGGAGCTTTAAAATTCCACTTCTTCTATATGGGTTTTCTCTTTTAGGAAAGACGCAGGATCAATTCTTCTGAATGTCACTGAGTTCCTATTAAAACATACACAACCAAACCTTCCTCCCTGCAAGGCAGGTGTCATTTCAAGGCTCCAGGACTATCTAAAATCCAATAAAATCACTAGTGTCACAGTTGTGATCAAAGCTGTTACTTTCCATCCATTAATTTATAGGCACTGTACTGTACAAAGCATCACAGGCAGATGGTGTCATGGTGTCAGTGACTTACAAGTCCTGCTGCTGTCATGGTGTGTTAGCAAAGTGCTCAGTTCAGGCCTGTCATAGTCAAACAGCTGAAGAAGTTTCATGCCTCAGAAACTGCTTTTTCTCCCTCAGAAACCAACTGCTTGCTGGCCTCCATGGTGTGGGCGGCCACAGAGCAGATTTTTAACCACTCAAGCTGTTCGTCCTTCAAAGCTGTCTGGATGCTGTACCATTGTTGTCAAATTGTACAGAGGATCGGGGCTGGAAACACACACTGAGTCCCCTCAGCCAATTTCCCAGCAGCTCCGCCACCCACGTGCCTGGTCTGGTTCATAAAAGAAACACGTACACTCACATTTTGTCCTTTCCAGTGCGAGAGAACCTGGCCTTTTCTGTTCAATCTCGCAAGCTAAGCACAGCTGGGACAAGGTCTGTGTTCATATGGGAGGCTCCAACACCACCCAAGTGCTGCAGGAAGTGAGACTAGTGACTTAGGCCAAATCCTGCTCCCACTGAGCTCAGTGTGAATGCTCCCTTTGACTTGAGGGGTGCAGGACTGTGCCCTGAGTGGCACTCTTCCCTGTGAGTGAGAGAACCCTGTGACCTGGCATGGTGTTGGGGGCCCTTTGTCCATTGGTTAAAATGTTAAATTGAGCTCCTGCTGACTTGTGTTCTTAAAGATCCTATGGCAAGTTTCACAGGAGTAGGGATGTTAACTCCAGTGTCTCAGCCAACCCCCCAATCTGTTAATTACATTATGCCTCCCTGAATTTTCCCTGCAGTTGGATACTATGTTTTTCACTCTTCTGAATTTCCCTTTGTGCCCCTGCTGATTCAGCGTCTGTCTCCATTTCCCCTATCCCTGGGATTTGGAACTACAGCGCAGCCTGAGCCCAACACTTCACAATTGCAATCCGATCCGAAATTGCCAAAGTTTCCAGGTTCTTGAGCTACACGGTGGTTTTCCAGTCCATTTCAGAGAGAGAGAGGGCGTTGTCTCGACCTGTGGATTTGAATCCATAGCTGCACAGTCCCAAAGTCTGGGGCCATTGGATTCTGGGGTTTAATGGAGGCTTCTTTGAGCGTGCCAGACCATGTTGCTCCGTAATGCAGACAGAGCTGCAGAGCAGTGATGTTGGGTAAAGTTTGCCCCTGTGCTAAGCCCTGATTTAAATTCCTCTCAGGCTGTGCTTTAAGGGTCCTGAGAAAAGTGTGTGCGGGGCTCTATCCTAATCTGGGAGCAGGAGTTTTGGTAAGGTCATGCTTCAAATGGGCCTCTCAGCACAAAGCTTGATAATTTCGACCCTCCCCCAGATTGGAGACCCTTGACAACTCCCACACACACTTTAAGCGCTGACCTTGGGTCTTCAGTGGCACATAGGCTTGTTCCCCCGTAAAGGGATGAATTTTGCCCAGCCAGAGGTGGAATTGGTACCCAATGAAAAGGTGTAGAGCTACAGAAAAGTGACCCCTTTGCCTCAGCAGCAACAGCTGTTCCTTCAGGGTCTCTCTAAAAGCGGTGGTCAAGCATTCTGCAGCAAACGACAGCTGAATATTTTGGAAGTCCCAATGGCCAAAGTTCTGGCAAGCTGCTGATGCCATTGAGCTTTGGTATACTTGTCAATGTGCTTGAAGATGATGGTACACATCAGTGATTTCTTTCAAATAAAACAGCTGCAGACACAACTCCAAAGCAATTTTCAGCCCGAATACTTACCACAAATTGGCTCCAAATGTTGAACAGATGGAAGCTGCGCTCATCTTCCCTGAATGTAAACACTAGCGCCCTGTCATATTTCCACTGCTCATGTAACAACACAATGGGGCTCTTCCAAAAGGAAAGAACATGGATTTTGGAGTCTGATTTTATTTTTTAGTGCAGTGAAGCACCTGCTGTGTCCACTTGCAAATAATTGAAATGACAATTGCTAATCTTGGTTCCACTATCCATTCAAATATTAACTTTACAAATGGACAGCAGGAATCCCAGGTTGGAGATCCATCCTTGCTTTCAAAGCCCATTTCTGGTGCTTTTGGACCCATTATAACCACATTTGGTTCCCTCCAAATATCCTCTGAAGGGTTAGAACACAACTCACCACACCAGAAATGGAGGAGAGACTTTTCTGGATTATACACTCCTTGTGTTTTTGTAGCAGGAAGGGTGATCTTGCTGTGATCCAGGAACTATGACACAGGGAATGGTATGCAGAAAGCTTAGATGCACTGCCATTGGCTTGCTGGGTGACCTTGGGCAACTCCCTTGACCCCACTGAGACAGTTTCCCCATCTGTAAAATGGGAATAATTACATGTACCCCCATAGTAAAGTGTTGTTATCTGCAACTGAAAAGTGCTATATATGAGCTACGTATTGTTGTGGATGAAGCACTGGGCTTCAAATCAGGAGATGTGGGTTCTATTCCTGCCTCTGCTACAAGCTTTATATGTTACCTCAGACAACTCCCTATGATTTTGGTGCCTCAGTTTCCCCATCAGCATAAATTCATTACATATGTGCAGAGGGCATTGAGATACATGGATGGAAGAGGTTCCATAAAGACTTATTGATATTTTGGGTAGTGATTGGACTCAGTTGCAGCCAGCACTGGAGGGTTTTTTAAAAAACGTATTGTGAGTTGTGGCAGGACAGATTTGTTAGCCAGGTGGTTTCTTGCAAAAGCCACCCCCAAGTTACACTTGTGAGGCCAATTCACTAGTTATGGAACATTAGCATTTTCACAAGGCATTCAGGAAGAGGGCAGCCCTAATCGGTTCCTTACCCACTGATTGGGTTCACAGCACTGTATTGTTGGATTGTGACATCAATACAGCCAGCCACAGCCGTCCTTACTGATGGCCCAGTAGCTGCTGCCATCTTTTCTCTCATTGTAGATCGTGGAGATTGGGTGTAAAAGCCCCAATCTTGTTTTAGTGCATGGGGGTGTGAGATTTTCTGAAAACTGGACAGGAACTTCTAACCTCCTCTGCTTCTTTTAAAACTTAGTGATACAACGGACACACGCGCAGCAACACACACTTTAATGTCCCCTTTTACATCTGGATCAGCCTCCCTTCTCCTCTGCAGCTACTGTCATCCCTCTCTTCTTTCAGTCACTTTCTTCAAACGCTCCTCTTTTGGTTGGCTCCTACCCCTAACCCCCACTCCTGGGTCATCAACTGCAGCCCTGACTTTATTCTTCCACAATGGAAAAAGAGAGAGAGAGATTTCAAGCTCACAAAATCCATATGAAACGTATAACACAAATCACATGGGGCCCAATGCTGTTCTAGAACTCTGGTATAAACCAGTCTCTGGAATTCCTGTATGCAATTGCACCACTGTAATTGACTGCAGAATTTGACCCATGAACTTTTTGTTGTAATACCTGCTTTTCCCAACCCCACCCCATTACTTGTTTGTGATTTTTCGTGGTGCCACAATGGCAGCTCTTCAGATGAGGGTCCTGTCGTCTCGTCTTTGCAAAACACCATGTGACTAAGGGGCTGAAGAAAGAATCACTAATAGCTAGAAAGAAGCATGGCTCTTATAGCGTTGTACCAGTTCATAGCTTTAACCTCTGCTGGTGTAAATTTGCCCTGCATGTGTCCCTGCCTGACATGTGACTGGAATCCATTTCCTCAGTCCATTTCTGGACCAAAAGTTCAGTCAAATCATTATAATGTGAGCCATGTACAGACTGTCTGTGTTTTCCTTTTACATGCCGTACGTATTGGCTCATGAGTCACGGCATCCTCTTGAGTCTCACATGATAAAATGAGGGGAACTGTTTCGGTGCCCCAGAGCCAGAACTATTAAAGTATGTTTGTGGACACTTTTTTCAAAGTCATGTTCTGATTGGCTGATTAGACCTATTAGACAATAGAGAGATGGTGATGAGGTAATGTCTTTGATGGGACCAATTTCTGTTGGTGGGAGAGTCAAGATTTCAAACGACACAGTGCTCTTTTTCAGATCTCATTAGATGATGTCATAGATGCACTAACCCCACCAGTGTATGGCTGGGACCTTATCACAAAATATGTAACCCCATTGGAGGGGATGTGCAATGAGGTTTCCACCCCACTCAAGGCTGAAGGGCTTAAGGTGGCTAAATAGGTCAATTAACTTTCTGGGCTGCACATGGATGAGGAGCCAGGCACAAAGACTGTTTAGAGATGACACTCAGCTGGACAGGAATTGGGTGGGGTGGGGTCTGAATAAAGTCCAGTAGCTGAGAGCAGAAGAGGGCTGCAGAGAGAGCATCTATATTCATCTGAAAACTAAATACAGCCCCAACCCTACATTGAGACCTTTATGTGGGATCTCTGTGTGGAGTCCTGTTGAAACCAGTGGTGTTCTGCTCAGGTGCAAGGATCCACCTGGATATCTCAGCCCAGAGTCAGGTTTTTCATCTCCATGGGATAAATTCTCAAATTGCATCCCCATCAGTGGGTACAAGGGCTGGTCCTTAGGGGACTTGGGTACCTAATTTAGATGTTAACAGTGAGTGGTGGCAACGGATAATGTGCTGAGGCAGGAAGCAGGCTGACCACAAATAAAGATCATGGGATTGTACTGTGTTTCACATGCAGCCGGTTGTCAGGGTTTGTTTTTTTTCACTGACAGAAAAAGAACTACCCAGCAGTTTATCTCTCTACTTTCTCAAACTCTCAGTGCAGCTCTCCAAAACAATTAAGTAATTGCGCTATATATATGTCTTGTCACCTAAACCACAGACTCTCTGTCCCTCTATCGGTGCCTGCACATTTAATTCGTGTTTTAAACCACGATGGATTAGAAGTCATTTTAACTGCATGTTGAGCTTCATTTGCACTAAGGTTATTGGAAAAGACAGTGATTTGCACTGTCTAAAGCTGTATCTGTTGCCAATATGCCTGTGTTGTTCTCAGAAACGGTAGTGGTAGTTACACACATGAGCCAAGAATCCTTGAGAGCCAGGATTTTAGTAGCTGTCAGTAACTAGAGTGCCTAGGAACACTTTGAAAGGATGGCTATGGACATCACAAACAGCATTTAAGTTATTTTGGGTCTGTGTATTTCTCCTTCTGCCTTCAACTCCCATTATTATCATTTTCTTTTTTATTGCAGATTTATCTCCTGTCCAATGAAGCAGATAGTAAAAATAGAGAGCTCATCTGAAATAACCTAAAAGTGTCTATGTCCATCTTAGCAACAGAAAGAAAAGGGGTGGAGGGAAGTGAAACAGGATCTGAACTTTTCTGGGGAAGTGAGTTGCAACTAGAGCTGTTTGGAAAATGGTTATTTTCCTGCATCAATGTTGTTTGGATGGTCTAAAAAAATATATAATTTTCTGGCAGCTGGGAACTTGCACCTGAACACTAGGGAAAATAATCAGTTTGTCCACATTTTTTTCTTTTTATAAAGGGAAAAACACATTCAGGAAGCACACACCTCCTATGAAAAATGTCCATTTAGTTGAAAACCCAATTTTCTATCAAGTAAAAGTTTTGATGGAAATTTTTTGAGCAGCCCCAATTTGAACCTTGAGGTGCATTTGCAGTGATTTGTTAGATTTTAGGTCCCCATCTGGCAAACTGTTCTATATGGGCAGACCTATCTGCCCACACAGAGCCCCAGTGGACTCAAAGGTATGTCTACACTGCACTGTAAGCTACTGGCTCAAGGCTAATCCTTCTGTCTCGCATCTACACTGAAATTGTGCTAACCCACGGCTCAGACCCAGGACTCAGCAGGGCTGGACGATCAGAGCTCGAGTCAAGTCAGGACCACGGGTCCAAGCCCTATTGCTATGCAGTGTAAACACAGCCCCACTTGACTTGGGTCGTGAGAATCACCCAGAAGTATCCCACAATTCCATGGGACAACTTCCTTAGTCCCCTCTAGCCCAACAATTTGCAAATCGCTCTATTGAAAATGGAAGCTCCCCTCACTTTGCAAACAGCAGCAGCTCAGGTCAACGTTAGCCCATTCTCTTCTGATCAGAACTCTGCAAGCACAGTTAGAGAGCCGCCTGGGTTTGCAGCGGAGAGCAAACTGGTCAATCCTTTTGCAAAGTGGGCTGCTTCCTGGTAACATGCAGTGCAGATAGTAAAGTTTTCCCACAGTGCACCATGGTCCTAGGGTTAAATAAGCCACAGTGTGGGGAGGGAGGGTTGCTAAGGATTCTGGGATGTAGTTACTTTGACTCAGGTCTGAGCACTGCAATGTAGATGTCAGAGCCCTAGATTTGAGCACAGGTCAGAAAATCCTTACCCTAGGATTAAAATGCAGTACAGATGCTCAGGGTTCTTTGATGTGGGTCAGCAGACTTGAGTGGGCTTATATTACACTGTAGACAAATGGCCCTTCACAGGCAGAGCAATTTGAAGGATGGGGGCCTTGGACTTCAGATGTACCTGGGGAGGTTACAGGCTCCTTTTCAAGAACATGCGCTCTAACTCAGTGTAGCAGCCCAGACCCCAGTCTTGCAAGCTTCAACCTTTGTTTTACTGCCCACACACCGTTGCTTTCTGATCCTCAGTCTGCTGCTCTTAGCATGAGACCACCTTGCCTTTCCTCCTTCAAAATGCAACAGCAATCAAGATATAGTATGAAAAATGGCCTCTGGCCTGAAATCTTGGCATCCCAATGATTTCTACAACTTGTGGGATGAAGTTACATGTGTGGCAGGGAAGGAAAATAAAGTCTTTAGAACTGGCCAACATTCTGATCATTAAATCTTAATACTGCCTTCTTAACTGGCACTCTCATAAGGAAATGATTGTCCTCTCCACCATTTCCAAAGTATTGTGGCTTTTCAGAAAATGTTTTTATGCCGGCAGTAAATAAACCAGAGCAGCCTTAGTATGTAACCCAGCCATCTCTTTCTGTGCTGTGCTGTATGTAGCTACCATTTACTGAGGACTGTACCTTTGAGTGTAGGAAACCTGCCTGGCTGCTTGGGAGCCAGCCTGTGAGAAGATGCAAGGTATAAGGCCCAATCCTCACGTCTGGCTGAGCTGTGCTGGGCAGAGGAATTGAAGATCGGGAGAGGCCAAGGTAACTCAGTAACTCTTTTGTGATCCCCAGGGATGCTGGGAACTCCTGGCATAGATTAGGGCAATCTCAGTGATGCTCTAATTTCAGCCATCTTGTCACAGCACGTAAGGGGCTCTCATACCAGCTAGGTGTCCCCAGAGTGCTACATCCTCTTTCCCAGTCTTCCCAATAAGCCACTTACACCAGCTGTGGAGAGATGCCATAGGGCTGGATGTGCCTTCTCACCACTGTCTGGAAATACTTTCATGGAGAGAAAATTTGCAGCTTCTCTCTTAGGGCAGCTTTACACATCCTTTGTAAAACTGGAGGGGGGCAGAGGCACAATAGTGGGCCCAGGATCTGGCCTATACAATCTGCGGAAATAACAATCAGACACTCTGCATTCTCTCTCCTGGACTCTTTATATATGTTCTTTGCTTGTAGGCTGAAAGGGCATATGTAGCGCTTTGCATATGCGGCGCTTTTGCATTGCTAATCGCAAGCAGAAAGCTTTTCTGCAGCTAATCTGGGAAGAAATGAACAGATCCTGACACCCAGACAACCTGGACACCCAGACAACTCATTTTATATTCCTATCACTGCTTGCATTCTAGAACAAAATTAATAACTTGGTAACTAAATAATGAGTTACTTATGAGAATTAAAGTCATTGCTTTATAGCTTCGTTGGGGAGAGGGGAGAGGAAATCTCTTTAATCTGTTGTAAGCAATAAGCATAAAAAGAAACACCAGCAATCGTGCCCTCAAACAACCCCTCAGTAATTGTTATCAGTGCTATACCACCTGATGCCCTAGTTAGGTTGGGTAACCTCTGAAAAGATTTATAATCTTTTCCAGAAACTTCTTTGTAAAACAACATAAAACAAAACGAAACAAAACAAAACTGCAGGGAACCTTCACATATATTATTCATTGTTAATACCAATACTGTATCTTCCTGTCAGTTCTCTGGAGAGGACACAAAGCGCAGAAGGAAATCTGTGCCACATTGTAACAGGGCAACCCACTTAGCTTTGTTTTCATGTGGGCATGAACTGAAGTAGAAAGTGTTTCTCAAATTTTTCTGCAAATTTCATTCACTGATTTTTTTTTTATCATCAAGAGGACGTCAGGTTTTAAAAATACTTTACTTTTTGATATTGCCAATAACATTTCATAGTATTAAAACTGCAAGAAATTATAAGCTCTAATTTACTTTTTGAGTTACCTTTTGTGTTCCTTAGTTTAGCCAACATAAACTAGTCAGTTTGTCTTTTTTTAAAATTTTTAGTCATTTTGACTTCTAGGACCTTGTCCACAAAAACGCCCCCTCACACCTAGCACACTGTGGACACTACATTAATAATATACAGCTACACATTAGAAAACTGCATTAAAAGAACATTATTCAGGTTGCAAAGTCAAGCACACAAAAGTTAGGAAATGCCAGAATTAAGGTTGCCCATGCAATTTTAATTCAGCCCTCTTGTGCATTATGAGACAGTCTTTAATTATATGATCACATACTATTTTTTCCACATGACCCCCCATTTAATGCATAGCATGGGTGGTGCTCACTGCACGAGCAGCTATTCAATATTTTGTTTTATCCTCATTGTTCGATGTGTGACTACATGCCTTATTGACTGCACATCATTTAAATTCTGCTCTAAGGGCAGAATTATTAACTTCCTCATGGGCTTTTTATCGGGCTCATCCCCAGAACATTGAAGTGTTTCACAAATGTTAATTAATTTCCACAACCCCCTAACAGATGAGGGGTGATATTACCACCATTTTAAAGAGATTAAGCACAAAAAGATCCACTAATTGTAGGTGTTGAGATGCTTAGGACCTGATTTTTCAGTGTACTTAGCGTTAGAGCTGGTCTGAAAGCAGAATATCCATTCAGCAGGAAATTCCTACATTTTAAAATTTCTACCAGCCCCAACTACTACAGTAACAACAATTAGATTCTACAAAGTTGCCATGTTTTGGTTATAAACATTGTAGGGGACTGTTTGTTTGTTTCCATCAGCATTACCGCCCCCCTCCCAAATATTCCTATTGATTTTCAATTTTCAATTCAAAACCATGAATTTGGGGCCAAACATGACCTGAATGTTCCTTTCTTAAGCCTCTGGCTCTGTGTTACCAGCAAGTTGTTAGTGTTTTCTCTTTTTATTTTAGAGATAAAATACAAATAGAGCAGCATGGATAATGTTGCAGTACAGGACATAGTGTTTTGCATGCCCTCTAGGATAGTTTTAATTATAGTGCTTAGTTCAAGAAGTGCTTCTGAGGCTACACTACCTAGAAACCTTATCAGGAAGGTGGGTGTGTCTGTGTTTGGCATGTGGATTGTGAGTAGCAAATCTCAGGTAAGAAATCTCATAAATAATGTCATGTATGTACAATTTACTAGAGAGTGAAACCCAGTGGTTTCAGGTTACAAGAGATCACCCCGCTGTAACAACTCCTCTTTTTGTCAATAGGGTATGAACTTGCAGTTTCCAATACTGCAGCACAGGCTTTACCATTTGAACCTCAGGAGCTAATGCCATTAGCGAGTAGTAATAGACTGTTATCATTCTAGTGGGGCACACTTTGTCAGCATGTTACACAAACTTTCTCATTGCTCTTGTTCTGCTAGAGGTTCCCCTCGCCTCTGTTTCACATTGCATTTTGAGGTCACAAACACAAAACATCCAAGACAAAACCTTACTGTGCCATTTGGTTGCACGCAGAAGCTTGGTGAAATGGACATTTGTGCGGTTTGGATGAAAAACTTTAATGGAGCTAAGTTCTCTCAACTCTTTCACCAACCTTCTGGTGCACCAGAACTGAGGTTCAAGAGTGTAATGAGACATGAATTCAACCAGGTTTCACTGGGTTTCAAATTTCTTTGCAAGCCTTTCACATAACTCTAAGAAAAAAAACCCAACTCCTGTTCAGAATGACTGTATGGTGAAATCAGTTTCCACTGGCCCATAGAGGATTACATTTCATTCTTAGCTATACTTTTCATTTCTATAGCACCTTCCACGCAAGGAATTCAAGAATTGAATTCAGGAAATTCAAATGCTGTAAACATTAGCAAATCAAGCCTCATAACAGGTAGGTTGCAAAGGATTGTAACAAATCAACAGTCATGTAGTACTTAAGGTTCTCTCTGTGATGAACACCATGGCCACTTGGAACTTAAACATAGCACCAGTTCCTGCTGTTCTAAAAGCACAGGTCTTCTAACTTTTTAGCTATTAGTGGTATAAAGCCTGTGGCCCTTAGGTTATGTTGACACTGGAGTTGGAGTTGTAATTTCCAGCTTGGGTAGACATCTGTGTTAGCTTGATCGGAGCTAGCACCCTAAAAATATCAGCATTGCCCCGCCTGCATGTGCAGCAGGACAGGTTAGTCACCCCTGGTATGATCCTGTACGAGACCCTCGGTATGGACTTGTGACAGTTACCCTGTCCTGCCACCTGTGCAGCTGTGGCTACACTGCTATTTTTAGCACATTAGCTGGGTCAGAGCTAGTGCAGGTTTCCCTACACAAGCTGGCAATTATACCTCTAGCTCCGGTGGAGACAAACCCACAGCTGAACAGCTCTGATTCCATGCCAGCTGAGGGGAGTGGTACACACAGACTAGCTAGTTCATGACATACATTCCTAGATGGAGAGAGCTCATTATCAAATGCCTAGGATTTCACAACTTGCTTGCCTCACCAGCGTGGCAAATCTGTGGCTACCTCAGACTTCAGGGTTATCAGTCTGTCATTCTAAGGGTAGGTATCAAATTACTAGTGGGGGTGTGACATGTTACTGACCTTCTTTGTAAAATGCTTTGGGCTCTACAGAGTAAAAAGCGCTATAAAAGAGCTAGATGCTATTAGTCTACAAATGAGATGCTATAATGTTAGTGTGGCAGTGACTGTGCTAATATATCTAAGATCTCCATTAGATCGCATTGCTAGTGAAAATAGGGTAGAAATAAGAGTGACTAGGACCACACCGGTGCACTAAATAATGCCTTATTTCCTCATGGTTTTGAAGTACTCTCCAGCTATTCAAGTTTTACCACACCGCCTTGCCTTGTCCCCATTCTGGCAATGTACTCCAACCCAGGCCTGCAGCAGCCTTCACCTGTTAGATGCCTAAACCCCTTGGGGATCTAGCCCTAGTCAGAGCATCAAATTTAATTTTCACTGTCACCGAAGCCTGGATTCAAACCCAGGTCTCTAAAGATGAGCAATAAGTATTAGTGCCCCATCTAACCCTTTGCATTGAACAAGAGTAGATCAGAAGCCATAGCTTCCAAGCAAAACAAATTACATTCAAACCTTAGAAGAGCCACAAGTATCTTCAGCTTTCACTCCAGAGTCCCCTCACATTCACTGATCCAAGTACAATTTCTGAAGACAGAGTCACTAACTACACATCCATTCTCTTAATCCTAGAGAGATTTTGCCAAAAGCAGAATTTCCACTGGATCACCAGCCCATCTAGACAGTAAGGTTGGCAAGCTCTGCTAATAAACTGCAACTGCTCTATATTGATCTGGAAACCTCATGGTTTGATTTGCTGGAAGGAATAGCATAGCCACCCCTAAATCTAATATCTGTCACAAAAAAAGATGCTTGTAGTCTCCTGCGCTGCTTGCTTATTACTTTTAAGCTCAAGGAAAGGGCTGAATCTCTTCTGTTCTTGTGCTTCCAGTTGTGCTGCTTCATCTACTTCCTGGTGGGGGGGTTGAAGATGTCTGCGTACAACAGTAGGTTCCTATTCTTACGGATCTTAGCCAACAGTGTGACAGAGGCCTTCGCTCAGCAAATATGGGGTGTTGCTAAGTATTGGTAGCCATTGCAATGGGGTTGCCTGTAAAGCCCTGCTAACAATACGTATAGATTTGTTAAGCTCTACATCTGCCAGCCTCATGCGAGATGAGCGACACTAGACAGGAGCACAGTCAGTTCGTTAGATGGCTGTTCACAGCCAGTGAGCTGTGTAGTACTTGATAACTTTCCTCTTAGCCAACACAGATCATCACTTACTCACATCGGGCTCCAGCTACCCATCATTCAAATCTCAATCAAGCGTTGGTGGAATTTCTGCAAGGCAGACTGGGAAAAATTCTGCATTGCACTGGAACGTAGTGTGGTCACCATTCCTTCATGTTGTATCCCAGTCGATGAAGCCTGCTACCGATTCCAAGGAGCCATTTATAAAGTCACATGCTCAACTATACCACACAGCTGTCGTCCAATTTGTACTCCCTGCCTGAGTGTCAAATGTCAAGCCTTGGTCAGGAAATTCAAATTATCTGGCAACTTGGAAATCACTGACCATCTTATTTAGTTTTTGGATGCCTCCAGGCTCACTCAGTTGAAGGAATCCACAGAGAAGCTTCACTTCACTTATTCCAGCCAGAAGTGCTGGAACTTGATTTGCTGGCAGGGCTCTGCTCAACAACCTCCAGGTCAAAATTGCCCACTGGTTAAGCTCAGCGAGGTTGCAAGCCATCTTCTGCGGGTAGCAAAGGTCCCATTGGATAAGCTACTCAAATGCAAAGTATATGATGAATAGCATCAACTTCAATATCAGACTGTGGGTAGCAGTCAACCAGAGCCATTCACACGTGGGTTAAATAATGCCCTTAACTCCATCAAATCAGGCACAGAGGTGGGATATAACATCTTGCCAGAATTCCTCAGAAACTTGGACCAAATGCATCACAGTGGCTTACTAACTTCTACATATGGGTCATTAATGAGAAGAAGTTACCACACGCTTGGTGTGAAGTAAAGATTATCTTAAGCTGGGCAAGGACCCCTACAATGTGTTGAGTTACCATCCAATATCCTTGCTGTCAGTGTGTTTCAAGGTGTTTGATCCACCAATGAATTGCTCCAGATTTGGGCTGTTGGATGATCAAGCATTGGAAGGACCTACTGGTCCCAGTGCACATTTGGTGGCTTATATATGTTGGCAGTCCTAAAGCCACCAACCTGGATCACATCATAAAAACTGGAGGAGAGTTGAACAGTATCAGATATGTCGGAGCGCATCTATGTTGCACAGCCATATTTGGCATTTGGGATGTGTGAAATGAGGTCAAAGCTGTTTCTACCATAACGTCCTGCTATGCACAAGAATCTTACTGAAAACTTTACTTCACTTTCTGTGCACAGTTTGTTTGTGGCAAATGGTGTCCTGCTCTCTGGGAATACTCAGTGCTCGCCAGTGAGCAAAGGTGACGACCTTATTCTTAACACTAATATATCCTAGTTAACCAAGCCACTGAGCCTCGCTATCAGATTTCCTGTCGGTGAAATGGGATCACATTTCAGCTGCCTCCCATGGCCATTGGGAGGCTTGGTTCACTGATGTTCAAAAGTTCTTTCGCGCTATAAAGCATTATATAAATAAATGCTGTACTGTCATCATACCCACATATTGCAACAGGCTCTGATCAGTCTGTGAATGTGCAATGTGTGGATGCCTCTACCATATGCTGGAGAAAATATACAATGGCTGAATCACTGGCCAAGCCCCTGGGGTGACCCACTGCCCATCTTTAATGTGATAGACCATATTTTGGAGACTGCTGTGAAACAGTTACTATAGGGAGTCTCAGCATCAGAGATGGGCCTGAACCGGACCCCCCCATCTGAACTTTGACAGTGTCCAGTTCTGGATGCAAGTGTTTTGCAGGGCTGTGCCCATCTGCAAAGGGGTATACAAACCCAGTCTGGCCAGGATAGGTTTAGTAAACTGGTGTGGGCCCAATCAGCCCTGCCCACATGCAGGAGGAGTCAGGCTTGGAAAAAGGTGAAAAGGGGAGAGCATGGCTCAGTTGGGGTTTGACTGGGAAGGAGAGCAGATCGTCAGTGTTCATTCTGTGCACAGCCAGGCTGGCAACAGGAACTCCTTGAGGGACTGCTGCAGAGCCTCCCAGAGGGAAGGAGGGCCTGACGTAGGACTACAGTCAATTTCCTACTTGTTACATCCTTCAGAGACTGCTACCTGCCAGGGCCTCCTGGAAGGAAGGTAGGCTGCATGTGAGACTATTGTTTGCTACCTGTGCCTCGCTTCTTGCTGCTGAGTAAGTCCATGGAAGATGGTGCCCAGCCTGAAGGCAATAACAACCAAATAAAACCTGTTTTTGCTTTCTTACAACTGATCAAGGTCTCACTATTGGGTAGTCCTGACCCAGGAGTGCCCTAAGCCACACCATGTCTGTTGATAATTCAGTCCTAATGCATCTTTACCTGGTACTTTGGACAGCTAAGATCACTGCATCAATTGGGTAAACCATGAACTGTCTTTAACAAGAGACTGAAGTGCACGACTGGTTTCAGTGAACTTACTTTGTTCAGTCTTGTCACAGATTCTGCAGCTTCTTCCAGGAGACACATGCTAGCAATTTTTAATCTCTTCTTTTCTCTCTCTCTTGATTGGTTGAAGACATCTGTTATTACCTTATATGTATATGTTGTCAGCACAAACACACACATACACACACAGGATCTGTCTGGCAAGTCTCCATATGAAATGTGACTTGCTGATCCTTGCACTATTATAGTAATTAAATGTCAAAAGGCAGAATGTACCATTTACTGAGTGTTAGATTTCTCTCCTTAAAACACAGAAAGATTGGAAGGACAGTTCCACTTTTTGATCACCTGATAATCAATTGAGCGTATGTATATCTTGCCCCTATTTTTCTTTATATGTAAAAGAATGATCATTTCTCTTTAAATCCTGGACTGATCTATTTCAGTTCTTAAATGCTCCTCTCCTATCACCATAGCGTGTGAGCACTTCATAAGCATTAATGATTCCATCTTCACCCATCAGAGTAAGGTAGGGAAGCATTATCATGTCAGTTTTACAGATGGTGAACTGAGACACGGAGATGAAGATTATTTAGCTAACAGTTGTTCCACCCTCCTTGTTTCCTTCATCCCGATCTATCATTTTGTGCAAATGGTTAAATAGCCAGTGGGATTTTTTTCATTTCTCTGAGGAGTATCTGCAAATATCTCTTTCATGGTGTTTAATCCTTATCTAATACATAATAATACTTTGCACTTGTATGGTCCCATTTATCCAAGAATCTCCAAGCCCTTTGCAAATTTTAATAAATCTTATTACAACTTTGCTCGGGAAGTATTAATGTAATCATTGTACAGATGGCAAACAGAGTCACCAATATTAGGGCCAAAATGATCACAGGTGTCCACTAATTAGATGCCCCTGGTTTTTGGTGCCCAATTTGAAATACCTAGGGCCTGATTGTTAGAGCGGCTGAGGCTTGTCCAGGAATTAAAGGAGCTGCAGTACTCAGTAGTTCAGTCTTTTAAAGGGTGCCCAAAATCTGTGGCTGCCTCTAAAAAACTGGCTGTAACAGTCTGATCTTACATCTGTTGAAGTCATTGGGGGTCTTTCCATTGATTTCAATGGCCTTTGAATCAAGCCCTGGCTCAGTCAGCCAAGATCACACTATACGTCAGTGCAGAGGATAGAAGAAACCAAGCATCCCTGGTGTTCTGTTCTAGTCGATTCAGCTTCTTAGACCAAGCCCATCCCCATGGTATCTCTAGTTTTTAAAGATACCATGGGGATGGACTTGGTCTAAGAAGCTGAATAGAACAGAATGAGGCTGTTGTAAATACATTCTCTTAGTTGCCTCAACTAATTTTATTGAATCTCAGTGAAATGTTTGTTTGTGAACCTTTGTTTAAAATGCTACCTTGCGCCAAGCATCAGGATAACGAAAGGCAGGGGCTAGGCTTGCATTCAGTTCTATTGTTTAAACCTCATACAAACTATTTTTTTAACTGATCCAAAGCCCTGCCCCCTTTAGGAAGTTCTTTGCCTGAATCTGACTGTGAGGAGGTGACTCATTCTTCCCTTTGCTCAGGATTCTCAGCTGCAAACATTAGGTGTCTTTTCTGCTTTTGTAAGAGGTCGGTGGATGGATCCCCTCTTGACATTTAGTTGAGTGGGTTAAGGTACTGATTTGGGATGAGAGAGACCCCTGATGAAATGTCCCCCTCCACCTGAAGGGGAGAAGGGATTTGTTCAGATATTTACTATTTCTCAAGTGAATGTCTCAACCACTGGGCTATGGGATATTGTGATGTGGGGGGCCCCCTCTTTCTCTTCTCTGATCCATTGTGGATAAGCAATTAATGTCAGTGGAGCAGGGGAACTGGATCCTAGGTCTACACCATCGACCTCTCCCCCGCCAGGTGAGTTCTCTAAACACCAGGTTTCAGCTTCATACTTGTGTGTGCGTATGCTTGCTCTCTCTTGCGTTCTTGCTCTCTCTCTCTTCCTCTCCCCCACACCCCATGTATTTATTTGGAACATTTTACAATTGAAGAGATTCCAAAATTCCTTCTGGACTCAAATCTGGCACAGTACTGACATAGGGAGTCACTTCTTCAGAAAAATGCTGAATTTAAAAGATTAGGTGGAGGCCTTCTGGTCTCTTTGCTCTTTGTGAAAAAATAATATTTTGATTTTTCAATGACCATCTCTCCCAAATTAGTATAAAGTTCCCTTATTTTGTATCCATCACAGAATCTCATGGCACTTTATATTTGAGAACTATTAAAATGGACTATGCAACCTTTGCTACTTAAACTTAAAGGCCACAAAACATTCTGTGTTCTGTTGTGATGGCCCTGGCTGACCCACCCCAGGATAGAGCAGAGAAGTCCTCCAGGCAGCCTAGAGTGGCTGCAGGGGAGTAGCAAACTTGGAGCCAGAAAGGCCATATAAAAGCAAGCAGCAGAGGCAGAGAGTTGATGTCTGGAGTTTGAAGAGGGAGGACTGGTGCCTGGGTGGCTAGAAGAGCAGCAGGATTGCAGACAGCTTACTGCAGGCAGAACTGACCCTAGGGAAGGCCATCAAAGAGTGGGTGCCTAGCTGGCTAGAGGAGTGACACATTAGTGTGGGCAGACTGAGCCCAGAGCTTAGCCACACTAGGTGAGGGTACCTGGATGAGCCTTGCTGGTCTGGTTGCAGACTAAGTCCAGGGAGGGCTGCCGAAAGGACAGAGCAGCTGAGGGTATTGAGATTGACCCCTGTTGGGTTGATAAAGAAGGCAGTGCCTTCGGGAAGGAAGCTTTAGTGCTGTGGCCCCATACTAGGGCCATGAAAGAACTAGTGACTGTATACCCTTGAAGGGGGAGGACAATGCATGGGGCTCGGCCTGCTGTGAGAACCATTGCCCTTAGGGAGGGGAGAGGTTGGGGGTGTGCCTGTGAGGGGGGGAGTGCTGCCCTGTTCCAAACTGAGATTGCAGGCATGTATCAGTCAGAAAGGGGGTGCTTGCAAGAAGTGGGTGCTGATGCAATTACATCTGTGTTTCAGTGGGAAGTTGCTCCCATAGCTGGTGAGTGAAGGATTTGTCTCAGATAGTTGAAGTGTAATACCTAAGGCAAACCATAGTCTGCAACAAGGACCTGGCATTGAACTGTGAGATGATCAGACACAAGTGTTGGGTTGCTGTCAATGACCGTTTTAGATTCACTAAGGACTCTGATTAGCAAAGCATCTTTATGTATAAAACCAGTAGGTAGTGATAATATGCCTCAGCCGTCTCACTGGAGAGGATGGAGTGAGAAAAAAGTCTGGGATGAGCCACTTAAAGTTCAGATTCACCTGGGTTTATTTGATCTAATAGACTCCTGTGGTGAAATCCTGGCGCTACAGATGTTAATGGGAGCATTGCCAATGAGTTCAGTGGAGCCCGATTTCACTTTTGGTATTTTAAGAGGGAGAAAAGGCTAAGACATTGAAATGTGAAAATCGGTGATTACCAAAATACAGAAAAGGACTTCTAGAGAGTTGTAGAGAAACAGTTAGGTCTAGGAGGCTAAAGCATGGGACTAAGCCACAGAGCTAGTATTAAATTCTACTCCCAGCTCTGCCACTGAATCCAAGGCCTGGGCCAGCCACGTAACTTCTCTGTCCATTTCCCCGACCTATTAAACAGAGATACAAACATGTAATGAAGGTGTTGTGAGGACTGATGAATGAACATCTGTCACCCACAGCATACACTATGTGAATGCTAAGTATTAACAAGATGGCAGGGTTTTTCTCTTGTCCTGTTAGCAGTTGTTAGAACAGCCATTTTATTCATGGGAGTTCAGCTGAGTGTGGTGGATATGACACATTAATGCCACTCTAAGTATAAGAGGCAGGAGTGGCTTTCTAGCAAGAAGGAACTAAGGAGCTAGGAGAAAGGAAACTCTAAGGAGAGATCCTTGGAGCAGCTAAGCTGAAGTAGAAAGCTTAGGGTAACTTCAAGTTGCAATGTTGCCAACTTCCATAATTTTATCTTGAGCCTCATGATACTTATGGTGAGTTGAAATCTCTGTTGAAATTGCAAGCTAGCACTTAAGCAGAGTAGGGTCAGGTTTCCTGGTCCTGCTTCCAAGCTAGAGGGATCTGTAGTGACGTGTGATCAGGTTCTAGCAGAAGTCAGTCTGGAAAGAGCCAGCTTAAAACAGGGTGGGTGAGTTGTCTCTGCCTTTGGGAGCAGCCTGCTTTGTCTCTTTCTGGTTTAGTGTTCATGTGTAATCATTCTGGACTCCAAGAAATAAAATATTGTTACGTTGCAACCTTCCAGCAGTAGGATTTTATGTTTTTACCTAACTTCTGTGTTTGCCATGCCATAACAATATTTGGGTTGTTTCTTCAAGGCCCAGCTCCTGACCTGGATTCATGAGAATCTCAGCTTCATTTAAAAATAATTTAGTTCTCATGGTTGCGAAGAAAAAGCTTCAAAATATGCCCTGGTTAGAGGTTTTGTGGTACACTCTGAAGCCAAACAAAAAGCACTCAATTTTTAAAAAGTCATGATTAAACTAATCTCATGACTTTTGAATGCTTGGAGTTGGCAATATCGACGTTGTGCTGTTCATGAGTTACTAATAAAGTTACCCCCCAGGAAGAGGATACTTTGGGTCTGTGGGCTGTGGTGGGAGTAAGGTAGTGACTCAGCCTGTTAAGAATTTCAGGAAAGCATGTGCTGGGCTATACACATTTGTGTTGCACACATATCATTTAAACCTATAATTACCCAAGAAATAGGAATGTCTCACAAGGGGAGATTCTCTTCTACAACACAGTGTATCTAAAACACACACACACTCGCTCTTGCAACAGGCCAGAATGCTCTTCTTACATCCTTCTGATCTAAGTGCTATGGACCATATTATAGTTTTTACTTAAGAACGCCCGTCCTCAATACGAGAAATATAATACATGCTCTTTAAGCTTTTAAACATTTAATTGAGATGCCAGAACCACTGCATCTCTTGGGCAAAGCAGGTACCTAATTAGGTATTGACCCAAGATACGGTCTCTAAAGTCAATAATATACAGTTTAGAAACATCCTAGTTAGCTATTTACCACAGAGATTGGAATGCCTCAGGTCTTGTGGTAGCTAAGTACTGATGTGGAAGATTTGAAAACAATGTGAGAAAAGATTTTTAATAGGGCCCGATCCAACTCCATTCTAATCCAAGGGGCAGGATGTGTGTGTTTTTCCATTGACTTCCCAGAAGCTGGACTGCACCCAAATGGCTAACTTTCAAAGTGCTCAGCAGGAGTTTGGCTGTGATAGATGTCATTGCCTTTCAGCCCCACAAATGGGCTGGTACTGATGTTAAGGTGGTGTCCTATCATAACTCCTGCCGTTGTTTTACTATGATTAATGATGGTGTGTCAACCAGAACTTTAATTTTGAATGCCCTTGCACCAATCAACCTAATGTCAAAGGTCCCCTACTGCAATCCTGTTCCTAATTAAAATGAGTTTCCTTTGAATTGGAACAAAGCAGCCGTGGAAACTGATGTAGCCACCTATATTATAAAGAATGCTTAGTTATCAGTGAAATAGCAACATGTGAACAAGTGTGGGTATCATAGACTCATAGACTCATAGGTCAGAAGGGACCAATATGATCATCTAGTCTGACCTCCCGCACAAGGCAGGCCACAAAACCCTACCCATACACATTTATAACAACCCCGAACCCATGACTGAGTTATTGAAATCCTCAAAAGTGAGATTTGAAGACCTCAAGCTGCAGGGAATCCACCAGCAAGCGACTCATGCCCCATGCTGCAGGGGAAGGCGAAAAACCTCCGTGGCCCCTGCCAATCCGCCCCGGAGGAAAATTCCTTCCCGACCCCAAATATGGCGATCAGCTAAACCCTGAGCATGTGGGCAAGACTCACCAGCCAGCACCCAAAAAGGAATTCTCTGCAGTAACTCAGTTCCCATCCCATCCAGCATTCCCACAGACCATTGAGCAGACTTATCTGCCGATAATCCAAAATCAATCGCTCAAATTAAACTATCCCATCATAACATCCCCTCCATAAACTTATCAAGCTTAGTCTTAAAGCCAGATAAGTCATTTGCCCCCACTACTTCCCTCGGAAGGCTATTCCAGAACTTCACTCCCCTAATGGTTAGAAACCTTCGTCTAATTTCTAGTCTAAATTTCCTAATATCCAATTTGTACCCATTCGTCCTCGTGCCTATATTAGTACTAAACTTAAACAATTCCTCTCCCTCCCTAACGTTAATCCCCCTGATATATTTATATAGAGCAAGCATATCCCCCCGGAGCCTTCTTTTGGCCAGGCTAAACAAGCCAAGCTCTTTGAGTCTCCTTTCATAAGGCAGATTTTCCATTCCTCGGATCATCCTAGTAGCCTAGTATCTGTAATACATGTTACATAAATGCATCTCTTGTCATCTAGGTCTTCACGTTTGTCTCATTGTTACACTCCTTGGCTATTGCAACATCAGAACGACGTTGGGGGAATAGAACTCAGATCATTCTTGTCCAAAAGGTACTTGAAACTTTGTTCGTTGGCAGCAGTACAGATCCTGGTACACAAAGTGCACAATGAGCTATTGTGATTTGATCTGATAGACAGCAGTGGTGCACATGAACAGTAGTGTGTTTATTACAGTAGTACAGGATTTAAGCCATGTCACTGACACTCCTTGAACGATCTTTTTCAAAATGCATTCTTGGAATGCATTTTCCAAGGCAGAATTAGGCAATAACAGCATAAATCATTACTTATTTTCTGATATTTACTACTACCATTAGTCATGATGGCTCTATGGTGTTAATGACGAAGCATCTCCATAAGATTTCTACTATAGTTTGCACTGACTAACTGAATGAGTATTTTAACATGTTGCTTGGCTTTGGTCTTGTTTACCCAAACAGTTTACACCTAGACTGATTTCTTTTGGTTGGAGGATGAGGCAAAGATAAGGAATGAGCAAAGATTATTTTTTTCCCATTTAAATAATTTAAATAAGAGTTGCAAACACCAAAGTCATATCAGCAAATCACCCTTAAGGTGATCAGCCCCGTGCTGATAATTGGATTCTACTTTCAGAATGGTTCCTGTCTTCCTAGAAATGTCATTGATATGTTTCTTGCATTTGATATTGCTAGTCTTGGTGAGAAGCCAGACTCTGGGTTACCCTAGGTGTACACTCCCCAGCGACAGTCCTGGAGCAGAGGTTTTGGAAACAATCACTGATGTAAGCTAAAGATAATGGTTGACTTTGGATCAGTGTGACCTTTACCGGAATGCATCTGGCTACAAAGACATGAAGTAACCCCTGTAATCTTTTAAGTGAGGCTTCTCCAATCAAAAGGAGGCCATAAAAATAGCATGCGAAATTTAATAGGTTTACAGCGGTCACTGCCCTTGACTAAGCGTTCTGAAGAAACATCAAAGAAAAGGCTATACATTGCACACAGATCCTGCTTAGGCTAGGAGGTCTCATGTAACACTTACAGCTCAGTTCTCAAGTTAAGGTACCTACACTTTTCTCCCATGCCTTTTTAGCCTCTGCAAAAACATTGACCTCTGTTCTGTCCTTTGTTCTCCCCACATGCCATCCCCCCAACAAAAATAAAGCATTTCCACCTTATGATATGTAATCTTCCTTTATTAAATATGGATCAGAAAAGTTATTTCTTATTTCAGTGTTTATATTAATTCTCTTGGTATGCTAATAGGCTCATGGTATTAAATGTGTAACTTCTGCCTTTATTTTCCCACGGTCTTCTGTTACAATCCAATATCAGCACTGAAACTGCTCCTTGCTTCTTCCACTTACTGATCTAAATACATCATGATCTAAAATGTGATCTATTTTGACAGCATCTTATCTGGAATGAAATAACTAAGAACTACCACTAGGTGGAGGAGGGGAGAATGAAAATAGACCACATTCACATTTATATAAAGTCTGGAGTTACCTGTAAACTAGACTAGAGGGCAGTATTGAAGGCTGGAAAGCAGCTTAGTATTACTGCTAATAGATACAGTAGTCTAGTGTAAGGGAAACATGTCTACAACTCATTGCTGTTCTTCCCAGGACTTATTTTTAGGGGAAGGAGAAGGGTACTAGCATGCTCTAACAGAAAGCGTTGTCACAGGTGGGATATGCTCTGCATCTTGTAACACATAAATAAAGAAGTACTTCTTATGTCTATCTAACTCTAAGATTTAACAATAAACCTCCCTGCTTGAGCTACAGTAATTTTTCTGGTCTGCTGTTGCTGTATTCAGGTGACAGTTCCTAGTAAATCAAGAACTTACAACTATTTTTCTCTGAAAGCAGCATCTTGTGACACCTGGGGCAAGAAGAGAGCTTGAGGCAGACTGAAAATTGCTGCCCAAAGCTGGCATGACATAGACCAGCTCTGCAGTCACAGTTACTGAATAGTGCACATCAGAAAGGAGGGAGTGTTCTCTAATGGTTGGAGCAGCGGATAGAAAGATATGACTCCTGGGTTCTGTTCTCAATTCTGCCACCTCCTGTCCGTGACAATTTTGTTACTGTTGTGTCCATTGTCACTTAACAACTGTCAAACAGAAGAGCAACCTGATGCCAATGTGAAGACCAGTCCTGTCCTATTGCCTAAAATAATCTCTTGCACATGAACCTGCTACCCAAAGCCATCCAAAAAATAGTAATTGGAAGGGCAGCCTCCAGCGATAAATCATTAAGTAGATGTGCTCAAATTTACCTGTTATCTTTGCAATAAATAGTCCTGAGGCGGTTCTCCTTGCCCCAATATTCTATAGGTTGTTAGCCTCAGGAAAACCTGATATCTTCCTGTCAATGCCAAGGATCCATTGTCCATTCCTCCTTCCTCTAAGTCCTCTGAACAAACTAGTAAAAAAGAAACAAACAAAAATTAGATTTATGGCCAGTGCCTCCCAAAATTTGTCTGTACCAAATTCTTCAATAGGCTTCAACTTTGGAGATGGCTTGTTGTGGAAGAAGAGGATGTGCAGTGTTGCTTGCTGAGGGTTGCTTGTGAACTATATCTTCATTTGGGAAGGATATGTGGACAGAGCCAAAGACTAGGATGGAAGGAGTCAGGAATTCTGGGTTCTATTCCAATCTCTGTCTCACTGTGATGTTGCCCAAACCACCCAACTCCTCTGTTCTACCTGTCTGCACAATAGATAGGTAAGAATGTTACATTGATGTTTTGAGGCTTAATTGATATTTCTAAAATGCTTTGAAAGCTGCTCTCGAAGTGTAAAATATTTACTCAAGTCTTGTAAACATATTCTTCCCACTTTCCATAGGTTATTTTGGTAACTTGAGATGTTTCCGTCTCCAGAAACTTGCTTCTGTTTCATCACAGGTAAAAACAAATACGAGATTTTGCCATTCTCGGGGAATATTCTGAAGTCTTTGGGGATTTCTCATCCTGTGAGGTTGAAGAGTATAGAAATATAATGAACCAGTTCTATACTGGAGGCCTTCTTAATCTAGCCACTCTCCTCATGCACAAAACACCAGGGCTGCAATGGTTTTCCCAGTTAGAGTTCACTCATATCCATATCACAAGGATACAGAAAGCCTGCCAAAATAAAGATTCTGCAGATTTAATTGATGTATGATGCTGACAGACTTAATTAATGTACAGTATAGTAGCTAGGCTGGGACACTTTAACTTCCAAAGTAACAAGAATTTTAGGAATGTAGGATTTGAACGTGTAATATTTTTATGAATCCTATGTGTGCCTCTGTTTCCCCTATACATTGCATGGCTTCTCAGTGGAGAAAAAGATTTTCTCTCAGGCCAGGTAAGAGACATATATGTATATGTGTTGCATAGCTATTGGAGTGAACTGACTGGGTCATTAAGAAGAACTTGCCTCGGCCAACCCATTTCAGTGGAAGATCCAATCACCAGGACATTGACACCTAGCAACTAAGAGAGGTGGATTTCCTTGTCTTAGCCAGGAAGTAGAGTTGAGACTCCAGCTCTGGAACAACTCGCTCTCTCACCTGGGAACTGACTAAAGAAGGAAATCAGAGGGAGAGAGCCTGCAAATGGACTTCACTACAGCTTGGCTGGTGGATTGCTCTGGAATGACCAGACTGGGCTATGCTTTAACCTGCCTTTATCTGTACCAGTGGTTCTCAACCTATTTACCATTGAGCCACATTGCAGCTGTCTGCATTCACGCAATATATTTACCACCCCACCTGCTGTGGCTGCCCAGGTGGGCACAGGTCCATTGAGTCCTGCTCCCAAACAGTCAGGAGTAGGTAGGGGTGATCCCATCCACGGAGGCATTGGGGTCCCTAGCTGGGAAGCCGCCCATGGGACAAATTTCCACCCCACACCAGCTCTCCCCCCAGAGACAGGACTTACAGGGCAGCCTCCTGCTCTGGCTCTGAGCTCTGGGTCTGGCCATGGCCATCAGGGGATGGGCAGGTGGACGCTGTCTGCTGCAGGCAACCCAGGGCACGCTGCAGCCTGGCGTATGCTCATCTCCCCCAGAGGTGACACGTAGCTGTGGCTAGTGGGGGAGGTGCATGTACTCCCCCCATTTCTCTGGATGCCTCTGGTGTGGATGCCCAGAGGCAAGGAGGCAGCGCTTCCCCCTTGTGGCAACTCTGTCATCCCCTTCCCTCTCCAGTGTCCCCTGCCCCAGTCCCTTCTCTTCCCCTGCCCTATCCCACCCCTCTTCTCTCCCACCCTCTTGCCCTGCCCCACCCCAGGCACTCCCTGTTGTACAGAAAGACCCAGCATACAGAGAAGAGGATAACAAAAGAATAGGCACTAAGATCGAGGAGGCAGCGTCTTGGAGCTGCCAGCCTCAGTGGGGGAGGGGGCCAAGCAAGCCAGCACAGCAGAGGAAGGACAGAGCCCCCCTCCCCCTGTTAGGTTGAGCAGAGCGCTCACAGAAACCAGCTTACACCCATGGCTGGTGCAGATTGATAACCTGTCACCTCTCTTGCCCGTGGTAACCAGACTCTGAGCGTCAGCACTGCTGACCGAACACGGCCCGGTTCCATTTTCATGGACTTTCTGGTAAAAAACCAGACACTTGGCAACCAGTTGGTCCCTGCTGTGTGGAGAGGGAGGAAGCAGCAGGCTGCCAGCTGAACTCCTTCCCCCGCCAAAGGGGGCCATTTTGCCTTTCCCTGCTGGCAGGGAGAGCTCCAACAGGGCTTTATGGCATTGTCTCCCCTGTGCAGCCGCCCGAACCCCTGCCAGGCCCAGGACTGAGGAAATCAACACAGTCACTTTGAATTTGTTTTAGCACACATAAGTGGGTCTAGGGTTGAGAACCACTGTTCTGTATTAACTTAAGGGCTTCCTAGGCTGTGATTTAGTTGACTAATATACACTGCTATTTTGAAAGTGCCGCTTGGGTGTCACTGTATATACTGGGTGAGGGGCATTAATCCCCGAAGAGTGGAAAAGTCTCTACCAGGAGCCTCTCAGCTGTACCACCCTGAAGAAGTGGGTGGCAGCCCACGAAAGCTTATGCCTGCAGAAATTTGTTAGTCTTTAAGGGGCTACAGAAATCTCTGAATAGAGCTAACGGTATGTGAGGTTCAGTCTCAGGAGGTAGTGAGGCAGTGTGGCCCACCCTGAAGGAAGAGTGAGACCCATTGGGGGTCTGGCACATCGAAGGGGTTCCTCCAGGAGACCGTTCCAAGTTGGGAGCATAGCACGGATCCTGTGGATATGTATCAACATGTCTCTACATCACCTAGCATAATGGGGCCCTCATTCCTAACTGGGGTGTCTAAGAGCTACCATACAAATCATTGTCCCCTCTTGTGGTAATACCTGGGGGAAGGGAGGAATGGTTGTCTGAAAACTTTGCCAGATTCACATCCCAGAATTTTCATTCTCATTGCAAGCACTAGGGTTCCTCGTACTGGAAGGAAGGGGCAAGGCCTTGGAAACTTCTGAGAGGAAACAGGTTTGCCTCTCAGTGGATTGGCAGGGCAGTAACACAGTGAGAACCCCCTTCCCACCATCCCACTTCACACAATGCCTTTTCAGCGTGGTAGCAACGGATTTGGTAAGTAAATGTCTTTAACACAGACAACTAACTTGCTCTCTAAATGTGTAAGCTCCTCTGCACTGATTCTAAAATGAATGTAAACTAATGTGCCACTTAAAAAAATCAGACGCTCTCAGGAAGAGCCTGAATCTTCATTACTTTCTTGCCTATTCTAAGGGCTTGATTCTGAAAGGAACTCCCCATGGGCAGAGCTCCACTGACTTCAGTGGGGCACCATAAAGAGGCAGGAGACCAACCACACAGATCTCCTTGCCAGACTGGGACCCACAGCTCTGCAAGCAGATGTTGGTTATAACAGGTGAGATCACTGATTATCATTCAAAAAATACTGTTTGTTTCCTTGTGCTCCTCCCTTCTGTCTACGTCCACCATTATGATTAAAAGCCATTTAGAGAAAAGATAGAACTGAAATCAAAACAGGCCTTTTATTGATGAACCCCTTTCCTCTGCCTCCTGAAAAAAGTCACATGGACCTTTTCATAGATAGAAACCTTATAAAAATATAAAGGTGACTCCTCAGAGATGTTCTTGCTCTTGGTCGATTTACTGATGGTTGTACAGCTTATTGCAGAAGTTAGTGGGAAATGCAAACGTCAGTTTCCTTGGCTTGTTATTACCATGTGCTGTGGACTAATTAATGTCTGCATCAAAGCTAATGAAGGACAAAGGTTCTTTACAGTCAATGATCTCAATGAAACAACTGTCTGGAACTTATGAAGAAGCCACTCTCAGTAGGAAACTACCATTATAGAGAACTGTATGGATAAACATTCTTTCTGTAACTTTTTTTGTTGGTGGTTTATTTCCTATTAGTGCCTGTGCAGTATCCAGCTTTTATTAATTTATATAATATATATATATTCACAGCCAAATGGATGCCAATGTATATCTGTGATGTAGATGCTGTTTGGTGAGAGCCCTGCACATTTAACTTCTCTCTTCAGAGGATATAGTTCTATTTTACTGTCATGACTGATACTACCTTTGATTAAAACATTAGGTGTAATGCCCACATCTTAGGTAAAAGCCATGTCATTATGTATGCTTTTAAAAAATTCTCAGTCCAATCTCTATTTGTCTTAGTACTTATGCGGCATTCATCACTGTAGTTTTGAAGTTGCTTAGGGTACAGATGTTCCTTTTAAAAATCAAGGGAAATCCAGTATTGCCTTACCTGTCATCATTACACTTCCAGAACAAGAAAATATATACAGGGTACTAGATAAAAGGCAAGTAGAAATCTAATAAGATCTAACCAGGTTGCTTTTTAGCATGGACATTTCTAAAGCATCTCTTAAGGGATATTGCTGGGAGACTGAGTATTTTCCTTCACTGAACCAAAATGCCAGCTTTCCCCACTGTACTGCATAACACAGCAATCTCACTGATTGGCCTAAGTTCTTCAGTTCCAAATGCTGGAGCAAAGCAAAACAGTTCTAAGGGCAGCTTAGCCTGTTCTAGGAGGATGCTCCAAGTGCTGGGAGATCCTTAGAGACCCTTACAGCAGCCCTGTGTTACCCTTCTTCTGGCCAGCACACAGGAGATCTGGTCACGGCTGTCTCTACGCCTGGCTGATACTGGATGGCTGGAACAGTGCCCTGGGGCTGTTAGAAGCTAGTGCCAATTAGAGTAGGCTTCATGCTGCCAATGACCTGCCTAGCACTCAGAGAGCTCTAGGATTGTCACCGCAATGGTGGCTTTAAGCCACTCTGTCATCTATGCTGAATGGGCTTTGCTGCAGCATAGGATTTGATCCCCTGTGCAAATTTCCACAGCTTAGTAGTAATGGAGTTAATGAGCCCTCATGTTCACAGCTGCTGTTTTGTGACATGTTCCTAAATGATTGGACATGGCCACTTCAAGCTGGCCATGCAACATGCCTCAGTGAACAAAAAGGAATGACCAACCTTTCGCACCACTGAGATAAAGGCTACCTGTCACAAAAAATGACATTCCATTGCTATAGTCCAGGGTTGGCCAAACTGACTTACCCACAGAGATCCTCCTTCCCACTGGGCAGAATCTTCTAGCCACACCACCCTGCTGCAAGGCAAAAGCTCCAAGCTCTCCATCCCCAGTCTAGTAGGTGGAGAATAGGGGGGTGCATAGGAGGCTCCGCAAGCTGCACTTTAACTGCAAAAGAGCCACAGGCTCCTCACGAGGCACAGTTTGGCCACTGCTGCAGTAGTCCATGTCCAGTTTTGTCTGGTTCTCGCCTACAAAGCACCATAAAAATGGAGGCTGTTTTGTTCCTAAAATGTCAGTAGCTTGCATGGAGTTGTACTTGGCTGACTTGTGAAATGAGAAATACAATACTGCATGTCAGAACTACCTCACTGGTTAAATGTAATGCATTCACTGTCTCCTAGGAGGCCTACAGTGCTCCAGAGATTGTCACAACTCCCACTGGCTGTGCCTAAGCGCTGGGTTTTACCTTTAGATCTGAGTTAACCTTAAGCTATACAAAACCACCAGGAGCTGGAGGATTGTTTATTGACTAGGTCAGTGGTTTTCAATCATTTTTCATTTGTGGACCCCTACAAGTTTTTTGAATGGAGGTGTGGACTCCTATGGAAGTCTTAGTCTTGGACCTCCAGGGGGTTGCAAACCACAGGTTGAAAACCACTGGACTAAGCATCTCAGGAGGCTCCTGTACATGGTTTATACCAGCTAATACATGAAAGATGACTACAGCTACACTGGTTTTTTCAGTTTGAATAACTATTTTTTTCCTCTGTGGGGGGAACCAAACATTGCTTTTTGTGGCTATTCCAGTATTGATGCCTCTGTCTTAGCACAAGAGTGTCCAAGTGAAGGTACCTTACAGAGGAGGTTGGAGGTAACTCCTTGAATGTGTGTTATTCCATTGGGGGAGGTTAATTCAAGGGTAACTCTCAATTCAACTTTGAGCCCTTGGGATTATTATTCTAACCACTCTTTGTGGGTCTAAACGAGAGAGCATTCTCTATCCTGTTTGCAGAGGTGTTCCATTTTATATAATTTCAGTGTTTAAGGTTAAAGTACAATTATTTTGTACTTAATATATGAAGACAAAATCTGACTTGGGCTCTGCATGGTCTAACTGGGAAACTACTAGGATAAGTTCTTCTGCCTCAGTTCTGGATCCCATTCAAACCCAAAGATCTCTGTGCTTAGAACCACAAAGGGGAGTCCACTGGGACAGGCACATTGACCTGTATGTGTGTGATTACCTTGACTTTATGCGTCCATCCCAATACAGATTACTCCTGTTCCTGGCACAATTAGCATATATTGATATCTATACAGCTTTGATCTTTATGAGCCTGTTCCTATAGTATCTGAGCAACTCAATCTTTTACACAATTACCTCACAACACCCCTATGTGGTACGGAAGTACTCTTAGTCCTATTTTACAGATGGGGCTAGGTGACTTGCCCAGGATCACACAGGAAGTCTGTAGCAGAGCAGGATATAGAATCCTGGTCTTTGGAGTTTCCCAGTAGCAGAAACAGTACTGTGATTGTGTACAGGAACTTAGAGAATTCTATTTGCAGAAAGTGCTTGGTGAGAAGACAGTGTGGGTATGTCCACACTGCAATCATAGGTGTGACTGTAGCACATGTAGACATATCGGAGGTAGCTTGGATTAAGTTAGCTCAGGTATCAATAACATTGAAGCCACCGCAGCACAGACAATTGCATGGGCTAGCCACTCAAGAAGTGTGGAGGAGGGAGTGAAGCCAGAACATTGCACTGGGTTGGCTCTTTCCCTCTTTATGCTTGAACAGTGAACATGGAGTCAGATGTGAGTCATCTTCTGCAAGTACATAAAAATCAGAAGACTATTGCAAAAATTCCCAGTAAAAAATAACCCCTCAAAACTAACCAAAACACAGAAAAGCCTAATCATGATGGTAAATCAGATTCCTATTCCCAAGATGGACATGTAAGGGAATGTATTTAGCCACTAGGCATTCTTTAGATCACAATGGAAAAAAAATTGCAATAGGGATGGATAAAAAGGAAAACAAAATAACAGCAGCCACACTATTGGCTGTAATGGGAAAAGGCTGCCCCATGCTCCAATAGCTTCTGGATGTGAGCAGCAGACCAGGTGGAGCCATATACATTTATAGAGGCACACCAAAATCATTTACAACCCGCAAAAAAGGACAAAGATATATTTTCAACAATTGTAATCAAGAATCTGGAGAAACAATATATTACTATATTGCCAAACTGTACAAAATGTGTGACTCCTGTGATTATCAAATCTTAAAAGATGAACTAATCTGTAATTAGTAATATGGACATGTAACAGGATCATCTAGCCTATCCAAGATCATCCTCCAAGGGACAGTACAGGGGAAAAGAAGAGACAGGCGGAAGAAGAAATGGACTGACAGCATAAAAGAGTGGACAGGAATGGACTTCGGAGACTCAGGAACTGACACAATCATCGGTGTGGAGACAATTGATTGACCGTTCATCAATGATGGTGCCCCAATGACCATTGCAGTTATGGGAGCGATAACAATAATATGGACAAAAGCTGCAGGAGCTCAAATGAGAATGCTCAATGAGCCCCCACTAATTTTACCAGGAATTGTAGACAGATGCAAAGCTAGTGAACAAGTTCATACCCAATGCAGAATATAAGTGGAGCAGACACATATAATCCACCAAGTGGCACAAAGAAAGCATGAAAATATGAGGAAAAATACATAAAAATTTGTGCAAAGGCACAAACACAAGGAAGAGGAGATAAAACGAAATGCAAAAGATGACCTGTGGAGACAAACACGATAATGGAAAATGCCTGCATATGGGGTCACATGCAATAATTGTGCCTGAGAAATTATGCCAAAGCTCTTGGGCAAGAAAACAAAGACCCTCCCCCCCACACAGCATATTGAAGAAATAAGCAGTGACTCAGAAGGTAAGATTTTTGCATGGATGACACTAATGCAATAATGCAAAACAGCAAACTAGCTCAGACTGGCACCTAATGTAAAGGCCAGGCAGCAACTCACAAACAGGATATTGAATGCCAAATGGCCAGTGGGGCATCAGTGAATGTTCTCAGCTGCAATGACTTCCTCAGCATTATGCAATAGAAGAAAACAAAATTACAACCAAGCAAGGCCAAATTAAAACATGTGATGAAGAGGCAACTGTACAATGTGATTCCAGTGAGACAGGCTGGACACATCAGGTGTTTTCACATCAAGGTCACTGTCACCAATGGAACAAAAATACTTTTGAATTATAGAACAATATCTTGCAATAGTGTTTGCTTGTGATAAGTTTGACCAGTATGTCCAAGGATGGGAAACCATTTAATGTGATCAAAAATCAATAAAAAGCATTTTTTTTAAAGTCACAGTTAATGGCCCTAAACAACCTCAGCACATGTTATTGAAACTGCAGTGCTACAGCTTTAGGTGTACACTACAAAAAAGAGAGATGTTCATAGCTGACTTCTTATACAGAGTAATTTTGCAAAAGGAAAATATGGCAGCTGAACAAAAATGAGATCCTCAACTTGATAGAAATACAGAGACAGCATTAACTAAGCCAGTTATGCACCAGTCTCAAGGCAGGGACTAAGGAGAATCAGAGAACAAAGATTTTCAGTTGCTCATGTCCATCATTCTGGTAGGATAGCCAGACACTGGGGGGAAGCCCCACCTGCCTCCCAAGAATACTGGAATTATTGAGACAAGATGAAGATAGTGTCATATAGAAAGGCAATGGAATCATAATGCCCAGATCCCTGAGAACAGAAATTCTCTCAATACGTTGTAGCCATTCTGGAATAGCAGCCTGGCTCTGGAAAGCCAGAGGTGCTCTAAACTGGCCAAACATAGACTCATAGACTCTAAGGTCAGAAGGGACCAATATGATCATCTAGTCTGTCCTGCACAACGCAGGCCACAGAATCTCACCCATCCACTCCTGTAATAGACCCCTAACCTATGACTGAGTTATTAAAGTCCTCAAATCATGGTTTAAAGACTTTAAGGTACAGAGAATCCCACCAGCAAGTGAGCCGTGCCCCATGCTACAGAGGCAGGCCAAAGATATTTGTGATCTGGTGAGCAGTTGCGATAAATGTGAGGAAATGCAGGCCAAACAGCAAAAAGAGACATTGAAGATATACAGCATTCCCAATAGCCCTTGTAGCAAAGAAGGAACAGACCTTTTCGCCGCAAACTACCTCATTAATATAGGCTACAATTTAGTCTCCTGGGAACTAGATGAACTGTCAGATGCTACTGCAGAAACCATCATAGACGAAGCATTTAGGTAAGCATGGTATCCCAAACTGTGAAATTTCAGACAATGGACGCCAGTTTACTTTCAGTAAGACTGAGCAATTTCCCTGAGAATGGGAATTCAGTCATATCACACCATGAACACACACAGCCAATCAAATGGCAAAGCTAAACTGGCAGTTAGAATTGCTAGGACTATCTCAGAAAGCTACCAAAAGCAAAGAAAATGTATGCAAGCCATTGTAGAATGTAGAAACACTCCCACAGAAGGCCTTAATAGTTGATCAGTACAATACTTGATGACGAGATGCATGTATCCCTATATCTCCAGCAGCAATGGAAGGAGTAATGGATAAAAAGGAAGAGACACATGCAAAAGACAAAGCCTTCTATGACCAACAAGATAAAGACCTCCCAGAATTACAACAGAGATCCTGTCAGGCTCAATTTCCTCAGGACAAATTGTGATTCCAAGTGCAAGCTACATGTGTTGAACAGATAAATACTAGTTCACATATCAATATAGGAGTGGATGGGCATTTATTGCATCAAAATAACATATACCCACTACAAACACAAGATAAACATAGAGGTTCAGGACTGTGAAATACACAGTCCGCTGAGATGTGATCAGCAAGACATGGAAGGAACACAGGCTGCTGAATGATGGATGGATATTGAAACAGACTCTCAAAACCCAATTCCATCAGAAGCACCCAGTGCAAAGCAGTCTTCTGTAGTCACAAGAAAGTCTCACACTTGTTCCAACATCAAACCACCTGCAAGGTATGCACAAGACTTTCTACAATACTAGGATATGGAAGAACAACCTTCCCAAGCGCAGAGGAAAATACCTTACTTGCAAAGCAAGTTGAGTTAACAAACACTTTTTAAAAAAACCATGTATGCATATATATAAAACTGTGATATAGGCCTCATGGGAGTAAAACAGAATGTTAAGTACATAAGGAGATATGGCATTCATGTTTAATTTTGCTATCTCAAATGTGAGAAAAGGGGAGCTATCTATCATAACATCCCCTGTGGGGAAACTATGGTATAATTATGTATAGAGAACTTTACTCTTGGGAAGCGCTGGAGAGGACAATATATGTGGAGAAATAAAGCCGGAATGTTGAACTGTCGTGGCGCTCACCCTGTCTGTTTTTGAACACTGTGCATTATGAGTCCCAGGCCAGCATCTAGCCCCTGGGACTCTTGCTGTTATGATTGGTTTAGGCCTTCCAGAGAACACAGAGCTAGTCTTGCAGATTTGATGTTTGCTTGTTTGCAGGATCAGCCCTAAGTGTTTTGTCATCCAGGGTGGAAAGTGTTTTCTGTGTCATCACCCCAAATGGCTGAGCAAAAACAATTATGCCCCTCCCCCATTTGGTTCCTGGCCCCAAATGTTGATTTGCAACCCCTAGAAGTTCACACCCAGGAAACTGCCCTGATTGCCTGCTTGTAGGGCTGGCACTGCTACTTCGGGAAGAAATATTCCAGTTTCAGGTAACATTGAATAAGGCGTGTTTATTGCAAAAAGTCAAACAGATTCTTCAGTACTATGATCATTCCAAAATGTTTCCAACTAGCAATTGTATATTTTCACTCAAAAGCAAAAAGTTTGTAAACACAGTACATAACCATAATGCAATAGCTTCAGATCCCTTGGTGCTGTGGAGCTGGATGATTTTAAAAGCGTGATGTGCTTGCAGTTTGAATGGTGATTTATTGAGCAGACTAATGTCCTGTGTTCACTTTGTAACTGCACGATCCATGTTCCCATATGCCTAATGTGGGTAAATACCATGTTAATAAAATACTCACTTATATTTGTGCCCTAAACTTAAAGATTTGTCAATTATTTTCTGCACTGATTATTTACTGTGAGATGCTTGATTTCTTAGCCTTTTAGTTTCTTTACTGCAGTATCTTTCTGTTGTCTAACACAAAGACATTACATAATATGGGGAACTGTAACTACAAACTGAGATGCATGCAGAAAGAAGCCATTTCCTTTGATTGTTTATGTATGCAGCTTCAGAGGAGGAGACTGAAGCTCCCCTTATGCATTGCAGTTGCTGTGTTAATTAGTAGTGCACCATATAAATGAGGTCTGGTTTTCAGGGGAATTGATACATTCCCTCAAGGCTGCTACTAACACACACACTCATGTCCTAAGTGTCCCAGTTTGGTCTTTGTTTCTCTTCCTTGTTTTAAAAATCTAGTTCATTTCAGGAGCGAATCGAAAAGATTGTTGGAGTAATACTGCATTTATGTATTAAACACAATTTTCCCATTTAAATATATTAGAATTAGAACCCAAAATTATAACTGGGTTCAAATAAGAAATAGATAAGTTCTGGAAGATAGGTCCATCAATTAGCCAAGATGGTCAGGGACGCAACCCTACGCTCTGCATGCCCCTGAACCTCTTGACTGCTAGAAGCTGGGACTTGATGACAGGGGTTGGATCACTTGATAAATTGCCCCATTCTGTTCACTGCCTCTGAAGCATTTGGCACTGGCCACCGTTGGAAGACAGGTTATGGGGCTAGATGGACCATTGGTCTGACTCGGTATGGCTGTTCTTTTCTTATGACAGAATTAAAGAATTCTCTATCCAAATTATTTTCATCTCTATGGACTCCATCTCCCCTTTAGTTCTAGCTGGTCTTGCCCCTTTTGTGACTTCTATTTCTTTTAGGTTTTTGAATCTCTGAAACTACTTTCATTAAACTTCTGCTTTTGTTTAACTAATAAATGAAGCAAATATTGTGGAGTGGGGGAAATCTACCTTTATAAACAAACTATTTCATTCAGGAGGAATGGAAATCACTCTTTATATGGAGAATTGTTCTGTTAGAAAAGGGGTGAAGTTATCAGGGGAAGACAAACATCATGGTGCCAGATGCTCTTCAGTTACATTATTGACTTTACTGGATCACCCTGAATTACACAGATGAGAGCAGAATCCTGGCCCATTGCCTGTGACTGTACTGTCAAATGCTTTTCAGTGAAGTCTATCTTGATACTGACTTATTTTAAACCTTCTTTTGCAATTGTAAGGCTTAAAAATGCTTGAGCAAATCACAGATGAATTGATGAGATGCGTTGTCCTTTATACTATACGCTGTGTTGAATGCATGCTTTTTCACAGACAGGCAGTGAGTAATACGGTGCAAATTGTTAACGGTGAGGGTAATTAACCATTGGAACAATTTACCAGGGGGTATAGTGGATTCTACATCACTGGAAAGTCTGAAATCAAAGATTGGATGGTTTTCTAAAGAAAATGCTCTAGCTCATACAGGAATTAATTCAGGGAAGTCCAATGGCCTGTGTTATATAGCAGGTGAGATTAGTTTATCACAATGCATCCTATGAATTTGAGTTTATAAGGACAAATTATAAACTTAGAACTCAGGGATGGACACATCAAAGATATCTTTACTCATTTGTCCCCTTCTTCCACTACTGTTTTCAGGCTTTCTTCCATGTCACCACTTACATGTGGAATGCCCTTCTGGAATTGATCCATAAAGGCACTACTTGCTCATCTTTTCAGTCTCAACTCAACACATCCTTTTGTGATGGCTGCCTACTAGAAATCAGCTGACTAATAGTGGCTGAAAGAGATAGTATGTTGATAGAAAAACTACTGATTTTGCTGTTGATCAACAATTCAAAGTTGTATGGTTGGAAGCATTTTTGGGAGCTATTCAGAGTTTCACAATACTTGTTGCTAATGAATTTATTTATGGCTTCGTATTTGTGTGACAACATGGACCAATGGAAAATTTCCACCTTACTGGTCAATCTCAGTCCCTTCTGCATTCTGTACCACATACCACACAGCTCTTATTCTCCTCTATGCATTTCTTGGAGGCAAGTGTTTTAATTCCCACTGAGATTTCTGCTGTAAACCCACTTTCATAGAAGCAGAGCAACTGATAGAGATGCAGAGACTAGCTCCTCAGCCTCAAGGCTGTTCTCATGTTTTAGCACACCGCACTACATCAGCCCAGCACAGGAAAGTTGTTACATTCTGGAAAAACCTTGAAAATGAGAGATGTTGCCTTTCTTTCCATAAGCAAGAAGGCTTCCTTCTTCCATGCCACATGAATGAGCAATTTCCATCTTTTCCTATGATTAGTTTAAGTATACTTTCTGGTGTCTCTATGCTATTATAAATAGGTATATGGGAAGCCTGAAAAGGAAAGGAATTTGCTTGGTGTGAAATTTCTTGAAGTTGTAGGATTCATGCTGGTTTCACAACAGCATACTTCCACTGATTTCACTATAGCTTGTCCTGATTTACGCTAGTGTAAATGAGATCAGAATTAGCTCCCCACAGTATACAATACAAATGGATATTATTTATAGTATTTTTACCAAAATGTATTACTTATGAAAAATATACTCAATAACTTTCCTTCCAAGAATTTACCAGTCATAAGCATTAAAAGTACTTGAACTAGACTTTTATCCAGACACGAATTTACTCCAAGTTTGGGGATGTTTGGATTGGGCCCATCATTAGACAAAAGATTTAAGTCTTAATCCTTGGAGTCCTACAGAATCAGGCCACTAGAGACTATAGCAAAAGCCATTTGAATGTATGTTATTAATTTAAATTGGAATAGCCTTAGTGCCCAGTCATGAATGATGAAGCTTCTACAAATAGAAAGTAAAATTCAGACTTCATCACTAGTGGTCTCTAGGGGAAAAGACATATCACCATAATGTTCAGTCCCAGGACTAGAGCTCATGACCATAATGCTACTCCACTAGTTCCTGCATGATTCCCACAAGTGCTGCACTGGGATTGGATGTGCACAGTTGCAGAGAACACATGTAAATGTTCTGGCATCCTAGGCATGTAGCCTAATGATTGATAACTAAAGCTCTGCCTCCAACCCTCCCCTCCTGAGGAAACCCCCCTGGGAGAGGAGTTAATCTAAAGAAACCTCCATGAGGTCAGACTGGCGGAGTTTCTTCTAGGAGGAGAGGTTTGCAGCAAGGTTATGGAGCAAGCAAGGGCTGAGGCTGTGAACGCCAAAGAACTCTGGGGTCAGCAAGATCTCTGAAACTCCAGGCAGGGAATTTCTGCCCACCCCCCTTGACTTCCCTCTTCTCGTATGGGATCCATGCTTATCACAATGTGGTGTACATCATTCAGTACACTAAATGCCACCACAACTATTGTGTGGTTGAAATGAGACAATCACTGTACTCCCAGATGAACTCACGCAGAAAGGTGTAAGACAAACACCCTATCACCTGTGAGCAAACACTTTTCTCAAAACGATCACCCCACATCTGCCCTCTCAATCCTTCTCCTCAAAGGAAACCTGCACAACACCTTCACAAGACAACTCGGGGAGCTTAAATTCATAACTTAGCTAGACATTAAAAATCATGGACTCAGTGGAGACACTGGATTTATGGCTCATTATAAACCATCTGTAACTCACTAGCCCTCCTTTGTCCTATGACTGCAGAGGTGTTAACTGCCCACTTTATCTCAAATGGTCTCTTGCAACATATGTTATCGCCTTATGCTTAACAATCTGTTCCACTTTGCATTTAGCTGTGACACTAAGTACTTTTCCCAGACCTGCAGAAGAGCTCTGTGTAAGCTTAAAGCTTGTCTCTCTCACCAACAGAAGGCAGTCCAATACCTCACCCACCCTTCTCTCTCCTCTTCTATTGTATTGTGGTTCTTCTGGCAGCCCAGTTCTCTCAGGAGACACATACACTCCCTGTTCATGCAGGAGAAGCGGGGTGGAAGAGGAACATTTTTCCACACTGGGCAGCAAAACGTCTAGGACAGGACCTGCCTGTGTGCATGGAATCCTCCAGTCTGAGGGAGGTGCAGGTGCAAGGCAGAAGTTAACACTGTTTTGGCAGCATTACGTTCCACGCAGGTTTCCAACGGGAAATCTGTGGGGGCTGGGGAGGAGTGTGTCAGACAGAGTAGCTGCTCTCTGGCCCCACCTCCAAACTCTCACTGAGCCTTGACTGCATGAAGCTCGCATGGGGTGGGCAGAGCCGACACTAGGGGGTAGCAAGCAAGGCAATTGTTGCCCGAGGTCCCATGAAGCTAAGTTACATGCTTGGGCTGCACATGGTGGGATTGTAGCGCTGGCTTTGGCTCTACGCAGCAGGGTTCAGGGAGGAAGCACCACCTCCATCCCTGATTCATGAGCCACCTAGCCCATGGGTTAGTGGCAACTCTTCCACAACCACACATGGTGCTGGATCCTCTCCCAGAGACTGTCGCACACACCTTCCATGGGGGCCCACTCCTTAGTTTCTGCCCTGGGCCCCAGGGAGTCTAACACTGACCGGCCCTGCATAGGGGGTCCTTCCACAGTGTCTGGGAGCAGTGTGCTGTGCAATCCTCTTGTCAACAGCTTTTAGAGGAGACATTGGGCCCTAAATTCCTCTGAAGGAGCATATTTGCCTGTTTTGAAAATGAGGGAAGTGCAGTGAACACACATTTTCTACAGCCTTCTGTTCTTATGTATGATTTTATCTGTCTTAAAACACACACAGGAGGGGAAGTTAGAAGCAGAACTGAAAAACTGGAGGGCATTCTGGTGAAATCATGTGGCCCTTATAAAATAAATGCTGCTTTACAAAATCCTGGTAGGTAAAGATAGAGAAATCAATTTAATTACTGTTGCATAGGCAAATATTTATAAGCCATTTTATCAGCATTATAGCTTAAAAAAAAAAGTTATGCAAAGCCAGAGATAGATAATATGCATTTGCATATGGACCTTTGAGAGGCCAGGAAGTCAGCACCTAATGCCAACAAAAAGGTATATAGGAACTGCCAGACTGGATCAGATCCAAGGTCCATTTAGTAGTGCAGTATCCCCTCCATAATAGTGACCAGCAACCTAGGTCTACACAATCCTAAACTTGTCTAAATCCTAAGCATGATACTGCACTGCTATATCATTAGGCTATTTCCTCCCTCCCCTCTGCAGCCCCTTTCTGCTCTGAGCTACTAGGCTTTATACAGGCCCCTCCTGTTCCTGTCTAGCTGAGCCTCATCCCTAATCAGTCCTTGCTCCCTAGCTCCTTCTCCAGGTGCAGCCCAGGTGGTTAATTGGCCCACATGACCATTTTAACCCCTCCAGGCCCTGTGTGGGATGGACATGCTATCACACACCCCTTCCAATGGGGTTGCATATTTTGTGGTGATAAGGTCCCAGCCATGCACTGGTGGTGTTAGTTTATCTATGACATCATCTAATGCAGTGGTTCCCAAACTATCTACACCCACCCGCTCACCCAGCTGGGGCTGGGAGCAGGACCACGACCACGGGCTGTGACTGGAAGTGGGGCTGCAATCAGGGGCCAAGGCTGGGAGTGGGGTGCAGCAGTTGGGGGCTCTGGGGGTGAGTGTAGTGGTCAGGGAGCTGAAACTGAGAGCTGGGCTGTGACTGCAGGAGCCAAGCAGGGAACAGTGGCTGGGGACCAAGGCCATGACCAGGAGTGGGTCCCAGCGAATGAGGCTGAGAACTGTGGCTAAGGGCCAAGCTAGGAGCTGAGGCCAGGTGTGGGGCCAGGAGCCAAGGACAGAGCCATGGCTGCAAGGCTGGGCCGGAGGAGAGTTTGGAGCAGAGTGGAGTGGTGTTTCCTCCCACTGGCTTGGGCCCTGCTGTGTCCCCCCTAACGTTCCTCCAGTTTGGGGACCTGTGATTTAACGAGTCTTGAAGAAGAGCTCTGTGTGGCTTGAAAGCTTGTCTCCCTCACCAACAGAAATTGGTCCAATGCTATCCAGAAGTGGTTCTCAACCAAGAGTACGCGTACCCTGGGGGCATGCCGAAGTCTTCCAGGGGCTATGTTAACTCATCTTGATATTTGCCTAGTTTTACAACAGGCTGTAGAGCCCGGCAGTGGGACTGGAATCCTGTGAGCCCTGCAGGACCCACTTCCATAATAGCGGGTGCGGGATAACAGTTCAACAGACAATGCTGGAGCAGGTTGCAGTGGGTATTGCAGGGTGGGATGGGAGTGCGATTAAAATAATAGTCCTCCTGTGCCTCGGACGACATGAACACCCTGGCCAGCAGTCACTGCTTTCCAGCTGCTGAATGACAAGGGTGAAAAACAGGCTCACGTATCACACTGAAATGTAAGTACAATATTTATATTCCAACCCATTTATTTTATAATTATATGGTAAAAAGGAGAAAGGCAGCAATTTCTCAGTAATAATGTGTTGTGACACTTTTGAATTTTTATGTCTGATTTTAAGAGAGGTGAAACGTGGGGTACACAAGACAGATCAGGCTCCTGAAAGGGGTACAGTAGTCTGGAACGGTTGTGTAACTTACTTGTGTAACATACTGACTAAGCTTTTCTGTATTCAATTTACTCATTGTTAAAATGGATATGATATCTACTGTGCAGGGATGTTTTTAGTCTCCCACCATCCACCCCCACTCAGCTCTAATCACTAATCTTAAGAACGTAAGAATGGCCACACTGGATCAAACCAGTGGTCCATCTAGCCAGTAACCTGTTTTCTAGCAGTATACTGTGCCAGATGCTTCAATGGAATGAACAGGAAAGGGCAATTATCGAGTGATGCCTCCCTTGTCATCCAGTTCAGCTTCTGGCAATTAGAGTTTTAGGGATACCAGAAGCATGGGGCTGCATCCTTGACTATCTTGGCTAGTAGCCATTGATGGACCTATTTTCAATGAACTTATCTAATTCTTTTTTTAATTCAGATATACATCACAACATTTCCTGGCAACGAGTTCCCAAGTTGAGTGTGTACTGTATGAAGAAGTACTTCCTTATGTTTGTTTTAAACATTAATTGGGTAACTGCTGGTTCTTGTGTTATGTGAAGGCGTAAACAACGCTTCCCTATTCACTTTCTGCACATCATTCATGATTTTATATAGACTTCTATCATATCCCCCCCATAGTTGACTTTTTTTTAAGATGAAAGTCCCAGTCTTTATCATCTCTCCTCATATGGAATCTGTTCCATATCCCTAATCATTTTTGTTGCCTTTCTCTGTACCTTTTCAAATTCTAATATATCTTTTGTGAGATGGGTAACCAGAACTGTACACAGTATTCAAGGTGTGGGCGTACCATGGATTTATATAGTGGCATTATGATATTTTCTGTCTTCTTATCTATCCCTTTCCTAATAGTTCCTGACATTGTTAGCTTTTTTGAGTGCTACTGCACATTGCATGGATGTTTTCAGAGAACTATCCACAATGATTCTAAGATCTCTTTCTTGAATAGTAACAGCTGACGTAGACCCAATCATTTTGTATGTATAGTTGGGATTCTTTTCCAACATGTGTTATTTTGCATTTAGCAACATTGAATTTCATCTGCCATTTTGTTGCCCATCATTCAGTTTAGTGAGACCCATTTGTTAACTCTTCACTGTCAGCTTTGGACTTAACTATCTTGAATAATTCTATATCATCTGCAAATTTTGCCACCTCACTGTTCACTCAGTTTTCCAGATCATTTATGAATATGTTGAACAGCACAGGTCCCAGTACAGATCATTGAGGGACCTTGCTATTTTCCTCTTTCCATTGTGAAAACTGACCATTTATTCCTGCCCTTTGTTTCCTATCTTTTAACCAGGTACTGATCCATGAAAGGACCTTCCCTCTTATCCCATGACTGCTTACTTTGCCTAAGAGCCTTTGATGAGAGACCTTGTTAAAGGCTTTCTGAAAGTCCAAGTACACGATATTAACTGGATCACCCTTGTCCACATGCTTGTTGACTCCCTCAAGCATTCTAATAGGTGAGGCATGATTTCCCTTTAAAAAGTCATGTTGACTTTACCCCAATATAGTCTGTTCATCTATGTGTCTAATAATTCTGTTCTTTCATTTCAAACAATTTCCCTGGTACTGAAGTTAGACTTAAGATCACCTTTGGAGTCTTTTTTAAAAATTGACATTATATTAGCTATCCTCCAGTCATCTGGTACAGAAGCTGATTTAAACAATTGGTTACACACTACAGTTAGTTGTTCTGCAATTTCATATTTGAGTTCCTTTAGAACTCTTGCATGAATACCATCTGGTCCTGGTGACATATATTACTGTTTAATTTATCAGTTTGTTCCAAAATCTTCTCTATTGACACCTCAGTCTGGGACAGTTCCTCAAATCTGTCACTTAAAAAGAGTGGCTCAGGTGTGGGGATCTCCCTCACATCTTCTGCAGTGAAGAGGGATGCAAAGAATTCATGTTGCTTCTCCACAACAGCTGTGTTTTCTCTGCTCCTTTAGCAGCTTGACCATCTAGTGGCTCCACTGATTGTTTAGTAGGCTTTCTGCTTTTGATGTACTTAAAAATTTGCTGTTAGTTTTTGTGGCTTTTCCTAGCTGCTCTTCAAATTCTATTTTACTCTGCCTAATTATACTTTAATTTTAAATCTATGCTAATTTTAATCTATGCTGTTAGCAAATTGGATTATTTTCCCTTGCCTTCACAATAGAAAAAATAAAATTCAGCAGAGTTTACAGCTTGTGTATTGTCTCTAGAGATGTTGGAAATCCCTCTGTGACATAAGCACCTAGCAGGAAGTTATTCCTTCCCATGCTTGCAAGAAGTGAATATGGAATTTCAGGATATGTGGTGACAGATTGACAAAGGTAGGCCTTTATATTTATCCACAAGCATGATTTCAAATCCACATGACTCTGTGTGCTCATTTGTATAACTGGAAGAGGCACTGTGTGTCCAGACACATTTTCATTTCTACATGATAATCTTTTTGCCCCAACCTGATGAAACTTTGAAAAACATCTTGGAGTGCAATCCTTCAGTGCTCATATGTGCGAAACTCCCTAGTGTCAGTGGGAGTTTGGTTTGCTTGAGAAGTGCAGGATCTGGCTCTTAAAGATACTTTACATGCCCGATTCTGAATTTGTCTACCCCGATGTCACTCCATTGTTGTAAACTGGGTTACTCCTGATTTACATCTCTGGAAATTAAATCAGAACTGTGTCTTAAGTGTTCAAAGCACTGAACGAACATTAATTAGTCCTCATGACGCCATACCTTTGAGATGTAAGTGAATACACATTATCCCAATTTTACAGAGTGATGTGGGAGGAGGGGAAAGGTTTGGATAAACTGATGCAGAGACTTGCCTATTGCTACACAACAAGTCAGTGGAAGGATTAAAACTCAGGATTTCTTGACTCCTAGCCCCATGTTCTGTCAGAGTGCACCACCACCTTCCCTTAATTTAGTAGTAAAGGAGTAGCAATGATAGATATATACATTCATTTTATAAGCATGTTTCCCCTCCATCAACCTTAAGTAAAGAGTCAGTCACAAAAACATCAATTAAAAGCTGATGTACCAACAGCCAGCATCAGCGGAGACCGATTGATTGCAGAGACAAGGCGAATAAGGACCTGCCCCCACTGCCATTTATCCTCTAAGAATAATATCATCTCTTACTATGTTAATGATGGCCCTTCATAGGGTAAGTGCTTTTACCTTGTCACATGGGACTGAAGAGGCGGCCTCATGTTGTTTCTTGTAATGAAGTAATAAGGACAAATAGACGCTCTGAAGTAGCATGATTAATAACATTTGTTTTTCATTTCAAGTTACCCCAAAACATCTCTGTATGTTTAATATTGGGTGACTTCCTTTCATATTTAGCTGCCACCTCACTCTGTTGTTTCCATGGTAACACTTTTCAAACATCGCTTTCTTCTGGGGAGGTGAAATGTAAACAGTCTGTGGCTTGAATATTTGAGCATTTTAATATTTAAATGAAACCAGCAAAAAGGAGAGGTGAGTCAAACAGGACAGGTAAGTGACACCCACACTCCTTCTTATTGCTACTGCTGCAGTTGGCAACTCACCGCTAGCGCATATCCCTGCTGCTAACTGAAGAAAATAGGTGCCTTAGTTTATCCAAATGGAAACTGGGATACCTGGATGCTGAAAGCCAGGTGAATGTTGTGATTACTCTGCATTAACTGAGGTGAATTTCAGTGATTAGAGTTTAGATGATGCCATGTCATGTATTTGGCACTCTTGGAAACTTAAAATAAGCCTTTTAAAAGCCCAAAAGGAGGATGCTGCAGCTACAATAATCTCTTTCTCTCAATATGCCAGCACTTCTCAATTCAGTAATCCTGGGCCCTGCCTTCAATACTTAGATTGTAAACTCTTTGGGGCAGGGACTGTCCTTTTGTTCAGGGTTTGTACAGCACCTAGCACAAACAGGGTCCTGATCCAGAGGGATAGAACTGTCATATTACTGAGGATTTCTGCATGTGGAGAGTTTTCTTTCTGGCTATGCCATATTTCTGGATCCCCAGCAATTTAGGCCTCAGTTCAATAAAGTACTTAAACACATGCTTAGCTTTAATCATGTATGTAAGTCCACCCTGCTTCAGCAAAGTATTCAAGTATTTGTTTAAGTGCTTTGCTGACTCAGAGGCCTTACAGTGTAGAGATTTAGGGAGGCTATATAATGGTGTAGTCCTAATCAGCGGTTTGTGGAGGGGGCTTAAGCACAACCTCCCCACCCAAATATATAATGGCTGACGTTTTATGGGAAGGAGGAAGAGAGGGGCTGAGCTTAGTGATACCCTGAATCTCTCCTCATTCACTCCTGCTGGGAAACCCTCAGCTCTTCCTTCCTGAGTGATAGTGGGTGGCTGTCAGATGACACCTTCACTATGCAGATCCCTACCTCCTCTGTTCCTGTAGCCTCTGCACTACGCAGAGGAGGCAGGTGAAGTGGTGAAATAACTGCAAAGAGAATCAGCTGTTGCCTGCCTGTTCCCTCCTCCCAATTTTCAATTCCAGTTTTGTGTGGGGCTTTTTATCGGGTTGTATGGTTTGAGTATCCCCTGCTTCTAGCCCCTCTTTAGAGTTAGGGAGGATCCCATTGCTGTTCAGTGGCTCCCCATCTGCACAAAATCCATAGCATCTAGCTAAGCATAGGATCTGGGGCTGCAATGAGGAGTGCTCCCCAAAAGTATAAATTGGCTTCAGCCTAGATTATAAAAGAGGGAATTGAAGTAGTTGGACATGCAAGAGATTTAGAGCATGAGGACTGTCCAGGTAAAGTTTAACCATGTCCGTGTTGAGCAGATAGCATCAGATTCACTTTCTCTTCCCAGTGTGTAAATTCTGGTTCAAAGTCGAATTATTTCAGGCCTTGAGAACAAAGCAAAGGTCTGAGTTAAGTGGAGTGAGCAAGTGGAGACAGAAAAACTTTTTATCATGGAGGACTTCTGCCTTTGAGGCATTCAGTAGGATTTTATGGTGTAGCCAGCAGCGGTCAGTCATTATTGTGTAGCCAGCAGTTTTCAGTCTCTAGCATGGCAAGCCCCACACCTTTCAGCACCTTTCACTACTGCTGAAAGGACCAGGTGCCTTTGGCAGAGAAGTGATGATCTAGGCTGAAGTTCAGTCTTAAAACATTAATATATTAATGCCTTTTGCCACTAGGCACCATTTCATTATCTCATCAGCACCTGTTTCCTTTTCAGTGATAGAACCCCAAATACACTCAGAATTGTTACTTTCTGGACAGATGTGATTATTAAAACAGGACTACAATCAGGTTCTTGCACAGCAAGCACCAGGAACCTGACCACCTTACAGCAACATTCAGCAGTGAGGTAGAAATCTTCTCTGACTCTTACTAGCCCTGTAACCTCTCTGCTGGGTTGTTTATGGTTTATTGGAGGTTCCTCTGGCCTTTGACTCCCAGGTGTGCCAGCCAGAAATGCTGGCTTTTCCCAGGCTGTTGGGTTAGTTGGAGGTCCATCTTAAGAGATTGCTTCCTGTTCCTCAGGGGTTGTCAGTTGATGCAACTTCAGCTACATTGGCTCTGCTGTGCTGGCATAGCCTTCATGGCGAAATAATAGCTCCTCAGGCTTCCAGCTACCCACCTGTAATGGTGTTACTTCTCTCCCTGCTCCTCAGGGCTTTTAGCTGGGATTCCTCAGAGAATTCATCTGACTGATATGCTTCCCTTTGAGTATCATCAGTGTCAATATTTTCTCCTCAGGAGTTCCTCTGAGGCAGTTTCATAATTCAAAGCCATTTGGCTGCTGCTCAGTATGAAATACCAGCTGTGCTAGAGATGAAATATTAACTGTGAAACTTGGAGGCGATAGGCTGAAGTTAGCATTGTTCGTATTCTCTAATGAGCCATTTTAGCTTGAGACTTCGGTGAGAGGGAGTTAAAATACCATGCTGAGAGGGAACAGGGTCAGATTTAAAGTTGCTGTTTTAGTTCAAGGTGATAAGTACTTTTTCAAAAAAATTCCTGTGTATCTTGCTTTGATTCCCTACTGCCTCTAATTTTAGATATGTGACTCTGTGTGTGTCTGTTTGTGTGGGGTGGAGAGGGGGAATTCCTGAATCTCTGCTGGAAAGCATGATCGATTATATTGGAGATATTGAACATTTTGAAATATAAAACCCATTCACTGTACAGACACTGTTCCAAAAATTATGGGAAAGACTCCTGTTTCTTGGGAGGTCTGTGTTCTTAAGGCCTGCTGCATTTTAAAAACACTAGACCAACAAAGCAGTAATAATTGACTTTTAAATTAAAATACACTTTTTAAATGTAAACTTCTCTGGTGCATGCTCTCTCATTAAGAGCTTGATTCTCTACTGCCTTTCACTTTGTATGATGATTTACACCTGTGCAAAGTGGATGTACCAAATCAGAACAGAGAATCAGGCCCAAAGATATAAGAGAGAGCCCAAACTAGAACCCTGAGTGTGAACACTTTGATCTTTAGCCAGGGCAGAGTTTCAGGATTTCAGTCAAGAACTGGATCTGAATTATTATAACCTGCTAAAAGCGGAACCCCAGGTACAAACAACTTCAAACTTGCAGGAGTTTGAAACTTGGATCTGTATTTTGCGGAGCTTTTCTGGTACTTTTCATGTAAAACTGAAGCATGTGTAAATCAGGGTTCTGATCTGAAAGTTAAATGTTCAAGAAAATGTTGTGACTGTCCTTTGATCTTGGACTTAGATAAAAATGCTAATTGGAAGTGTGTATGTCTATTGTTTACTGGGAGTCCAGGAGACTAATATAACCCTAGCTTTGAATGGCCCATGCCCACCCTATTCCCCGCCCTCATCACTCTGAGGATTGCTTTGACCATTAATGGTTTCTTTTGCGGAAGTGACTCAGAAAAGATCTCTTCTCATTTCTTTCTCCTTCTGATCCTCCTCACAGAACCACCCCCGGGGTTTCTATAGTTACTATGCTTTACCTGTAAAACAGATAACTCTTTAATGGCTAGCTAAAAATAAAGCAATCTGAGTCAAAAAGGAGATCTCATACTTGCATGCTGGCAACTAACCATGTGCTTTGACTTGATCCTTGTGATTTTCATAAGACCTGACAGCATTCATGAAAATCCCTCACATGTTGGGTGAAACCAAGAGACTTCCAACAATACTTCAATTCTTTGGTTTATTTTTTTTTTAAACTGAAGCATGTGTAGAATGCACTAATGGCAGCATATATGTATCATAACCTCATCTTTGGACCCAAATTTATTTCAGTCCCACGCAAACCTGCAGTTATCTGTCTCAATATTGTGAACTATTTGCATCAGGAATGCTATGGCATTGATCTGGAGTGAAGGAAAATGTTTTTTGTTTTAAGGAATTAATTGCATCTGATTTTCAAGTTCTTGGACTACCACTAGTTTAGTCACACACTGAGGCCTTATGGAGAGAATGTTTGATGAGGGATGGAACTCCAAGACCAAAAGGCGTTTCTGGGTATGACTAAGGATGGTCAGCATGCTCTTCTCACTGATGCCCATCAACAATGGTATCACTGTTCCTCCTCACCCCTCCTTTCCCTCCCCCAACTGTACTCTCTTGCTTTAGGAAACCAAGCTGGGCAAGTGTCAAACATGCAGGAAACCCCAATCAACCATAAGTGTCAGAAACCTAACCAGGAGGAGACTGCATATCAGAAACCCATAGCTCTGACCAGTCTTATGAATGCAGAAGATTACAAACAAAACACATCTCTTCCTTGATCAAAGCTCTCTTGTACCTCTGTCTAAAATTCTTGCACAGAGGATTGAAATCCAGGCCATTTCCAGTCACCTCTTCTTCTGTCTATACTCCACCCGATGTTAAACCACAGTACAAAAAAACAAGCAGGGAAGGATGAGGGATGGGGAGTTAAGAGCACTTTCTCACATCTAGTGACCAGAATGCCACCCTGACTTGAAGGAGCGCCTGCATACATGTCAATGGCAGAAAACAGACCACAAAAGTTCTTAGGACTAGTTAGTCTCTAACACATAATGAAAATAGCCTGGCTCCAGTGGTGGAACAGCACCTGCACAAATGATCAGACCAGGCTGACGTAAAGATCTAAAATATCCATACAGACCCTAAGAATGATAAAAATGAGTCTGGTATGAACAATGGCCCTGATCCAGTGACCCTCCCTCATAGAAGTCAATAGGCCTCATGTGAGAGAGGATTGCTTAGGTAAGTAAGGATTGCAGGATCAGGCCTGTTAAGTGTTAAAAGCACCAGCTGACAACTGTAAATTGGGGCCCATTGGAAGTTTTGCATGAGTCAAATCATCATCAGACTTAGTCGACTAAGGACCATTGCGCCAGCCAGAATGACCACAGCTGATGGCGTCACACCAGGCATCATGTAGCAGAGTTTACAGATCTGGCTCAGTCTTGTGAATTCATGAATCTCTGGAGTGGCCCTGGGGATGGCACCAAGTAGGGTGAGAGCATGCAGCCCTTTGCTCATCAATGCAGAGTTTGAGAAAACAGCGTGCTGGAGTGTTTTTGCCCATCCTGGTGACATGGCTGAAGAGTATGCAATGCCACTTTTGAACATAATGGGCGACTGAGGGAAGGCCCAGCTCTTTGCAAGATTGTGTCATTTTAAACAAAGTCAGACCACTTTATGCTCAGGATTTGACACGGACAGCACATATCGAACACCTCTAGCAACTTCAAGTCTGCTTGTAAGAGGGCCCAGGTTTCTGACTCATATAGCAATACAGGTAATACACAGGTTTGCTAAACCCTGAACTTTATCTCAGTGTAAAGACTGTTTGCATCCATAAATCAGACATGGACTTCATGCAGGAAGTGGTGAGACCTATTCATTGAATAATGTCCAGTTTGCTGCAGCTGCTTGAGCTCTCCTTGCAGCATACTTGGGGAACTTGCCCATACTCTCCACTGTACTTGAACCCACCTTCACTGGAGGTTCTGATGGGCCTGTACGGGGAGATTTTGATAGACTAATAAAAGGGCCAGAGATCATGTGACAGTGTAATATTGATGATCATATTTGCTGCTAACAACAGCCAAACTTGGTAGGCCTTTCTGCAGGCTTGTGCAGCCTTGGCATGACAAAGCCAGAGGAGCCTCTTGCTCAATCTTTGCCTGATCCTGCACCTCCTCCCTGATGCTCTCATGGATGTGCTGGGATCTGTGTTTCAGGAAAGACCAATAAGCTTATTTAGGCATGCCCTCTGGAGATGTTTGTCCAGGCCTGATGATATGCAGATTCTGTAGAAACATATCTAGTTAAATAAGTAATCTGGCAACCTTAGCTCTAGCTTTTGAAACTTTTTTCCCCTTTTTTTGACGTGTTATTGTCTACTAACAAGGATAAATGGCGGGGAGAGGCTTGGACTCTTTGGGATCTCTTCTTGGACACAGCTTCTGGATCCTCCAACGACAGCTGGAAAACCAGGCCATTTGGAAAGCCATCACTGTTTCTACTCGAAAGCCGTCCCAGACTTCGGTAATTGTTGAGGGCTGGGGTGTTTTACTAACCTGTTGCGGACATATTTAAGTGCTTGAGCCTAAGTAAAGTATAGCTTTAGCGTAAGAACACTCTATGTTGGAGCCTAAGTAAAGTACAGCTTTGTAGTAAACCACTTTTGTGTTACACTGTTTCTACCCGTCCATCTATCGGCTGGATGGCTGTGTCTCCATTTGGCTTATTTCCTGACACCACCTTGCATAAAGTAAAGTTACCACGAGCTTTGGGTTGGCAGAACCCTGGGTAACATGCCAGCTCTGAGATTCTGGACCTTGGTCTTCTATCATGAGAAGTTCAACCCAATACTGCAGTCAATGACTTTAGATATTGGAGGGTGAGGCTGCAATTCTGACTTCTCCGCAAGCAAGGCAGCAGCATCGGCCTAGTCTTGGTTGTTAAAAGCAATGACATTCATGCGATTGAGGAGAGATTTTGGGGGACATCATCTCCCTTCTCAGGAATTTTTCCACTAGATGTCATTGGTTTCTGATGGCATGGATGATTGTTACAATATCTAGCTCTTCTGCCCTATCCAATCCATGCACCCACAATCTTGGCTTATCCACATTTACCACTGTTGTGGAACTTGGCCCTCATCTACTGGGTCCATTGTTGGCCTTTGCTTATTACACTGAGCAGGGGCCCTTATTGGGTACTACCAAGTGGGGACAGTTAGGCTTGAGACTTGAGTGGGCAGGGTCAATCACACTCTAAAGTAGACCTGCTTACACTGCGACTATCCACTACCTGCATTGTGCTCTAATTTTGTAAATTCTTTCAAATTTCAAAATCCCTCAACAATAAATATTAGCACCTTTTTTTTTTCTTATCCAAGAAACTAGTGAAGAAGGCACATACTTGTTGTGTGATCTTGGGGCAAATCACTTTTCATCTCTGTCCTCTTATCTACTGTCTGTCTTGTCCATTTAGACTAAATGCTTCAGGGCACAGACTTCCTTTTACTGTGGCTTGACTGTGAGCTCTCCTGCATGACCACATCTGGGAATAAGGCCCCTTATGCACCTTTGTTGGTTAATCACATTGCTAGAGCCTGAAGTGGGCTAAAGAAAGTAGCCATTCACAGGCTGTAGGCAGAGAATAAGTTGGGAGAGGTGGGAGAGTGGGTGGAGAATCTGCTGTAATATAATAATTATAAAATGAAGAGGAATTTTCAAGGCCAAGAAGAATTGATTTGAGGTGCAAGCAAAAAGAGGATGACACATTTTGTTTATGAGCAATTTGTTTTTGTAGACTAGTTCTTTTAATTTGTATTATAGCAATAATATGATCATGTTAAACAGTATACCAGATTGGAAAGGAAGCATTAAACGTTCTGAGGTAGAAAAGAAGAAAACCAGAAGGAATCACCAGAAAAACTTTCCATTGTAAGTAAAATGCTACATCCAAAAGAACATATGAGTTAGTTCTCTATTTTGTCTACACATACTGACTTGTGATTTGTACTTTTGGATACCTTGAGTGTAAAATCAATTCCTATGCTGTTCTATGAAGTTACTCTATGTGTACACAGACCTTGGTAATAGGTACCATTTAATTAATGTAAATATTTCCCCTCTAAATGAATTGCTGCTTGTGTGAGTTACTATATTTGTATAAAGTTGCAAATAACGATTATGCAAAGAAGATCATTAAAAATCCCTTTAGAAGGTGTTTCACATTACTAGTTGAAATAGGATGATAAAAGATTTGAAGAATTCCATTTTGGAACAGTCTAGGAATAACGCCTGTTTTATAAAATGCTCTATTCAGTTCAGTTTGCCATCCCAAATATGTTCTAATGCCCCTTGGCTGGCAAATCATCTGTAATAAAGAAGAAAAATGTAAAATGCCTGGTACAGAAAGAAATGCAGTTTAATCGTTGAACTGGGATTTTCAAAGGACTCTAAAGAAGGCATCCAACTCCCACGGAATTTCCCTGTGCCCCGGGTACTACTGTAATGAAAATAACAACCCTCATCTGTTTTTTGCTGCATAGAATAAATTGGCCCTTTTCACGGGAGGCTCTCAAAGCACTTACCAGCCAGTAAGGGCTGTATGACAGCTGTCTCACCGGTGGGGAAACTAAGGCAGGAAATCAAAACTGCCCATCTCAGAGCAAAAGGTCGGGCTGGTTGAGAGCCCGCCTGGGTGACCTGTTAGGACCGGTCTGAGCATGTCCCTAGGGGCTAGCGAGGGGCCAGAGTCCCGCGTCCCCCCTCAGCCTGGGGAGCGCTGGTCCCCGCAGCGCTATGTGCGGCTTGCGGCCTCTCCGGCCGGCCCTTCGCCCTCAGCGCTGCCCCCGGCTGCGGCGCTCGCCCTCCCACGTGCCAGGGCAGGGGCACGCAGCTCCCTGGCCCAGCCGGGGCGTGCGGGCGGCTGGCTCCGCAGCGGCACGTGCTGCCGCCTGCTCCCCGGGGCCTGCCGTCCCCGCGCGCCCCGGCGCTGCCGAGCGCTGCCCGGCGAGCGGATAATTCCCGCGCCGTGGAGGGGAGCGGATTAATTTGGCCGCTTAATCCGCCCCGCGCGCAGGGCAGGGCAGGGCAGGGCAGGGGGCGGCCGGGCTCCGGCACATGCGCTTTGCCCGGGGACCGGAGGAGCGGCGAGAAAGTTGCCGGGGAGCGACGCTCGGCCCGGCGCTGGAGCGGGCCGGAGGCTGCTGAGCCTGCGCCCCGCACCCGCCCCGCACCCGCAGGATGAACTTTAGCCGGGGCCGGAGGATGCCGCGCGGGCTGCCGGCGGGCGCGGAGCGGCTGCACTGAGCCCGCCTGGGGACGGGAGGGGGCTGCCGGGCCTTGGCCCCCGTCCCGCCGCCCGCTGCTCCCCCCCCGCCGGGCGATCTGCGGGCCCGGGCCGTCCGGCCGCGGCCGCTGCCCCCCCGCTGCCCAGCCATGGGGCTCCGGGCTCAGCCCTCGCCGTGACAGCCAGAGATCGCAGCACCCGCCCCGCCGCGTGCCTCCCCCCGCCCTCCTCGCACGCCGCCCACCTGCGCCGCTCCCCCAGCCCGGCGCGGCTGCCCGGGGCTCTCCCCTGCTCGCTCCGAGCGCCCGGCGCTGGCGTCCAGCGTCCAGCCGGTTTGGGATGAAGCCTTCCGCGGGGGGTGCTGCTAAGTGAACCCCCGGCCTCCCGCGGGGCTTCCTCGCTCTCTGCCCGCCCGCGTCCTCCCTCCGCTGGCTTCCAGGCGGGCTGGGATGGGGCTGGCAGGGCCGCCGGCCGGCCCCCCGCACGCCATGCTCTTCAAGCCCCGGAAAGTTCGCAAGCGGCGAGAGATGCTGCTGCAGCAGCTGGGCTTCGTCTGCGCCATCCTCTTCTTCGCGTGGTGCATGTCCAGCCTGCTCTCCAAACTCGGTAGGTGGCCGGTCGGGGGGGCAAAGTACAAGTGGCCTGGCCAGGGGAAGGGCCTGGCTGTGCGCCAGGGTGGCTGGCGAACTGCACGCCACCCCGGCCAGGCTAGCTCATTGTCGGGGGGACAGTAGCTCCTGGCTCGCGTCTCTCTTTTGGCTCCGGAAATAAACATGTTTGCAAAGCGGGGAGGCTACAGGTATGTCAGGAGGGTGGGCTGGCTGGGACCTGGGTTCCTGGTGAGGAGGAGGCATTAAGCTGTTCAGCGTTGGCTGTAACATGGAAACAAGTGGTTTGAGTGACCCCCGCCCCCCGACCTGACTGTCAGTAAAAGGTGACAGCTGCCCCGAAAGTGAGCGAGTTTGCCTGGATAATGATGCTTAACGCTCAATGGGATTAAAGCAAAGCAGTGCCCAGATAGCGGCACCTTTTATCTAGCTGAGCATCCAGCTTTTGTCTAGGTAGGAGCGTTTCACAGTTCACCACTTGGTTCTCTTTTACTGAACAGCGTGGCTTGCCCTTAAGGAGAGGGTGAGAGGACTGCCTTCTTCCCACAGATCATGATATGTAACAATTCCTGGCATTTCTCTTGCACCTTTCATCCAAGGATCCCAAAGCACTTTACAAAGTTTAAACACATCCCTCTGAGGGGCATAAGTACTAAGCTCATTTTACAGATGAGGAAACCCAGCCACAGGAATTACATGCATTGCACAAAGTCGGACAATAGTTTAGTTCCTGAGCCTGACGTAGAACCCAGGAGTGGTGACTTCCATTTGTTTCTTTAGTCACTTGACCCGTTACAAAATTTTAAAAAGAGCAGGATAAAGTATCGAATAGCTAGATATAGAACCACACAATCTAAAACCACTTTGTTTCCCCCAGAGTACAATACTGGCTGAACCGATTTTAAGACAAATAATAATGTCACTCTGATACTGTTGAAACATTTTATATGTTCTTAATTAGTCTGTTATAGCTTTTGTGCAAGTATTTTTAAATTAGGACATTATGAACTGCTGTATTTATACATTATAATCCTGGAATGCATTTCATTCTCGTTTGTTTGCTGGACTTTCTCCTGATCATGCAGTTTGTGCATTAAAAATGTAACTTTGGGTCCCAATTCTGCAGGTTGCTGCGCATTGCTCTGCACTCCTGGAGACCAAATGAGGTCAATGGCCTACTGCACCCGTGGTGCCTGTATGCACCTGTCAAACTTCCACTGGAGTTATTTTTTAAATACAGATTTTAGCTTTAGCTTTAATTTAAGACCATCAAGGTCCTGCAAGATCAGAGCCGGGCCTTTATTCTTTTAAATTAAAGCTGGAGCTAAGATCCGTAATTAAAAACAATTCCAGTGGAAGTTTTTGTGCTTAATAACATTTTTCTGGTCAAACTGTTGCTTGTTACACTTGATACCGATCTGTGATAACAAGCCATTAGCGTAAAAAATTAATGCTTTACATTCTATCAGTGTGTTATTGGCCTCAGAGGTATGGAAATTATTCTGTGTTGTAGCCTTAAAAATGTATTATTATTTTTCATATTTTGAACAATTTATCTGACCTATTTTTTATTTTTGTTGCACTGGTTTGTGAAAATAACTAGCTGCAACATGATTTGATTATGAGTTTTTGGATGCAAATAAGCTTTTTCAGAGCTTGTATTTTTGTCACACAATCTTGGTCTGCATGAACAATATCATGCAAGTTATATGGGAGAAGAGGCCCCCCCCACACGCCCTGGGCCACCTGTGGTTCCAGGAGCCTAGGCGCTACTGTTTCTTCCCCTTTACCCAGCCATGGGGCGTGCAGGACTCCAGGCTCAGTCCTTGCCTTAGCAGCTCAAGAGACCTAGTTCAGTCTACTCTCTCCAGGCAGAAAGACCTGAGAAAGGACCCTGAGAAACCAGTGCAGAAACTCTATCAGAGCCTTCCAGACAGAGAGAGGAGACCCTAAATAATAATGGGAAGGCTGGATCAAGCACTGGTTTTAGCTGATTAATTTAGAATCATAGAATATTAAAGTTGGAAGGGACCTCAGGAGGTCATCTAGTCCAACGTCCTGCTTTGAGCAGGACTATCCTCAGCTAAATCATCCCGGCGAGGGTTTTGTCAAGCCGCAGCTTAAAAACCTCTAACGGTGGAGATGCCACCACCTCCCTAAGTAACCCATTCCAATGCTTCACCCCCCTCCTAGTGAAAAACTTTTTCCTAATGTCCAACCTAGACCTCCCCCACTGCAACTTGAGACTGTTGCTCCTTGTTCTGTCATCTGCTACCACTGAAAACAGCCTAGCTCCATTCTCCCTTGAACCCCCTTTCAGGTAGTTAAAGGCTGCTATCAAATCCCTCCTCATTCTTCTCTTCAGCAGACTAAACAGGCCTAGTTCTTTCAGCCTCTCCTCATAAGTCTTGTGCTCCAGCCCCTTAATCATTTTTGTTGCCTTCCGTGGGACTCTCTCAAACTTGTCCACATCCTTTTTGTAGTGGGGGGCCCAAAACTGGACACAATACTCCAAATGCGGCCTCACCAATGCTGAATAGAGGGGAATAATCACTTCCCGCGATCTGCTGGCAATGCTCTGACTAATGCAGCCCAATATGCCATTAGCCTTCTTGGCAACCAGGGCACACTGCTGACTCATATCCAGCTTCTTATCCACTGTAACGCCCAGATCCTTTTCTGCAGAACTGCTGCCTAGCTTGTTGGTCCCCAGTCTGTAGCTGTGCATGGGATTCTTCTGTCCTAAGTGCAGGACTCTGCTCGTATCCTTGTTGAACCTCATCAGATTTCTTTTGGCCCAATCCTCCAATTTGTTTAGGTCCTTCTGTATCCTATCCCTCCCTTCCAGGGTATTTACCACTCCCCCTAGCTTAGTGTCATCTGCAAACTTGCTGAGGGTGCAATCTACCCCATCCTCCAGATCATTAATGAAACTGTTGAACAAAACCGGCCCCAGGACCGAGCCCTGTGGCACTCCACTTGTGACTGGCTGCCAGCTAGACATGGAGCCATTGATCACTACTTGTTGAGCCCTTTGTAACGAATCACCACATAAACACTGATCATTTGTTCTCCGTTTGCTGTAATTGTGGCATTTTGGTAATGGCATTGGCCAAACTAATTTTAGGGCCAGATTTTTTCAGTCTTTACTCATGCAAAATGCCCACTTTTGATGGGGTGTACCAGGCTCTTCGTGGCCCCCTACTGGAGGCCCTGTGGTCCTGCTACACCCCATCCCAGGAGAGGATCAGCAAAGGTGGGTCCTCCAAGCCTTCCTAGACAGGATGCATAGAAGCAGCCACTCAGAGCCCAGCAGGCTCAGATAAAAGAAGCTGCAGGGCCTGAGGAAATCAGTTCCTGGCTGGAACCAAAGGATTAAGGAACGGTGGTCCTTACTGATCACTGGAGCTTGAGAGAGAACCTGAAGATAGGTTTTGGTAGCATTGGCATTCAATGAGGAGGAAGAGGATCTGAGAATTGTAGACCTGAACTAAGGGTGAGTAGAGAGGGGCTATATGGAAAAAGGCCCAGGGATTAGCAGCAGTGAACTGGAGACAGCAGTATGTGGTTGCTGTTTATAGGCTCCCTGGGTTGAGACCTGGAGTAATGGATGCGCTGGGTTCCCCCACTGGCACTAGCAGTGGTCTAATCCCCGAGAAGGGGAGAGGGCTTCTTTAGAAGTCTGAAAAAAGGGTGGGATTTAAAGGAGATGGGGCTGAAGACCTTGGTGAGAGCGGATAGAGTGTTGAACTCTTTGCTATCCCAGAAGGGGTTCATCTGTTTTTGACTGTGAGTTGGCTTGAGGGCTGATCCACTGAAGACCTGCCTAGTGAGGATGGCAATCTACAGAGGGTGTCAGGATTAGAAAAAGTGCAGTACCACATCCAGCCATAGGAGGCACTCAAGAGGTGAGTATCCCCATCACCACTTGGTACTTACTGGAAGTGGGACCTTTGGGACCAGCCCCTGAAATGAGGGGACAATGAAGGAATTGAGAAGAGTTTTAGCCCAGCAGCAGCATAGCTCTGCTGAAACTCAGAGGGTGCTAGCTGAAGGGCAACAGCCCTGACAGATGTGGACACCAAAATTCTTACACCCATTTCTAGGGGGACTGGGTCTATGAAACAGATCTGGTGTTGCTTCAGCAGCTCAGTGAGGCTCACCGAGAATTGCAGGCAGTGCAGTTGGATCCACAGCAGCGGCTAGCCTGGCTAGAGGAGCAGCAGCAGTGCCTGTTATGGATCCTGTAGGAAAGAAGCAGCATTAGCTACAGGTCCTGGGTAGACAAGAAGGATCCAGTGGACTGGAGGCCTGAGACCTGGCCAAGGAGATGTTATGGTTGTGGACAGATGAGTCATTTAAGAAGAGCTTGCCCTTATGTGAACTGGGGGAGAAGATTGAGTTGCTGGGATAAATTAAGGGAAGAGCCATGGAAACTCTTCCAGGGTCTAAGAGGAATGAGGCCCAGTTGGGCCCATGCTCTCTGCCTGTGGGCCATTTGGACCATATTAGGCGGACATGCCCCTTTATGAACCATGATGGCAAGAGTGACTCTGGGCAACGGCATCAGGTACTGAAAGGGCCCTGTGGGATACTCTGTCCATTGTCAAAGCAAGGGTGGTGGTGGTATGTTTTGCCTCCAGGGAGCCAGGATATTTAAAATGACATTGCCCTCATAGAGAAATGAGTGGCAACAAGAGGAAAAGAAAGAGAACCCAGGATCAGGCAAACCAAGTATAGACAAAGGAGTAACGGTGGAATGGCTGAGCAAGAAAGAGTGGGGGTAACCCACAGTGCAAAATCAGTAGTAATAGGTAAAGGGGATGTAGTGTTATGGCAGTACAGAATACACCCACTCAAAAAGCCTGCAGTGTAAGAAAGGGGGAACAAGGTTGTTACCACAGAGAGGAAATGGGTTGAAATTGAGGTGAATGCAGAGGCCCCAAAGAAGGTAGATTCTTTAGTTTTGGGAACACCTGTAGCCAAGACCCAAGAAACAAAGGAGGCCATGTGAAGACTGTACTCTGTAGTGGAGAGTTACTGAAAGGAAGTGCAGGGGGCACTCTGGTGGAAGGATCAGTTGAAGACTGGTGTGGAGAAAGTAAATAAAGAAGTGTTGTTTAGTCCTCATAACACAAGAACTGGGCGTCACCAAATGAAATTAATAGGCAGCAGGTTTAAAAAGAACAAGAGGAAGTATTTCTTTACACAACGCACAGTCAACCTGTGGAACTCCTTGCCAGAGGATGCTGTGAAGGCCAAGACTATAACGGGGTCAAAAAAGAACTAGATAAGTTCATGAAGGATCATCAATGGCTATTAGCCAGATGTGCAAGGATTGCTGTTTGCCAGAAGATGGGAATGGGCGATGGAATGGATCACTCAATGATTATCTGTTCTGTTAATTCCTTCTGAAGCACCTGGCATTGGCCCTGTCAGAAGACAGGATACTGGGCTAGATGAACCATTGGTCTGATCCAATATGGGTGTTCTTGTGTTGCACCTGGAGTTGCGCCAGTTAAAAAAAAGATGAAGCTTGTCCCCTGGTGAAGGCACAGATTGTGGAACTTCTGGTGTGTGATGGGGGGTCAGTTTAGAGCAAAATTGTAGAATAGGTGGAGGTAGGCCTTAAATAGAGTGGAGCTCAGTGGCAGGGAGGAGGCTTTTGAAGGAGGTACAAAGGGAGTTCCCCTCTGGGAAGAGCCTGAGGAAGGCAGGCTGAGAAAGAATAAACAAAGAAAAGCACCTCCCCACAGAGAGGGCTGAGAGAGTAGACCATGAGCAAGCAGGGCAGAGACTGTATAGGAGGGAATGTTAACATCAGATAGGACCACTCCCCTGAATCCTTTCTAAAGACCTGCCTGGCAAGGTCAACTACCTACAGAGGGGGCACCAGGAGCTGGAAAAGTGCAGTACCACGCCTAGCTGCTAGAAGGCACCCAAGATGTGTGTCCCTGTCACACCAATGAAGATAACTTATGCTTGAGTAAGAATTACAAGATCAGATCCTGAGCACTTTTGAGTATAAGTCTTTCACTTTAAAAAGGTAGGTCAGGCTGAAAATGACTAACTTAAAAGGGTCCGTTCTCCCCTTGGTTATAATTACATGATCTCCATTAGCAAAAATGTTTGCTTTGTTGTTGTAGCTGTGTTAGTCCCAGGATGAGAGAGACAAGGTAGGTGAGGTAATGTCTGTTATTAGACCAACTTCTGTTGGGGGAAGGTACACACTTTCTAGCTACACAAAATGATTCTTACATGCTGTGTTGAGATGGATACATTTAACAAATCCTGATCTTGCAATACTTGCTTAAGCAAAAATTCCATTGATTTCAATAGGAATTTTGCCCCATTAAAGTCAGATCCTGCACACTTTATTTAATATAATTGCGAAAATGCTCTAGTGTTGACTGGGTCAGCTCCTTACAATAGATACACACTGACTTAATTTGTTTAATATAAAGTAGCTGGAAAATGTGCTTGTCATTTTTTTGAGGAAACAATACATAATATTTTACATGTGTATAGTTGAACCTGGAGATTTCAACATCTAACTTAGCTTCTCAGTTGTTCTTGTTGGGTGGGTGTATTCATTCTAATTAAGAAATAAGGAGCAATGTTGACCATGAAAATAACACTTGTTTTTGATATAGGACAAGACTCAGCGATTGCAGACAAACATGTTTTGTCAGAAATATGGAGGAATAGAAGATTGATGGCCTCACATAATGTGACACATGAAGAAAAGAACTGTACAGAGCCAGGTAAGACCACAAAGCTTTATGGTATTTTGTAAGCTGTTGAGATCTACCGTATTGTGCAGTCATAGCCCAAGCTGCAGTAATGTGTCATTGTGAATATAAAAGTGTCAAAAAAAAAAAATGAAAAAAAGACTGTGCCATTTATAAAATAGGTTTATGAGCAAAGTAATTGGTGATACTGTTAAGCAACTCAAAGGTTTTATCTGCTGAAGCTAAAGGTAATATTCAGACATAAAACTATGTATGAGTCCTCATGAGGCTTGTCCTAGAGGCTGGATCTTTTCTTTTGGTTATTGTTTCGGTCCTGTTGCTGCTACATATGTTCTGTTGGTAATAATGGTGCACTTTTTTCCCCCTTAAACCATGGATAATAAAGGTTACAAGACCTGAAATGCTTCTCTGAGTATGATGATTTGGGTTTGCGGTAATATACTGAATCAATTTCTGTAAGTTTAATGTTGCACTGGTCTGTCTGTTCAGCTTATTAGGTTCCCCTAATGTCCGAATTACTGTCTTTAAAGAGGGAGAAAGAATGGGGGCATCTAACATTCACCCTGCCTCACTCTATCAGCTCTAGTCATGTGATTGTGATTGTGTGGCATGACAGAGGATACCGTCTGATGTGAATTTGGACCGCTAGTGCTTTCATCCTCCCATCGGTCTTCCCATTATCATCCATCCCTTTGTGGTTCATGGTGGAGTGGAGACAGGAAGTTTCATCAACAACTGCAATACTGTTTCTTGATCAACCATCAAAAGCGGATGGCAGCAATTCCATACTACTACTAGCCCCAGTTAATTAAAAGGGTTGCGAGTCATGCAACCCCTTCCTTAGTTGGGTGTCTGTTGTAGCACTATAGCACCTTTTCATAGGGCTAGCATCATTACTACACGTGCACATTTCTAAGGATGAAATGAAAGGAGTTTGACCAGAGTCAGTAGGACACAAACCTTTTATCTATGTTGTCCTGATGTACCAAAGTCTCTCTACAGGTGTTAGATATGTGGAAAGAAGTCTCTGAGGTATGTTTGCACATGTAAAACTGTGACAATTGATTTCACTTTGAAAGCTCTTCATATAAAACAAGTATCTTTTGGTAAGATCTAGCTGTTCCTGATAAATAGGCAAATGTTTTCAGTGGAATGCAAGTAAGAAACATGCACACGGTAGTATGAGTGTCTGCCCACGTGAACTATGCATGCACATGCGTGTGCACACATATGTAATGAGAGATGAGCTGAATGAGGGGCACAGATCTCAGGAAATGGATCAAAATATTTCCCTCTAAAAATCTTCAGTACTAATAGGAGTTGCCTTTTGGGATGACATAGATGTTCCTTTCCTTACACTGGAGACTTCATGTACATGTATAGGGGAAAATCATGCTCCATGTGCTATGTATAGCAAAGGGGGAATAACTTAAGCAGTGGTGACAAACCCAGGAATTAAAAAATCATGAGTCAACCCCTGTAAAATCATGAGATTTTTTTTTTAAACCAGCACTTCCTCCATTTCTCCCCATCCATGTGTTCTTTTTCGTCATTTTGAATCCTTAATGTGCTCTTGGGTCACATTTTCAAGCTTGTCTCCACAACCATGAAGGCTGAAAACTTACATTAGGAAAAAAAAAAAGTAAGGTGAAATTCTCAAGCAGTCACATGCCTCCAGGAGCTGGAGCTTTAAGGAAAACACTAAATATTGTGAGACTCATGATGAACTCAGAAGAACTGGCAGTGCTGCTTAAGTCAGATCTTTTAAAAAGGTGTTGCCTGAAGTTAACGTTTAAATCAACATATCAAATCATGTTACAGACGGTAGCAGTGGAGTGTTTGTGTGTACCTTATCTCTGTATAATGTAGGGTGAAAGAAAGAGAAATCCAGGGAGAGCTGTCTAGATATAAGATATCAGGCTGCAAATAGAGAAAACATCCCTTTCTCTCTGACAGTGTGATGTTTGTAGCTAGAGAGGAAAGATAGCTTAAGAACCTAAGAGCTTTGAAGTGAATATTGCTAACTGATAACTTCTAGAGCCTGTGAGATTTTCTGTTGTTGCTGCTCTTATCTGTTCTGAAGGCTGGAATGTGAGGCCTAAGCTTTGAGGCAAAGCAACAGGGATAACAAACTCATACAAAAGAGTAAGCGTGTAACGCTCTCATATAATCTCTGTGAGATACCAGAGAATTACTATCCTCAATTGTTACAGCTGTGGTCAGTGAGTCACAGAGAGGGTAAGGGTCTTGTCCATGGTCATACAAAGCTCGTAACAAAACCAGGAATAGCAATGACATTTCCTGATTCCTAGTCTTGTGCCTACACAGCAAAATTATCCTTCCTATTTTAGGGAAAACTTGGAAATAGGTTTTAAAACATCCAAGTACTCAGGAACTGCTTTACATCCCATCTAACCTTTTTGCTGGCTCTAAAGACAAAATTAGACATGTACATATATTGTGATAGGTTATAGTTCGGGAACTGCTTATTATCATCTTTCTAGTCTGGCCCCTTATACGTTTGTCTGTATATATCAGATATAAAAGTTTGTTTACATGGACGCTTGTATATGTGTGCTTTGGGAGGCAGAAACTTCACAACCCCTGGGGAAATGCAAGTTCTTGTTGAGTCCACTAGTCCTTTGCGTCACTGGAGTGGTGTTGTTGAGCTCCTGCTTTATTAGCTTCCCGGACTGCCCAGGGCTTCACTCAGCATCTCTCAAAGTCCTCAGTAAAGTTTGTTCTTTTTTATTTACGTTCTCAACAACACCTATCCAACTCACTCACATGCAAAACAAAAATAACCCCCTAATTATCAAAAGTTAGGGGCATAGGTTTTTAAAGATCACGAGGATCCTGCAATTCATGACAGTTGTGACCGTTTCATCCTGTGTAATATCTTGCAGGGTAGAGGGAGGGAGACTCAGTAAGCTTCTAGAAATCAGACTGGAGCCTATACTGTCTCAACTGCCTCTTCTACTGAAGTAGCTCACTTTGTATTGTGTACTTTTGCAAACATCATTAATGTTGCTGGGGCTGTTGTCTCAAATAGAAGACACTGGAGTCCTGGCAATGCTAGTTACAAAAAGAACCCTGAGACTGTGAAGGAGGATAGGGAAACATAAAGAATGGGGAGCCATATATTTATTAATACGGGGAGCTAGAGAGGCACAGGTTTGCTTTAAATAATATTTGGAGGCCAGATGGACTATCCGTGGTGTCATTCACCAGCATCTGAGCAGTTGCTGCAAACTCCTTTTTAAATGTCATGAAAAGAGAAGTCGTTCCCCACACAGGCAAAGAGGGTGGCTGGGTTGAGAGCAGGTGGGATGCATATCATCACCATACCAACTTGTAGGAGAATCCTCACAAAAGTTTAATACTGCCTGCAGCTATGTTGGGGTTCCTGCTCTGTGCCACGAAACCCCTCCTTTTTATGGGAAGGAAGGCTGGCCAAACACAACTCCAAGTCAGCCATGCTGCAAAGAAGCCAAGAAAGTAGGGATGGGGAAGCTACAAAGTGAGGCCCAGGATTCCTACATGGAGGCTCAGACTTCAAGAAAATCTTTTAAGGATTCTGGAGTCTGAACCCCTTGCTTATGCTAACTGGAGTAACCTCCCCGTCCACAGTCAAACAACCTGGGGACATCTTCACGAGGAACCTTCACTGAGTTTTCTTCCCAGCTTTGAAGAGGTGCATTATTGCTACTTCTCTATGGCTTTCCATAGGATAGGGTGATTTGAAGCTCAAGTTAGTAAGAAAACCATCAGAAAGAAATGGTCCTCATTAGTATCTTCATGGTTCTAATCAGTTTACGGCCACTTTTTTCCCTTATCCAAATTCTTACTGCCATCTGCCAGCAGTCTCACTAGCTCACAATGCCATCTGCCCACCACAACTGACCTTACAGATTCTCTACTCCTGATGCCATGTTGCTTGCCTCTTGTTTCAAAATGCTCCCACGATCTCAGTTTTCTTCAGAACTCTGAGTAACATTTCAAGAGCAATTACAAGTGATTAGAATGTTTCTAAGTGGAAGACACACAGCAACAGCCAGTCATGTGACACAGCTGAATCATATTAGAATATTGGAGCAATTGATTTGGACTGTTTTCTGTGTTGGAAGCATTCTTGGTTAATAACTGCATTGAGTAGGGAGAATACTTCACTAATGTGCCATGGATTAGAAATAATAAACATATTAGAACAAATTGTTCATGCTCATCTCAAACAAATTGGTGGGCAGCTTTAAAACGGAAGTTGTGACTTTCTGTCTAGAGACCCCTCCCTGTACAGTTCATGAGCTATGTCACTTTATATCTGCTGAGGATCTATCTCAGTGTAACAATCCAATGGATATGAATGGGTACAGATGAAGGATGGCTCAGGGGCAGGATGTGGCTCAACCCTGGTTTCAGGTTTACAACTTCTCCTTTTTTTTTTTTTCCAAAAATAAAAAGGCACATTGTAGCAATCGGTTCTCTACACTCAGCACAATGGAGGAAAAACTCATAATATACAATGTCCCTCATACAACGTGCTTGCTAGCAGCAGGAGAACCTTTCAGCTTCCTCTGCAGCATGGCACACTAGGTGCTGGTTGAACTAGAGTAAATGATGGATACTCTGTAACTTGAAGTCTTCAAAACAAGATTGGAAAACTTTAGTAACTCAGCCAGGGATTATAGATCTGTTGTGGGAGTGGGTGAGGTTCTGTGGCCTACAATCTGCTGGAGGTCAGACTAGGTGATCATGATAGATGCAGAATTTTAGGCAGGACATGCCATCATCTAAGCATAGAAAGAAAACAAAAGTGGGAGACTCTGATCTCCACTATACCAGTATAAACTCAGAACACTTCTGACTTAATTGGCATATGTATTGATGTAACTGAAATCAGAATTAGGTCCAAAAGTCATTAAGCTGATGTGTATGTTACATCAGGCTTGGTCTGCACTACAGTGTTAGGTTGGCATAAGGCAGTTTACATTGACCTAACTATGTCAGTGCACACACTACAGCCTTGCTCCCACCAATGCAAGTGTCCTACTGCGCTGAGATGATAACTCTATCTCCATGAGAGGCATAGGGCTTAAGTCGGTGTAGTTAGGGCGATGCAGTGTCCATGTGGACACTGTGGTTTATTTACTCTGCTGTTAGCTGTCATTCTTGTCCATTTCATAGCTCCCTGCTAGAGGATGGGTAGGGGGGCTCCAGATAGGCTGTCCCCAGGCTTCCTGCTTTGAGCTGGTCTGCTCCTGCCAAGCTGTCTCCCACTGCCAGCTGGGCAGCTGCCCCAAGGCTCCCGGCTCCCCACGCCATGCTCAGAGCCCAGGGGCTGCCCTGAGGCTCCCTGCTCCTGGCTCCCTGCTGGGAGCCTAGGGGCTGCTCCGAAGCTCTCTGCTGCCTCAAGGCTCCCCATCAGGAACTAGGGCACTGCCCCCATGGGCTCCCTGCTCCCCCCTGGGAACACAGCTGGTTCCCCTGGGCTCTTGGTTCCCCTCTGAGCAGCTACTGTGCTCCCTGTGGGGAGCTGGAAGTGAGGTGGCTGGGGCAGCCATGGTCCCAGCAGAGCAGGGAGCCGAGAGTCCCTGTGGCTGCCATGCTCCCAGTGAGGAGCCTGGGGGCAGCACCCGGGCTCCTGGTGGGGAGCAGGGAGCCCAGGCTTTCTGCTCCCCACACTGCCCCTCTTAAGTGGGTGGATGCACTCCTCGTGAGGCTGCGCACCACCAACAGCAGGATGTGTGGACATGAACGTCTGCAGTAACTACTGTGCTGGCTGTAAGTCGACGTAAGGTAACGTCAACTTAAAATTATAGTAAAGAAATGCCTTTAGTTATTGAAGCTTTAGACTTGTGAGGAATAGTGTGAATTATAAAGGAACTACAAAGCTCTAGCCATTTTTGCTAGTAGGGTGCACTTAACACAATGAGAGCCAAATCCTGTTCCCACAGAGGTTGATGTTCTCAATGACTGTAGTAGCAGCAGGGTGAATGGTTCCCAAAAATTTTGCTAAAAAGATAGGAGGAGCCCTTTTTATTCTGCATTTGCAAACTTTATTAAAAAAAGCACCCACCTCCATCAGCCTTATTAATAAACACTATACCCAGATAAATACACTTTTCTCAATGTAAGGTAAGAATATGCTCTTTAAAGCACTGGATAAGAGCTAGGTATTTTAATTTTAATTTTCACAGCCATTTTAATACTTCAGCGACACTGATATAAACATTACTCATTTGCCTGTAGAATATAACTTTGCTTTTCACCCCTTTCATTTAAGATATGTGGTGTGCTTTTCTTTTTTTTAATTTTCTTTTTTTTTTTTTTTTTTACTATAACAGCCTAGCTTAGATCATATTCCCAGTTTGCAAATGATGGCTACATTTTGAAATGTTTTGCTTAGCATTTTAATTAAAAAGCTGTAACATGATCCTCTGTGAGTAATATGCTTAAACTCAGCACTTCTTTAAAATCAGTGTGCACAGTGTTTTTGAATTGACAAAGGAAATTCAACAAACGAGTTCATCAAGGCCTGAAGTGTGTCTTCTGCTATACCTGGACAGTGCCTACAGAGTGGGGCTTTGATCTCACAGTTGTAATGCAGAAACCTGTATTATACTTTACTCTTCTAGTGTTGCTGTTTAGCTAGGCTCTTACTGATTCCTCCTTCACTAAATCCACATGGAACACTGGACACCTTTCTGTTGGTAGGGAGCCATATTTACATCTACCTGCCTTAAACATATGTCCTATTTTCACTGATTACTTTTGCACTTTTTGCTCACCTTTGCCATTATTACTGTCCCTGATACATAGCCAGTTGCCGTAGTTATGATGAAAAATGCTCCCGGCTCTTTCTGTATCATGCATAGTTATGCTCCTACTTTGCTCCGCTGTGCTTGAAGACTGGGGTTGAAAAGGCATCCTAAATCAAACTGCGTGTGTGTGTTAATCCATGCTTCGGAGGTCAGCATAGGACAAAGTCTTTATGAGACACTGATAGATTTTAAAACGTTGCAACCATTATTTGATTTTAAATGAGTGGCTCTAATTTGAGAGAGACCTGGTCCTACTCTGTGTAATACATTTAAGTGCTGTACATTCCAGTCTTGTTTGGCTTTCTTGCTTTCTTCTCTTGATTCTCCTAGTGTCTGTCACTTCATCCCTTTTTCTTAAATCCCCTTGGATAAGATTAGGCTATCTAGATAAGGAGTAATGGGAAATGCATTAAGGAAATGCTCCCTTAAAATAGATTACTAAAATAATTTAGCAGATTGTCTCAGTTCTTAGATTGTCCCTCTCCCTAACCAAAGTGCAGTGATAGTATGGTCCTTTAAAGAACTCTCTTGACCAGCTGATTTTTGAGTCAGCCAGGATAGAATCTGTCCTTCCTTGCACTGAGCTTTGTATTGAGATCCATGAATTTTTTTCAGTATCATTCTGAAGTGCCCAATGGCTATGGGTTAAGATAGTATCCCAGATTCAGGTCCTATAGCTTTGAAATGGTGGTTAATTTCTCTCAAGGAATTGAAAGAAACCTCTGTGGGTTGGTAGCACATATAGCTTGCAGAGCTTCAAAGGCCAGGAACCATGAAGACTCACTTGGGCTGGGTAAGACATATGCTTTATGCAGTTACTATGTAGAACTAGTGGCCTCTCTATAGATCAGGAGGTAATCAGCTTCTTTTATGAAGCTTTGTTTTAGCATGAGTACATTTTTGGCTTGGAAAATATTATTCGCATTGAAAATTGGTGGATTTTCACTGATGGCTTTTCTTCAGACTGTACAGAAATCTCATTCTTTGCCTTCAAATTGTTCCATTAGTTAAGGTCACTTAAAGATATTGAGGTTTGAAATTTTGACTTTTATCTAACATTTCTTTGTCTCCCTCAAGCTTACCCCCTTCAAGATTCCTAAAGAGTTATCTCTGCTTAAGAATGTGTACTCTGGCTCTATTTGAAGAAACAAATACTGTTGTTAGCAATTTTTGTTTGTGGTTCTGGGCTCAATTCTACTCCCACTGATATCAGTGTGTGTGTGTGAGAGTGACTTAATCGAAAGTAGGATTTTCCCATCTCTGAAAGTGTTTGTGATTCTTTCTATGGAGAAGTAATGGTCAATGGAGAATTAAGATAATTGTAATACTCATAATAAATAAGTTACACTTACAGGCCCTAATCAAGGACAAGGGACCCACTGTGCTAGGTGTGGTACAACTATGTAATTAGTAGACAGTCCCTACCCCAGAGATCTCCCAACTTACCTTTATGATCAGATGCAACAGGTGGATGAAATTGACAATGTTGTGTGAAGAAGAAAAGGCCTTGTAAACCAAGCTGTGTGCCTTTAAATCCGTGCTTTGGAAGCCATCTTAGGACAGATTCTTTATGAGTTGGATTGCTTGGTAGATTTTGAAGCACTGCAACCTTTGTGATAGTGTAATGTTTTAAATAGGTGTTTCTGGGGGAAGAGAAGAGGCCAGGGTAACAGTTTTGCACAGATGACAGTAGTCTTGGCTTATGGCAAAAGTAAATATTTAGGAGGAAATCCAAATGGTGGCTTTACAGAATTGGACTGCATTTTAAGTGTCCTCCCTGACCCTTCCCCCCTAAGGATGGCAGACAACTGACGCTGGCATCATGGACAGAGTGGAGGTGGGAGTCAGCAGTGTGATAAGGTGAGAGTTATGATAGGTGGGGAGAGCTTAAATCCCGAAGGGCTTTAAAGGTGAATCCGAAGTGCACCGTGGAGAAGGGGAAAGCCAGTGGAGGCATACAAAGAGCTGGAGAGGACAGAGTGGGTAAGCCAAGAAACTTGCAACTACTGCCTTATTTTAACGGTGGGCTGGACTTTGGAAAAGCAAAAAGTAGAAAAATCATCAAACTTTCAAACATGTAGGGATAAATTCCACTGACAACTAGATTCTGTTGAAGAAAAGACTTAAAAATGGCTCCATTTTAAAAAAAATTGTTGCAAGGTGTCTGTTTCCTGCTATCTGCCCAATACAAATACACCAACACATTTGAAATATAGGTAAAATTTGGCTCATGTAAGAGTCAGTTTTAAAAGGCAACAAAGTAAAGTACCATTATCTGAAAGCCTGGACTTGATTCTCTGTCACTGAAGTTAATAGACTAAAAATCCTATTTCTATTGCTTTTACTGTATTTGCAAATGGGTCAGTGAATTGTCTCAGAAGTAGACGTGGCTGTCCACTCTCCAAGCCAAAAATATTCCATGAAGGTATCGGTAATAAAAGAGGCATTGCTGCTAGGGAAGCAAACTTTCAGGCATTTAAGGGAAAAGGAATCTATCACTCTTTAAGGTGGCAAACATTGAAAACGTTACAGTGAGCAACATCCTGGTCTTAAGCAAAATTGAACTGATGCCTGCTGTGGGCCCATTGATGAGTGAGTTCAGTGGGGTGGACTCTCTAGGTAGAAGCAATATTGTGTGTGTGTGTGTGTGTGTGTGTGTGTGTGTGTGTGTGTGCATGCATTTATTTAAATCTTTCCTTTTTATAACTTTTTGCATGAATTTAGACTGGTGACAGGTACTACATTAATAGCCCTGGAGAGTGAAGTCCTCCGTTTACCCACAGAGTAGATACAGCACAAACAGGTAGTGCAGTCCTTCCAGCAGTGTCCTGCCAATGTGCCTCCCTGCCTCTGGAAAGGCGTTCAGTCTCCACACCTATTCAGTCACTGGCCTCTCTTCTGAGACTGCCAACAAGATGCCAACTGTGGTGGTATCTTTTTTGCAGGTGATGTAGGGATGAGGGATTGAAATTACTAGACCACTGCATATAAGTAATTCAGAACTGTTGAATGGTGAGATCTAAATATGTGTGGATGTAGGGAAACCAGCTATTTTGAAGAGAGACCTAAGTTTCAAGATATCCATAGTTAAAAGGGACAAGTTATGAATAATCTAGAAAGTGAAATATTTTTTATCTTTGGAAGTTTAGCAGTAGAAAAACAATGTGGGTGGGGGGGATGGATTTTTCAGTTGTGATTTAGTATGAGCTTTGAATTGTATGATTTTTTTTAAAACCTGAAATACTGAATCTCTAAGGGGGTGTTATGGTCCCATAAGTTTCTTTAGGGGCAGACCTCAGCTAGCGTAAACTGTCATAGCTCCCTTGAAATCACTGAAGCTATGATGATTTATGCCACTGGAGGATCTGCCCCTTAGACTCCATGGAGTTGGATGTTTAGTTTTCTGAATGTATTTATTCTGGGGCGAGCATCATGTCACTCTAGATAATGCTTTTGGTGGAATCTGCTAAGATCATCTTCCTTCCCTGTCACTCTGATCATGTCATGCCCCCTTTTTGAATCCCTCCACTGGTTCCCTATTTGCCACTGCATCAAATTCAAGGTTTGCTATTACGCTTTACTGCAAAGTCTTTCCTTCCCTATTGATCTGCTCTAGGCTCTTGTACATTTCCCTTGCACATTCCTCCATTCTGCCAGTAATACCAGAATATCCTTGGGCCCTCTTCTCCCACTCTGTTTCCATACTGCTCCCTTATGAACGGAATGTCCTCCCTGAACTAACCTGGAAAGTAGCTTTTCTCTGCTCCTCCAAATCTGTTCTCACGATCCACTCCTGGCAGGATTCTTTCAGGAAATCAGCCAGCTAATGTTGGATGGTTTGAGAGGCAGTCATGTTGTTATTACTATTAGAACAGAAGTAGCATCCAGAGGCCCAATTGAGATTGGGGGAGCCATTGCACTAGAGGCTGTCCAAATGCATAGCAAGTCAGTCCCTGTTCCAAACAGCGTACAATTCACATAGACCAGTCAAAGAGTGGGAGGGGAAACAAAGGTAGAGTGACTTGCCCTGGTCAGTGGCAGAGCCAGGAATTTTTTTTATATCAAGTTGTATTCATAGCAAGTACATGTCTTGCTATGAATGAGATCTCACAGTTGACCCACATCCTCTCCCACTTACCCCCTTTTCATGTCCTCTTTTTTCATTCATTGGAATGTAAGCAGTGTCTTTCTACGTGGTTTTTACAGCATCTAGCAGAATGGGACACTAATCCTATTGGCACTGTGAGTATGAAATAATTATAATATATAGAAGTGTAGTTTCAATGCTTTTATGAAGTCACATACAGTAAAGGGGATTGAAAGTCCAAAATTGCTTCACTGCACTTTAACTAAATTTTCACTCATCTTATATTGAAGCTCAGAGTTCATAAAAGAGAAGCTTCAAGCTGCTCCTTGACGAGTGCAGCAATTATCTTTTACCACATAGGTATTCAATGCTACATCCAAAGTGGTTATCATCTCCCTCTCCTCCTCTGCTCTGACTGAGAGGAAGAAAAGAGAACGATCACCGGTAGAAACGAGTGAAGCGGAATCCCTGGATGTCTATATTTCCACACTTGTTCCCAGTGGGAAGTGAAGAGGTACCTGGCTGGCTTAACTAATAGCTGTTCCTCAGAAGGAATGATGATATGGCCTTGTAGGGTAGGTCTTTGCAGCACAGTTAACCCAGGATCTTACCCTGGTTTTAGCCCAAACCTCTCTTCCACCCACACAGAAAAACCTGTGAGTCAGGTTTGTAGTTAGCCAACCGCTTATCACGCAGGCTCTGGTTTAACTCTTGCTGAAACCTGTCCATTTTGCAGTGAGGACATGGACAAAATTACTCCAGTGCTGATAGTCCTCCAGTGCCCTTCCCACAGTTCCCTCTGGAGGACAGACAGGTTTGCCTGCAATTGACACAATGGCCTGGAAATTCTACCTAAAGCATCTCAGCACAAAGAACATGAGTTATACCCCCCAGGTACCTACCCATATACACAGAAGGGAGTGCACAAAGAGTGAGGAGGACTCAATAATGTGCATAGGGCTTTGCAGTGGGGACGTTCAGACCTGGGTGCCACCTGGGTTAACTGTGTAGAAAAGACCTACCCTACAAGGATTCCACTGTATTAGTGCATCTTTCAAGTCCATATTTCTTACAGTGAATTGATCAGGCTTTTATTAATTTTCTGATAGTTTAGCATGGTTAATTGGTCAACCAGGGTTGGTTGATATAATAGCATGTGATGAAGGAATTCTTATTTGGAAAGACTATCTGGGATCATCTCTAGAACTGCTTTAATCTGTGTATATCCAGGGCAACTAAGATTTAGTAAGTGCTACTTAGATAAAGGTCAAGACTCGGCTGCTTTCTCAGCAAGACACCATGGGTCATAAAACAGAAATGAAGCTACCTGATTGAATTTTACTTGCTGTATGCAGTATAACACTACTGTTATAGACCCAGGGCAGGCAAAGAATGGCTTTCTGATGAGTTACTGGAATTCACTGGTAGGAACAAAACTGCTTCTCCTATATAGTAAAAAGTAAAGTATGTTTGTAGTGGCACAACACAGATTACTCAAATTGAAAGAATTATTTAGAACTTTGTTTACAAAACAATACAGATGAATTTTTGTGGATTTCCTCTCTAGTTTGTTTTGAGGTGGTGCAAAGTGGCTAGAGAATAATTAAAATCTGCTGTATTCCTACTTGGAAAAGCTTGCTCTGCTTAGCAACTGTTTCTCCCATTCATGCCCACAGGGATAGGAGAGAGAGATGTGAAGTAGGCTGGAAAAGACAAGTGCTGTGCTCAGATTCGCCCCATCATGGTTATGGTCCTACAAGATACCGAGTGCTCCTAGAAGCTGTTGAGGATCAGCTCCCATTGAAATCAGTGAGACTGTGCTCTAAGTTGGTTGGAGAAAGGGGGGGAGGCGGAACTTTCATGAAGTCACTTGCAAACTGTGACCCTATTTAGGCTGGAAAAATTCTTTAAATTCTGAATTTTTTTGCTCAACTCCACTCAGTGCCTAGCTGGATTGAATTCTATATGTGTTCCATCAGTAATTCCATTCTTTTGCTATGAGAGAGCAAATGGGAGGAGAATGGGGCTGGCGACACTACTTATTTGTTAACTTAAAAGTTTCCACCTACATGGTTAAGATTCACCTCCTTGAGCTACTCAGTGGATGTGTTGTGTCTCTACATCACTAGTAGGGAGGTCAGAAAATTAAAGTTGAGGTCTTGCATGTAGCTTTGAGAGAAGAATTGTGCCCTTAGAATAGGGTCCCCAAAAATAAACATGTTTTGAGCATGGTTGAGGGCCTGCTGTCTTATAACATGGCTTCTTTTTGGAAATACAACCATGTTTTGGAACAGTTTTTCAGACTAGCCTGCATATTCTATATTTTACTTGGCTGGAAGGAACCATGTTAAATTACAACTACAGGCCACAAAAGGGGTTATTTTGCTAAATCCAGTAGGTGGGGCCTTAAAATATTTGTTAGGAGTTTGTGCTTAATATGGATTGTATGGCACAAAACAGTAACCTCGTGGACAGCTCTGTATAGAGACAGAGAGAAGGACATGGTCCAATGTGCTAAGCACATTCTCTGAAGCCAGGAAATTCAGAGCTCTCTTCTTGATTCCAGCACTGATTACTCTCTATGGCTTTGGAGTTATTTCACCTCAAAGCCTCAGATACTCCATCTGTAAAATGGGGCTGTTATAAAGACTTAGGTTCCTTGGAAATGCCTGTCTTAGGTGCCCAATTCTTTAACTCCTTTAGGCTCCATTACATACATTATCAAACTAGACTGGGAATTTTTTAAACATGAAAAGCATCTGTATAGTGCTGTTATTGCTACTGTGTTGCAGTCAGGGTGCCTAGTTCAGCTAAATAAAGCTTTTGTACTGCCTGATCCTGTGTTCTTTGAAGTCATTACAAGTTTTGAAGCCACAAAAAATGCATGAGAACCTACAGGGGCCATGTTACAGATTCTGATCTAGACAGAGTGTAAACATGGACTAGTTTGTAGAAATCCGCTCTGGTTATGTTTTCCCCTAAGTCATTCCAGTCAGTGCACTGCCCTCTTTTTTTTTTTTTTTTTTTTTGGCTCTATATCTTTCCATCCCAATATACCCAAATGAGTAATTTTTATTTGAGCAGTACATTTATTAAATGGACTCCAGTCCCTTTATGCCTTTACAGGAGTCATTACAATGACTACATGCTGTGAAAACCGTAATTGTTTTAAAAGTAATTTCCATCAAATTGTCTCATTATTTATGTAAGTAAGCAAACCCTTCCCTGACCTGCTATTTTGGTTGCCTGGTGACTTTCTATGTTTAAACTGAAGAGGCAACTTGGATCTTATTATTTAACAGCCACAGATAAAAGCCTCTTGCAATTATGAGATTAACCAGAGTTACACTGTGTTTTGATTCTGCCTTAAGACCATGGGTATGTGAATACATGTGCTTTTTGACTGAAAGTATGCTTTGACCTTTTGGTTAGGAAACTGCTGTTAGCCAAAAGATTTTCATACAATTGAAAAGGCTTAAATTCTAGGCGTGTTGCTTCAGGCACTGTTTACAATGCCAGCCAGCTTCACTACTGAAAAAATAGTAATAGAAGTTTGGCATTATTGGTTGCAGAACTACATGGACCATGCTATATTGGAAAATAATCCAAGTCTTTTGACTTGTTTTGAGCACAGCTCCAGAAAAAATGAGGACATGTTCCCCACCCCCTCCCCCAGGCTGATAATTTTCACACACCGGTATTCAAAAAGGAAAATACATCAATAAAACAATGAGAGAAACCATATTGCTCCAAGATATTAATGGATAAAAATCTTTAAAGTCTGTTTTGCAAGGATTGCCGAAGGCTAATGCCATCTGTCAAATATCTTGCTTGTCCCAGGACATGTTGTTAAATACCTCATTCTGTTTTTGCTGGAACTTTTTTGTTTAACAAATTATTTATGATTTAAAAATTCAATCTTTTTTGGGAAAAATCTATTAAATAGCTGTGTTTTGAAAGCAGAATTGAGTTGCTTTTTTTAGCTCAGTATTTCTCAGTGTTGTGTAACAGATACTGATGTGACACTGGAGTTACACTTCAGAAAAAGCTGATTAGCGTAACCTCACATGCAGAGCTGAGGACAGGACAAGTGACATCTCTTGAAGTGAAATGACCCATACAAGACATATTTGTCTTCTCTTCCATACTGTAGATATATTTATATTAATTTTTAGGAGAATAATATCTTGATTATTGTTTATCTGTTGTTGGTTTTTTTGTTAGGTGGTGAGATTAATTTTTCACTTGTCTGTCATCTTTCTGAAGTCTTATCTTCCTTTTGGCTTCTGTGAATCTGTCCCTTACTGTTTTTTCTCCTATCTCGCCAATTGCTCTTTCTGTCTGTCCTTCAGAGAATCCTCAACATCCAGCCTTCAACTCTCTGTGAGGCTTTCATAAGGCTCTGTCCTTCTTCTCCTTCTCTTCTCCCTCTATGCCTTGTCTCTGAGAAATCTCATTCACAAACACACATTCAGTTACCAGCTATGGTGATGACACACACATCTACTGTTTTACTCCAACCTGCCTCCTTATGTCCAAACTAAAATCTTGGCCTCTCTATCACAATTCAAACTCAATCTGGCAAAACCAGAGCTCCTAATCTTCTACCTGCTCCTCCGCACTATCTCCTTTCTTGATCACTGTGGACAACACCATCAGCCTAGGCTGTTACTTAGGTCTGTAACCTGGGTGTCATTTTCGGCTTGGACCTCTCTTTGGGTCCTCACATCCAGGCTATGTCTAAATCTTGCTGATTCGTTCTGCATGACATCTGTAAGATAAGGCCTTTCCTAACTGACCACACAGCTAAAACATTTGTCCAAGTTTTCATCTTGGACCTTCATTACTGTAACATCCTTCTCTTTGGCCTTGACAAGTTCATCTTCTCCCACTCTCATCCATTCACCTTGCTGCTGCAGATAATGTTTCTAACTCATCACTTCAACAATGCCGCCACCCTCTGTGCATTCAGACACTGCCCCCTTTCTTTATTGCATCAAATATAAGCTGCTCACTGTCAAGGACCACAACAGAGTGGGAACAGATCACCTTCTCTCATTTGCCATCAGTGTCAAATCCTGCCTCTGACTGGCCCGTGATGCCAGCTTCCATCTCCCACTTGTTACATTTTCAAACAACCATCTTCATTCATTCTCTAGGCTGCCCCTCATGCTTGCGAGTAGTTCTCTATATACATCTGCAAAAGTACTTCATTATCCACCTTCAAAGCCCTCCTTAAAACACTCCTTTGCTGTGATGACTACAAAAACCTTAACAAAGGTTAGGCTGCAGGTGTGCTGAGACCTCTGCCTGTCATACAGATCATTATTGTCTCATTGTTTTTGTTTCCCTGTACTCCCCAATCGTTCCATCTCCATCTGGTGCTTCTTGTCTAATACACAGATTGTAAGGTATTGCAGGCAGAGATCACGTCTTTATTCGGTGTTTGGTCAGCACCTATCAGGCTAGGGTCCTGCTCCATGAGTAGGGCTCCTCAGTTCTATGTTAAGAATAAAAATTAATAACAAATAACATTCTATCCACCTTTTAGAAAGAGAGATTTCAGCAAGGTTTAGTTGAATTTTTACCTGTCATAAGCAGCTATCAGGACTTTCATTAAAGCAGAGAATTAGCAGACAGCAATTTTATCACCTATCTGTGACTCAGTGTGTCTTGGGCAAGTCATTTCACGTCTTACTTGTCTGAAGCCTACAGTACATAGCAATGTGTCACGTGGATGTTTGTGGACTATACATTTGGAAAGTGCTTTGAGATCTTCAGGTGAAAGGTGCGATAGAAAGGCAAGGTATTATTCCTGTGCTTATGACAAGTGAAAATTAAACTAATTCCTCTCATTCCCGTGTTGCTGCCTGTCACACTAAAAATGTGGCCTCTCAACATTTGCACTTCCCAGACTGAGGACATGGGCCAGACATTCATGTAAACACAGGTAGTTACCTGAATGGTGAAAAATGGAGACTGCTTTATGAGCTGTGGGTTTTTTGTTTTGTTACTGCTCATAAAGCAGTTATTGCATCAATATGGCGACCTGGCAGGTATTCTGTTGAAGTTTTCAAACAACAGACAAATTGTGAATAGTAATGCCCCCTTCCCCCCACCCAAGAGTATTTATGCTGTTATGAAATAACTCCTAGAATTTTTATTTCTAGAGGAATAAAACCTGAGGCTTATAGGATTTTGACAGGGTCCCTGTGATAAATCAGAATATTTAATTTAATTAAAAGAAACAAATCTAGCAGTACTGAAGTAAACAGTTAATAGTGATTATCTACAATATTAATTATAAGTATTATTTAATGGACCAAGTCACCATTAAGGGCCTGATCCTGTGAGGTGCTGAGCACCCTCTACTCCCACTGACTTTTTGGGAGCTGAGGGTGCTCAGATCCTCATACGTCAGGCCCTACATGCAGTCTTAATGTCCCTTAATTGGGAGAGCATTTCTATTCAGGACAGCATTTAAGCAAATGCTTAAAGCTTCCTTTACTTTATGTCCTGTGGAGGCCAATACAATAGGCCAATGCAAGTAATAAGACTTAAGCATGTTCTTAAAGTTAGCATGCATTTACGCATTTTCTTGAATTGTGGCCTCCAGGATGTGCCTAACTTTAAGTAAGAGTGTGGTTCCATTGACTTTATGTTTAGCCACATGCTTAAGTACCTTGCAGAACTGGAATACAATTGGAATGATACAAGGATCAATGAGGTTTTTTCTTTAAAAATCTTAACCCAGCAGCCCGTCCTCAATTAATGTTGACTTGGAGTTGTGCATGGGTACATGGGAAGGGAATGCAGCAGTGGACTGTTTCATCTAGTGGGAACAATCTTTCATCATGTATTCAATAACTAACTCACTAAAGGAGCATGCTTTATAGTACATCACTATTTAATATATTTTTAAGTTGTTCTCACAGGTCTTACACTAGTCAAACTTGATAGAGCATGATGGTTTGAATGTCAGTGTCTTGCAGATAAAGGTGAGTCTTACAATTAACCGGAGAATGGCAAGAGCAGTAAGATCTTCCCCGGCAGAGTCAAATACCTTCATCCCTGTGGGTCCTCTGGTGAAGCTGTGAAAATATAATTAAGGGACAAAACTTAATGGAATAAATTACATAAATAAATCTTTTGACTAACCATGCGGCATCCTGGAGGCTTAAAACTGGGGAGGTTCCAAAAAAATGTTATTCTCAAATTCCTGAAGTTACTGTTGTTATCAAGCTATCATACGACAGCAGATTGTCGTTGATTGTTATCATTGTTTCCCGGCATGTTCACAGTGCACCAGTTCCTCACAGGTATAAATCCAGTGGAGCTAGACTGATTTGCAAAGGCCAAGGATCTGGCATAGTAGTGCACAAGAAACAGTCTTTAGGAGGTAGGAAAAAAATAAACTCCCAATCAAATATAATGCCCACTCTGCATTTGCATGATCCACAGTCCTGGTGCGTTAGCCGAGCACCTAATGACCTTTAAATATGCAGCGTTTGGGGAGATGAGGAAGGATTTGTGAGTTGGTGGATTTGTGTTAGCAAGCCCCAGGTTATTTAGGGAAGTCTGGCATATTGTGCTATTAGATTTAAAGAATATTGTGTAATTCAAATGAAAGGCAAAGTATTAAAATCTTAATTCCACTGACAGAAATAGCCTAAGATGTGACGTTCAGAGACATAATTCTCAATTCATGTTACCAAAATGCCCTATAAAAGAGAGAAATTTAAAGCTCCTTCTTAAATTATTCCTAAATTATCTGTAACATTTTTTGTCATAGACGGAAAATAGATGTATGTTGAAGAAGCAACCAGGGAAGTTCTGTTTTTTTTTTAAATTTTGATGGCTGTTGAATTTCCATTCTGTTCCTAAATCATTTAGGCCTGCAGTCAGCTGTACAGTCACCCAACCAATTTTATATCTTAAGTGCCAATGTGTCCAGTTTTATAGTTAAAGTACTTAAATGTCCCCAAGTCAAAGAGTTTAGAAAGGAAGGGATATTTAAGGGGGGTGTATATGCCCGGGAAGAATATTTCAAAACTGTTGTTATAGTTGAAATATAGGAATTTGTGTTTAAATCTGGGGCGTGTGTAAACTGTATTCTGTGGACCTTTACAATCACTTGATTCATGGATTATCCTTCTGAAAGAGATCACTGTGAAACTAATAATTCTCTGGAAGAAAGCTGAGTAGCCATTATTTGATGCATTTTTCTAAGAAGGGAAAAGGAAGGATAAAATGAAGACAGATTTGTTTCCAAGCAATTTTGTGGTCTCTTTCAAATAGAAATACCCTGAATCTGAAGGGATGACTTTTGGCGGCAAAGTAGAAACTGTAAATCTTTCTTGGACTATATGCTATCTGTGGGACAGAAGCACTGTGAGCTACATCCACAGGGGGATTTAGGCACTTAAATGCCACTTTAAGCGTTGATGTTCTTCTCAAAGCACATCACCTCTCAGAGCACATCTACAGGTTTGGACCCCATACAATGTAGTGGTGTCATCACCCCCCACCCCTAATGTCCAATAGTCACTGGTTAGAACACTGTCACAGGATACAGAAAACCCTGGTTCAATTCTCTTCTCTGCCTGATGTGGAGGACTTGAACCAAGGTCTCCTACCTCCCACATGTGCCCTAAGTACTGGGCTACAGGGTTTTCTGGGGTTGGACTCTCTCTCACTTCTGCTGAAGTTCCACTTTATATACAATATTAATTGGAGCAGGGAATGGAAACTGGTCTCCCAGGTGACTGGCTTATAAAATTCTTTCTCTTTCTGGCCTTCTAAAATTCTGTTTCTGGGATCTTATGGAGAAAATTCTGGCACGTTTTAGGGATTCTGTGTATCCTTTCTGGAGCATAGTATGCATCTAATAACACATGCATAAATCAAATGTCTCAGCTCTGTCCTGCCTCCAGGAATGAGCAGGAGCATTACTCATGGGTTAGTCAGCAGGTTAAACAGCAGAAGAAACCAAAAAATCTAAAATGACTTCTTTGATGTGTGAGGTCAGGGAGGAGGGAACTTTCTCCCCCAGGAACATCATGAGGTGAAAGACAAACATAGACGTGTTTGTACAATATTCAGATCCTTACACAAGAGCTAAGAAAATGATTTCAAAGGGTGGATGAAAATGTGTAATGGAAGGATTACACTGGCTCTGCACTCAATGCTTCCCACTGAAGTCAGTGAAGAGGTTTAGAGCTTGCCCTCCTTTGCAAGGAAGCATTTCAGGTTGAAGTGGATGAGTTGTCTTCACTACAGAATCTTCCACATTAAACCCAACAGGGTGTTGGGCTGGAATGGAGAAGCAGAGGGCAGAATATAGTTCTGTAGGAAAAATGCGACTGAAGATAGGAAAAAGCTCAGGTGTCATATGACAAAATCTGGAGGAGCAGGCTGGGAACTATTGAATTATCTTGTTTTGCTATCAGTATCTTTCCTGGTCTTCTAGTTCATGACATGCCTTATTAGTGAATGAGCAAAGATAGATGAATATTATATTGTATAAAATAAATAACCCAGGTGCTGTAGCTGGGGCCAGGAAGAATTCTTCTATAAGACAGGGTAGTCTTCTGCATAGACATCCACAGGAGGATTGTCACAGGTTTAAGTTGCTAGTTTGCAAGGTGTAGGTTTCCTCTTCCTCCATGGTCTTTCTGTGCGACCTTGTGCAAGTCCCTTAAGGCCATATATTTAGGTGTCTAGAGATAGACACCTAGTGGGATTGCCAAAAGCTTCTAGGGTATTAGGTGCTTTAGAAAATCCTACTAACTCCTATTGGAGTAGGCCCCTGGACACTTCAGAAAATCCCACTAGGTGCCTATCTGCATGTTTAGACACCAAAATACCTTTAAAAATATGGCCTTACTGTCTCTGCTTCAGCTCCCCGTCTGTATTTCTCACGCTGTCTGTACTTCTCACCCTCATGGGGGTGTTGAGGCTGAACACATTAAAGAGCATCAGGCACTCAGACCCAGATTGTTAAAAGTGTATGTGCATTGCTACCCTCAGCCCAATTGATTTAGATGGTTAACTCCCATTTTCAGAAGTGTCTTAAGCCCTTGAGGGCTGATTCATAAAGCTACGTAGGTGACCAATTACCTCTTTAGGTATCTAAGGCCAACATTTAGGCATCAGTGACATTTTCAAAACTGCCACTCAGTTATTCCCTAACTTTGCAGAAGCCTAAGTCCTCACCAGTCAACAGTCAAAAAGCTACCTACGTCCCAATGCCACTCCACAGCTAACAAGCTGTTCAGCGCCCAAGCTGAAGCTTAAGCCTCCCCAAAGCAGGATTCTCAAACTAGGTGGCAAAACACCTATCTCACTAGCGGGCCTGATCCTAGAGGCATGATTGATCCTAAGCATCCCTACAGAATTGGGCCCCATTCGCAAGCACCCCTAAAACCTGACACCTGTCACCCCACAGCTGTATGGAGGCCACCAAGAGGTGGAAGGACAGAACACGATGCCCACAAAAGACAGCCAGGAGCTGAGCATAAGCAAATCAGGAATTTTGTGATGGCCATTGGGAAGGGGTCAGTGTGTGGGTGTCCATCCTGGTGGATATGGCACTCCCCTGGGATGTAGGAGATTTTGGAAGGGACTAATAATTGAAATTAATCAACCAGTGATCCTGTGTGCACACTGCAATCAAGGAGACTTCCAAATTCCAAGCGCAGAGTATTGGTTTCAAAGGTAATGTTCTATTTAAGAAACAGTATTTCTTTTCATGTTAGGTTTTTGGGAACCCAACATGAGGCACCTTTTTCAGGGTCTGATTTTTCAGAAAGTACTGAACGCATGACCTCTGAAATTCAGCCCCATTTAGTGATTTTGGGTGCTCAGCTAGACACTTTAGTCACATCTGAAAAACTCGGCCCCATGTGTTTTGCAAAGGAATAAAATAAGATATATATATATATATATATATATATATATATAAAGGCATTCAAATCTCTCAAGCCTTTTCTGCTAATTTGATGATGGAGTATGTTTGTTTGCATTTTACTCCTTCTTTCAATCTTATGCTTCCAGCCATCTTTCTTAGCTAAGGAGCCTTCATATTATAAATATTTATTTTGGAGGAACTCATATGTGGCTTTACTGAAGACAGCTTAGCTGACTCATTTGTATTGCTGCAGACATCCATCTCTGTCTCATAAAATAAATGACAATGTCTATCTTTACTGGGTCTTTCCTTTATTCACTTTTTATTGATTAGTTGTAGTGGGAGAACAGATTTTTGAAACTAGAACACTGTACTTATTATTATATAATGTGTGGGCTATGAGGACATCCAAAGAGTTTGGGGAAAGGGATGGGTAGTGTTGGGGAATTTTGTCCTTGGGTTGTGTGTGTTTTGATAACTTGAGAAATCAAATTAAGAGGGTGTTTGTTCTGGACTGTATAGAAGGATTTGACCACCATGATAAGGGACTGGGTTAGAGCTGTAATGGCACCTTTCTCTCTGAACCCTTAATTCCCTGCAGTATTTCATGGTTCCCCTTAAATCTCAACCCAACCTTAGGGACTTATGGCCCTGCTGTTCCTTGTGCTGGGCCCTACTGCAGGACTTCTTCATTGAAATGGGCATGCTCTGATGTCTATTAGAGTAGAGCTGGTCAAAGTTTTCTTCCTCCTGCAGAATATTTTGAGATTTGGGTGAAAAATCAAAAACTAAAATATTTTGGATGAGATGGCCCATTCTTATCTGTAGGTCCAGCTTCATCTCACTACATCTCCCATAATGAACCACGGTCTCCCCTCAGGGTGAAGGAAGGCAGGGAATCACATCAGTCACATGGCTTCAGTGCATCATGGGAGATGAAAGTCCAGCTGGGGAGCCTGGCCCATCAAGGGGAATAGGCGCATGAGACATCCCAGCCATAACTCCCAATAGCATAGCATTTCAGAATCCAGATGTTTAGGTTTTCAACCATTTGTTCTTTTCAATTAAAAAAACAACAACAAACCTGAAATAGTCTGTAGAAAGCAAACACCTTTTGTGAAAAATTTTGTTTAAAATATTTTCGTTTTCAGAAACTCAATTTTCCACTGAAAAACAATTTTGACCGAAGAGTTTTAATCAGAGCTACCATAGTCTGGGGTGCTCCAAACCCTAGAATGAAGGACATAGTCTGGTTGTTCTAGTCCCTACTCTCACATTTTCTTGTGATAAACACTCACAAAATTCAGTGAAGAGACATTCAGTTTCATTACAGTCAAACTGATGCTTTCTATCAAATTATTTCAGTAGTTTCTTTACTGTCTCTTTGGATTGTTTAGCTGGCATACAGAAAGTCTGGCTTTGTCAATACTAACTTCAATTTTAAATAAAATATTTAGGAAGTTTTATCCCTATTACTCTTGGTACATAACAGGACTCCGCATATTCTGGAATCAGTGCCTTCTGCGCCGGTCTTCCTGTTTCAAATAGAGAATGAACCACATTGTTGGCGGAAGAGATGAAAAGATCAGCTATACTAGGAAAGTAGAACAGACACTGATCATAAGTCTTTGTAGTGAAAATAAAACTGGAGCTAGTGGACTAGTGCTCTAGCATTTCTGTTCAGAACCATAAGAAGGATCTACATTCAGTGAGCTGTTTGAGGGTCAGGTCCATAAATTGAATGAAGTCCAATAGGCTAATTTCCATTGACCTCAGTATTCTTTGGGTTAGGCCCAGTGGTTCTCCCATCTAAGCATGGACCATTTCAGGCTTTAGTGTGTATTGCAATAGGCAATGATTAAATCTGAATCCTTTAAGGATGGGGGAATTGTGACCATCAAAAGTTGATGGGCAGAATTCAGTAAAAGTCTCGCTGCTTTAGCACACTTAGAAAGCTGCCTAAAATTAGGCTCAAATGCTTTTATATCAAAAGGACAAAATCTGTCCATGCAAAGTTTCTCATTCAAGAAAAGATTTTCTCATTGTCACTAATGGTGCACTAATTAAACCTAATTAGCATTGTGCTTTATGATGGTGTGCAATGTTGATAAGGCTTTATTAGCAAGAATTTTCAGTTTTTGGAATACGTGGGTGAGTAATGTGGGTCATCCCAAGTTAATGCTAATAAAGCCTTTATGCTACACTATAGTATAAACCGTGTTTTTGTTTATTCCAGATTGTGACCCATCCATGCCCAGGGTGGCCCACCTGAAAATGCCAAAGTCAGGGCAGGCTGCAAAAAGGAGAGCAGATTCTCCCAAACTGGTGGCTAACACTGCAGTTAGGTTCACCAACCAGCCACAAACAGTGCTTCTGATCTCCCACATGGGTTATCAAGAAGCTACAGTAAGAAATACACAGCGCCCTTTTATTGCATTTCAGTCTCTCATTCCCAATCAGTGACTGGGTCCTGTAAAGAGATAATTTGTTTAAAACTCTATTCCCTTTACCAAAAATGTTCTCCTGACCCCAAAGGGTCAGCCACATTGCCAGATCACTGTAAGGTTGGATCTTAACCAAAATATTTTACTGCCAGCCAAACCTTTAGTAACTAAAACTAAAGGTTTATTATAAAAGGAAAGAAACAAATGAGAAAAGAAATGTTAAATGGTCAAAGCATTCAGATACATACAAATGATTGTAAAGTCCCAAGATATCAGCTTCTCAGTACAATTGTGGAGTCTGCGGGCTTGTGCAGTCCCTTTGGTGTACATCCAGTACCTGGATGGGTCTCAGGCCTTTCTTAATCACAGCTTCAGTTGCAGATGAGTTGATCCAGAGGTAAGAAGCAGGAATGAAGACCAAATGGTGAAGCCACCTTTTATGTCCCTTTGTCATGTGGCTTATCTCAAACACAGGCATGCAGCATATGGCATGGAAAAGCCCCAGAGTCCCCTGTCCCTACATGTTCTGAGATTCTAAGGTGTAGCCCCTGGGTTCTTTCACTGGATTCCTAGTACCTTTGCATTCCCCTCATGGGCCATTAAGCAAGCTTAGTGCTGCTGCCATCTTGTCTGGGATGTCATCCAGAAACACAGCACAAGTTGAAATACAAATATGCCATATTTGGAACTTATAATACAAAATTGACACATACATATAAACAAGTTTATCAATTTTAGCGAATTATAATCTTTCCAACAGTATCTGACATGGCCTATCTCGTCCGAATTATTGTAATTTTGCAAAATTAATAAATAATATTATAAATGGTCACCCGTAATCCAGACGGTGTCACACAGGTATTAAAAGCAACTTTGTTCAAAGTAAAATGCTGAGAGTTAAAAACTGTTTTTGTTGGTACTATTTTTCCTGTCCCTCCGCCTGTAGAATCAGGTTGCCCTAGTTACCATGAGTCCAACTGCACAAGCTTCCAAGTGACAGATTAGTATTAATACATTTTTGCAACCTCTTTAAATGATCTAAAATAGCTTAATTATATAATTCTGCATCTGTGGCTGTTTTTAAGGAATATGGTGGAAAATCCACTGCTAATTTGAGCTCATAACAAAATTAAGGCCCTGATTCAGGAAAACACTTAATAAGCATGTGCTTAGCAAGTCCCATTGAAGTCAAAGGGACCTAAAGTCCTTTTGTAAATCAGGGCCCCAATGAGATTAGGAGAGAGAACTTTTCTGTTCTTGAATTGATATTTTGAGGAGGAGGAAGTCCACACAAATTGCTCTGAAACTAGGAAGTTATCCTTTTGAAAAGAAAATCATTTTTATAAACTGGACCTAACTTTAATAATAGCTGGCCCGTTTAGAGTAGTAACATGTCCAGCACTGAGAAAAGAGCAGTATGAGAATCAGCACACAGGGTATGAACTGACAATCTGCAGGGGGTGCAGATAGGAAAGGAATCTTTCCCTCTCCTCCAAAGGCTTGGGCTGTAGCCTGAGCCCAAACATCTACATTGCAATTAAACAGCCCCTTAGTCTGAGCCCTGTGAACCTGAGCCATTTGCTATAGGACAGCTGCTGGTGTCTGATCGCAGGTCGACATACCCAGGGAGCCTAAATGACTTGCCAAAAGGCACTCCAGAGTCTATGATGAAACAGGGAATTGTACCCTCCTCTCCAAAGTCCCAAGATGTCATCCTAACCACTGGGCCAATTGTTTGGTAAACAATACTGTCTCTTAAAATAGTCAATTTTTTTTTCAGTGACATTGAAAAATTTCAACCTGCTCTGCAGCTGGTTGGAACACAGGGAGGGGAAATGGTTTGGGTTTTCTCTTAACGTTTTTTTGATTGAAACCTGGGATTTTTTTGGAACATTCTTCAAAACTGACAAATCAGAATTTGGAAACTTTGACTAGCTCTACATAAACTGAAAGTTTTTGTTAGAGAGACAAGGTGAGTGAGATATCTTTCATTGGACCAACTTCTGTTGGTGAGAGAGACCAGCTTTCAAATTTACACAGCTTTTCTTCAGATGTGGGAAACTGAACTCCAAGTATCACAGCGAAAAGGTGAAACAGATAGTTTAGCATAAGTACTTAACACATATTTCAAGGGACCATTGAAGGTGAAGTAACCCATTTAACACCCATATATGATGGGTGCCCTATCCTGAAAGAATCTTTCCTGAACCCCCATTTCTGGCCTTCGGACAACTTCCCAAGTTCCCCACAGACCAGGACACATCAACTCAAAGCAACACCAGACCCTGCCAGAGCAACAAATGCAAAACCTGCAGACATATCTCCACTGCTATAATGATCAGCACCTTACAACGTCCGTTGCTCCTACACATGCCTGTCACGGCATGTGGTGTACCTCAACCAGCACCTGTACTAAATGTCCCACTCGCAACTATGTGGGTAAAACCAATCACTACACTCTCAAATGAACTCAGACAGGAAAACGATAAAAGGCAAAAACATCCCTTCACCTGTGAGTGAATACTCTCTTCACAAAGCGGTCACTCTATATCTGACCAATCAGTCTTCATTTCCAAAGGAAACCTACAAAACACTATCACAAGATGAGCCTGGGAGCTTAAATTCGTAACTTTGCTATAATAAAACATAAATCAGTGTCTTTATTCAGTCCATGATTTTTAGTGTCTAGCAATCTAATAAGCCATTTACTTACACCTCCCTCCCTCGACATAAGGCAGCTTATGTTGACCTAATTATGTCACTGTACACATTGCAGCCTTGCTCCTGCCCTAGTACACCAACCTCATAACTCCACCTCCCCGAGAAACGTAGGGCTTATGTTGGTGTGGTTAGGGTGACACTGGGTCTGTGTGGACACTGAGAGTATGTCTACACTGTGGAGTGAAGTCGATTTAATTTCAGTAGACTTTCACCCACCGAACTTACAAATTTGGAGGTGTCTAATCACACCATGTGCATTGCATCAGGGGGGTTGCGTTCCCACCAGCCATGCTTGCATCGATAATCAAAGCAGTGTACCATGAGTAGCTATCCCACAGTGCCTTTTGGGAAGGCTGTCATCCTCCCATGAGGCAACATGCTCCCTCCCCCCACCCTTCTTGTCCAAAATGTTTGTCCATTTTCCAAACCCATCTCTGCTGCATGCATGCCATTGTCAGAGAGGCATGGAACCCACTTAGCTGTGCAATATATTTGTGAGCATCAAAAACACCTCCCGACTTATCCTGCAGTATTTTCAGGGGCGGGACAGGAGCTGCAGCACTGAAAATTGTGATGTTACTGAAGCTGCCCTGCTACAAGGCACTGAGCGAAACAATTCCCGTTTGCTGAATGCTGTCACACAGCATCTTTAGTTGGTGGAGCACCGCTTCTGGTCCCAGGAAACAAGCAGTGACTGGTGGGATCACATCATCCTGAAGGTGTGGGATGATGAGCAATGGCTGCAGAACTTTCGTATGCAAAAGGCCACTTTCTTTGAACTTTGCGCAAAGCTGTGCCCAGCCCTGAAGGGCATGGATACTCGCTTGAGACCTGCTGTGAGAGTGGAGAAGTGCGTGGCCATCGCTCTGTGGAAGCTAGCAACCCCAGACTGCTACCAGTCAGTCGGAAATCAATTCAGAGTCAGTAAATCCACCGAGAGAGCTGCTGTGATGCAAGTGTGCAGAGCCGTCAATAGACTTCTGCCAAGAAGAGTAGTGACTTTGGGAAACGTGCAGGACAGAGTGGATGGGTTTGCCACAATGGGGTTCCCAAACTGTGGCAGGATCATAGATGGCACACATAGCCCTATCTTAGCACTGGATCACCTTGCCACAGAGTACATAAACCAAAAGGGATACTTCTCAGCGGTGTTGCAGGCTCTTGTGGATCACAGAGATGTTTCACTGACATCAATGTGGGGTGATCTGGAAAGGTGCATGACACGTGCCTCTTTAGGAACTCAGGCCTGTTCAAAAAGATGCAGGCGGGCACTTTCTTCCCTGACCAAAAATGAAGCCCTACACTGGAAACCAAAAAGGAGCATTTCAATAATAGGCTCAGCAAGTGCAGAATAGTGGTGGAATGTGCATTTGGCCACTTAAAGGCAAGATGGTGCAGTTTGCTCACTAGGTTAGACCTCAGTGAATGCAACATCCCAGCTATTATCTCTGCCTGCTGTGTGCTCCATAATGTGTGTGAAACGAAGGGGAAAAAGTTCCCGCAGGGTTGGGTTGTGGAGGCTGATAGGTTGGTTGCAAGTTTTGAGCAGCCAGATACCAGTGCTACGCTGAGAGCAAACCACGGAGTGCTGTGCCTTAGGGAAGCACTGAAGACCCATTTTTGCAATGAACTGCAGTGACGTATGTCTCTGTCAGTGCTGTGCCTTCACTTCCCATTCCCCACCCTCACCCCATCGTTTCCCTCCCCTTTTTTCCCTGCCGACAATCCCCGAGCTCTCAATGAATAAAGAGTAATGTTTTTTAAAGCAGAAAAGTTTTATTGGTGATCTGTTACAGTGGGGGACAACGATGATAATTCAACATTCTTATAAAGTTGTTTGGGCATCCAGAGCAAAGTGTGACTGTGCAAACAGCAAAGCATGCGCATTCCCAGTTCTTAAAGGGGCAATCGCCTCTTTCTGCTCCTCTTCACCAGTGTGGAATGGAGCACATACTTCACCCTACTCAACCTCCTCTTAGAGCACTTGGGGGTAAGGGCTGGGAAACAGCTTGTTGATTCTTTTGCAGGGGCTGCAGAGGGAGTCTGTCTGCTACTGCTCTTCCTGGAGTTTTATCAGGCATCTCAGCATGTCTCAGTGATCCCTCAGTTAACCAAGGAGAAGGATCATTGGGCTCCCCTTTACCATCCCAAAGACTGGTTTGGAAGGAGGTGGTCCAAAGGAATTGGAGGAGGGTGTGGATGAAGTGTCACTGGAGAAAAAATATGAGACCTGTTCCCGGATGCCTAATACCTATGCCAACAATGTCATGGCTAGGAACTGTCTGTGCTGGGGCCCAGGACACCATCCATGGCAGGGGAATAACATGCAGTGACTATATTGTTCGGATATCATAAACTTGTGCCATCTTTCCTAGGTGACGATGAGTGATATCAGTCCCCTGAGGGTAAGACAGGCGGAAAGGGAAGATTTGCTGCGAGCATCAGGGTATAGGTTTGCCCTTATGCCACTGTGCTGTGTTCTGCAATGTTGCCTGCTCATTTAATAGCAAAGTGGCAGGGAAAGTATCCTACTGTGGTGGCTGAGATAAGGCTGCCCTCCCCAGAAACCTAAAAAAGATTGCAGAATACCTACTTGAAAGTTTCCTGGAGATATCCACAGAGGATTCTCGGAGCATCCCTGTGCACATAATTAGTCTGTTCTGGGAGTAACCTGCTGCTTCAGTGGTCCAACATCCAGGAAGCCCATCCCCACAAAAACACAAACTCTTTTTTTCAAATTTGCCATACATACTCAGCAGATGTCTTCCCCAGTATCAGTCATGTTGTCTGTGTCCGGCTGGGCTGCTCTGGGGTAACAAATAGGTCCTGGTTCTCTGGAAGAATGGGTACCCCACTCGCCTGCCCCCTGTTCTCATCATCCTCATCATCATCCACAGAGTCTTCCTCATTCATCCTGGACTGAGATTCTGCAGAGATATCTATGTTGTGTGATGATACAGCGATGGAGTCACCACTGAGAATTGCATGCAACTCCTCATAAAAGCAGCATATCTTCGGTGATGAGCCAAAATGACTGTTCACCTCCCTAGTTTTCTGATATGCCTGCCTGAGCTCTTTGATTTTAACGAGGCGCTGCTGTGTGTCCCTGTTGTGGCCCTTCTCCACCATACCATGTGATATCTTCTCGTAGATATCCAAATTTCTTTTGTTGGCTTTGAGCTAAGCTGTTTCCTGTGAACGCGCCCGTGGTGCAGCAGAGCGCGAATGTCCAGAGTGGTCACAACACAGCATTATGGGATACCTCTGGGAGACCAATGAGATTGATTTACATTGTGCTCTGCCTACACTGACGCTTGTTCAACCCACACAATTAGACTTCATCGCTATGCCACTTGCAGAGGTGGTTTTCTGAAGTTGAATTTTACCACGATTTAGGTCAGCGGAATGGTCCTGCCAGCGGAGATGCATACTTTATGTGGTCGACGGAAGCGGCATTCTGCAGACCTACCTTCGCAGTGTAGACCAGGCGTTAGGGTTAATTAAATTGGCTGTCATTCTTGTCAATTTCAGGGCTCCATACTAGAGCCATGATATTGACAAAAAGCCAGGCTAGGCTCTCCGGGCTCCCTGCTCAGAGCCAGGCTGTCCCTAGGGTCCTGACTCCCTGCTCCCAGCCTGCTGCCCCTGGGCTCCCCATTCTCCAACAAAAGCCCGGCTGCTGCCTCGAGGCTCCTGGCTCCCCATGGGGAGCCCCAGGCTCTCAGCTCCTCGCTGCCTGCTGGGAGCACGGCTGCCTTCACCCTCTCAGGCTCTTTGCTTACTGAGAGTGCAGGAGGAAGGTGCAGCCATGGGGAGCAGAGTGTCCCAGAGGCTGCTGTGCTCTCTGCGGAGGAAGGGCGGGGGGAGCTGAGAGCCCGGGGGGCAGCCCAGCTCTCAACAAAGAGCTGCGTGGAGCTGAGAGCCTAGACTCTGAGCCCCCCACACCACCCCTCTTAAGGCTGTGGAAGCGCTCTGTCTGAGGATGTACACTACCGACAGAAGAAGGGCTGTGTGGACATGAGCCTCCTCACTGATTGCTGCAGTGGCCGTAAGTCAACCTAAGTGTTTAGTGTAGAGATGCCCTAAGTATTTTTCCCAGACCTGAAGAAGAGCTCTGTGTAAGGCTCGAAAGTTTCTCTCTCTCCAACAGAAGTTGATACAATAAAAGTTGTTACCTCGCCCATATTGGTGTTCATATGGATTAATTGTGCACCAAAGAGAAAGTCTATGATACAAAATGGTCACCTCCTAAGCCATCACCTTTGGAGCTGGCTGAAAACAAAGAAAGCCAAGTGAAAGAGTACACACATCTCCAGTTAGAGGAATCCTACCTGTTTATTCTTCTGTCAATGTCTCACTGATTTTTCTATTAGGCAAAACTGTTAAATAAGTATTTCTGTCGGAAAAGGGAGTCATCTGTGAACACACATCAACAAAGAGGAAATTGCAGAGTATGTTTTGATCTGAAAAGCACTGTAAGTATAAAGCATCATGAGCTCTGCTTTTCTGAGTGCCTCTTAAAACAGCACACCTACGGTACTTAGCTGGGAAATCAGCAAGATAATATCTGCAATTTGTGGCTATTCCAAATTGTTTGAGACACCCACTTAGTGTTAAAGTATCTAGGCGAAATGTGCTTCCAGCATAATTTTCTTCAAGATCAAAGCTGTGAGCACAATGAAGGGAGTATTTTGTTAGTGTTCATTTTGTGCTTTCTGGTCACATACAGATGAGAAGTCCTGGCAGCAAAGGAAAACAGAGAGCAAAATGCTCAATACACCCTTTTACCAAAAGCAGCCACATACAATATTGTTTAGTTACTTGTTCAATGATACAGTTAAATGGAAGAAAAAAGACCCACTAATCCAAAACAAAACAAATCCATGAGGATTTCTAGGGGGTTATTTTCTGTGGTCCCTGCTTCATGCCTGCACAGATGAATAAGGGGATGTAAAGAGCTCCCTTACACCCCTCTGCAGGTTACCAGGAGTGCTAGAGCCAGTTCTTGTGGAAGAGCACTGGTTCAGGCCTGCTACTTTCCCTCCCATGCAGGTGAGTGTTTTAGGATTTGGTTACCTGTCTTAGCTCATCTGTCTTCCCCCAGACCACTGGCCTGAGCTCTGGAGCTGCCATAAAGGTGGAAACCAGCTTGTGTGACTCTTCCTATACATTATGCAAAACATTATGAAGCTGTAAAATATGGAGGAGCCAGAGACTTAGGGCCAGATTCTGCTCTTAGAATGTCATTTTAGATCCGGAGGCACAGAAGATAATGGAGTGACTCCTGGAATTCAGAAGGGTACGCAGCGTGCAGTTTGCTACTGAAGGGTAAGATATTTTGAAGCCTGAACAGTGAAGATGCACATGTAGGGCTGCAGAGTGAGCCTGATTCCTGCCCTGCTTTGGGGTAGGGCAGGTCTGACTCCAGATGGAATATAGGGTTACAGATTTCACAAGTAGCCCCACTGAAATCAAAAGCACAGTACAAATGACCAGATACGCTGCACCAAAATGCAGTGGACGCTAAGGTGCCAAACAGTAGCTTCTAATTACACTGACACTTCCTGTTTTAAATGGAATCAGATCTTCAATATGCAGATCTCATACAGATTATTTACAATTGCTGCTCTCCTGTCCCAGACATTACCAACAAAGTTTTAAGTAATTAAGCACTATCATTTTCTGATCAACATAGTGGAGTTTGGTTTTTAAAAGCATGAACACACTTAGCAACTGTTTAGTGTTCTGATTTCATAAAATCCTAGCTTTCAGGCCAGAAGGGACCAGATCATCTAGTGTAACCTCCTGCACATATCACAGGCCCACCCAGTTACTTCGGTTTTGAGCCCAATAACCTGTATCCTCATGGGACTAAACTAGTGCATGCCACAGGCAGATAACGGGAGCAGCCAGGATTCACCAATGTCTGAGCAACAATACATAGAACTGATTTGGTGAGAAACACAGCTGATCCTAGCAAGTAATCCATGCCCTAAGCTGCAGAGGAAGGTGAAAAAACCCCAAGGTCCTTGCCAGTCTGACCCATGCAAAATTGCCATACGCAGGGTTGAGAAGCAATCAGACCCTAAGCATGTGAGCAAGAGTCACCAGCCAAGTGGGTAGAGAAAGAATTTTCTGTGCAGCCTCAGCGCATTGTCTACCCTGTTTTGCATCCCATCTCTAGCTGTGGAAAACTCTGCTGCTTCAGAGGAAAGAGAATCAAGAACAGAATATATTTGGGGGTGGGGTAAATTCCTCCTGACTCCTCTAGGACCCTGGCTGAAGATCAGAAGCATGAGATTTATGAGCTTAAGACATAGTGCTAGACGGGATCCAGGGACCAAGCATAATTTTTTGGGGCCGAGTACAAACTTGTAACATGGGCCCTGTCCCACACACATACCACAATCCCTCATGCCATACATACGATCTCAAAAGCCATGAAAAAAGTTTGAATTCTGAAATTACTGTTACATATTCTACATTTCTGAAAAAATCCCCCCCCTTTGTTATTTTTGTTTCTATAACTATCCTCAGGCATGATCTACAATTTAGCCTCAATTTTTTCCTCATGGTGATGGGATTTGCAGCATGGGCTGGGCCCCCAGACCCCGATAAAGTGTATCCTTATTCTCCGCTATGTGAGGCCCTGAAGGGATCCCTGGGCCACTGGGCCCAGGCCCCTGCCATTGCGAGCAAGCATCTCATACAATCCCACTCAAACACCAGACTCTACCAAGCTGTATCTTAAAGTTAATTAGGTTGTCTGCCTTCAGTCACAACTCCTATTGGGAGGCTATTCGAGGATCTTACTGCACTCACTCCTTCTGATTCCAGCCTAAATTTATTCACAGCAAGTTCATACCCTTTGTTCTTGTACCAAGATTGTCCTTTAACTTAAAGAACTCTTCTCTATTCCTGGTGTTTGTGCACCTGATGTACTGGTAGAGAGCAATCACATCCCCTCTCAGTCTTCGTTTTGCTAAGCTAAACGAGCCAAGACCTTTTAGTCTCCTCATAAAAATAGGCTCTCCAATCCCTCATAATCCTAGTAACTGTCCTCTACACCTCTTGCAGTTTGAATTCATTTTTTGGAAAAGGGTGGCCAAAGTTGTATCAGTATTCTAAATGGAATTCTATCAATGCCTTGTACAATGGCATTAATGCTTCCTTGTCTCTGCCGGAAATACTTCACCTGAGAAACATGAGGATTGCATTTGCTTTATAACAGCCACATCACACTGATGGTTCATAGTCATCCTGTGATAGACCCATACATCTAGGTCTCTCTCTTCCTCTCATTTCCAACTGATGAGCCCCCTTGCTTATAGCAGAAATTTGTATTAGTCTTAAGTGCATGACCTTGCATTTTGTACTATTACATTTCATCCCATATCTCTTACTCCAGTCCTCTAGGCCAAAAGACATGTTTTGAAGTTTCAGCAAAATGTGATCTCTCTATATTCATGGGGTGAAATTCTGGTTCTATTGAAGTCAACAGCAAAGCTTCCATTGAAATCAGTGGGGTCAGGATTTCACCCTTGATATTTACACAAGCAAATCATAAAGCTGGGTCCAGGGGCATTGCTGGAGCTCTAAAGAGAACATGCACAACATAGCTAACGAAACTCAACCTTGTTACCATTTCCTTCCTTTGCCCTGTTCCCCATATTGTGTATGGCTCTCTGAAGAAAGCTGGCCTTCTTCCCAGCTCACATCTAGAGTCCTTTACAGGCAATTGTATTTCTTCAAACATTGGATAAACACAATACAAACAGTTCCTCATGTCAGCTTCCTGGTATTTCCCCCTCTTTAGCTTTCAGTCCTGCCTGCTTTTGGGTTTCCTGCAGGAATCTTCTGTGCTGTGTTCCCTGAGCATCACCACCCAGGGCTTTCTCCCCAGAGGGCCCTTCCTCCCCTGCAGGGTCCCTCACTTCCCTTCCCTAGGGACTCTGGCAGTCACTCCCATGGGAATTCCCTGCCTTGGACCTGTCTCCCTATTCCCAGGGAGCTGGCAGCGTGAGCCCCATGTCTGCTCCTTTCTTGTCTGCCTTATGGGCCTGATTTACCAAAACTTCCTCCCCATCTAGAGCCTATGTGCCTTCTCTTATAGCCCAGTTGGAGTCAACTGACCCTTAAAGGGCCAGTATCACCCTGTGACACTCTTGCTTACTTGCTCTTTTCTAATAATTTTAGGCAGTTAAGCCTAAAATTGGGGCACAGAGACGGTTTGTGCATGTAGTTGTTCTTGCTGTGCCCAGCACTGTTCAAGTAATAAAAAATGATAATAGTGTATTTGATACTAGCTGTATCACAGTGACAGGGAGGCTTGTAGTCTCTGCAAGAACCTTGCCTATAATGGCTGGGTTTCTTGCTTCAAATAAAGACTCTCCCCGAGTTAATACATAAATAAAATGGACTTGCTGTATGTGCAGGGATGCACTGATCAACCCTTATTAAAATATATTAACAAGAATTTTAATCTGCAGCTGTCCAAGTTAAACTTTCTAGGAGCTGTTCAACCTCACATGCTTTGTGTAATCCATCAGTGCCACTTGCTGTGGTTTCACCTCACGCATTTCTCCATGTAATCTGTCAGTGCTGCTCTCTGTAGTTCCAGAGGAGGAATGGTTTGCTGCCTTATACTTATGTACTGAACTTAATTAAAGGCCAACTTCTTGGGTCTAAACCAACATTCCTTGTGTACCCCAAACTTCAGTGGAAGTCACCGTGGGGGTTTTGCATGCACAAGGAATGGAGGATGGGCCCCAGGGCATGTAAACTTCTCTACACCTCCATCATTATTCTCGCCCCAAAGGCCTTCTTGGTATTTGTATTTTAAAATAATATTTCTTCAGCATCGTTTTTGGGAGAACTTCCTCCTCCTCCTCTGCCCTCTCTTGGGCTTTCTCAGAGCGCTATTGCTGGCCATCTTCTTTGTCTCTGTATGATCACAGCTAGGTGAATGATGTTACCTGCCATCTCTGTGGGGATGACTTCAGCTCTTATCTTCACCCTTGACCATTACTTCAACTGCCCGTTGGTCTTGCTGCCTCCAACACAAATTTGCTATGACCAAAACTGAGCTCTGTACTTTTCCTCCCAAACCTTTCTTCTTCTCTAGATCCGTTGGAAACTCTGCCCTCAAGCTCTCAACTTCAGTGTAATCACTGACTCGCTTCTCCTCCCAACATAGATGTTGTCACTAAATCTTGTTGTGTTTCCTCCGCTACCTCCAAAATCCACCCGTTCCTCTCTATTCCTACTATGACCATCCTTCGCAGGTTCTGATAACCTCTTGTTCTGACAGCTGTAACCTCCTCCTTTCTGGTTTTCCTGACTCTCACTGCATTTCCCCTGAGTTTACCCAGGATACTTCTCTGTTGCTCCATCCATGTCCAACTCATTTCCAAATTCTTTCATTGACTTCCCTCTTACATGATGTATTAGATTCAGGCTCCTTGTCCTCATGTACAAGGCTCTGCAGTGCTTATCCCTTGACAACTTCTAGTTTTGTTTCCTTTCTCATTCTCTTAACTTCACCCGAACTGTGGAACTTATCAGCTGATTCATATCCTCCCACTCCTGTCTCTGTGTTGCCTTTGGTGCTTTGCCTCTTATGCTTGTGGAGTCAAGTACTGTACAACACGAGTAAAAGTGTCAGTATCCAGCCCAGTGTGATTAAAAGGTGTTAGTTCTCATTTGCAATAGGGAAAAAAAACCCAGGGAAAGAACTAGAAGGATCAGTTTGAATCCCCCAAATCCAAAACCAATAGTTTACAGTATTTTACTGGTACAGACAGAAGCAAGGATTTCAATTCTAGTTCTATGTAACATATAGGCACAGTACAGTGAGTTAAGGGCAGAATTTTATTAGTTTTGGGATGAGGACTAAATTTTCCAAAGTCAGATGCCCACTTGGCTGCACAAACATAGGTGCACATGCAGCGACCCATATTTGTGCATGCAACGACGAGTGCACGTGCAAATCTGGAAAGCACATGGACAAAAAGGTTAGACAGACACTTAAGTCATCAGCTGCACAGGCATTTTCCTGATTTATGCACATATTTTTAATAATGGCATGAGTAAATACAAATCCATGTACACTTTTTGTGCCTGTGAAGCACTTGCCTGAAAATGTCCTTGTTCCCTTGGATTTAAGTAATATTATTAATGGCTTCTAATCTAGTGTTTGTGGCTTAATATCGCTTTATTAAGACAGTTAAATTATATGTATGTTGCAGAGAGCAGAATCTGCCTTTTGATAAAAAAGAAAAATCTTTGCCAATTAGCCAGTGAAAGATCTTATGGTAAATATTTACAGATCATGTCAAGTGAAACTTCAAATCACCCACTGTTCCCAGCCATAACCATCCTGACTACTGCTGTGGTCAGCCTCCTTATCTAAATTGCAAATCAGAGCAGCAGATGTACAGTTTAGGAAGATTTCTAGGCTGAACTCTTAAGAGATGAGGTGCTGAATGCTACTTTCACTGAATGTATTTCACTCTGGGTAGAATACCAACAAGTTGTGTAGATCTTGCTGCCTTTGGAATGCCTCATGATCCTTTTGTAGTTTAATGACAGTATTTTAGGCACATAGGCACAACGCTGGAAGAAGTGTTAAATCTGGTGAAATGAGAGTTAGAGGAAATTGATGTAACTCTGGGTTTAGTTCAAACCAGCTTTAACAAAGACTCAGAGCATGAGCTTGTCCAATGAAAAATAATGCCTATACTAACTGGGATGTTCTTTGATCAAACCAAGGCTGGGTCTACACTGACGGCAGCAGATTCGCCGCCATCACATCAATTGCTCTGGATCGACTGAGCGGTCTGTATAGACGCGCTCAGTCAATCCAGGAAGTGATGCAGAAAAACCACGCCCCAGTAAGTGGTGTAGCGCTGCGTTGAAGGGAACGCTGTTCCCTTCAACGCAGCGCAATATGGACGCCACACAGAGGAGACGCTGCAAAGTCGATGGGAGATATGCAAGTGATTTACGTCACTTGCGTATCTCCCGTCGACTGCCACCGAATCGCAAAGGTAAGTGTAGACCGGGCCCAAGGCTCACATGTACCTTTCCCCAAAAAAGACAAAGGAGTTCTGCTAAAAGACGCTGATCAGATCTGAATAACAAAAGGTCTTGAGAGAAAAGAACAAGTTCTAAGAGGCCTGAAGGAGTAGAGTTTTAAAAGAACCAGAAAAAGGCTCCTGGAAGTAGGATATCTATGAAAAAACAGAAGGCAAATAGAACATGAATGGGAGTATGAGAAACAGAAGGCACGTGCACTGTGAATGACAGCATGAAGTTGAAAGCAACAGGCAGAAGTCCAACACTGGACTGGCTGGTATGTAGCTACAAAAGGATATTCAGAGTGAAAGCCTAGGCTAGAAGCTGGGGATCGACAACCCAGTAATTTAATTAGAACCGAAATTACTCCTTAAGTCTCAGAAAGGCACCTTTGTACCTTAACAAAATTATTTAGGACATTTGAGCATATTCACTAGTTTCTGTGGCATCCAGGATGAAATCCAGAGGGGGAATGCCATGCACCTAGCACCTGAGACCAGCTCTTGGAGAGGAGAACCCAGTCAAACCAGACTTTAGAAGCAAAGGATCGCATCCTACCTCTCCAGCCAGCTGCCTCATTTTGTATCTAAAACTACACCTGGGCAGAGATTAAGGGTATGTCTACACTGCAGTGCAATCCCAGGGTTAGTGGCACTCGAGAGAATCCAGAGCTTGGGTTTAAGCTTGTTTAACCCTGTGTTAAGAATTCTCTAACTCAGGCTGGAACCTGGAGCTCTGGCATCCACACTGCAGCATACAGACCTGAGTTGTCCACAGACCCCTTGTGCCATCCCAAAACGTGCTTCTCCAGGCCTTTGACTGCGGTGCACTGTGGGAAAACTTGACTGTCCGTCCTGCACGTTGCGGGAAGCTTGAACAACCACCTGCCGACCAGTCGTTTTGGTCTGCATGCTCCTAGTTACCGGAGCCAGCAACATGGAGGAGGTGCCTTTTGAAGAACTTCTTGTGCTTGCACTTGCACTTCTGTGTCAGGAAACAGGCAGAGCTTCCATGAGACACTGGTGGACATTTTGGCAGCATTTTCTGACCCCCAAGGGCACCTGACAGCTTATGGTGAAGTAGTCAGAGGAAGAAACAGACATGGCAGACTCAAACTGGCTGATGTAGCTCATCATGACACTCTCAGAATAGCCGCTGATGCCCCCTACCTAGACCTGCTTCTGGTGCAGGGCCACGGGCACAGGCTGGTGAGATCACACCAGCATGCAGACCTGTGAGTGGGGGACCCCATGTGCCCGCTTTTTCCTCGGCTTATGAAACTGTACCCTGATATCAGAGGCCCTGGCAAAAGACACCTTAATAACACTCAGCCGGTGTAGAACGGTTGTTGAATGTGCTTCTGGCAGATTGAAATCCCATTGGAGATGTCTATAGACCCTTTTGGATTCCAGTGTCATCAGTGCTGTCTGCCTCACTGTGGCTTGCATTGCTCTTCACAATCTTTGTGAAGCCAGAGGTGAGCCATTTTCCTCTGAAAGGGCCTATGACAGCGAGGGGCTGCTGAATCGGTAGAAAATGAATGTACCACTGCTGGAGCTGGACACACCTGGGCAACAGCGGTCAGGGATGCTTTGTGCTCCCACATTACGGACTTGCATGGCCCAGTAGAGAAGGTAGAATAGTACCTTACGAATGTGCTTGTGGTGGTGGGGATGGGGCTTATTGCTTGAGGGGAGGTTCAGTGCCTGAGAAGGAGTGGGTGGTTGATTGCCTGGCAATGTACTTATGAATGACACGACCACTTTTCAGAGGGGGCCGGGGGCGTTGATTGACAACATGGATTGCTGAAAAGAAGTGACAGAAGTATGGATTGATGTAGATAACTGTATAGAGGAAAACTGTTTGCATACTAATTCCTAATTGTCCCTAATCATATGTTGTTCTTTATTATTTTAAGTACAGATTTGTATGATGTGATGCAGTGATAGCAATAAACTTTCTGATAAAATCGGAGCTTTATTTATAAATGTGTATTAGAAAAGTACATTAACCCATTGCTAGGCAAGCCAGCCACCAGTACCACACCAGACGAGTAACAACAGCACCTCAACAAACAAACCGATCAAGTGCATGAACAACTGCAAACAGTGAAACCAGGTACAAGATCGAAACCCCCTACTGTTGCAAGTCCCCTAGCCCCCTGTTCTCCTTTCCCTTCTTTCCCTATTTGCCACACCCTTGTGCTGTGGGAGGAGGATGGAGGCATCCATAGGGGAGGGACTGGGTCGATATGGAGGGCTGCATGGGGCAAAGTTGCCCTGCCCATTCACTCATGGGGCTGATTACAGGGACCACCCGTCCATGGGTGATGCAGCAGGAGCCGGTATCTTTGCAGCTGTTAGGGCTATCAGCTGCTCAAACAGTTCTTTCTGCTGCGCTCTGGCCTCCTCCCTTAGCTGCGGTTTCTGTTCCAGGAACTGCAAAGCAAGTGCTTGCTTTGGTGCTGAAACCCTGTCCTCACGCTGTGCAGCCTCTAGCCGTAAGCCCCTCTGTCTTTGGTACTGGACTTGCTTGTTTGCCCTGTCCAGAACTTCAACCATAAGCTCATCACATAAATGCTTCCTCTGGAACAGTCCATGAAGGTACGTTGGCTCAGGCTTCTGCTGCCGTGTGGGTGAGCTGTGGAGGTACCGCTGCCAGTAGAGGTCGCGGGACCTGCGACAGGACAAGACACGAAGGGTTATTGTCTCACATAGCTCAGTGCAGGAGCACAGAAACAATCCTTGTGGAATTTCAAGGACATAAAATGTTACTTTTCCAAACTGAACTTCAATATATTGTGAGAGGGATGCTTCAGACCACAGAAGCTGTTGGACGCAGCCCAGTTAATCACAGTGAGAGAAGTGCAAAGACGATGATATGATAAAAATTTCAAAGCTGATTTTTGTTTTCTAAAAATTGCAGAACGAGTTGGGTTGGTGGCGGGATGGTGCCATCAGGGGCCATGCTACAAAAGCTTTTTTTCTACCATTTCAGGCCTTCCACACGTTGGAAGCCATAACAGTTCTTGTGATGCCCAACTGGCAAAGGGAAATGTTATTCCAAGCTGCTGGTGGGAAACCTGCAGTGTATGCAGCCAAATATTCAGACATATAGTGAGTGAACAGTACATCTATGAGTGGAATGGACTGGTCATCTGCCGAAGTGGTGCTGGAAAATACTCCTTTCCCTGCAGTGTGACTACCTATCTGGAGTTCCTGCTTCCGGAAAAGTTTGCTCTCAGCATCTGGATTGGATCAGAATTGATGAGGGAATCAATAGGATGATGTGTTAGCTTCCACATGGCTTAGCCTGTTATTGCTTCATGCAAACACACAGGACTCCACAGCCATTCTCCTTACCCTCTCTCCCTGCCCCCATCCCCACTTCTGCCACATTTCTGGACAAAATTTCAAACCCAACTGAATTTGGCACAAATGATTTGGTCACTTGTAGTCTGCACAACAGGGTCCTGTCATGCCGACTACAGGGGTGTGAGTTGCAAAGGCACACTAAAGTGTTGCACTATAACGGCCCGAAGGAGACTCTGCTGGCGCGAACTAAAAGGTATGCAGTTTGCATTAACATAGCCTTGTTTGAAACAAAAGCATTGCTGTTCACACCCCTATAGTCTGCACTGCAGAGCCGTGTAGTTCTCCCTACACTCTTTAAGTATTAAAACCTAAGCTGGGGAAACATGTAAAACTTCCCACCTTAATAGCCAGCTAAAAGTCATTTAAGATCCACAAAGCTGTAATATGAAAACCACTGCAACAGAAAACATAGAGTAACTGTAGATAAATGCTGATTTCACCACACACTGACCAAAACATATTTCCATTGATTATAAAAAAATTTACAGATAGGCAAAATAAGAAAAATGCTGCTTGAGAACTTTTATTAGAGTTTAATTAAAGCTATTTACATTGCGTATTTTGACAGATGTTGACAATTTGTGTTTTAATGGTTGTAAAGCTTTAACTTTTTGAATCTCAACATCTGCAGCCATTAAATAATTGTCTGACACTCTGCCCCCTGTTCTCTGACCCCCCTATAATGCCCTGGAACTGTGAAAATGTAAACTGATAAAAATTGAAAAAAAAAATAGCTTAGACCCCATAATTTAGCAGGATTGTGAAAATATAAATTGGTTAAAAATGCTTAAAAACAAACATCAATATTATCTATCAAAATTATAAAAAAATAATACTAAAATTCCGCCAAGCCTAGCAATAAGAAATTTTGCCTAGATTGAGCCTTTGATTCTATAACTGATGAATGTTCCAACTGAATGAAATATGAATTCATACATAATTTGAATTTTGGTTGGCTTTATAGTGCAATGTATGAACTACAGATTTGCATGTTGGTATGATATGACTTGCTTGTTGATTTCTTGTTTTTAAAAGGCAGCAATACACCTAGAATTTAGTTTACTACATGGATGGAGTCCTGATTCCTTTGTTTTGGGTTACTTCAAATGCTGATTAATTAGTGATCTTTCTGTAGAAAAAAATTAGGCCCCTACAATATACTGTATTTGATCATTTGTATTTGTACTTTCTGGAAGACAGAGCTTTGGTACAGACAAGCAGCCTGTGAAAATGGGCTGGAGAAGAAATTCTTCAGTAAGATGTACTGTAGCCACTTATCTTTATGCCTAGATGTTTTTCATCTCCTCTACTAGTGCATCTAATTACTTAATAATGTACTGGTGATAGTTATTTTATTGTTATTTGGCATATATAGTAGTGTTCAAAGAATCCGATTGAGGTTGGGATCCTGTTGTCTACAAAGATGCGGTGTAGACCGTCCCTGCCCTGAACAGTTTACAATATTATTTGTCATAATAAGTTATCAGAATGGAGTGTTTTATTGCCAATGTGGTTATCAGTGAGTTGATGTGTTTCAGTTATTAATTGTGTTACTGCAAAATTTGCTGATTTTTATCTCATTGTATGTTAGGCAATATTTTCTTATAATCAGGTAGAATTGTACTCCCAGATAAGTTAGTAAATTTTATGGGCCAGATCCTCAGTTGATGTTAATTGGTGTAGCTCTATTGAAACCTTTGGAGCTATACCAATTTAAACTAGCAGGAAATAGACATGGAAAATGAAAAATTGGAAGCTGAAGCAAGATAAATTCAGATTTTATATAAAGCACCAATTTTTAAAAGTGAGCTTGATTAACTATTGGAACAACTATGTGGTGGATTTTCCATCACTTGAAGTCTTAAAATCTAGACTAGACATCTTTCTAAAAGATACATTGTAGTTCAAACAGAAAATATGAGCTTCATGCAGAAATTATTCACAGAGGTTCTTTGGCCCATGATATGCAGGCAGTCAAAACAAATGATCATAATGGTCCCTTTTGGCCTCAAAATCTATGAAAATCTGGCTCATATTTGTTTATATTTAGGGTTACCATATTTCAAGTTCCCAAATAGAGAACACTGCCAGAAGAGTACACTTTCTACTGTAGTTTCTTTCTACCTTGTATATCTAACATTTATACATAACAAGTGCAAAGGCCTCATAAATGTAAATCAAATTTAAATGTATCTTTTTGCATGCAGTCAGTCCTTTCCTACTGCGCTTCTTCCTGTTGTGCCCATGCATATTTCTCTGTACAGCATATCTTTCTCAGCTGTGGCTGATTGCTCATCAAATAGCCATGAAATTCTTTCCAAGATGTGTGCCTGAAGTTGTACTGTACCATCAGGATCCCTTTCAGTGACTCACCAGTCAATACCATGTCACCCTTACTTCTGTGATGCTGCTGGTGGCAGCACTGCCTTCAGAGCTGGGTGGCCATCCAGCAGCTGCCACTGTCCAGCTGCCCAGCTCTGAAGGCAGTACCATTGCAAAAAGCAGCACAGAAGTAAGGATGAAAAATCAGTAAACATGCATTCCGCTATTAGGGCATGCTGGGAATTGCAGTAAAGGAATAAAGGATATAGGAAGAAGAAAGATGAGTCAAAGAAAAAATACTGAAGGAGAAAGAGAGGCCCTAAATATTGGTTATGGAATAGTATTCCAAGAGTTTAGGCAGAGAAGGCATTATTAATGACAAAACCTGCAGGTACATGATGTTGATGTTGTACTAGAATCAATGTTGGAAAAAGGACAAGCAAGGGGAAAAAAAAGAAAATTTGTTCATATTTAAAAAATCCACACAGATGGAGATTGGAGGACCAGAAAAGAGGTCATGCCCAGGAAAACTTGGACATTTATATTTATATTTCTAAAACTTATTGAATAAACTCTTGATTTAGAAAAAAGTGAGGAAAGGGAAAATACCATTATCTGGCTTGGAAACTCATGTGAATATTGGGCTGCTCAGTAATGGAGTACACCAAACCACTAAGGTCCCAGTAGCATGCCAGCCCTAGCAGGCACTAGCCCCAATCCATCTCAGCAACCACTCAGACACATGTCTAAGGGAAAGGGTATTTCACCGGGGATGGCAGGAGAGGGAAAGTTTGCAAATACCTAGGTACAGAGGTTTAAACAGTTGTAATTCAAAATGACCAGTAAGGGTAAATGTTTGGATCCCTGGGGCAGTCCAACTGAGAGTCATCTTCAGGCCTACTGCTTGGTGTGTCCTCTGTAGTCCTATCTCTATTTCAAGCAAACAGGAGCTTGTGGGTTTTCAGGCCAGGCTCAGTTAGTGCATCTCATTGGGGCCCACTGCAATGGCTTCCTGCCAAGCTGCTCTTGCTGATCCCTTAGAAGTCCCACATAGACCTGCACCCAGCTGTAATGTCTGGCACTCACAGCCTGTTCTACATGTAGCCATGTATATGGGTCCGGTGGAATTCTGTCTTCATCTAGCTTCTCTGCAGCTCCTGGCTTGCCATGCAGCCACCACTTCCAAACAGAGCCTGGCCACTTCCTGGTTCAGGACCTTTCTCTTGTATGGCCAAAAGAAAAGAGATGTTCCTTGGGGAAGGGACTGGTGGGAGTTCTTGTCTGCTACTTAGCAGGTCCATCAAACTTAAATAAAGATATTGCTTTCTTCCTTTGTGCAGGTAGGTGAAAGAGTTGTTAATAGGTTAGCATATTGTGGTACATTCACAAGCACAACACTTCTGGGAAGAACTTTCAGTAAACACCAACAAAAGTGATGTTTCCTTCTTATTAGTAAAGCTAAGACCTGCCTTTGCGAATCCCAGCAACTAGTTGTTATAAATTAGATGTGAAAAAATCTTGCCCAGGTCAGTATATACAATTCTTATACAGTCACTGCTGTGATATTTGTTATCTGCTAATACAGGCAAAAATGTTACCAATCTTAGCCTTAAGCTTAACCTAAAACCACCACCCCTTCTCACCACCAAACCCACGAGTGACGTCAGCAGGTTGGGGCAAATTTCTGTCTTCCCATTTTCTTCTGTTGGAATGACAGCGAATTCACGATTTAAGCACATGAACAGCCCCAGTGGGGTCAATTAGATTAATACCTGTGTTTAAATTCAAGCATGCGCTTGCTGAATCAGGGCTGATCTGAGTGCAGAATTTGGTTCTAATAAAAGGCTGCAAACTAAATTGTTTGCTTTCTCTCTTCTTCTGAACATCAAAGATAATGGTTTGAAAAGTGATCATATGACCCAGAAGTAGTTTCTAAGTCAATAGAAGCTTTCACAAGCTACCCATTTTCTAAGCTGCTCTAGGAGGGCTGCAGCACCCAACTGTTATTAGCAGGTAAGTACACTAGTAAAATACTGTAGCCATAGTTAGTTAAAATTCTTCTATGTTCACAAAATCCTGATTTTTTTTTCCTGTTTTTACCCATGACTAGTGTTTATGCACAATTTTTAATAGTCTTCAGACAGGGCGCATGTTGTTGGTAGCTAAATATAATGGTGTCCATCATTAAAATTAATCCTCTGGGTTTAGATACAAAATTGCCCATGCCTATAAACAGAACTATAAACAAATGTGACTTTAACAGCAATAATATGGCAGTTCTGACAATGGTGGTGGTAAGATACAATGTATAAAAGTTTAGATTCAAATAATTTACAGCATGGAAGAAATCCTATCATACATTATGGCTTAGCTCCAGTGCTTTTGGGCTTCTGCTGTGCTGTTATATATGGTTCTCCCCCTCTGCCCCCCCCCTTTGTATTTGGTTGAATCACATGTGATACTCCAAGGAAGAAATTTCCAAGGCAAATTGGATTTTACAAGAGGGTTAAAGGTGCTTGTCAGCTTTCTTTAACAAAGATATAGACCTGATTAGTTTTTCTAGATGCTGACAAGGAGATAGCTGTTTAGAATGCTTAATTTTTTGCAGAGGGAGTATTTTCTGTAAAGAGAAGTTCCAGAATTGCCTAATATGTTTTAGTTTGTCGGGATGCAAACAGTTGATGATATGCTGGCAATGCGTATTTTCAGCCTTGGAGAAAAGACACTGAAAAAAAAAATCAAGGACTAATCCCAAGAGAAACTTTAGTGACTTCTGCATGCACAAAATGAGAGAAGGTGGTAAACTCAGAGTAAAATGAATTTTTGATGACCACTTGGACACTTCGTATATATGTGAATAAGACTCCATGCTTTTTTCTATTGAAGCATTAAATATACTACACAGTAACTCCAAAAAACTTGCAGGTGATGCCTCTTGAGGAAACAAATGTTCACAATAAAAACTACAATGAAGGAAAATTACAGGTTCGTTCAGGTTTCAGCTTGAGTGGCATCATTAAAACTTATTGCATTTTTAGGCTTAATCTTGCTGGATTTTGGAGAGTGTATACACACGCAAGCTTTGTGCATACAAGACCTAATACTTATGAGACCGATCTAGCTTATCAATTTCTTTTGCAATTGCATGGCAATTTACAAAAAAAAAGAATTTTAAAATAATTTCGTCTCTGGGAACTTTAGATAGATAATTATAAACATAGCAAGCCTCTGATTTGAGCTAGTTGTCTGTCTGCGAAGTTTTGGCTGTTGTCTAAGATAGCAAGAATAACATAAAAAGATCACTACTGACTGTGACAGAAAGATGAAGAGTAGTCACTTCATTAGTTCTTCAGTGTTTGTTTGTTTTTCCATAAAAGATTGTCATGCCAGCGTAGTCAGGGAAATCAAATTGTACTTTGTCTGTCAGTGGTGATCGTCCCTTCGTAGGATCCCAGAACAGTGGTTGTTTTATAAAATGGTAGAAAATCTTTGGATCCCAGATTATAGTTGGATAAGTCATAGTTCCATTTTCCACTCAGAATGTCTGTGATTTTGTCTGATTAGGTGAGATATTAGCTAAACCTATCCAGAGAGTGTCTAATACCAACTCTTACCAGCAGATGGGAACAAAAAATCAACACAATCACTGTGACATCAATCTATTATATAAAGGGGATTGATGAAGTCGAGCACACCAGTTCATTTTCTGTCTCTAGGTAGGGTCTCACCTGCTGGGCTGGAGTTTTTAGGGTTGATGTTTTGCTAACTTACTCTAGTTTATGTTCTATTGGCTACCATTCATTTACTCCTGATTTACATCAGTCTGAGAGGAGATTAGTATATTTTATTTTGATATTCAATATATTCTAACCTTTTTTTTTTTTTACTTTCAGAGTAGAGAACATCAGTAATAGAATACAGAGGAGTTCCAGATACATAAATACTTTGCAGCAGTCTAGACATATTTCTGCTAGGAATATTTACCATGGTATTGATAATTGATTTGAATTAATGTTTTACAGTTTGCATGTAAACCTAAGCATGTAAACAGGTAAGTGCAAAGCGATTAAGTATGCTGTATACCCCTCCATGTAATGCCACTTCATCATCTGATAAAAAGGTCTTGTCTGGTAGGATCTGAGGGGTCAGACTGATTTAGATCTGTACGTTTGCTAATCCACCTTGTGTTTTCACATCAAGATTTCCAAGTTTTCTAGTGGAAATGCTTAATAATTCAAATTAAATCTCTAAGAAGATTTCAGAATGCTTTATCCTATTTTCTCGCCTGCTTGTCCATCACATCATGATCTGAGAAGTCTTGAGGTTTACCGATAGCATATTTGTTAGTTAAAGTTGAACTGCCAGCACTATTGTAGCTTAGGCTCCATGAGTCACCTCTACATTCAATTTTGGTCATTTAAGATTAAATCCTGGGGAAACTCAGTTCAGAAATCTGTTTAGATGAGTTTTCTTCCAATTTTTTAAAAGTTAGTAAACCATTTAAAATCAATAGAAAATACAGTATAAAGAGAAATCCTAGAGTGACAGAGGGTTAAACTAGTTGACATAGTAGGTCTTTTCCATCTCCATCTTGTGTATGTGTTATGAGAAGGGTCACCGGGTGGTGCTGTTATACATAATCTTCTCAGTATGTGAGCAAGTGTTTGGTCTTGGGAAGAAACGCTGCACTGTTGTTAGTTTTTCTGTTCAGGTTTTTCTGTGGAGGCAATGTCTGGAGAGGGAGTGGTACAAGCAGCAGAAGAGCTTACCTTTAGCCTTTGTTTTTTATTAGAGCCAATTCTTGGCGCAGAGTTGCTTCCTGGGAAGTAGGCATTGGCGTTTGGCTGAGATTCCTGAAGGAAGAGATTGCCTTGCATGCTGTTTACCTATCTCATTTCATGACTGGTGTTTTTATAAAGTTACAGTTAGAAAATATATCCAGAGTCAGTGTCACTGATTTCTTCTCCAATGCAAACTACCCAGCAAGGTGCTGGATTTCTGCTGTTGGTTGGCAGAGGCTGACACTGGTGGTCAGAAACAGGCAGTGGTCTTGGAATAAGGGCCATCATATACCTATAAGTTTTATCATAACTAGTGCCCTCGGTGCCTAAACTCTTGGAATACTATTCCCAAACTGATATTTATGGCCTCTCCTTCTCCTTTCTTTGTCAGTACTTACCCTTTGACTTGTCTTTTTTCCTCCTATATCCTTTATTCCTTCCTCTTTTCTCTGTTTTTAGAAGCAGAAATGGACCAACCTTGCAACATGCTTGAGATCCCTCTGTTTTTTCATGCATTGAAATCAGAGAGAAACTCATTCCTCCTGCATGAGAGCTAATTGTTTTATTTTAGATAACATTTGGCAATTGGATACCAAGTATTGGGCATGATAGAAACATCTAAGATAGTCTACAATATGACATTTAAAAACAGTATCTTAATGGAATATTTTTATCAAATTTACCAACTGAAATAAAATCATAGAATCATAGGGCTGGAAGGGACCTCGAGAGGTCATCTAGTCCAGTCCCGTACAGTCATGGCAGGACTATGTAGATTCCACAACCTCTTTAGGCAATTTATTCCAGTGATTAACCACCCCGACAGTTAGGAAGCTTTTCCTAATGTCCAACTTTAACCTCTCTTGCTGCAGTTTAAGTCCATTGCTTCTTGTCCTGTCCTCAGGGGTTAAGAACAATTTTTCTCCCTCCTCCTTGTAACAATCTATTATGTACTTGAAAGCTGGTTTGTCCCCTCTCAGTATTCTCTTCTCTAGGCTAAAGAAACCCAGTTCTTTCAGTCTTGTCTCATAGGTCATGTTTTCTAGACCTTTAATCATTTTTGTTGCTCTTCTCTGGACTTTCTCCAATTTGTCCACATCTTTCTGAAATATGGCATCCAGAACTGGACACAATACTCCTGTTGAGGCCTAATCAGCGCAGAGTAGAGCAAAAGAATTACTACTCCTGTCTTACTTACAATAAGTAAGTAATACATCCCAGAATCATGTTTGCTTTTTTTGCAACAGCATTACATCATATTTAGCTTGTGGTCCACTATGACCCCCTGATCCCTTTCCGTAGTACTCCTTCCTAGGCAGTCATTTCCCATTTTGTATGTGTGCAACAGATTGTTCCTTCCTAGGTGGAGTACTTTGCATTTGTCCTTATTGAATTTCATCTTATTTACCTCAGACCAATTCTCCAGTTTGTCCAGATCATTCTGAATTATAATCCTATCCTCCAAAGCACTTTTAACCCCTCCCAGCTTGGTATTGTCCGCAAATTTAATAAGTAAAACAACAAGTGTTCTGTGGCACTTTAAACACTAACAAACTTATTTAGACATAAGCTTTCATGGGCAGAAACCCACTTTGTCAGACATCTAATGGGAACATCTTTGGGAACAGTTTTCCAACCATTTTTGCACCCACCTCATAGTAGCTGCATCTAGGCTGTATTTCCCTATTTTGTTTAAGAGAAGGTCATGCAGGACAGGGTCAAAAGCCTTACTAAAGTCAAGATATACCACATCTACCGCCTCCCTCCTATCTACAAGGCTTGTTACCCTGTCAAAGAAAGCTATCAGGTTGGTTTGACATGATTTGTTCTTGACAAATCCATGCTGACTGTTACTTATTACCTTATTATCTTCTAGATGTTTGCAAATTGAGAGCTTAATTATTTGCTCCATTATCTTTCTGGGTACAGAAGATAAGCTGACTGGTCGGTAATTCTTCTGGTTGTCCTTATTTCCCTTTTTGTAGATGGGCACTATATTTGCCCTTTTCCAGTCTTCTGGAATCTCTCCTATCTTCCAAGACTTATCAAAGATAATTGCTAATGGCTCAGATATCTCCTCTGTCAGCTCCTTGAGTATTCTAGGATGCATTTAATCAGGACTGGTGACTTGAAGACATCTAACTTGTCTAAGTCATTTTGAACTTGTTCTTTCCCTATTTTAGCTTCTCATCCTGCCTCATTTTCACTAGCATTCACTGTGTTAGACATTCAGTTGTCACCAACCTTCTTGGTGAAAATTGAAACAAAGAAGTAATTTAGCACTCCTGCCATTTCCATATTTTCTGTTATTATTTCCTTCCTTCCGCATTGAGTAATGGGCCTACCTTGTCCTTGGTCTTCCTGTTGTTTCTCATTTATTTGTAGAACGTTTTCTTGTTACCCTTTATATCTCTAGATAGTTTAATCTCGTTTTGTGCCTTGGCCTTTCTAATTTTGTCCCTGCATACTTGTGTTATTTGTTTATATTCATCCTTTGTAATTTGACCTAATTTCCACTTTTTGTAGGACCTTTTTTGACTTTTAAATCACTGAAGATCTCCTGGTTAAGCCAGGGTGGTCTCTTGCCAGACTTTCTCTCTTTCTGATACAATGGGATAGTTTGCTTTTGTGCCCTTAATAATGTTTCTTTGAAAAATTGCCAACTGTCTTCAGTTGTTTTTTCTCTTAGACTTGCTTCCCATGGGATCTTACATACCAACTCTCTGAGTCTGCTAAAGTCTGCCTTCTTGAAATCCATTGTCTTTATTTTGCTGTTCTCCCTCCTACCATTCCTTAGAATTGTGAACTCTATCATTTCGTGATCGCTTTCACCCAAACTGCCTTCCACTTTCAAATTCTCAACCAGTTCCTCCCTGTTTGTCAAAATCAAATCTAGAGCAGCCTCTCCCCTAGTAGCTGTCTTCACCTCCTGAAATAAAAAATTGTCTCCAATACATTCCAAGAACTTGTTGGATTGTCTGCCCTGCTGTGTTATTTTCCCAGCAGATTTCTGAGTAGTTGAAGTCCCCCGTCACCATCAAGTCCTGTGCTTTGAATGATTTTGTTAGTTGTTTATATTTCAAATGAAAACTTGAATATTCTTCCCTCAAATATGCAGTCTAAACTTTCCAGTTGAGATTTTCATAGTCGATTAAAGGATTTTACACACAAATATCCGTTAAAATCAAAATGGGTCTAAATCCCCCAGTTATCTTTGAAAATCTCAACCTTTGTTCCTTAGCTTCAGAGTATTGCTCTTTTGTACTATTATTTTGAAAACCATGAATAATGCTAATAATAATCATCTTTTGGCTTTCCAGTTGTTTCACTTCAGGGTATCACTGCCTGGGATAAATGCTATTTATCTCAATTCAGCTGTAGCTCTCAATGCAAAGGATTGCCTGGAAATAATTAGTTTTGAGAATTTTTAAAAAATGGATATTAAAAAAGATGAGGGAATTATATGCTATTTAAAGCTATAGGGGATTAAAGAGGAAAGTTGTCTATATAGGAAATGTCCTATATGCCCTTGCTATGTGAGACCCTTTTTTTTTTTTTTTTAATCCTCTATCAGTTCTGTTTCAACAGTGCTTTGTTTTATGACCAGTTTCAATTTTTAAAATTCTCTGCTTTGTTTTTATTGGCAGTGCAGTCATCAGAGGAGAGGGGGGGCACGTGCAAGGTCACCGTACTTTACTGCACTAGACAAAAATGACCTTGACCATTGTCCTTTCTCTCATTCTTGTTATTTATAGAGCCCTGTGAGTGAATATAATTGTGACACTCCCCCAGGCTGCAGGAAGTGGCCCAGGAAAACACAGTTAGAGAGATGTCGCACATGGCTGTTACTGAGAAGGTCCCTGGGCTGGGGCCCAGAGTGTGGGTGAGACTGCCTCTCCCATCCCCCCTTAGCCACTGGGGAAATGGCCTGAATATTGAACTGGGTTAAACCCCCAAAAGGGGAACTAAACTGTTAAGTGGCCACGCTGTTGAAGTGGGACCAGAAAGACCCAGAAAAGATGAAGAGTCTCCAGGGAGAAAGCCCTGGGGTCATGGCCCCATACAAGGTTGAGGGACTATTTGAAAGCTAGCCCAGAAGGGACTGCAGGACTCTTTAAAGACTGAGTCTGAGGAGGGCTACCGAGGGGTACTGGGATAGGCCCCTGTTGGACTGTATACCCAGGAGGGCTCTATTTGTTTCACAGAAACAGTGTGTGGCTCGTTTGGAGGTCTGAGTCACTGAAACCTGCCTGAGAAACCACTAGCAGGAGTCACTGCAAGCTGAGAGAAGTGCAGACATGTACCTGGCCAGGGGGTGCTTGTGAGAGGTGGGTGCCACCCCATTACACCCGTTTTTCCAGATCATTTATGAATACATTTAACAGCACAGATCCCAGAACAGATCCTTGGAGACCCCACTATATACCTCTTTCCATTGTGAAATATGACCATTTATTCCTACCCTGTGTTTCCTATCTTTTAACCAGTTACTGATCCACTGGTTTGTAATTGCCAGGATCGCCTCTGATCCTCTTTTTAAAATTGGCGTCACATTAGGTATCCTCCAGACCAGTGCAAAGAATTCATTTAGCGTTTCTGCAATGGCCTTGTCTTCCTTGACTGCTCCTTTACCACCTTGATCATCCAGTGGTTGCAGACTTCCTGCTTCTGATGTGCTTACATTTTTTTTTGCTGTTTTTGTATCTTTTGCTAGTTGCTCTTCAAACCCTTTTTTGCCCTGCCTAATTATACTTTTACACTTGATTTGCCATAGTGTTTATGCCCCTTTCTATTTTCCTCAGTAGGATTTGACATCCAATTTTAAAAGGACGGCTTTTTGCCTCCAAACACCTTTCGTTCTGCTGTTTAGCCTTGGTGGCGTTTTTGTCCTCTTACTGATTTTTAATTTTTTTTTTTAAATTTGGGGTATATATTTAGTTTGAGCTTGTATTATGGTGTTTTAAATGGTTGCCAAGCAGCTTGCAGGCATGTTCACTCTTGTGACTGTTCGTTTAATTTCTGTTTAACTTGCCTCCTCGTGTTTGTGTAATGCTCCTTCTTGAATGTAAATGCTATTGTGGTGGGTTTCTTTGGTATTTTCCCACCTACAAAGATGTTACATTTAATTACATTATAGTCACTATGACTGAGTGTTTCAGCTATAATAACCTCTTGGACCAGATCCTGTGCTTCACTTAGTACTAAATCCAGAACTGTCTCTCCCCTTGTCGGTTCCTGGATTAAACTGCTCCAAGAAACAGTCATTAATGTTATCTCCAAATTTTATTTCTGCATCCTGTCCTGAGGTGACATGTTCCCAGTCAATAGTGGTATAATTGAAATCCCCCATTATTATTGGGTTTTCTGTTTTTTGTAGTCTCTCTAAGCTCCCTGAGCATTTCACAGTCACTGTCCTGGTCCGGCGGTTGGTAGCATGTTCCTACTGTTATATTCTTTTTTTTATTCAAGCATGGAATTTCTATCTATAAAGATTCAATGGCACAGTTTGATTCATTTCTGACTTTTACTATATTTGACTGTATGCTTTCTTTTATGTATCGTGCCACGTGCCCACCAATGTGACCTACTCTTTCATTCTTATATATTTTGTACTCTGGTATTACCGTGTCCCATTGAATATCACTGTTCCACCAAGGTTCTATAATGCCTGTTATATCAAAATAATATATACTCCTTGCCCAAAGGAGCTTACAGTTTAACACAGGAAGTACAACATAAAACCCTGATTCAGCAATGCACTTAAGCATGTGACTAAATTAATTTAAGTACATACATAAGTGCTTTGTTGAATCAGGGCCTGAAATAAAATGTTGGAAACTGGATCAGAGACTAGAAGAGGCTGCTGAGATTGAGATAGGAAGGCTAGTAATAAAAGTGGAATTCAAGGAGGGTTGAGTGTGTGTTTTGATGTAAAGAAAATGGGAGGCTGATGCAAGCATAGGTAGTGGCAGGATAGAAGACACGAAGCTGACAGTGGGAGAAGTGGTCAGTCAGATTATTAGTCACAGCTGAAACACAAACTCTATGGTCATACTTTTCAAATTGAGATTTGAGGCACCTGACTTTAAATTAGACCCTTAAACTCATATTTAGACCTGAGGTGGGGGCAGGAGAGTAAGTAGCCTGGTGTTTCAGAGGTGCTAAGATCACTTAGCTCTCTTGGACTTCCCAAGTGCTCTGCTCCTTTGAAAATCAAGCCAAATTTATCTAGGTGCCTAAATACGGATTCAAGGTCCTGACTTTAAGAACCCAGCTCTGAAAACCTTGACTTACTTTTATGCTTTAAAGATAAGTAGACAAAGAGATTCCTGAGATAAGATGATTCCTTCCTTCTGGACAAATTCAAAGACACTTTAAAACAAAAATCCATAAAGTAAAAGAAACATAAATCTTTAGAAGGTGAAACTGGAAAGAAATATTTTAAATTCTGATACATCAAGCAAGTATTAGAGGTGGGCTGAGAAGGGGATTTTTGGCTCCAGAATAGATTTAAGGCTTGTGATGGGGTTTGAGGCTGACTCATGGCAGTGATCAGATTCAGGTTTGAAGATGCTGAAATCTTGCAAGAGATCCAAATTCCAAGAGATCTGTGGCTCCTGTGAGATTTCTCTTGTGTTGGGCCTTGTCTGGAGCAGATTTAGAAAATTAGGCTCCTTCTGGTTTTGGATCTGACCTGGAAGAAAACGTTCCAGATCTGGGGACTCTAATCTGAATACCTTTCCCCTCCCCAGGAAATATTGGATGAGTCAGAACTGTGGTTTTAGTCTGGGACCATCTCTACTAAATATAGTTTCAGGACTTTTAATGTGGTTAGAACTTTGAAATGAAATTCCCCTTCATATCCTTCTACAAGAGACATAAAGATCCTCCCCTATCTCTCTTTCTTCAATATAAAGTTCCTTTTAAAGATGGTTATCTAGTATAATGCTGTCTTCTAGTGTATCTCCAGTAACCCGTTATTTTGTGTCTCTTGTGCTTGAATGAAACCTGTAGGTTTAAAGTCATTTACAGTGAGCTGCACATAAATTCTAGCTCATGTGGCTCTTCCTTTCCCATTTTCCTCTCTCTTTGTGAGAGACAGAGTTATTTATTAGTGCTGGAGTAAAGATGTGGCAATGCACATTAAATACATGTGGGCTTATGGGAGCATGGTGGCAGAGGTCCTTCTAACCTGAGCTAATAAACTAATGTTTCAAGATATTTAATCCAGTGAAGCCAAAGAATGGGAGGATGCCTCCTACCATGCCTTCCATTTTTGTATGGTCTGGTGATAGATAAGTCAGCTTGAATTTAAGATGATAAAGAGCAATGTTCTGTTTGTTGTTCTATCTGTTTCATTGATCCCTTCTGGTAGGGGTAGGTGAAGAAATTTTCCAAGCCCTGTGCTGAATGTTCAGTTGAATGAAATGTAGCTGTTCATTTTAGGAGTGTTACTACTTTTAGTGTCTGACTGTGGATGGGTAAATAATCCCCCTACTGTGTTAGCAAAGTCTCCTTACCTCCAACATTAACAGGATCAGATTTGCTCTCTGAGCTTGCGAAGCTTAACACTTTGAGCAGGAAATATCCAGGACAGTTGAAATGCACTTTGTATTTTCTCCAGGGCTGGGATAGGTGCTTTGCTCCTCTGAACAGCATGTATTCATATTACAGTAGCCGGTATTTCCTTTGCTAAATTTCCATTTGAGAAAGAGTCAGAACCTTGAGACCTTTCCATTTGTTTTCACTGAAGTCTGGAATATTTCAGGTAGCTTTTATATTAGAAACCTGAATCTCTATGTAATATCTCACGAGGGAGAAATGAAGCTAGTTTTACCTCTGATTGGTATTGTTACAGTTTGCTTATGCCTTAATGAGCTATAATCATGATTCCAAACGTTGCAGCAATGCAAACACAGGACAAAAACAGAAAGCCATATAAAGAAGTTCCACCTATAGAAAAAATTCAAAAACACCTAAGTTCCAGTGATACTCTTGACAAATGCTACACTCTCTTTAGCTGTATAAAAGTGTGTTTATATGTCTGATAGCCAGTGAAATATTTTCTTATGTATTTTGGTTATGTAAAAACATGCCTTCTGTAACATATAAATGTCAGTTTACCATTTAAAATAGAGAGAAATTATTATTACTAATATTATAAATATCTTTAGTTATAGACAGCTTGCAACTGAAATTTACAAAAGACAGACAAAATGTGGGAGTGGAAAAAAAAGTGAAGTGACTTGCCCAGGGCCATGCATGAGGTTATTAACAGAGTTTGGAATAGAATGGCAGCCTGATGTTACAGTTTATTAATAGTGTTTAAATATTGGCTAACATGAATTAGATCATATCAGAGAAAATATTCTTATTTCTCAATGAAAGGAAAATACATAGGATTGCAAAGTTTGGTGCTACTCTTTCTCAGGAAGAAATGTCATTGAAATAATCAGGGTTGAGTAAACACTGGTGGATTTGGGTTTTTTGCAGCTCAGTGCTACAAGATAGTGTGTGTCTCCTGCAAGATACAAGCCAATGTGAGTTTTGCCTGAATAAGGACTGCAGAACAGGGATTTCCCTATGGCCTTCCCTACTTGCTCACTGGATTATTTATTGGGGATTGTTGCCCAACCATTTTAGTCTAATCATTCTGAATTTTTGTGGTTCTCATTTTTAATGTTATTAGTCATAGTGAATCATCTAGTGCCATTGTGGTTTGTTTACGCATTCGTCTTCCCTCCATCAAAACTGTCTTGACCAAGCTCACTTAATGAGTAATGATCTCTTCCTAGTCAAGAACTTTCAGACCTTTCTTCCTGGATGTATCACATCACCATCTCACACAGTGTTCTGCCAAAACTGAACTTACATTTTTTTCTTCTTTTAACTCTTATTGCCTCTGTCTTCACAAACAAGGTCAGCTCCCAGACTACTGCACTGGGCAGTACAGAATGGGGAGAAGGTGAGCAACCCTCAGTGGTAAAAAACAGGTTCAGAACTATTTGGAAAAGCCGGACATACACAAGTCCCTGGTCCGGATGCATTGCATCCAAGGGTGCAGAGGGAGTTGGCTGATGTGATTGCATAGCCATTAACCATTATCTTTGAAAACTTGTGATGATTAGGGAGGTCCCAGACAATTGGAAAAAGGCAAATATAGTGCCCATCTTCAAAAAAGGGAAGAAGGAAGATCTGGGGAACTATAGACCGGTCAGCCTCACCTCAATCTTTGGAAAAATCACGGAGCAGGTCTTCAAGGAATCTATTTTGAAAGAGAGGAAGGTGATGAGGAACAGTCATCCTGGATTCCTCAAGGGCAAATCATGCCTCACCAACTTGATTGCCTTCTTTGATGAGATGACTAGCTCTGTGGATGTGGGGAAATTGGTGGATGTGATATATCTTGACTTTAGCAAAGCTTTTGATACTGTCTTTCTTAGCATTCATGCCAGCAAAGAATTAAAGAAGTAAGGGTTGGTTGAATGGACTAAAGGTGGATAGAGAGATGGCTATATCACTGGGCCCAATGGGTAGTAATCAACAAACAGCTCAATGTCTAGTTGGCAGCTGGTAACAAGCAGAGTGCCCCAGGGTCAGTACTGGGGATGGCTTTGTTCAACATCTTCATTAATGATCTGCAGAATGGGGTGGATTGAACTCTAAGCAAGTTTGCGGATGACTCTAAGCTTGGGGGAGCGGTTGATACACTGGAGGATAGGGACAGGATACAGAGTGACCTAGACAAATTGCAGGATTGAGCCAAAAGAAATCTGATGAGGTTGAGCAAGGATAAGTGCAGAGTCCTGCACTTAGGATGGAAGAATTCCATGCACAGCTACAGACTGGGGACCGACGAGCTAGGCAGCAGTACTGCAGAAAAAGGACCTGGGGGTTACATTGGACAAGAAGCTGGATATAAGTGAACAGTATGCCCTAGGCTAACAGCATATTGGACTGCATTAGTAGGAGCATTGCCAGCAGATCGAGGGAAGAGATTATTCCCCTCTATTCAGCTCTGGTGAGGCCTCATTTGTAGTATTGTGTCCAGTTTTGGGCCCCCCGCTACAAGAAGGATGTGGACAAATTGGAGAGAGTCCAGCAGAGGGCAACAAAAATTATTAGGGGACTGGAGGACATGACTTATGAGGAGAGGCTGAGGGAACTGGTCTTATTGAGTCTGCAGAAGAGAAGTGTGAGGAGGGATTTGATAGCAGCCTTTAACTACCTGAAGGGGGGCTCCAGGGAAGATGGAGCTAGGCTGTTCTCCGTGGTGGCAGATGACAGAACAAGACGCAGTTGTCTCAAGTTGCAGTGGGGGGGGGCGAGGTTGGATATTAGGAAAAACTTTTTTACCAGGAGGGTGGTGAAACACTAGACTGGGTTACCTAAGGAGGTGGAATCTCCATCTTTAGAGGTCTCTAAGGCTCAGCTTGGTAAATACGTGGCTGGGATGATTTGGTTGGGGTTGGTCCTGCTTTGAGCAGGGGGTTGGATTAAATTACTTCCTGAGGTCCCTTCCAACCCTAATCTTCTATGATTCTTGCCCACCCCCCATCAAACAAATTTTCACCAGACTGTATATCTGCTCTACTTTCCTAACCTCCTAATTACTACTCTCCATTTCATTCTCTGCACTCCTCCTGATCTCCGCTTGGTATATCACTTCTTTGAGTGCTTTGTTTGCTCTGCACCTTCATTCATTGTGCCTGGAACAAATATTCCATTTCTTCTCCCAACTTCCCTCTTTCCTCCTTAAAACCCATTTTTCCAGAAAGCCTTCCTAACCCATTCCTTATTTCTTCACAATCTCCATATGTACTATTCTCGTCTTTTCTGTCTTTGAAACATATATAACTATATTTTGTAAAGTTCTAGGTACATTCCTGGAACTATATAAATGATCTTTTAAAACAGTAATGGACATTTAAGAATACATTTTCAGCACGCTGAAGAGATCATTCACATTATCAATTCCTACTGATATTTGGCATGATGGTAGTGTTCCTAATTCCATGAGGACTGATTTGAAACTGTATCCCAAGGGATCTGAATTGCAATAATGTTGCCTATGAAATCAGGTTATCACCATGTTTATTTTTAATATACACTAGTCTAGGAAAATTATACAATAACACAGTTAACAAGCCAATTCTGTAAGCAGGAGAGTCCCCACAGTGAAATATGAAGGTGCTCAGCATACTGACACATCAGTGCCCTAACAGAGAAATAAATAAAACTTGCCTTTGTCTGCAGAAAATTTCACAGAAATCAGATCAGTAACATTTCACAAATCAATCACCAAGAACAGTGGTTTAACGTTTATCATTTGAAAGGAGATATATTGTCATGTTTAATGTACTGTTAGAAAACTTAGAAACGTTTGTGAGATAATTGTATTACTGTTCACATGGATGACATGGGTATGGTTTGTCGATCCTGGAGCTCTTGTAATTAGCAGTTAGCAGTTCTACACTGTTGGAATGCAAATTCCTTTCAGATACATTCCTGGCAAATGTTTGAACTGAACTATATTGTTTTATTAGAGTACTTCGGACATGAGAGCAATATTTTGACCAGATGTTAAAAGAACCCTGTCATATTTACAAATCCTCACTCCTTGAAAAGTCCCAATGCTTTTGCTAATTTTGAAAAACCTTTAGAAAGAAAGAATCATAACTTTAAAAGAAAAAAAAAACCCTAGTAATATTTTGTATCCTTTCATTTCTGAGTTCATTTGGTATTTAATACTTATTTTAAACTGATTGCTACCTATTTTGGCTCTTTAGACTTAGTCTGGCTTGGAGGACAGAGAGACGCAATTCCTTCCCTATTCACTGCCTGCTCTTGGGGTTTCACAATTAATTTTCCCTCAGACAGCCTCTTTGGTGTTTTTCCCGGACCCTCTTGTGCCTAGGCAGTTCTGCTGCTTGGTGTGTAGCCAGATGTCAAGTTCTGGCTATGCCCCCTCCCCACCTATTTGCTCCTTGGTAGGGCTGATGGAAATTTTTCTGTTGAACCTGTTTTTCAACTGAAAATTATATTTTCAACTTCTTTTTTTTTTTTAATAACATTTTCTGCCTTGTAGAATTTTGTGTGTTGTTTTTTTTAACGGAAAAAAAAGCTAATCTCTCAGTGAAATATTTTGATTCTGAGATGCTGCTGTGGTGCCTCATAGGAGCTGTAGCTCAGGTGCCTCATGCTCCCATTCTCCTTTATGGGCCAGCCTCTCCATCTGGACTTCATCTCCCATGACACACTGTAGCCATGCAACTGCCACAGTGCACCACCTTCCCCACCACCAGTGGACGCCATCCCTCTTCACGAGGGACACAATATGATGAGGAGCCCAGCCTGTAGAGCAGGATGGGAGCATGATGTACCTGAACTACAACTCCCATGAGGCACTGTGGTGGCATTTCAGAATAGAAATGTTTCACTTTTCGGTTTAACCCTTTTTTTGTTTGTTTATTTGCATTGCCATTTTCCACAGGAAAAAATCCACCATTCCAGCCAGCCTTAGTCACTGAGGTAGTATCAGGCATACAGCCCCTACTTTCCCCACCTTCCTCTCCCAATCATGACTGGAACAGCTTGTTCTTGACAGCACAGGAGTGAGGGTCTCTAATCCTCCTCACTTCCTTGCATGTCCTCATGGGCCCATGGCGCAATCTTGCCCTGTGAGATGACTAATTTATAGCGTGTGCCTGTTCTATAACTGTCAGGGAATAGTACCTCACAGGCAGTATGGTTCAGAGAATTAATTAATGATCACTTAAAACAAACCGTTAAGTAGCAGTTTTGTGACCTAACAGTTTTCTAATTTAAGGCCACACTGTTTTTCATGCCTTAGAACATCCTGTCTCTTTTCAGTTATTACTAATATTATGATGATGGTAGCATTACATGTTCTTATCTCTTGTTCCCTTGAGCTGAGAAGAAATTTATACTTGTAATTTAGAGTAAAAACATTAGATTGCCCCTTGACTCTGATTTTTTTTGTACACAGTTGTTCATGTTTCTGTGTGCACTGTGTTTGGCACTGTCCATGGTGTGTGCACACAGAGTCTAGCGTTTGCACATGCAAACAATAGTGCACGCAGAATTGCACACTCAAAAGTCAGAGGTCCCATTCTAGATGTGTTTTTCCACGAAAGATATCTTTAAAAAAATCAGTGCTAATTTCCTTAATTATATGGATGCTTTAATTTTAGGATTCATTTTTCACCTCTAATCTTAGTCAAAAATGGTCTCTGCATATTTTCGTAGGCATCTACATTATTCTGTATTTTATTCATTGATCTCATGCTGCTACAGCCATCACTGGTTTCAAACATTCATTGAAGGGTTGTCAAAATTTTTAGGGATTTTATGTAATTCAGTTGATCAGTAGGACAATATCCAACGTTTATAGTGGTTGCTGATATCAGTTTATCATTGGTGCATTGTTCTCTGTCCAACTGGTAATTCTAATCTGTTTCTGTTAGATTCTGGATACTTCTTAATATCAGAAAATTACCGTTGCACATGTCATAAACTACCATTTTCTTACAATTCCAGCACTGTTCAGTATCTTTCAGTGCAATCCCAAGTGTACTGTGCCCCATCCAGTGAAAAGATGTTAAAATATAACCACTTCAGATTTTCACCTGGTGATCCGAAGAGCGACTCCATTCTTGTATATCACTTGAAATTATTCAATACTCTTGCAATATCTTGTTACCTAGCAGAGAATTATGATGGTAACTTTTCTGGTCACTGTAAGAATTTGCAAATCTGGTATCTTATTCTTTATGTTCCTCTGATGGCTTTGTCAAAGTTGCTTGTTGGTGGCTTTAACAAATGAATATATCTAAAACACAGTTATCATGATCAGTAAAACAATTTTGGGATGAGACATTTAATGCAGTACATACACACCACAACGGTACAAACAAAATTACCTTGGAGCTGGCTGCTACAGTAAATGAATTTGTAATTACCCTAAGCAGTTAGTAATCTTGTTTACCTCCTGTGGTTATTCTAGAAACATAAGAGCCTATTTTGTCCTTCACTTTTGACTTCTACCTTGTTTTTGATATGCCTTAATTTCTGACACATTCACTGGATATCTTTTGAAGTATCTTTGTTCTTATGAATGAATTCTCAGACCAATGAACAGACATGTTGTTACCCTGATCCCTCAGATATGTTACTCTGTATATTTATACAATAAGACAATAATGACAATGGGATTTTATTGACAGTGGGTTTTTATTTTACATTGCCAAAACATGATTCCGTTTTGCTGAAGAAACTACACCCCTGACTGATGTAGTTATGCTGACCTAACCCCCAGTGTAGATGCAACTATGTTAACAGAAAAATGCTTCCGTCAGTGTAGCTAACTTTGTGCAGGGAGGTGGTGTTCCTACACCGATGCGGAAAAACCCCTTCTACTGGTGTAGGCTGCATCTATGATACAGGGTTATGTTGGCATAGTATCTTGGTTTATCCATCTGTAAAATGGGGCTAGTAATACAAGATCGTAGTGAGGCTTACTCACAGTTTGTAAAGCACTTTGAGCTTTGTGTAGGGAAGTGGCTGTGTAAATCTGTAGCATCCTCATTCCAGCAGAGGTGCTGATTTTGAGGTAGTGTCATCAAATAAACAGAAATTATAGTAAGTTAGCAAGCAAGTTTAGGTTTCTAGCTCTTGTTTTTTCCCTCAGAACAGATTTTATCCCAAGTGCTTTATGAGGGTGAGGTGACAGAAAAGGGACTTCCACTGAACCAAAGTTCAGAATAGTCACGAGAAGTGAAGATGAAAAGTCTTCTAGTGCTGTTCCTAGTGGCATTTCTGGCTGTTTTGTGCATTCCCAGATAGTTTGAATTAATGAGGTTAGTTTAGACCAATTGCTATACTCATCAGGCTAGATTCAGCCAGTCTGATAGCGGGAGATGCAGACTGAATTTCTCTGCACCAGTTTGAGGGAAGAGGGGCCATGTCTCCTCCATTGCTCTCCCTGCAGGATTACACTAGATGAGGGTAGATTGAATCTGTGGCTAGGGCTTTATCCCATCCCTGCTACCCATGGACATACCTCCTCCTGCCATGCATCAATATTGCCATGGTTTGGGATCATGCTGGTCCTTTGACAGATGGCACATTGCAGCTTTTGTGCCACTGCAACCTCCTCCTAATGGCCTTTCTGCTAAAATGATCCTGCATTCTGGTTCATGTCAGCAGAAGCCCATGTATCTCTGCTTTGTAAAATTCTATTTGCCCACTTGTCTAGGACAGTAATTTTTGGGGTGAGGAAAGGAGAATAGGTGAATTTTTCCCTCTGTTGTGTGAGGTGGGTGAGCAGAGTTTTTGCCTGCAACCACAAGAGTTAAAACATGAGACAGTTCAGCAAACACCATTATTAAAGTAACTCATTTTAAAGAATTCTGTAAGCTTGGGTACATGTTACCTTAGGCCCAGATTGTGATACATAGTCTCATTGGAATCAAGAGAGTGATATGCACACTGACAATACATACTCCTAGAAGAGCAAGGCCAGAAAAGAACTCTTCAATCATCTAGTCCTTGTGTTTTTGCACAGCTCCTATGTGTAGTATTCCTTATCTAGATTATTTTAGAAAGAAAACACCTAAGGTTTTTTTATTCACTGAATAAAGCATTATGGAACGGTATAAACGTAACTGTTCTTGAATCTCTACAGTGGTTGTGCTTCATACACTGTCTTAGGTATGTATTCTACTTCCTTGTTTCTCCAACTGTTAACTTTATCCCAGTATTTAATCTAAATTTTTCCTTCCTTAGCTCCTGAGGCTCCATATAATTCTCTGTCTTCATTTACATTGTTACCTCCAAGATATTTATAGATGGTGAACATGTCCCTTGGTCTCTTCTTTCCTAGACTATATAAATTAATCTCCCTTCAGACTTCAAGAATAAACTGTGCAGCATAATCCCAGCGCCAACATGTATTGGAAAAAGCATTTCTTTCTGATGTGTTGGTTTGAGATTTTCTCATGAGTGTCATCCCCTCATTCTGAGTTGTGTGCACTGTAGTAAATCAATGGAGGGCAAGCCTCTGACGGTGTGGGAAGGCAGTCATTAATAAATTGCTGGGGAGAACTCTATGCATAGTGTTGTTTAACTTCTTGATCAGCCCATGACGTTTGGAAATAGACTAAAATAAAATCCATTCAAAAGATCCTGATGCTCCTTATGGCCACACTGTGTGGTAAGAGTGGTGTGTTCTGACAGTGATAGGGTGCATCTTACTGCAACGATATGTCACTTGTCTTTAGAAAGCAGCGCTCCAAATTCACTAACCCATCATTATCGTAACATCAAGGGCAAGCTGCAAAAGTGAGGAGCCCCTCAAATGAGACACATTTTCCTGAGCTTACCTTCTAAACTAACTGTTGGAAAAAGAAACTGATGTAGTGTGAGAAAACGGTAACATCATCCATTCATGTTGTGTTCCTTCTCCCTCTTTTTCCCTTTGTTTAAAGTCCATTTGGTTCTGTGTCCTGTCTTGTCATACTTAATAGATTATAGACTGCTCAGGGCAAAGACTATGTCCTGAGTTCTCTAAGTAAAGCATTGTGTGCTCCTGTGGCATTGCATACAAATATTTAATAAGAACAAGAGGGTGTTATCTACTGGTACATGGAGTTATGTGAGTGTGAAGGATTGTAGGTTAAAGTAAAGGGCAGATAAGGCTATTTTAATTTACAATTTTGTACCCCTTCCTCTAGTTTTCCTTCTACACTTCTCCATTCTGCAATAAAAGTTTCTGGAATAATTATCTTTCAAAGTGGAGTAATTTATTCAGGAATAAAATCACTTTTATTTTAAAATAGAGAATCCATAAAGAGAGCTATTGTGGTCAATTTCCCGTTACAGACAAGCCTGTAGACTCCTATGAATGTATTTACTTATATTACTTAAATCCCCAGTGCTTTTATACATCACCTCTGAATTTGACCCAGGACCTCTTACATCCATATCCTGCTGATGTGTAATTAGCAGTGATTTCCATGTCACTTCTGAATCTGTCCTTTATAATCTATGAAATATATCTACTTTCCTCCTTAGATATTAGGATGGCTTCTCCAAAACTAGCGAGGGATTGTTCTCTCCTGACCAGATTCTGTTTGAAAATTAGCAGATAGTTGAAGTGTGAATTGTCAAAATACCCATTAGATATTGCTAGTGGAACGAGATTATCTGTGTAATTTTTTATTGCTGGCTATAGCTCCCTGGTGAATTTCTAGAGCAAGGAGCAAATGCCCAATGGAATACCAACAGGGAGAAGAAAAGCACTGAACCATGCAAATCAGGAATCTTTGCAAAAGGTAGCTAACAAGCACATTAAATCATTGCAGTGAAGGGGAAAATATATTTTACGTTTAGACAGCATTTGCTTATACTTCTATCAAAATATGGTGTACAAGGTAGAAGGGCCAAATCTGTTTAACTGTGATGGAATAACTTAGGTGAAAAGTGTAAATAGGATTTGGCCTACAGTCTAAGAATTATGTTTGCATTGTATTACATCAGCAGGCAGAAACCGCAAACTAAAATGAATGTTTCCAGCTTTGCTGAGCCAAAGCATGCTAGTAGATAAGCAGTTTTGCCAGCCCCCAATGTTCAAAAACCCTGACACAGGCCCACCAAAATCATGAATTGAGATTTTCTTTTAAACATTTAAAAAGAAAATTGGCTACTTTAATTTGCCTTCTGGTTTTTGAGCATTTAGAGTTTGTTTGAGGTTTTTCTGTAAACACAAGGGCTAGAAACTTATTTTGTTTTAAATGAAAGCTGTGATTCTCGCCTAATCACATGATTTCAGCAGTTTGGGGCTTTAAGAAAAACACCCAATATCACAGTTCTCACAATCAAATCACGAGAGTTGGCAACACTACTGAGCATGCCTCACAGAGGGAGACTACTTTATTTCCCTCTCATCCCCCCCATTTTTGGACAATCTAGGAAAGAGAATTTTGAAACCTCCCAGGAACATAAGACATTGAATTAAAAATGGCCCTAGTTTTTGGACTCAAATACACTTCTATGAAGACACAGTACTTTCTGAACACACTAAGGGCCAGAGAGTTCGGGTGCTCAGCAGCCACAATTAAGGCTATATTTTCAGAACTCTGCTCCCATTTAGCTATGAAAATGAGGACAAGATTTTCAGAAGCGCTCAGCAGCTAGCAGTCATAATGTAACGCGTTGCATGGACATTGGGAGCAGAGCACTTTTGAAAATTCTGGCCTCTCATCTAAAAATCACCTATAAAATATCAGACAGGGTTTTTCCTCTACTGTATAATTATTGTATCTTTGCATTTTAGCTATTCCCTCTGTCATTGTGCTGACTGATAGAGCCTTTTGGACAGTGCCCAAGAAAATGTACTATTGGAAATAATCCAGTCCTGGTAGGGGATGTACTAGATGATTTAATAGGTCTTTCTGTCACTGCCTTCTAGCATTCTGCCACCATATCCAGATAAAGCTATTGAGGAGAGAAACTCCAAATTACTCCTGTGCCTGACTTTATTTTAACACCCTTACGCTTTGGTCTCTGTGGGCCTGATTTTAGGGCTGTAGTCTGACGCGACACCCTGCGCTATATCTTCTTCTACCTATTGTTCTCCTTTCCCATGCCCTGATGAGTCTCAATAGCTGGTCTATTAAACTTTTGTTCTTAGTCTTATAAAAGGTATCACCTACAGCTTTATGTCATTTTTCTTTACCTACAGGTGTTAGCCTATGCAGTTACACTTTTTCTGTCTCTTGAGGGTTTCAGAGAAGACTAAAACTCAAAGAAGTTCTTTTAAAATAATGAATTTAATTTCTTTCCGCATGCATTCTGCATTTGGAAAACAAAATGAGCACCATTACAGCTGCTTTACGTGAGTCACCGAGCTACATTTGCTGTAGTAGAATGGATTGCAATACCCTTTGTTATGTATTAGCTCTGCTGCAGGCACTGCAGCACAACTAGTTTCAGTTTAAGTGTACTTCTGCTCTGAAAAGTGACTCTGGAAACCTGCTTCATGGGGTTGCATATTTCTCTCCTCAATATTTTCCGGTTCGAATCTGTTCGCTTTACAGGTAACGCGATGGACTGTCCAGCTGCCAGCAGTGCAAACTCATCCAGTGATCTGAGTCAAGCTGATCCAAAGCATCACTTACAATGATTGTGCAACTGGAATTTGGGTAGCACTTTTGTTGAGGATGCATGTAGCAGAATAGTCTCCAGCGCATGCTCCTGATGCTGTATGAGTTCTGTAGTGCTCTCTAAAAAAAGCTGGTGATCCCTCATTTTACTCACTGAAGAGAGCAGGAAAGTAGCAAATTAGTTGCATTAGATATTTTTTATATTTTCTTTTCAAACTAGAATTACACTTTGACAAATACCGCTAATGCTGCTTAGAGAAAAGGTTTATTTTAGCTATAATTCTGTTATTTCCAGTAATAAAGATGATCAAATATCTGGAAAGGACTACGGCTGGTAGAAATCTTTTGCTCTTTATCTTTGAACGACACACTGATCCTCTTATGTGACACCAGTGAATAATCGACACACACCACTTGCAAAATGAGTGTCCTTTTCCAAATGAAAGTCCTCAAATGTTTAAAGAGGATGGCAACTTTCAAATTGTGGGCCAGATTCTTGTCGTTGTGCCATCAAGCAGCACAAAAGAGCCAGATTTTGGCCAAATGATGGGAGCTCTCAGCTGGCATAAAACCACCTATGCCGGCTCCCATAATGACTGCTTCCTCCCGTCCCCTCCCCTCTATCCCTATTGGAAGAATATTGTGGGAGGGGTCTTGTTCCACTCTAATTGTCAGGTTGCACGTGGTCCAATAGGGATGATACAGCACTAGAATAAACTAGAGCAGCCCTAGAGCACACAAGCTCACAGAAACAGAGTTGTAACTACGTCCCTGACACCCCCAGGGGAGACTCTAGACCAACATGTCTTAAAATCGTGTTCCTTTGCTTCTAACATGGCCAATAAATTGGACAGTACCCTTGTTAATTTGTCAGATCTCATTGGCGTTGAAACCAGGCCTGGGTCTTTCCCAGCCCCTCTTATTTAGATTTTTTAGTGAAATCATCATGCAGAATTTGTGACATCACATTCATTGTCTGGGCAGTGGATTGTTAGCTTTGTTGGATTTGCAGGATGAGCTTGAGAATGGAGAGGCTGAACAACAAACACAAATATCTGCTATAATTTTGGTTTTTGAAAAGGAAACTGGCTAGGAACAAAAAACATTGAACTTGAGATAATGAGACAGAAAATTAAGGGAAAGCAAGTGTCTGTTTGAGTTCTGGTCTAGTGGACAGAACCCAACACTACAAAAGCCTGCCTCTCAGGTGAAATGAGGGTCCACCAAGCCCAGAAATCAAGAGATTACATGGGACAAAAAAGGGGCAAGGTCCCTCATCAAATAACCCTAGACCCCACCTGCTGCATTGTTGGCTGAAATCTTTATTTTATCCATAGAACCAGATGTATGGAGTAGTAACAATTTAAATTTGCATGGGCTATCCCACCAATGTGATTCAACCCTGACTATCAGAGGAAGAAGGTGAGAAGATGGTTCAGTTTCCATGTTGATTCATTGACCTTCACCTCTCCACTGATGGTAAGCAAAAGCAGACAGATTAATGTCACCAAAGATGATGGAGTCATTGAAGTAGCTACTAATCCAGTTATCAATGGACTAAAGAGACACCATCTTATTTCCTAGAGGCCATTGAAATCACCATTTCATTCACAGAGGTGACTGTGTGTCAAATGGCAGTATGTTTTGGATACTACCAGCATGAGCTAGAATCAAACTGATTTTTCTTGGTCAGCCTTGTACAATAAAGCAGAAAACAGAGCACGTACAGAATACATCAAAACGAAGCATGGTCCATTTCGCATCTGTCGCTGATTTAGAAATGCACACATTCTCATTTTCACGTGAGTTGAGTTGATCTAATAGTTTCAGGGTGAGATTGAAACTGTAGATCACCTGCCCTCTTCCAATCAGGTGATCATGGTCTTGTTACTCAGTTGCTGATATTTTGCAATAATAATGTTGACATACTGCTGTTTGGGGCAATCAGGCAAAAGCTACTCATAATACTAATCTGTGAGAGATCCTGGTGCTCTCACAAAGAATGCAAAATCTCCAGCTCTTTAAAGACCTTTTCTAAAGAAGAAAGCAAATGGAAACCAGGGAGAAAAAGTCAATGCCCCCAAAGGTATGAGTCCTTTTATAACACTGAGGAGTTTAAAAACATAAACAGATGGTCCCTTGCACCTGAAATGCTGTACTCTGAGATGCTGATATAGTGCTGTGCTGCTTCAGGAAGTGAATGCATCACACACTTCAAATTTCCATATTTTAGCAGAGAATTGTTAATATATTTTGATTTGTTTTCCTGATTCTGCTTTAATGAGTGCAAATAGTTTGCTTAAAAAAGAAAAGAAATCAAATGTAAATTTATATTTTAATAAGGCATTAGTGTAACTTTTCCCTGTAGCTAATCCTGTCTTTCATAGAAATATCCATAATTTCATACTGATGCAAAGAGAGCTTTCAAAGACTATTTCATTAATACACCATCCTTTTACAATACACATATTAAATGGATTTAATAGTTAAGAGTTGAGGCAGACATTTGCTTCATAAGCTGCTACTTGCCGTGGCACAGATAATGCAAATTGAATTAATATAGTGCAGAGATTACATTTGCTAGTAATTTCTACAGATTGCACTAGAGAATGGGAAGCTTACTGTGCCTCCTGCCATATGGTACTCAGCTTTGGATGGAAAGCTTCATCTTTGGCTTTGCACAGCATTAAATTGATTACGCACAAAAGCCCCTGAAATATGTTCAGTGGTGTTTCATGCTAGACATCATTGTGATGCCTTGTCATTGCCCAAGCTGGGCAGTCAGGCCAACTACTCTTACTGTAGAGTTATCCATAGAAGAGTTTCCTTCCACAGTTGTTTCATGCAAACACATATGTGTCTTTGAACTGCTGGTCCATAATTCGCCTTCACCAATGTGTGTATGTTAATATGCATCAGAAGCAGAAATGATCATTTTGGGGACTGTCCATGTGTGATTTTAATACAAAAAACTGAAAAACAGCTGTCTAACGGGAACAACAGTTCAAAGCTTGGAAATTCTCATTTTTTTGGCTGGCACCTAAGATTAAAAGATTTATTTTTTTTCATTTCAAGTTACCAGCTTTCCTGGGTATCAGTCCCCATGGAGAACAATGTTTCCCTCGTGTAACTTGGCCGAGCCCAGGGAAATCCCCCCCTCACCCTTAAAACATTTGATTGTCATTAGAGAATTTGTTGCACATGTATATAGGCTTGGCAAGATATGCAATTTCAATGAACATCTGATGGTAAACATCTATTTCAGCATGTCAGGTGAAATCGATGAGAAAAAATATCAGGAACGGTGTGGGAGTGTGGCCTCGCCCCCTTTTGCCTGCCAGGTCTGGGGTCTCCGGCCCTGCAGCAGCACAAGGAACCCTCTGCAGCCCCACTGTCACGGCCCCGCTCCCTCCGTCCCGTGACAGAAGGGTTACCGAGAGCTCCCTGTGTGTCTGCAGGGCCAGTGACACTTGATCCCTGCAGGCGTGGGGAAGGCTACAGTCCTGGCAGGGCAGAGTACAGCCCCTCAGCCAGGACTGCAGGAAGGAGGATGTACCTCAGCCACAGGAGAGGCCACTCTGCTTCCGAATGGCTCTGTCCCAGGGTGGCCTCCCCTGCAGCCTTCCTCCTTCACCAGCAGGGATCCAGTGTCACCAGCCCCACAGCCGCACCGTCATGGCCCCCTCAGTCACTCATCAGCCCTGGGTGTGGGAGCTGTCCCTGGGCAGGAACTATTTAGCAGCACCCTTCAGCTGAGGGCTCGTTCTTCTTGCAGTCCAGGCTGGGAGTCTCTGCTGCACTAGGCCAAGATTGCAGCCTCCTCAGCGCTATTCAGGAAGCTCTCTGCAGCCCCTCTGTCAGTGCAGCCCTAACCCCACCTCTAGGGCCTTTCGTTTCCAGCCACTGTACAAATAAAAAGTTAAAAATGAAAGACATCTGAAAAATAAAAAAAATCGAGGTAGTTGAAATTAGAAAAAATAAAAAAATGATTCTGCCAAGCCCACACATGTAACAACATTCATGCATTTACAACTACCCCTTTTCTTCCACATTGTCAGAAAAAGTGTAGTTTCAATGTACTATGTAGCACTTCTGTGTTTTTTATACAGGTGCATTAAAATGTATTGGATCTCCGTAGGGATGGATTACTAAAAAGGCAAAGATCTGTAGACTTTTTATCTCGAAGATAATCCATTGATTTAAATAATTAATATTCCTGTTTGTAGTGAACCAAACCCTGAGGTTCAGTGGAAAACAGTAAAATCAATAGGAATTTCGTAGGATAAAGAACAAAAGGAGAAACTGGGACAGAACTTTAGGAATGGTGAAATAGGTTGGTGTGGTGTTCAGATTTATCCCATTTCCATAGTTAGCTTTGAAATGCGAATAAATCCAGTCAGCATTTTTTTGTTAATCAAAACAACCATGCTTTTGTTTCTCAAGCAGTTTCATTGCTCTCTCAAACCTGAAAACATATGGGTCATATAACGATGGCTCATGTTTATGTTGCGCCTTTCATCTCAAACCAGTTTGCAAACTTTATCTGTTGTTTATTAAGGACCAACCAAGAAAGGTCTAGGTGCTGTACAAACACTGAGTAGCAGATGTCCTGGCCTGAAGAGCTTCCAGTCTAAATAGAGAAGACAGACAAGCTGGGGAAAAGGGTAGAACACACATGCAGAGTGAGCAATGTGTGGGTGGCAAATATTATGTGAGTTGCCTAATTTTTTGGGAGTGGTGGATTTATTTAGGAAGGGATCAGCTAAATGGGAAGGGAAGGAGGGGGATGGGGAGAAGACAGTGAGAGGAGCAGGAGTGGAGTGGAGCTGAGGTAAGAGACCCTGAGGAGGGATGGGGAGGAGGAAGGTTGGAGCAAACACAAACAGCACAGGGCAGAGGAGGTCAGAGAATATTCTGCAGTTTTTACTGGAATGTCCCAAGGTGAGAAAGGGGCCTCCCTGCTTTGGCTGATCCTAGTCCTACCCACTGCAGTCTGTGGCTGGCTCCTCTCTGCAGTTTCCCCCATGGCCACATGGAGGGATGGAGGGGAGGTACCACCTGAATCCAAGTGGCGCCTGAGTTGGGGGTATTTCCCCCGCACAATTCTGGATTCAAGGGGGAGATGGAAAGGGGTGGCCCCATCTGGACCCCATTTTACCCCCACCCCCAGTGCAGCAGTCGCTGCTCTGGCTGCTTCTATTCCTACCAGCTGGAGTGTCTGTCTATATCAAGTTTTTCACTCTTATTTCTAAAACCCTTACCACTTAAATACCTGAACTGATATAAAACCTGTATCTAGGGATTGCTGTACACAACATTAGGTAACATTAAGACAGCAATTAAGGTGAAAACCATGGGAAATCTTCAATAGAGGGGAAGCGATGACCACTTTTTGCCACTGTAGCTGTTTCCCCTGATGTATGTTTTACACCTGGGATTTTGTGCCAGGGTTTCTGCAGCAGAAACAGACACAAACCAGGCTAAATCCAGCCCATCATAACAAACTAAACCCTCAGGGGAAATTCTCGTAGATAGAATGTAATTAGCCAAATTGCAATTTGATCAAAACGGAGGGATTAAAAAGCGCCTTGGGAAAATCAATGAGCACAAGGGGTCAAGACATTAGTTTTCATATATTCCAAGGCCAGAAGGGACCACTGTGATCATCTAGTCCGACCTCATGTATAACACAGGCCAGAGAACTCCCCCAAAATAGTTCCCAGAGCAGATCTTTTAGAAAAATATCCAATCTTGATTTAAAAATTGTCAGGGATAGAGAATCCACCAGGATCCTTGGTAAATTATTCCAATGGTTAAATACCCTCACTATTAAAAACTTGAATTTGTCTAACTTCAATTTCCAGCCATCAGATTGTGTTATACCTTTATCTGCTAGATTGAATAGGCCACTATCAAATATTTGTTTCCCATGCACTTAAAAACTGTCATCAGGTTACCCCTTAGCCTTTTCTTTGTTAAGATAAATAGAGTGAGCTTCTGGGGTCTATCACTATGAGGCATGTTTCCTAATCCTTTACTCATTTTCATGGCTCTTCTCTGAATACTCTCCAGTTTATGAATATCCTTGAACTGTGGGCACCAGAACTGGAAACAGTATTCCAGCAGTGGTTACATCAATTGCAAATGCAGAGGTAAAATATCCTCTCTACTTTTGCTTGAGATTCCCCTGTTTATGTATTCCAGAATCACATTAGTTCTTTTGGCCACAGCGTTGCACTGAGATATTATGTTCAGCTACCTATCTCCCACAACCCCTAAATCTTTTTCAGAGTCTCTGCTTCCCAGGATAAAGTCCCCCATCCTGTAAGCATAGCCTACATTCTCATGTCTTTTAGATTGTGAGCTCGCTGGGGGCCGATAGAGTTTTTTACTACTCATTTGTACAGTGCTTAATAGAATGGGGCCCTGAACTGTTTAAGGCCCCATGGTGCTCCTGGTCTACAAATCATAATGCTAATAATTTCAGTCACATTTCATTTTTTACATTCCATCCCCAAACAACGATTTCATGTTGGTTTGATGATATGTTGTGTGCAATGATACAAAACACAGCATGGATCATTGCTCCTGGGGTAAAACTCTATGGGAGGGAGCTGAAGGAAACAATTTTGCAAAGTTCCCCACACAGAGTTTACCCCTCCTTGTTCTGTGAGAGAAGCCACCTCCCCTCATCCCCAGCAAACTCAAACTGCAGTCCTGCCCAATCCCACACATGCCGGGAGTAAGCCACAGCAGAGCAGTGCTTCAATTTTGGAGTGCCCTGCTCCCCCGCCAGCTTCCTGGCAGTGCCTAGCTCTATGATCTTCCTTTTAAAGGGGGATTTCCCAGCATGGAGGGAGCTAGGACTGTATTTCTTCCCCTGTAATCTCCCCACCTGCTGTAGTGTGTGCTTGTCTCCAACACCAGCCTGTCTGCTGTCACTCCCCAAGCCTCTGCAGGGTCTTGGAGAGAAGGGAGGGGATGGCACATAGAGGTGGCTCACAGCCATTGAAGTTTTCAAAGCACCATGCATGCCTGATATATATCCATTCTGTTCTTTGTATCTCCATGCATATAGTAGCCAGTCATTAAAAGTGATCAACAAATTAGTTTGGAAAGGATGGGCTGAGCGAAACAATGGCTTTCTTGTCTGCAGTCTAACCATCAGTGAGTAAATGCTGATATGTAAAAATGAGCACCTATGTTGCATACCACTATGGCACTAATTCTAAAGGGCCTCCCTCTCTGCACACACAGCTGACGTTTGTGTGCACACCATGCAGTGAGGCAGGTATTTAGGTGGCTCTGTAGATGAAAATGCTTGTTTCTGTACGCAAATGGGGGTTTTGCTCCATGTAACTGGCGCACATGAATATTTTGCACATGTACAAACACGAGGTCTTTAAACTTTGGCCCAAGCACTGTGCTGAGAGCCAGGACTGCACCCACAGATAGAAATGCAGTCAGTATTTGGAGAACATCACCTGGATTGGCCCTCATTGCTTCAACAACTGGAATGTGTTCAAGATAATACTTTGGGCTGGATTTTGGCTGCTTCTGAGCATGTTCATGGGAGTGGAGTAGAGGGAAAATTAAGGCAGCCAATCTAGGCCTTCTGCCTTACCCCTTGTGCTCCTCCACTAAGTGCATCCAGAATGCCAGAGCCCCCTGCGGGCTAGGAGGAGAGAGAATAGGTTAGCAGAGCCGGAAATGTTGCACATGCCATGATGGCTGGGGGTAAGCAGGGAAGGGGGTCATGAATACATCCCTGAACTACATGTGCACAAGCCCCTTCCAGCATGGCTCAGATTCCAAGAACTCTTTGTGTGCATCTTTTTAAAAAAAAAAAAATTGCAGCTCTTTCCTCCCTGTAGGAGAATGCCACTACCACTGTAAATAACCATGACAGGAAAATATAGAATCTCTTTTATGTTCAGCAGCCAACTAAGCGTCAGTGCATCTCTTGCTTCTGGGAGTGACTCGACTGGTGATAAAGTGAAGAAATCACATGCCAACGCAGGTTATAAAACAGCTGATCCACGTGGCTGCTGAGATTTTCTATCAGGCTTATGAGATTTTGGAACTTAGTTCATTGGCAGGCTGCCTCCGACGGTATAGACAGGGCATATGGGAGCAATGCTCTCATGCTACCCAGCAGTGCTTGCTGGAATAATCTGGTAACCAGCCTAAGTATAGGCAGGTGTCAGCATTGTGCATGGGTTCCCCCTGGCTTCTATACTGTAAATCCTCACCTAAAAACCAGGGTAAACAATCAAAGCAAGGCACAGGAATTAACTTCTGTGATTCCTTTTAAATTTTGTTTGAGACTTGTTCACACATTTTCATATGTAGTTTGGTGCCTGTATTACAGGTAGTTTGGTAGCTCAGCACATGCAGCCATCCAGGTTTGTTCCATTAAAGGTAATTAACTCTCTTTCCTTGTGCTCCATTTTCAATGCTCAGTCTAGAGTGTTCAAACCCCTCCATAGACTGCACAGAAAGGTAGTGCCCCAGCCAGTTCCTCTGCCATTCATGAGCTTGTCAGCTGTTTGCCTTCCCGTCTGTTCACATAACAGCCCTGTAGTAAATATTATTCTTATCTGTTATCAGTTGGTATGACATAGTGCCTAGGAACCCTGGACAAGAAGCTGGGCCCATTCTACTGCTCTCTGAACAGGCAAATAACAGACAGTGATCTTGTCCCCTGACTCAAAAGATGAGAACAATGGACATGTGGGGTGAGATGAGGTGGGTTGGGAGGACAAGATAACAGGATGATGTGTAGTAGCTTGCCTGGAACAGTATTGTCAGGGAAAATATTTATGTACTTCCAGCTGTCTTCAGTGCAATTGGTGGGTGTTCCTTCTCTGCAGAAGTTAGTCACATGTGCACGTTGCTTCCCATTTCATCTTACACTCCCATCTCAGCTGAAAACAGTGGACAGGCTGCTCCAGCTTCCATACCCAGAAGGTGGAAGGATCCCTCCTTCAGGATTTGGGCTTTGTGAACACAGTTGGCTTTAATGTTACTTGTTTATGAGCAGATATGCATCTATACCCATGTTCACTGGGAGTTGCTGTATTTTATTTATTTATTTTTGTTGCTATAAATATTTTTTTATTTCAGACCTGAGGGAATAGCTCTCCTGGAAGATTCTGCTTTTGGCAATTACTGTAGCAGAGCAGCTACTCTTAGATTTGCTGGTCTTGTAATATCATCCCAGAAGTACTGCCTTCCACAATGGCCATATGAGGGAATGATGTTAAATCACATTGAATTGGCAAGGTATGCTGATATACTGCAGGGTGACGTATGCTGTTGTATTAATTTTGATAGAATACATGCACCTAGAGAGTCAAAGGTGTTAACATGAACCTGTTACTGTCCAATATGAACAGTTTTTTAACAAGGTTTGGAATTCCAAATACAGAGACCTTGGCCTGCTTAGTTCCATGACAAACACATTTAAACTCTTTAATAAAGATACAGACAAAGAAGGAAAAACAGTTAAAACATTTGAAGTGTGAAATATTAAGTAAGGCTTTCCATTTTAACCGTACGTGAGATCTCATGGAATTTTACTCTCTGCCGCGAGTCCTAATCTCCGGCGGCAGCGTACAGTACCACAAGGTCTCACAGAGGCGTGCGCTGCAGCCACGGGCCGGACCAAAAAGGTTCACGGGCCGCGTGTTTGACATTCCTGCATTAGGGTGTGCCTGGGCACACCCAGCACACCCCGTGCGCACACCTATGGTAAACAGTAAAAGATAGTAATAACTGTCCTTGTGGGGGAGTAAGGGGAGAAGTTAGTTGAGAGAAGCTGGAGCTGTTAAAATCTGATCCTGTTTCCTAAAAGACAAGACAAGCGCATACAAAAAGAGAGACAATGCAGCTTCTTTCTCTGGTGTGGATTCTTATGTGCAACCTCACTGATGAAAATACAGAGTCACAGCACATGGTCTTATCAGCTATTCCAAGACCTGGCCTATTTGTGCCAGCATTGGGCTGTATAGCGCGTTGTTTTTAGCTGCCTCTTTGGTCACGGGCTTATAGCAGTATTGCTATAAGCTAAGCCAGACTTTTATTAAACTGTAAGGCAAAAGGAAAGCAGGAAGGGATAGAAAAGAAAAGAAATACAGTGGGGGAGGAAGAGGACACAAGGGATTGGAGCGTGGGTGCGTGTCTGTGTGTGGCAGGGGTGGGGAAGGGAGAGTTTCACATTCCAGGTGACGTTTGGGATTTTACCAGAGCCATTGGAGGTGACGATGTCGTACGCGTTTTTCTCTCTGGCCCAGATCGGTCAGGATATTTCTCAGGTTCAGGAAACAAAGGCCAACAGTGTTACGGTGATTCCAGGGTCCCAGAAGACAGTGGGGCTGGCAGTCATGATGGTGAAGCTTTCTCCATTCAGTACACCTGTCTCCCCTCTAGCAGTTGTTGGACAGACAGCACAATTCTCCCACCAGAATATTTTCTTTTAAGGACCCCAGAGAGGCCCAACCTCTCATTATTTTGTTCACCAATTATGCCTAATTTCTGATACACCAATTGTAGTCCATTGATTCCTGATTCCACGCTTGTTACCAGACATGATCTTTACACTGTCATTGAGTTATATCAATAGGCCTTCTTGTCTGGATTAATCCAATCTTTCTGTCTCTCTTTTGCATCTTTCCCCATTGTGATTGATGATGATTGGCATCCTTTCATCTATGAGAGGTGGTGGAAATTGCGGTCTATGATGTAGACGGTTTGCAATGTCTCATGTGGCTAAATAGTCCAATCTGAGATTTGCATAATCTTTGGCAGTTATTGCAAATATATGTGTCTTGGTTGGGAGCTGCTTGCTTCCTACAAGCTCTTTTCTCTTCAAGGTGTAAGAGCCAGGACTATAATGCTCTGATGGAAACGATGGTGCCACTTGTTATTATCACTTGCCAAGGTTTCCCATCAGTCAGGATCAATTCCAAATTCCGTCAGATCTTGCTCGCATGTATCTTTAGAGCAAAGCTTGGGATGTCTTGTTCTTGTTCCCTTTGATAGCTTCCCGTATAGTATGTGTGACCCATCCATGCCTACAGTATCCCCCCTGAAAATACCAAGGTCAGGACAGGCTGCAAAAGGAGAGCAGATCCTCTCAAACTAGTGGCTAATACTACAGTTAAATTCCACAGCCAGTTGCCAGCAGTGCTTCTGATTCCCCACACTAGTATCAGGAAACTAAAACAAAAAAATTACACAGCCCCCTTTACTGCATTTCAGTCTCTGGCTCCCAGTCAGCACTTAGGTCCAGTAAAGAGATAAGTTATTTAAAACTCTATTCCCTCTACCACAATGTTCTCATGACCACCAAAGGTCAGTTACATTGACAGATCAATATAACTTTGGCTCTTACCCAAAATAACATGCTGCCAGCCAATCCTTTAGTAACTAAACTAAAGGTTTATTATAAAAGGAAAGAAACAAACGATAAGAGAAATGTTAAGTAGTCAAAGCAATCAGATACATACAAGTGACTTTAAAATCCATATATATCAGATTCTCAGCAGAACTGTGGAGTTGGCAGGCTTGTACAGTTCCTCTGGTGTACATCCAGTACCTGGATGGGTCTCAGCTCTTTCTTTCACAGCTTCACTTGCATTTGAGTTGGTCCAGAGGTAAGAAGCGGGAATGAAGAAAATATGGAGATGGTGCATCTGTATTTTATAGCCTGTGGTTTCGAACACAAGCTCACAGCACGTGGGCACTTGCAGCCCCCCTGACCACAGGCATGTCCCTACATGTCTTCATGGGCATAGGTGCCATTCTGGCTTCTCTCCCAGGGCTCATCATAAAGGTAATGGCCCTCCATGAATCATCAGTGCTGACACTAATCTGCTGGGGGAGTGGGCTGTGTGTAGCCCAGAAGCACAGCACAAGTGTTTGGATACAGATATATCTCATATATTACATATTTAGAACTCAATACAACACTGATACATACATATAAATGTGCTTATCAATCTTAGTGAATTATAACATTTCCATTGGCATCTGAAATGGCATATCTCTTATGAATTATTGTAATTTTGCAATATTGATATCAATAATATTATGACTGGTCATTCATATTCTACCCAGAGTCACAGTATGTCCTTAGGTATACATCCATCTTCCAACCTGCTCAGATGACCCAGCCAACGCAGTTGTCTTTGCTTTAGCAGAGCTGTCACACTTGGTACATTTGCACTTTGAAGAACCTCTGCATTGGTAACTTTATCTTGTCATTTGATGTAGAGCATACGTCGTAAGTAGCATAAATGTTATCCTTTTTTCCGGATGAGCATAGGTTACCTATGTTTCCACCATATATGAGAGTGTTGAGGACACAAGATTGGTACACTAGCATTTTGGTCGTGATGGTAAGCTTTAAATTGTTCTATGCTCTTTTGTTTCCAATGTGAACATTAGGTCTTCATCCAGTAAGAGCGTGGTAGTCACCGTAGAACCTAAATGGCTGAACTTTTGGACTATTTCTAGCTACTTTGCATTTAAGGTGATTAAAGGATCTTGTGGAACTGTCAGCATTTTCCCATCAATATTTACATTATAGGTTATTGTGACATTTTATTATCTTTTCACTCAAAACTCACTGTTGAGCTCATAATTAGGGTAAATTTGTGGACCCAAGTATTACAACAATGCTAAAGCAAGTACAAAATAATACAAGAAACCTGTTCAACTCTGTAGCACTTTCATATATAAAAAACCTGTGTACTGGCCTCTTACAAAGTTGACAAAAGCCACTGCAGATTATGGAACACTGACTAACAGTAGTTTATTGATTATCCTGCACTGTCTCCCAGCAGATTAAAAATGTCACTTTCACTTCAGTTTAATACTAGATTTTTTGGTTGCAGACAATTCAAAAGATTGAGAAGAAAAATTCATTTTGGATAAAACCAAAAGCAGATTTTTTCAAAATTTTCAGTGACTTGAAAACTCAAGAAAAAATCACTTCAGGTCAAATTCAATGTTTTGTTTTTTGTTTATGACCATTTAAAACATTTAATTAAAAAAAAAACAACATTAAGGGAAATTTTGAAATGAAAAGTCATTTTGAACTGAAAATGTGTAATGTTTTGAAAATGTCAAAACAAAGTATGTTTTTTCAGAATTTATTTTAATTTTGGGACACAATTCATAGAAACAACATGAATTTGTAAAATATGTTGGTGTCACTGAATCCGTGTCTTTCATTGGAAAAAAAGATTCAGTCAGAAATCTTCATCCACCTCTATTTAATACAGTGTCCCAGAATATTGCAATGCAACAAACTATGTTCTGATATATGTGTGATATTCTCTCTCTTTCCTCTTCCTTGTGTGCTGGAAACTGTATTGAAAAAAACATAAAGAGGCTATTTATCAATCAGTTTTGATTCTTTAACGGTATTTGAATTTGTATTGATTCAACGGGCAAATCAGTCCAAATGAAGATACGAGATTTCCTAGCTGCTGGGTCATTTAATTGTTATTTATCTTTGTTTTGACAGCTCTTTGTGAAGCAGCACTTCATTATAGACATGAGTTATTTTTATTTACTGTACAATTTTCACTCCCAGGATACAGCAGAGCTGTTTCCTTATGTTGCATTTACAGGTATGCTGGCCTTGTATGTTTACTGTAAAATCCAGGTACAAGACCCAATTCTCCTCTCACTTGCACCAGTTTTGTATTGGTTTGGCTTCAGTGAAATTATTGAGTTTTACGGAGGTGTTCTCAGTAGCAGAATCAAACCTGTAGTGTTTAAGTTAGTGGTCTTAAAAACTGGTGTGCTGATGATGCGTCTGCACTCTTCAGTCCCTTGAATGATATTTCATAACTCAACAAGGGATGGGATAGTATCCTGCTGATGTGCTGGATTACCAGAAAGTTTACTACCGCTGTTCCCTCAGTTTCTCCCCATGGTCACAGAAGTGAGGCATGAACTGGAAGGTTTGTCAAAGGATTGGAAATAAGGAATTGCATTCATAGATGTCTAAACACAATATCTTTTAAACCACTATATTTATCCCTGGCTAAATGTGTGACAGAGGAAAATAATTGTATCTTAATCCTGGGCAAACTCTATGTATTAAATGGAAGAGACTAATGAAGCACAGTAGTTATTGCAATAAATCATTGCGCCATGACATCTAGTTGAACTTTTATTTTATGCTTAATTTGTTATAGACCACTGACCATAGTCATGGTGGCTTTTGGTCAGAGGATTTTGAGGATTTCACAAAACAGTGGCTTTGTCTTTTGTAAGGCAGATAAGATTTATTAATTCTGATTTTAAACAACTCCTGCTGCCAATGGTCTCATGCAAAAATAATTGTGGCTGTAGGCATGAAAAATGGAGAGCAGGGAGTGTTTCATCTTTGCACTGAGGCAATTTAGGGTTTTTCGCCTTCCTCTGCAGCACAGGGCACAGGTCACTTGCTGGTGGATTCTCTGTACCTTCAAGTCTTTAACTCATTATTTGAGGACTTCAATAACTCAGTCTTAGGTCACAGGGTCTATTACTGGAGTGGGTGGGTGAAGTTCTGTGGCCTGCATTTTTCAGGAGGTCAGACGAGATGGTCATAATGATTCCTTTTGACCTTATATGAGTCTGAGAATATATATATATATTTTATATACTTTATATATATATTTCTTTGATATACTTTTATATATATGTCCTATATAAAAATGGCCTTCAAGGGGCAAGAAAAGTTTGCCATGAATATACATCCTTGAGCAGATGTTAAATAATGCCATCTTTTAAAACAGTGTGATGAAGGTACTTTATTTTCCCTGGGCAAAATTTTCAGAAATGATTGATTTTTGGATGCCTCAGTTTGGGATGCCCATCATAAGACCCTTTAAAAGTCCTGATTTGCAGAGGGCAAGAGCTCAAACGTTCTGAAACTCAGGCCCCTTTAAGGTGTCTTAAGTTGGGCACCCAAAATCACTTGTCACTTTTGAAAATCTTAGTCTCCAAGTATATGCTTATTCCTTGCAGAATTATACTGGAAACTGAAGAATACACACAAACCAGAAAAGTGAGTGCATTGGTATTAAATGTTGTGTTTGCAAGGATATTTTCAGCCCATCTGTAAAGCAGGCATCAAATTAAGCATTTGTTATTTTGAAGAACCAGGCCTCAGCAAGCACCATTAAGAAAAGCTCTGACTATGGGTAAAGTGATCAGACTAGATTCTCGCTTTCTTCTACCATGTTTTGGTACCTTAATGAATATTTCAAAACACTTTTGAGCAATATTCTGCCATCAATCCACATGTGTAACTCTGCATGAAAATGTCACCTCACCAACCAATCCAGCTTTCAGTGGCTAAAGTAATTTCACACCTCATTGCTCTGACCATATCATCCCCAACCCTCTTCTTGGACTCCTTCTCTTCCCACATATAGTTCAAAATCCTCAACCTCCAAGTCTCTGCATAGCTCTGTCCTTGCCTGACGCACATCTCTGATTGCTCCCCAGCTCACCTCACCCACAGCACTCTGCCCTCTGGGATGCCTAGCTGCTTCCTTCCTCTCCACCCTTTTTTTTTCTTGCTCTTGGGTTTTTTCGCACTGCTATCTATGTATGGAAAATGCTCCATCTCATTCAGAAGCTGCTTGAAAACATGTCTTTGTACTTTGCTTTCCGCCACTGACTTTCCCCTTCTGTCTCACCTACTCCTCTCCTCTTGACCTACCTCAGTCATTGCTGTCTAGTTTAGATTGCAGGCTCTTTGGGAATGCAGTATGTATTTCATCTCTGTAAAGTGACATGCAAAATGATGGTGTTATATAAGTGTTAAGCCACTAGCAGACTACAACCATTGCATTATTTTTAGGGAGTGAGGCATATATGGAAGAGAGGAAGGTGATCAGGAGCAGTCAGCATGGATTCACCAAGGGCAAGTCATGTCTGACCAACCTGATTGCCTTCTATGATGAAGTGACTGGCTCTGTGGAGGTGGGGAAAGTGGTAAAAGTGATATACTTTGACTTTAGCAAAGCTTTTAATACAGTCTCCCACAATATTCTTATCAGCAAGTTAAAGAAGCATGGGTTGGATGAATGGACTATAAGATGGATAGAAAGTGGGCTAGATCATCAGGCTCAATGGATAGTGATCAATGGCTCGATGTCTAGTTGGCAGCTGGTAACGAGCGGAGTGCCCCAGGGGTCGGTTCTGGGGCTGGTTTTGTTCAACATCTTCATTAATGATCTGGAGAATGGGGTGGATTGTACCCTCAGGAAGTTTGCAGGTGATACTCAGCTGGGGTGGAGTGGTAGAAACTCTGGAGAACAAGAATAGGATACAGAGTGACTTAGACAAATTAGAGGACGGAGCCAAAAGAAATTTGATGAGGTACAACAAGGACAAGTTCAGAGTCCTGTACTTAGAATGTAAGAATCCCATGTACAGCTACGGACTGGGGACCAACTGGCTAGGCAGCAGTTCTGCAGAAAAGGACCTGGGAGTTACAGTGGACAAGAAGCTGGACCTGAGTCAACAGCGTGCCCTTATTGCCAAGAAGGCTAACAGCATATCGGGCTGCATTAGTAGGAGCATTGCCAGCAGATCGAGAAAAGTGATTATTCCCCTCTATTGGACACTGGTGAGGCCTAATTTAGAGTACTGCGCACTACAGAAAGGATGTGGACAAATTGGAGAGAGTCCAGTGGAGGGCAACAAAAATAAGGGGACTGGAGCACAAGACTTATGAGGAGAGGCTGAAGGAACTACGCTTGTTTAGTCTGCAGAAGAGAAGAATAAGGGGGGATTTGATAGCAGTCTTCAACTACCTGAAAGGGAGTTCCAGGGAGGATGGAACTAGGCTGTTCTCAATGGTAGTAGATGACAGAACAAGGAGCAATGGTCTCAAGTTGCATTGGGGGTGGTCTAGGTTGGATATTAGGAAAACTTTTTCACTAGGAGTGTGGTGAATCACTGGAATGGGTTACCTAGGGAGGTGGTGGAATCTCCATCCTTAGAGGTTTTTAAAGTGCAGCTTGACTAAACCCTGGCTGGAATGATTTAGTTGGGGTTGGTCCTGCTTTGTGCAGGGGGTTCGAAGAGATGACCTCCTGAGGTCCCTTCCAACTCTAATCTTGTATGATTCTATGATGTGAAGCCAGGAATATTGTTTTGAGGGGAATTTGCCCCTCTACTAGTCACTTTAGAAGTATAACGAGAAGAGAAAATAGTAAAAGTGAGGTATTGTGAGCAAGAATCTCCTAGCAGCTATTTAATATTGGTTTATTGTGTTGGCGCAATGACAATTGACACCAGTGGAGGATCTATATCCTGCTTTTCCTGAGTGAACTGAAGAGACGTTGGCAGGCTATGTGATGCAACAAACTGAATGATATTGTCTTTGATTAAGATGTCTCCTCCACCTTTATTTTAGGACCAATATTAATTGTCATTTTTATTTTCTTGTCTTCCATTTGTAAAACTTTCAGGTACACCTATAAAGTTTTGTTTTAAATATCTCTTTTTCTCTTCCAGCAATTAATGAATTTCCTGAAGATCTATTTACAAGTAAAGAGCGGCAAGAAGGAGCAGTGCTGCTTCATATTATTGGTGTAAGTTTTGTCCTACCGTGGAATCCTTTTTATTTTCCTTTTTTATTTTGTTAGTTAGTTGCAAGAAGTTATTCAGTCCCATTGCCCTTTCTTAGTAGAACTCTGTACATCAGCAGATTTTTAATAGTTCATTTGCAACCAAATTCTCAAATAGCAAAAGCTGACTGGAGCACTTTAAAAACTGTGAATGCAAGCCTAAATTTGCAATGTTTGTGCATTCATCACAGTCAGGGGTGAAATCCTGGGTCCATTGATGTCAATGGAAGTTTTGGCATTCATCTCAATGGACCCAGAACAGGCAGATCTCAATGGACCCTGTACAGGAAGGTTTGGATTCTGGTTGTCATCTGTATAGGAATGAATGAACTGGGATGTCCTGTTTCCACTCCTGTCCTTTGTTCACCTGTGCAAAAGAAACAAGAATAATGCCCTTAAAGCCTAAAGGAATACGGATGAAATCTGGTAACATGGTCCTGGGCTTAACATCTTATTGCAGAAACACAGAAACATTTAAAGGCCTTTGGGGCCCAGTCTTGCAGTCCCAGCTCTGGGAAACTAAAAGTAAATGGGAGTTTTACTTGAATGAGTACTGCAGGATTGGTCCTGTTGTGAAGATATGCATCACATAAGCCACAAAGAGCAACAGGTGGACAACATATGCTCAGGAGACAATTGCAGACTCTGAGATGTTTGCTAATGTGAGCCAAGGTCAGGGACCATTTCTTTTGGGACATGATTATCCTTTGCACACTGAACATCCGGCATTGCTTTCTCCTTCATTACCTACCCAGGTAATTAATTGAAATATGAGTGACGACTATACTTCCTCCAAAGCACTGTCAGGTACTATCATATCATATGATACTATCATATCTTGGCACCCAATTACATCAAATTACTGTATTTTCATTATTCCCTAACTTCTCAAACCTCGCTTCTTTAGTATACTGTTAAGTCGGAGCACATATTGATTTTTTTAATGCCATAACTTCATCATCAACACGGGTTATTTTGTAGCAGAAAGAACTGAAGCCACATATCTGTGTTAGTTTGTTTATACATTATTTGAATAAACAGCCTGCGGTTTTCCTCCTCTCTCTTTTTTACATACAGGATGTGATTGAGTTACATTTTCTCACTTTATTTTTTCCCCACAGGCTCTTTATATGTTTTATGCCTTGGCTATAGTATGCGATGACTTCTTTGTTCCCTCGTTAGAGAAAATTTGTGTGGTAAGTGAAAGAGAAATTTAATCACCTTTTGTAAGTCTGTTCTTTGTAGGTTTTAGGACTGGATGTTTTATACCATCCAATGATTGTCTGGAGTTCTTTAGTAAATGAGTTTGGTGTACTCAATCCATTTTCCAGTGTACAGGGCTCCACAACACAAACCCATTACAGTTTGCACTAATTGGCAACCTTGACAGCAGTTTTGGCAAAGAGGCTAATGGCTGAATGGGCATGGACACATAATTCCCCCAGTCACAAGTCTGAAGCCAGTATAGAAGTTGATGTATGGATTAGATGGGTTTATTACTATGAACCTTGTTTTAAAAGCTACTTGGAAAAAGAAGAGCTAGAAATATTTATGTTAATTTGCTGGCCATGGGTGTTTTTCTGCCAGCAAGATTCAAATCAGTTGGAGGAAGGAGTGGGCTTGTCTTTCTGGCCTGTTGGGAATGGGTGGTGTGGGGTGGATGAGAGTTAATGTATAGAAATAACTAGCAGGAAGGCTTTTCAAAAGCTCCCAGCATTGGCTTAACTCTGCTCCATCTGAAATCAGTGAGAGTTTTACTCTTCATTTCAATAAGAGCAGAGTTAAGTCTGTGCTAAGCACTTTTGAAAATCCCACCTAGAGGCTACACAGGATGAATAATTGGAAAGGGAGAATATAGTCATTGTAACCAATGAAGTCAGTTGTTTTATGTACAGGGCTCACTTGAACCAGATCTGTGAAATTTTACTAGAATATATAGTGCTATATGGTATCTATTAATAAAAATAACTGTTATTATAATAAAACATTGATGTAGAACCATAATTGTTCACAGCACTTTACAAACTTAATTATCACATATTAGTTAGACACTAGTTCTGGGTACATGTGCATAACTCCCACAAATATCAGCAAGAGTTGCATATATTTATTAACAGGAAAACAGATGGAAAAATAGATTGCAGCAGAGAATACCTGCAAAGTGTTCAGCAGTAATTTTTTTCTTACAGTTTTCAGATGTACTATTAGCATACTTTTTGATACATGATATATGAGATATGCCATAAGGTTGCCACTTCTGCTGTTGATTCTTCATAAAATCTACTTTTCTTGTCTAGGTATCTCCAGAATGCTAGACAGCTAACAAGAATCAAGAGTAGTTAGAACATCCGTGCTGAATTCTTTCAGCCATGTTATCAGTGAGAGCTATGCGTTGTGCTTCTGTACCATGAGTTCCTCATGAAGCCCTTCTTGACAGTTCAGAATGTTGTAGATTGCCTAAAACATATTCAGACCTGCTTCGTTTTTCGCTGGCACTTTTCCATCCTTGGAAGTGGGATGGGGTATTAAAGATGAGTCTAGAGAGCCATAAAAGAAAAACCTTTCCCATAATATTGTGCTTATAGTTCAAAGGAAAGATCCTCAGCTGGTGTGAATAGGCATAGCCCAATTCTGGAGCTAGGTTCTTTTATACCAACTGAGGCTCAGGTTAGAAGCTCTCAGGCATTCAGATTGGAGTTGAAGAGGCAGTGTTATAAAAACAGATCTGTCTGTGGGACATGGTCCTCTCTCTCGTTCTACGTGGGTCTAATTTCATGTACCTCCGTGGAGTTCACGTTAGAAGAAACAAGATCAGAATCAGTCCTACTGTTTGCAAGACATAGTCACATAGATTATATTTTACACTCCCTTTTTTTTTTTAGAAGTTATCAAATTTTACAAGCTAGGTATTCATGGTAACTCAAACAACTTTTAGAGTTCCAAATGTGATGTCATGAGCAATTCATTCCCAAGCGTTCCAGCTTTGAGAATCCCCGCCTGAGTGGTCTTTCTCTGATCAGCTTGTTTAGTTCAAATGTTATAATGTAAGAAGATCATATTACATAACTGATGTCCCATCAGGTTAGGGCATAAATACTTTATATGCCTAAAGCATGTTCTCTGTATCTCATACATAGGCTTTTTCAACCTTTGAGCTGTATCACTGTGGTAGTTACCCAGGAAAATAAAAGGATTCTATCTGTAACTATAAAAATATGCTGTGTAAAAAGACCAGCAGTGCTGAAGTAATAGGCTTTTTCTTTCAGAAATTACATTTGAGTGAAGATGTTGCTGGAGCCACTTTCATGGCTGCAGGAAGCTCAACCCCAGAGTTATTTGCATCTGTTATAGGTAAGGGATCTGCTCAATAGCATGCACAACACTTGCAATTAAAATGTCAAGGTAGGTGAGATAATATCTTTTATTGGGCCAGCTTCTGTTGGTGGAAGGAACAAGCTTTTGAGCTACACAGAGGTCTTCCTCAGCTCTGTGAAGCTCAAAAGCTTGTACTTTTCACGAAGAGAAGGCGGTCCAATAAATGATATTACCTCACTTACCTTGTTTCTCATATCCTAGGACCAACACAGCTGCACAACACTGCAAGCAAATTAAAAGTCAGAAATAGATCCTCAGCTTAGATTTCAATGGAGCTGTGAAATTGACACCAGCTGAAGATCTGCCCCTCTGTATTTTTCAGTGGTTTCCCATACAGTGGTGTCTGACAGTGCCACCATTCTTCCCTACATTTAGACTAGGCGATAACTGAGTAAACAGGTTTCAGATTCTGATGTACAGCTGAGTTCCATTCTGCAGCCGACACCATTAAAAACTCAAAACTTGCAGCAGTGATACTGTTCTACCACACTTCCACTTTAAGTTTTAAGTAGATACTGCTGGGTAGTGAAATTTGAAATTTTAATGCCATCCACTAGAAGAAATTTTCCTTCAGTTAAATTCGTGCAACGTTATTGACATCAATGAGAGCAGAATTTGTCCCGCTATAAGGAGAATATAAATAACTACGTAAAGCCCACATAAGGCCATAATATTTACCTACTCCACAGCATCTAATCTACAGATACACCTTTGCATATAGAGGGTTGTGAGAGCATACTAGGACCCATGATATCTGTGTGTTCAAACAGGATTGTTTTAGTTGAAAACAAAGCTTCAGAATGGTCATGGGGGCTTTCTTCTTTGGATCTTAAGTGGTGTTATCACCCCTGTTACTACGGTATCTGAGTGCCTCACAACACCTTTGTGAGGCAGGCAAATACTGTTATTCCCATTTTATAGGTGGGTAACAGAGGCCCATATAGACTAAGTGATTCGCCCACATCACACAGGAAAGCTGTGGTGAAGCAGGAAATTGAACCTGCGTCTCCAGAGTCTCAAGCAAGCCGCGACGCACTAGGCCGTATGTCCCATCAAGAGTGCACCCCAGACTATACACAAGGTGCCTACTAGGAGTTCTTTGGAGGTAGTGCCCTCCCTGCAAGATGTTAAAGGAACAAAAATATAAATGTTAATTGTCCATAGGGGAGTTCCTGTACCTGATGGTGACATTTGAAGTCCATTATATTTTAGAGTTCTGATGTCACTGGAGATGTTTTACATCCATTATCATGAAATATGGCTTACTGCAAAAAGCAGAGTTGTGAAATACGGCATGTCCTCTTTCACTAGCTGGCAGTGAAATTTGTCTCCTTTTGATTAAAAATATCCACACAGAATAGCTGCTAACTATCCCCAAACTTAGGAAGGTTCAGTTGATATGTGCATTCATTATTCATCTAATTTTGGCTAAACATTCAAATGATCGCTGTTTTTTGTTGGTAACTGTTCATACATGTTTTTAACAATTAGGTATCGCTTGTAATGAAGTGTTAGTAGTTAACTATGAATGTATTGTGCTCTCTCCAGGTGTATTTATCACTCATGGTGATGTCGGAGTTGGAACCATCGTTGGGTCAGCAGTTTTCAACATCCTTTGCATTATTGGTGTCTGTGGGATATTTGCAGGACAGGTTAGTAGGTTACCTTTGTTTTTGGCTTTCTGTTGCTTACAGTTTTTTCTTTAGCACAGAAAATGTTGATGAGAAATGTTGGAATATTAGTGGAAAAAGGGCACCAAAGGGTTGTTAAAACAAGGGAAGTGATCATGTTAGAAATAATTTAGACACATTTTTACAAATAGATAATGCTGCAAAATATTGTTTGTCTGATATATCTCCCAAAGAAAATTAAGAGGGAATTGCTCATTTGCAGAACTGCAAGAAGTAATACTTTGCTGCTTGTTCACCTAAATCCATGACCAATTAAAATACCTTTAGTAAGAAATACATTTCATTAATGGAGACATTTATAAAGTTTTTATTAATGGAGGTAATTATAGACACATTTTAGGGCCTAATCTTGCAAACACGTAGGTAGGTAATTTTACTGTAGTGTACAAATATCCCCATTGGCTTTCGAGGGACTACTCAGAGGAGTAAAGTTACGCATGCAGCTAAGTGTTTTAAGATCCAGCCCTTACTTTAACTTGCAAACCTTTGGAATCACAGCTGTTCGTTGGCTAAAAGTGTGTTTCTTTTCAGGTGGTTCGTCTCACTTGGTGGTCTGTGTTCAGGGACTCTGTGTACTACACGTTTTCTGTGATCCTTCTCATTATCGTGAGTATTCCTCTCCACATTTAATATGGTTCAGGGTTTTATTACAAAGAGCCAGACCATGAAACCTTGGTGTGCATTGGTAAGTGGTTATTCACCTAAGTCCCACTTACATCAATTACTGACAGGAATAAGGGCACACCAGGGCGAGTAAGGACTCAAATACAAGAATTCATACAACCCTTTGGAATAAGGCTGGCATGTTCAAATATGCTAGTCAAAGTCAGCCCACGAAACTGCAAAGCAGGCCATTGCGATACCTCGCAGAAACTACAGGTCCCAGCTTGCAGCATTCCATCCTGATCCAAGCATCTCCTCGTGGTGCATATTGGGATCTAGAAACTGCATGCCATGTTAAAGAGGAAGAGTGGCTGTTATCTTCTCCTTCTAGTGCATGTGAGGTTTGTCCCACAGACTCCTGGCAAACTGCCAGCGCAGGCAACGTTTAGTAGGCAAAAGTTCAGTATAGCTGAAATGACTGTGTAGTAATTCTTGCATTTATATATTTAAGAATTTGGGGGCAGGGAGGGGGAGATTCACTTAATTTATTTTACTCACTGTAAAAGTAGAACAGCAACAGCCCATTCAACCACAGGGATGACATAAAACCGAGTTAAATTGGGATTACTAGCTGTTCTGATGGCACAGCAGTGTGGCTACATGGCTGGAGAAGCTAATTCTGGAGCACATTTGGAGGGAGTTCATGCCTTTGGTCTTGGGAAATAGGAGACCCCACTGTTTTATGAGCCTTACCTGTCTTCCAACCACATGGTTGCTCACTCTCAAACACATGCAGTGTGTGTGTGTGTCTCTCTCTCTTTCACAAACAACATTTAGCTGAGTGACTTCAATAGCAGCCTTTTAGAAAGGCCCAGATCTTGGCTGTAGGGTTGGTTCTGCAGTGTTGACAGCAGATACAGTAGGAGGTTTGGGATGGGAGGAGTGGGAAGGAGAAAGCTCTGGTAGCATCAGACTGGAAATGACAGTATAGCAAATAAATAAATATGCCTCTGTGAAGAGTCTTTGCCTGCTGTACGGTGGTGCTGACCATCTTTTAGCTGGACTGGAGAAATGATCCATTAATGTATTTGTTTCTTTTTCTTTCAGTTCATATATGATGAGCAAATAGTATGGTAAGTTGTGTTAATGATTTCTCAAAATAGTGTGTTCTCCCCCTCACTGATCAGTACCTACAGTCACGGTTTCACCAAATTCAGTGCTTACATCCTGTACGAAGGCAGTGAGGCAGTGGGGTGTGAATGAGCCCTGGATTTGTCCCATGGGAGATACCACTTCTTGTCTTGCATTAGATTTTTTGTCTGATAAATAGTGAAAACTAAAGGAAAAATTAATAACCAGAAAACATTAACAGCCACCTCCTGCTGCTCCTGCCTGTGTACACAGGATGCAGCATGGGGCACAGGAAGTGCTTGAATCCCTTTACACGCCTGCACCAAGGACAGCCAAAATCCTGGCGTAGCACTCTTTGAGATCAAGCTGTAAAGAAGTGTTAGCACTTTCAAGGTTACCGCATAGCACAGAGTAGTCGCAGTGAGTAGCCATGGCCCTTTCCTCCTTCACTATTCTCCCCTCCCCAGCTGGAAAGCCGAGCCTGGATCTCGGGGAGAGCAAGCCACATCTCCTGAAAAAAGGCGTAAGAGCCACTCCAGAGGGCGTGATTAGTTCTGCTTCCGACCACTGCTCCTGCGTGGTGCAGCTCTGCCTTCAGTAGCTACAGTGCAGTTATAGCATGTTTAATAGACATAATAGACATAATATGCGTGGTGTTCAAAACCCAAAGGAGTTTTGCTTCTTCTGAGCCCCTGAAACTACTTCTAATGTTACCACTGGGAATTCAGTGCACACAAAGGCAGAGAATGCTTTCCATACTGGTTACCCACGGCATGTTCCTACCAAAAATACCATGAGATTACAGCAGTTTACATGACCCTATTAATCCCTTTCCTTTTCTCTCTTTGAGGTGGGAAAGCCTTATACTCATCGTTATGTATTTCTTCTACATACTTATCATGAAGTAAGTGCTTCTTCCCTCTCTGTGCTCTTTAATTGTAATTCAGCTATTGTTCCTCTGGCATGGCATCGTGCTCTGATTTCCAGCTAAGGAAACTCAGACAGTCTCGTTTCCCTGTCTGTCTTACCTCTCCTGCTTTTTTACTGGATCATTTTGCTCTTGGAATGTGTACAGCAGACAGCAGCAAATCTTTGGATGTTTATTTTTTGTTGTATAATAGGGCACATCAGGTCGAAGAGGTGGCTGAGGGGAAAGGTCCATAAAAACGGATTTTCTAGCTCCATGACCATAAAGTAGCAGGGAGGTTATGGGTGAAACAGAGCATGGATGTGTTTTTAGGGCTTCTTTCTAGAGCACTCTTCTTCCTCTCCCAGTTCTACCATCATCCCTTAGGTGACTGTGGGTCCCTGCGCATTTGGAACTTTCCTGTTTTAGGGCCCTGTCCAAACACCCCTGTTAGTTTTACAAACACCAGCGGTTTGTCCTGGTTTTTGCAACCTCTGTGGACCGACCATGTGAAGGAGTCATGAGGTCGCCACCTACTGTGTATTCACCACAAGAGCCTGCCAGACCTGTCATTATTGACACTCTCATCCTTCACCCTAACCCCAACCCCAGAGTCTACGAGTCATCCCTCCCACTTAGCTGAAGAGAAGGAGAAGTGGGTACTCCCTTTTTGTCTCTCGCCCTCCCATTTACTCCTCCTTTGTGCCCATCAAAACCATCCTTTGTATGACCTCGACTTCCCCGTCAACACTAGGGCCTTCCTGAGCCCCTCAGCAGCACTACTAGGTCACCTAGAAGGGTCACTCTAGTGTGGATCCTTTCTCATGGTGGGGCTTAGCCAGCTGTCCACATAGTGCTCCAGGTCTCTGTCCGTCCACAGGGTGAGAGAGCCCTCCTGAGAATCACACCTTAGTTCTTGCCTGCTGGTGCACAGCACTAGTGAAAAGGCCACTGCACAGCGAGTCTGTCTTAGGGTCTATTTACACTGCAGTCAAGAGCTGTGATTGGAGCACATGTAGACATACGCAAAGTAGCTTTGATCTAGCTAGATCAAGATCAAAGCTAGCTCAAGTAACAGTAGCAGTGAAGTCGTAGCAGCACAGGCTGGTCCTGCCCGCGTGGGGTCCCAGATAGTTGTCTTTACTGTTGTTACTCTAGCTGGATTAAAGCTAGCTCAGGTATGTCTACACGTGCTACAGTCACACTTCCCAACCGCAGTGTATCCAGATCCCTAACCCACAAATCCAACCCCCCAAGACATTGCATCTGCATTGGAGCTGATTGCTGGCAATGCGGAGCCTGACTATTGCTTTATTTTCCTCATTGCTTGGCAATTTTCGTTGCAACAGAAATCCTTACCACACAATTCTGTCAAAAGGGTGATAAAATGCGTTATAATGTGAAATAAATCTTTTTAAATCACTTCCTCGGTGGTGGCATTTAAATCGGAAAGCTGCTCATAACAGTTTAGAGACAAGGAGGTGATCCTTTAAGGAAGAAAAAGAGCAGCAGTTCAGGACCAATGTACATGTCACAAAATAGTTGCTGTGTAAAGCTTCTGTTACAGCCTGCAGGTTCTGAAGAGCTTAATGCACAGCCCTTATTAACATGAAGGGGTATGTTCAATGTGACATCTGTGTCTGACATATAGATTTCTGTAGCATTCATTTAAATGTAATTACTTGTGTATTTACAGTAAATTTTAGAAACCCTACAAAGTTCGTGTCCCATGAGAGGGAACAATCTAAAGCCTTAGGGAACATAAGAGCCCCTTGCATATACTGAAACGTCTTCTCTGTATATGGAGGATATGCTTCAGGATCCCGCGATGTGGACTGAGCATGTCCAGAGCTTGTCCTGGGGGTCAAATGCTATTTTGCATGCTGTTGCAGCCATGCTCTTTGATATAGAGATGAAGACTGCAGAGACTTCACATTCACCATGCAATGCTTCACCTACAGCTAAATGTCTTCATGCAATGTATTTCTGAATTAAAACTGGTTTCTGGAGTGTGCAAGCTAGGTGCAGTCCTTGCTCTTCTGTCAGGTTGCCAAAATGGCCTTCAGGTGGGCAAAGCTTAGTCATCTCCATAGCACTGAGTTTGATACTGTTTTTTCCTAGATTAATGTTAGTTGTCACAAAATAATCCTTGTGCTCTGGGTCACACTGCATCAGCCTGGCAGTTTAGAAGAGTATTCTACCAATCCAGCATTTTCAGAGCTGACACTTTGCACTTTCAGGTACAATGTGAAGATGCAAAAGTTCTTCACGATCAAAAGCATGAACGTCAGGAATGGCAACACAGTCAGCAATGAGCTGGAAGATGGTAATGAATGTTATGACATAAGCTCTGATGACCCATCCATGCCATTGCTATGGAAAGGTAAGGCTGAGCAGACAGGAGTTGGACAAGGAGTTGGCATACAATGTTGTTGTTTTTTTAATGGTGATATTACCAAACAGTGATAATATTCAGCCTTAAGCAAGAAGAATGATATTTTCTTGACTAATTCAGTGCAGCCAAACCTTTGAGAATCATACTTCCTTCCAAAGGTGATGGAAACATGCCATTTTGTACACCTGCAGCACTGCTGTCTTTTATTCTCTGGTTCAGCAATAAGCAAATGAGTTACAAAACCGTAAGTGAAATATTTCCTTTGCTGTGAACGCAGAAGGTAATTTTCACATTAAGATGTGTAAAAATTAAGTTACAGACAGTAGGTTAAACCTCTGTTGGGGAAGGATGGCCCGGGTGGCAGTAGTTGGGGGCAAAAGGAACCATCATAATGTGAGGTTGAGTTTGAATACTAGGAAGTAAATGTCTCTTCCTAAACAGATGTCTAAGGGTTGTATGTAAAGTGAGGAAAAAGGGGGTTTTGGCAGCCACACAGGGAAGGATGGTGTCCTGTTGCCAGTACAGCATGAGAGAGTCTACATGTCTGTTCTTGAATCTTCCAGCTCTGCTGCATTTCCTTCTATCTGCTGCTTATATCCATGTCTCTTTCTGCAGAACAAAGTCCCTGCTACCTGTAAGGCTCAGTTCCTCTCGCTCCTTGAGCCCTTCCTGGTTAGTCGGTCTTGCTGCTTCATTATTTGCAAGCAACTTCAAGTGTCAGGAAGCTTATACCTGCTTGAAATGTGGGCAGCATTTGGAAAGGGCAACTAGTGGTATAAAAGAGGTTCACCTGATGCATTTTGACTCCATTCACCTCATTGCAGACTTGCAGTGTGAATATGTCCCCTGTTCCCTCTCCTTTTCTACCTTGTGTATTTTGATTGGGAGCTATTCAGGGTAGGCGTTGTCTTTTACAGTGTTTGTACAGTGCCTAGCATAATGGGGTCCTGGTCTCAGTTGGGGTCATAGGCACAGTTGTAGTATACATATTAATAATCAAATAAATTAATCCGTTTCTTATATGAAGCCGTGGCATGATTAAGAGAAATCACTTTGTAGCAAGTATTATGGTCCTTTATGTTGGATTTTTAGCTAACAAAAGGGCTGTTGAACAGTGAACTATCAGTTCCCTCTTGGATGAATGGGAGATTTACTCAGGATTAGAGAATAATCTTTGTATATGGCAAAAAGATGGGCAGTGCTGCATATCATTTCATTGGTCAGAATCCTTTCAAGGGAAGGTGAGGTTGGTCTACTCCACCAGGGAGTACATGGGATGTAGTGGTTAGAACGCAGGCATCGGAGTTGAGACACCTGAGTTCTGTTTCTGGCACAGATGCTATCTTGCTGTGTGACTTTAGCCAAGCCATATACTTTCTCTAAACTTCAGTTTCTCCAGCCACTGTGTCATCTGGGGCTAATAATATTGAATAGTTACTTGTCCCCTATCTCCCTCATAGGCATGTTGTGAGGACTAATTAATGTTTGTAAAATGTTCTGAGTTTACATTACAAAAGAAGGCTAACAAAAACCTAGATTCACCCAAATTTCATCCCCTTCAAACTTTCCCCACAACTCTTCTCTGTTAACTTTTCTGCTGTCTTGAAATTTGAGACCCACACCCTCCTCATATATGATACCTCTCCTCTTCCTCACTCCCAGCCGCAGTCCCCCCCCCCTCTTACCACAGTTCAGAGACCACATGGGTGCGCCCAAACCACCACCAGAAACCAGAGTTGGGGTAGTGTGGGAATAGACGTTACCATGAGGGCAGTGGACAAAGGAAAGGCAGGGGACCTGCCTAGAGTGAGAGAGGAAAAGAAGACACTAGTGGAAGGAAGATGAGGAGAGGGAGAAGGAACTGTGGTGGGTAGTGGGAGAGCTGCTTCAGCCAGATTGTGTCACAACTAAGTGCATCAGGCAGCAAAATCCTCCTCCTAGAGACAGTCACATGGCCATATGCTGCCCGTCATTCCCCTTGGGTAAGAACTTGTCATAATCTTGCATTACCTCATCCTTGGCCTGCTCTTGGCCAGCTTCCTCATGAGTTGAACTGCACCTTCATCAGGTTCTACCAGGAGTCTTCAGGTGTGTGTGGGGAGGCTGCCATCAGTTGTAGGCAGCAACCCAACTGAACTGCTGCCTTGCCTCTTACTTGTGGCTAGCCAGTTTCAGAGTCCACGGTTGCAACTCCCTGGGGTTCAATGGCTGGATCTGACCTTAATCTGCTCCCATATGTATGGGCAAAATCTGATTATTTTCTAACAAAGAACAAGCTGCTCTCAGGTAGGTGCTTTCTTCATTCTGGTGGTGGGAATTCTATTACCACAGAGGCAGATAACAGGGAAGTTCACATCCTGTACAGCTGCCTTTGATGCTCATAAGTTTTATTACTTTCAAGAGCTTCCACTGGTGAAACATAAAAGGTTCCATTACTGGATTTTCATACAGAGAGAGCTTTTCACCCTGAGAAAAATTCAATTCCAAGGACGAGTTCTATACACACAAGTGAAGGCAAAAGATTTGTACTCCTGTTAATAATGCTCCCCTTTTAAAAGTACAAGCACAGTGGCTCAGTGCTCTGGGCTTTTTTTATATTGACCCAGACTCCCTTCAGATGGCCTGGGTTGGATTCCTTTCTCGCTAAGTGTGTATTGTGTGGGTCTGTATTAAACACAGGTTAGATGCCCCAGGGCTTGATCCAAAGCTTGTTGAAGTCAATGCGTGACTTTCCACTGACTCTAATAGGCTTTGCATCAGTCCCTGAGTGATGAGCAGAAAGTTTGCCTATTTATGAAAAGAAAATACCATGCCTGGAGGATGTTCCCCTTGCAGGATGCAAAAAGGAGATGCAGAAAATGCTTTTCACTTTATTTGTAAAAACAACTTATGCCATTTGTGAAATGGGACCCATCTGGACCGTATGGAGCTGGGCCATGTGTCTCCAGAAGCAGATGGAGTCAGAGTGAAGAGAAAAAGAGGCAGGTGCCTATAGAGCACAGGAGAAACGTGCTAAGTCAGCCTTGGGGCTGCAGTAATTCATAGACCCATAATCTGTACATCAATGCTGTGGTTTTTACCCTGTAATTCATCAAAAATCCTTCTGAGCTGAGCATGTTTTGCCACAATCTCATTAGTGCTCCTAGAATTAGGTCCATTGCGACTGCAGTGCTTCCGTGTTGTTTTCACTGGCAAGCTGCGTGATCGAGGAGTGCTTTGGAGACTTCACTGGACAAACTCACCTGAGAGCAGCTAGTCTAGCGAGACTCTGTTAAAGCAAAGATGTCAGGGCTTTCTCCTTTACCAGGATTGTTATCAAACATATTTTTCCTGACTAACGCAAATGTTAGGCTGCTATGGTTGAGTCTCCTTTAAATGAGAGTCAGATCACAGCCGTAAGTTTTCAGGCTATTTTGGCTCTCCACTGCTTCACAGGAAAAATAGCCTCAGTATAGTCACTTCAGAGAGCTCCGACAGAAGAGCACTGCTCCTTATTTTGCATAATCAGCTGCACTATTCCACTAAATTAACTTGCTGAAGATATTGGGAGTGGAAGGATAATTGCTGCTTTACCTTTACCCAATATAGAATTATTCCTAGTTTCATCCTTCATTGGAGATTAAACGGCAAGACAAAGCTACTTAACTGATCCTCTGATTAGAAAGTATTTTCTTCTGAAACTTTGATATGTTTATGTGCCTCATATGAGCACCAAGCCCTCAATTTCATGAAACACAAAACAATATCTTGTAAAGTTCTGCCTCCCCCACTACCAAGAGGCACAAGTACAGGAGGGTAAAAGAGTCGGTTGGTGATTTACAAACTCATCTGGAGTTTTTTGGGGGGGATGAATGTTAATGGGAGGATCTGTTCTCAAACCTCCAAATGTATGTGTTAAAAGATACCACAGGCTGCAAAGCTTCAATAGATGATGTAGTCTGCACATGTATGTTGAAACTGACCTCATTCTGAAAAACAAAATTATTTAATCACGGGAGTGAATAACAGATGTACTCTCAGTGACTATGTAGCTGTCTCTGTACTTATATGACAGATCAATCCTAATTCCTTCGTTTGAGTTGAATGTTTTCCCAGATTTCCTTTGCTTCCTGGCTGAAACTGTGCACTAATGATTATCTTTCACTTTTGCCGCCTAAATTCTCCTCCTCTCAATGTAAGTAACTTGCTGTCCAAAAAAAAAAGGCAATAACACAAGCAATAAAGAACGCTGTTCTCCCCCTATACTCTGGGGATAATTTTTATTTCAGTCGCATGCACACTTCTTGCCCTGTTTTCTAACAGCACCTAGGTATGTCTCCTGTCTGCTGAGCCTTGCTGTGCTTCTATGTGTAGTTTGTAGCATTTATGGAAATACTGGCATGGATTTGTTAAGATTAAGAAGCCTTTGGTTATACCTGTGTTGATTCCTAGTCTAATTTAGTTTCCTTGTGACTGTAGTACAGTACCACAAAACTCTTACCTTTGTATAATTTTAAAGTCCCTTTTGTATTGATGGATCACTTGGGTGGGTTATTAATGGATTATCCAGAAGTAATTATGTTAAATTTGTATAGTTTGAAATCCCCCATTGATAAAGATAGTGATCATATTCTATACAATGAAAGTGAAGATTGGCAGGGACTGGGAGCCCAACCCTAACGGATGCTGCCAGGCCTCTAGAAGAGGCAATGGTGCACAGCTGCTAAGCAACTTAAACAAACTGGATAGCATGACAGGTTTCAAGGAGCTGTACAATTGCTGCTCTGTGGTTTTGTGCAGAGCTTGCTAAACCATAATGAACAGTGATGGTCTGCAAACAAAGAAAAATGGGGGACCAGCATGAAAGGCTAGATGAGAACCATACCAGCCTGCTTCCTCTCAAGGCAGTGAAAGCCCCCTTCAACGCATGGCCTGAAGCAGGTGCACACGATCATATTCATGGGGCTCAAGAAACACAGTGGAACTGTTGCTAGCGAATTCCGGTATACGTGATGCCCCCCTGCATGAGTTGCAGTGGGACAGTTCTAGGCAAAGGGAAGCATAGTGAAATGAATTTCCCAGCTAACTCTTGGCACTGTGATCACTAGTGAAGGAAAAGCAGCAATATGGCAAAAACACTGTGGTGATGGTGGATGAGATCATCTGCTCCAGTCCCCCGAAATTCCGCTTCCCTGAAGCTGGCTTACGAATAATGATTACAAATAAATTTGGACCAAGAACCAGACTGCGGATGGCAAGCAGGCTGATTATTAATGAGGTAAGTTCACTAAGAAAGTCACAAAGGAGTGCTGTGAAGGGGATTTGCCGAAGAACCCCTTTCCCACTCAGTGTTCCTTTCTAGAGATGTTTTTGGCTTTGGAATCATTGCTTGACTCTCCAATTCAGCTTCTAGAGCAGCGGGGACTATGTCACTTTCCAGTGACCATGCTGATTGGTGCATAGGACAGGGAGCCACACTAAGCCCTTTTCACTGAAGGGTAGGTCACAATGGAAGGTACAAGGGGAGTAAAGAATTGGGAACCCTTCTTGCTAGAAGAAGATGAATTTTTCCCCCCTCTGAGCCACAGGAATTGCCTTTGAACACTTATTAGAGTGGTGAAGCTCTGGGAATAAAACAATAGATAAATCAACCATAGGACCTTTTTAGGTTTTATTTATGTTTGGACAGAGCTTCAAATCACATCAGATATTTGCTTAATGTGTTTAACCTTTCCAGCCTTGAGTTATATAACACAAAGGGGAAAGTAGATCAAACTCTTTTCACAAGGGAGGTTTGCTTCTGACAGGCTCAGATTAATCCTCAGTGAACATGTTGTCACCACCAAATGCTGCCTTTCACCTAACCCTGCAGGCAAAGTCCCGAGCTTAAATGAAATACTCGGAATGAAATCCTGGTCCTACTGAAGTCAGTGGTAAAACTCCCAGTGAGTTCAGTGGAGCCAGGATTTCACTGTTTGTTTCTGAGGAACAGGAAATCCAAGTAAAGGGCTTTTTATTTTGGAATTTACAGGTGTAGGAAAAATAGGTTCTTGCAAATTCCCAGAACATAATAATGCATGAATATGTTTTTTTAGAAAGTCAGTTCCTGGTGCAGTGCAAGGAATGGGAGAAGATCAGATAAACCACTTAGCAGCAGTTCGGTTGCTTTTCAGCCAATTAGCTGACCCATACAAAAGTATTTTTGAGTAGAGAAATGGCCTGAAAACTGGTATTTTTAGTTTTCAAAACTAAACCCAAACCAGAACTGGTTTGGATCTGGGTTCCAGTGTATGCAAACCACCAAAGTTTGGCAACGTGCATGGATTTGAGTTCTCTCTACTTGTAATTCCCTTTTCAGTTACATTAGACTTAGAATTGTTTCACATGAGGGCAGCACCTCTGATGTTCCAGGTATTGTAAAGCACTTTAAAGTGAGTTGTAACAACTGCCATTAAGAAGACAGCATTTGCCAATAGTTAATGCATCATTCCACCTAAGATAGCACAGCAATTTCCTTTCCTAAATGTATGAAATTAACACAGGGTTTCAGCCCCCACTATGTGGTGAATATTTATTCTGAATGGCAACCACTGTAGTTATTGTAGTGCAGTAAATATAGCAACATGTGTTCCCCAAAAACAATGGACAATCCTCATGTTTAATCAGAGCAGGGACACTGCAGGGCTATTCCTCACCCTTTTTGAAAAGTGTCACGGGACCTTTAAATTCTGCCTGTGGGAGAGGAGGGTGTGGGATTGGAGTGGGGCACAAGCAACGGTCAGCTAATGTTTGATCCAAAGGACAGCACCTCTCAGAGTGCAGCAATCCCTTGAATACAGCACTGCAGCCTCACCACTTGGGTATGAGCCCAACTCCTGGTTTGAGGCTTGAAGCCATAGGTGAGAAGTGCTTCCAAATGAACCATGTTCATTAAACTGTGCTAAAATAGGACTCATTCAAGAATTTGATCTGGAGTCTCCAAGGTGGCAGGGTTTGAGAGAACAGAGCTGACAAGGTAAACGAGATGAGCCAAGTTATGTGAGTTTTTCAAAGATTATATTAGTATTTGGTCTGTGTCCCTGTGCAGCGTCAGCGACTGATCCACTCTGCCAATGGTATGAGCAAACCGCTTCAGAATGGGAAACATGAAAACATTGAAAATGGGAACCTCATTGTGGAAAATCAAGAGGAGGAAAATGAGCACAACATGTCTCCCTTTTCAGCTCCAGGTAGGTTTGTTCTGCAAGAGAATGAGGATGCTAACCAGTGAACAACAGAATGGAATCACAATGCCAAAAATTGGGATGTAGAGACGAGCAAGAGTCAGGTGAGGCTATTCAATTGATTTGAAGTGATGCTAGGGGTCAATGACAATAACAGCCAGGGAGGTCACATTAAATGAAAACAGATCATTATTAGGTTCAGGCCACTGATTTCCAATTGCAATGTGCAGAAATTGTGAAGGTGCTGCTTGACTGGAGATGTGAGGTAAGCACTCAAGATTGATCTGGATGCTGGCGTTTTCCAGGGTTGGGCTGCATGTGTAATGGTGGTAGTCGGAAGAGAGGGGACTAAATATGTATCCTACATAGACCAATCTAATCAGCACATCCCCAATAATAGCCTTGGAATGAGCTATGTATACTGGTCTCCTGATGAAAGGTAAGATGGTGCACTGCGTATGTTAATGACAGGGCTGAAAGATTTCTTGAAGGAAAAGAAATGAAAAAGGAAGTTCAGGATAACAGGTGGAAACACGGGCCCTCATGGTTATGTATAGATTTAGTTCTCATATGTAAAAAGTGACTAATGCTATCTACCTTTTGAAAGCACTTTGAAATCTTCTGATGAAAGGGACTATATACAAGGAAAGTGTTGTCATGATCTACATTTCCATAGCACTTTATATGTTGATTCATTCCAAAATGCTTTATAGATCATACAGCAGGGATTAATTCACCTGCCACTGAAATGTAGCCACCTCTGGAATGATGCACAACAGCTGTTTAACAGCAGAAAATATTTCTATGCAATGAAGAATAATACTGACTCCTATTAAAACTGAAAGAGGAATTTTAGATGTTGAGCATCAAAGAAAAGAAAATGTTCTTTTATTTCTGGGAGAAGTTGCCAGAAGGTGTGGAGTAGCTTGAGGAGAAGTTTCCCTCCCAGGTCAGGAGACAGAGCTCTGCTACAGCTAGGGGAGACGAGGTAGCTGGAGGCACCCTGACCACAAACGGGACATAAAAGCGCAAGACCCATGAGGGGGAAATGGGCAGTTTGGCACAGACCCCATTGCTGAAATGTTAATGGTCAAAGCAGAAGTCCTGTTGCTTTTAGGAGCCCACTGAAAGGGATTCTGTGTGAAGAAAAATTGGTTGAAACTATACATTTACATATTTATAGTGTGGACTATTATTGGAACTTATAGTGTGCACTGTTATTAGAATCAATTATATTACAAATACCTGTTCTTACCTGAAGATAAAACATGGTAGACAACTGATCTGTTAAAGAAACAGAGCTGATAGATGGATTGCTGGCAACAAACGAGTGCATTTATACAAAGGTTTTTTTACTCTTTGTATGGTAGATTAAATGGAGCTCTTTACACCTATGGATGCACATGACCAGGCTAATGTGGACAATTTGAAATCACTATAAACTTAAACAGATAATTATAAACACAAGGTTGAATGTGAAGGTTTGTAAAGATAATGTTTTAATCTAGGTATTTTCAGTTTATCCTTTGCTACCAGTTCTGTCTGGAGTTTCACAGTCCTGTATTTCATTTCATATTTCTGCTCAGAGCAGAACCTGAGCACAGGACAAATGCTATCCAGAGCCCAAAGCTTTACTACTACTACAATAAATCACTCCTCTGTTGGCTGGAAGTTTTTCTCATTTCTCAGTTTGTTCAGTACCCAGGAGACTTGATTGCAAATGTGAGAGGTGGGAAAAAAAGATCTGAGTAAGGCTTCCTGTGTCCTACTATATTCATGGTATCACAATGGTTTGAACTGAGGACAAGGCTGCAAGTTATGCCATTGGCATTGTTTTAATGCAAGTTTTTCTGGGTTTTTTTTTTTTTGGTTTTTTTTGTTTTTTAAAAAGCATGTTTTTCAGATATTTGGGGCCCAACAGGCCAGAGTAGAATAGCTGATGATACACTTCTGACTACTATAGAGCAAAAGTTCATCTAGTACTGGAGGAGTTTACATCAGATATTTAAAATCTTCAGTATTTTCAGCTTTTCTTAATCCCCTGTTGTCTGTGGATGATTATCTGTTGCTTGGATGCTCATTGCTCAGCTCGCATACTCTGAGGGAGAATTCTGTTATTTTTGTTCTCGAAAGCACCCACTTCAATAACATTGGGGAAATATAAAGAAACATCACCACGCTTTGTTGTTGTTTAAGTGCCATGGTACAATCAGCAGCCTAAAAAAACTGACATTTGAAATTGGCTTTAGGGAGAAAGGTAATTTTCACTCAGTTTCCCAGCATTCACTCTCTTTATCTTTTGATGCATTTTCAGGCCAGGAATAAGGCACATACATTTTCTAAAGATCAGAAGTTCATGTATTCTTTCTGTACTATAAAGAACTCTGTGAAGAATAGGCATCGAAAGGACTTTCCAAGTTGGGTGCTTGCAGTTTGCAAAGTAGAGAATCTACTTTAATTAAAAGGGTTTTTGTTTGTTTGTTTGTTCAGAGCCCCAGTTAAGATGGGCAAAGATTAATCCAAACTTTTTTTCTGTTGTTCTGTAGCCACATCTTTTTGTTTTTGATTTGTTTCTTCTGATTACACGGCATAGTTACTTTTGTTAGAACATCTTTCTTCTGAAATAGATTAAACTTCACTTACCTCTATCTCAAAGTAATGCTGAGTTTGAATGTACTGTCTTAAAGATCTGCGCGTTGTTATGCATATGCCTCTTCAGTGGTAGGGCTCAGTCATCGAACTAAGACTTTGGAGCATTGGATATGGGAGCAAAGAGAGTCTCAAACTACGAAATCGAGGCTGGATCCAAGTCTGAATTTCAAACACCCCACATTTCAGAGGAGTTCTGAGATAGGGTTTGATTCAGGCCCATCTTGAGATGCAAGACTATGGCCCAGTCTACACTTACCTTGGCGATTCGGCGGCACTCGACGGGAGATACGCGAATGACGTAAATCACTTGCGCATCTCCCGTCGACTTTGCAACGTCTCCTCCGCACGGCGTCCATACTGCGCTTACGGGGGTGGTTTTCCTGCGTCGCTTCCTGGATCGACTGAGCGCATCTACACAGACCGCTCAGTCGATCCAGAGCAATCGATGTTACGGCGGCAAATTTGCCGCCCTCAGTGTAGACGCAGCCTAAAGCTACAGCTGCCATGGAAGGGATTATTATACTACCAGATCTTGGTTTTGGCTTAAAGGAAAAGTAACCCTTCTCCTTAACAAGAGAAAGTAGCTTGATCTCTTCTGACCGCATATTAACATTTGGACAGTCTGCTGTTAAGAGTTGAGGTTTGTCTGACGCTTTGCTGTTTGATTAACATAAAGTAGACTGCAAACAGCTCATAGACTAAAAAATTTGAAGAGTGAGACCGTTAAAGCCTCGTTACAATTAAACTTTGTTTGGAAATACTCAGTTAAAAAAATTATGAAAAGAGAAAAGGTGTCGTTTCCCTACCATGATCACAGCTACCAGAAGGTGACAGCTAATTAAATCCCTTTTATTCAAACTGAGGTTGCTAAATAACACAATTGAAAGTAGAATTTAAAGTCAGCTCAATCCTAACAAATTGTTTTTCCTCAGGATTGGTTTAGAGAAATGATCCATTCTGGTCTGTCAGTGCCCATTTAAGACAGAATGATTTAGGAGGGGAAGGTAGTGCAGTATTGAACTGTGGAGACTACTATTGAACTGTGGTCTACACTGACATCAACGGGAGATATGCAGGCTACACTATGTAGCTTGCGTATTGCCCGTCGAGTTACTTACGTTGCTGTACTGCAGCGTCTTTACTGCACTGCGTCAATGGGAGATGCCCTCCAGTCAACGTGCTTTTCGGAGGGGTGGGGGATTAATAGCATCGATCGGAGAGCACTTCCAGGATCAAATGAGCAGGTCTCCACAGCCTGCGCAGTCAATCCCACTGCATCGATCCGTGCAGCCCTGGAAGTGTAGACATACCCTCAGTTGAGGAATGACCATAGAATTATTTCATTTCCTGGGCAAGTGGAGGCCAGGCATACAGTTATGGAGATGGGTCACTTGATCTTGCAGCGGAGCATATCCTGGTGAATCCTTTGGAGCAAGTATTGTTAATACTGGTAGAATGCATCAGAGTGAGAATGAGTTGGCATATCTTGAGAATGATCTGATGAGTAAGAGCCCTGGTGTACCCTAGCTGGCTTTATAGAACCCTGGTTCAGAAAAAAGCACTTAAACACATGCCTACATGGAAATGCTCCGTTAAATCCCATTTATTGCCACATCTTCAAGCCTCTTGTAAATGTATGGATTGTTTTGAACTCCCATTGATTTAATGGAAATTGAGTACTTGTACAGGATAGGCCCTGAATTCACTATAACGAAATATGTTTGTCAAAATGAGAAAAATCATTTCCAAAACCAAAAGGATAGAGCTACTGGCCAAGGAGGTTAGCAAATCCTACCCATTATTTTCTGGCACTGCCATCTTGAAAGACAATATTAAAAAGAGACAGATTTGGAACAAAAACTTGCAGATTTGATGTTGCCCTAGGATATTCCAGCGGTAACCCACTAATTGAAGAGAGCTGCAACCAGGAGACAAAGATACCTAAAAGTAATAAGTTGTGATGAAAATTCTATTTCCCTCTTGGGCTGCATATGTGCCTCTGTTTGCATTCAGACTTTGGGTTGCTGTTCTCTATTCTAGCACAAATGTCTATGCCGATTCACGATACAAAATATAGATGGATTTTTCATAAATTAGACAGGAAAATGTGTGTTTGCCAACTGTCTTCCTCCTTGGTAAGAAAGATGTTGGTCTGCAGTGTGATTGGATTTACAGTTGTAATTTTTAGTCTCAAGGTCCATATGAACGGAAAAGAAACAGGTTATGACTTTGTTTTAAGTTGCACTAGTATGTTTTATATATCACTTTAAAAAAAAAGCTATTGGTAGCCTATTCTCCACTCAAAGAAGGGGTAACAAAATAGAGAATAATAAAAAAAAAAAATCAAACAAACGGTGGAACCAACAGTAGTTATCCTGAGTATCTCCACTCAGTAATTTATTTCTTTTTGTTGCATCCCATCCTCTTTAAATCTGGAGTAACTCCATTGTAATGGAGAGCAAAATTTGTCTGTGTGTACTCAAAGGTCAGAGATCTGTCTTCATTGTAGTGGACTGTGCCTTTAGGAGACCCAGTCAGGGCCTACATCAGGAAATGTAACATGCTGGTTCAAGTCACAGGCAGACTGATCTCTGGGAGGCTTTAATAAAGATCTATCTGTGGAACTAGAACTGTCAGGGGAAATGGAATTTCCATCTCTCAGAAAATTTGAAGTTTTGGATACAGTTTTCCAATTTGAGATGAAAAATAAAAACCTTGACACTTTTTGCAGGTCAGAAACTGGAAAACTCTGAAATTCTGAAAAAGGGCATTTTCTGTCAAAAAACCGTTCAAACGTAAAATTCCTGACCAGCTGTAGTTGGAACTTTTGAGTTGTGTCTCTGGTTTCCATGATTGGTGCCACAGTAGGGATGTAACATTTGTAACATACTCATTTCTTAAGTGCCTGGCACGCAGTAGACTCTTAAAAACAAATTAGGCTGATTAGCTAATTTACATACTCTAAATTTCATACACTAATCCAGTCAACTCTTATCCCTTCAGAATAACACCACTTTGTTACAGAATTATACTTCTTGCTTGGGTTAATACAAGAGCCCCTATGTGGAGCACTATACTTCTTATCATGACATGACTTACAATCAAAATTTGAATTAAATATTACTGGTGATAGTTAGTTCTAAATCTCAGCTGTAAATATAAAACCTAATTAGGGCCCAGGAGATAGGGAACTTAAAATCAATGTTCACTAGTGGAAAAAGACAGTTTTGTTTAAAAAGTAACAAATTTTGAAACTAGTGAAATGAAACGCTTTTAAAAAAAACAAACATACCAACAGTGGCAGCTCCTCAGCTGTCGTAAATGGGCACAACTCGATTGATTTCAGTAGAGCTACTCTGGTGTATACCATCTGAGGATCTGGATCACTGTATAATTAACCAGTGGAATTCATCGCCACCAGTTACATTGAAGTTAAATGCTTGGTAGAATTCAAAAAAGGATTAGAGTAGGAATGGGGTCAGCATTTTTTTTTTCAAGTTTCAAAATTTCAAACAAAAACAGGAAAAAATTGCAGAAATTTCTATGAAATCTTTCCTGTTTTTCAATCATCCCTAGATTAGAGATTTATGTGAATTAATAAGAATAACTGTAGTATCACAGATGGGGATAAATGTAAGTGGTTTCAAGATTCATGCTTCAAGACTCATGCTCCAGCCACCTGGGGTTAGAAAAAAGCTTCTTCCATAATTGTCCTTTTTGAAGGTTTTGTCACTTTCTTCTAAAGCACTTGGTACAAATCACTGTCAGAGAGGATATCAGAGTATATGGTCCATTGGTTTGACCCTGTCTGGCAGTCCCCAATTTAAGTTAGATTAATACACTGAATAATGCACTTTTCCTATTTACCCACTCCACCTTCATTCCAAGAAGAGATGATTCAGTGGCCTAAATATCAAGTTTGAAATACCTGAACTGCAACAGAGCATTTGACTTCTGGCAGTGTTGTCAGTCTTTGGCCCATCCAAGCTAGATAAAACTGAGTTCTGTGTATAACACTGCCTGCAGTGGCTCAAGAGTTTGAGTACCAGGGCAGAGTATTAGGAACTAGGGTCAAACCCCAAACTGGCAGTGAATTCTATACTTAGAGTTTGCCAGCCAATTGTCAAGTGTAAACTCCTCACGTACTATAACAGCATAAACATGGAGTCCTAGACAGTCCCCTTAGTACTCCAATCAATCTCACCACCCAGGTATTTTCAGCACCTTTGGCACTGGGGCCATCGCAGTCCAGCGCACATGACTCATGGAAATAGACTGCAAATGGTACCGCTGACATGCTCCTGAACCTGATGGGCATGGGCACCGAGCCTTCAGGCATAAGGACTCTGCTAAAAAAGCTCCTGGTATGTGAATCTTCATTGCTGCCACCATCGATGTCTCATTTGGCACCAGATTGACCAGTACAGACAAGATTCCCATTCACATCCCTGTCCCACACCCCTACCACTGACACCAGGATGGTCAGTACTGGCAGAATTTCGCCACTCCAGGGACCTCCACATACCGGATGTACTAGAGTCCCTGCTTCTCATTACTGGGACCTCCGCACTGAGCCTCTGGTTACACAAGAATCATCCCAGCTATTATGTCATGCTCCCCCGCTCTCTAGCAAGGATTCAGAGTGAGAACCAGAGGAGGTGGTGTCACAGTACTGCAATATGCCCTTGATGCAGCCAACATAGCGGCTAGGTCCATCTCCAAGGTGGTGGTGATGCAATGGGCATCATGGCTCCATGTGTTGGGCTTCCTGAAAGAGGTACAGTCCATGGCTGAGCACCTCTCTTTTGAGGGCAAAAGCTCTTTGTGGAGAAGAGTGGTGCCTTCCTTCACATTCTGAAGTACTCCAGGGCCACTCTCTGGTTGCTGGGTATCTATATGCTGGGATTACAGAGACTATTTTGTCCTCAATTCCAGCATAGATCACACTCATCGCTATATCAGCCTGAATGCCACTAACTCAAAGAAAGAAAGGGAAATTTCCCAAATGCAAAATATCTCATCCGCAATCTTTTTTGTCCCAGCCCTCTACATCCAAACTCCAGATTTGGTGGGCATGTTGAGACACCATTAGACCACGCCCCCCAGTGACATATCTGATCAATGCTTCATACCCATTTGGCCTTCGATTGGCAGCATTTCTCAGTACTGGGAGTGCATAACATCGGATTGATGGGTCCTAGAGATCATTTGAACTGGGTACTCCATCCATTTTACCTCCCTATCCTATTCTTAGTCACGCTCATGGAGACTGTTCAAAGCAGTCCACAAATATCAGCCCTCCAACTCCATCTCCCTCCAACTCTTGGGGCATATGGCGGAGGGCACAGTGGAGACACATTCAAGGCTTCACATGAGGTGCCTCCAAATGTGGTTCAGCTCGGTTTACAGTCCAAACAGGGACAGGCTGGACAAATCCCTGTCACCATCTATCAGGATAAAAAATTTCTTATACTTGTGGAAGGACCCCGCCAACATTTCCAAAGGGATCTCCTTGCAAACCTCACCTTCATTGCTCTTCACCACCGATGCATCAGTCAGAGGGTGGGGCATGCATCTAAACAGCATCACAACAGAAGGTGGTTGCCCATCGAGATGTCCTTCCAGATCAATCTCCTTGAGCTAAGAACAGTTGGGAATGCCTGCGCCCATTTCCTTCAGCCAATCACAGGATCACACACAAAAATCCTAACAGACAATATAACCTGTATGTACTACATCAATCAACAGGCGGGAGCCAGGTTGCTCTCCCTATGCGCAGAAGTGTTGAGACTATGGAATTGATGCATTTCCTGTGAGGTCATACTATCTGCAGCTTACCTACCGAACACACAAAACTCTATAATGGACAGTCTCAGCCGCAAATTCCCACATAATCACAAGTGGGAGATGGACCTGATAATACTTCATGACCTATTCAGGTGATGGGGGACTTGTTTGCCACTGACCTGAACAAAAAATATCCATGCTACCATTCCATAGTGGGAATAGGTCAAGGTTCTGTGGGTGCTGCTTTCCTCATCCCCTGGAATAAGGACCTTCTGTACACCTTTCCTCCATTTCCCCTACTGTCAAAGGTCCTGCTGTAAATAAAAAGAGATGGAGTCCACTTCATTCTGATTGCTCCTATTTAGTTGAGACAGATCTGGTAACCTTACCTGTCACAGCTCATGACATGCCCTCTGATTCCTCTCCTGGTCATTCTGCAACTTCTGTCTTAGGATGCACCCTACATCCCAAGTTGGGGATTCTCCTCCTCCAGGCATGGCTTCTGCTTTGTTCCAACACTTAGACAGCTCCTGTTCAAGAGAGGTACAAGAAGTTCTGCTGCATAGTAGAAAGTCCTCGACCCAACGTACTTAACGGCAAAAATGGTCCACGTTCTAGATTTGGTGTTCTTCTCAACAGATCTTCCCTACATTGATTACTTTTACTTATATCCTAGACTATGCATTGATCCAAAAGAAATGGGGCTGATCTCTAAGCTCTCTTAGGGTCCATTTAGTGGCTATAATAGCTTTCCACCCACCTGTTGAGGGATATTCGGTGCTGTCACACCCGACCACTAAAAGGTTCCTCAAGGATATATTCAACCTCTTCCCACAACCTCAATGTTCCACTCCCACATGGGACCTAACCTGTTACTGAAAGGACTGACTAGGCCTCCCTTTGAACCCATTGCCACCTGTTTGCTGATGTACCTCTCCATGAAAATGGCCTTCCTGATAGCGATTACCTTGGCCAGAAGAATAGGCGAGATAGTGGCTCTGATGGTGCATCCCCCCTACACAGTATTCTTTCCAGACAAGGTTACAGTCAGGCCTAATCCAAAATTCATCTTTCAGGTACCCTTCCCGTTTCACAAGAACCAATTGATTCACCTTCCAATCTTCACCCCAAGCCTCACCAATATAACAAGGAGGCTATATTACATCTCCTAGATGTCAGGAAAGTCATGGTCTTCTACCTGGATAGGACTAAGAATTTCAGGAAGTTCCCTAGGCTTTTCCTTTCCATGGTGGAAAGATCCATGAGCTCAGCAGGATCAGCCCAAAGACCCTCCAAGTGGGTCTTGAATTGCATCAGACAGTATTACCAAGTGCGCAATATGACCTCTCCAGACTCTCTTCATACACACTACATGATGTCCATCTCCTCATGTCTTTCTGTAAGGACGACCCCATCTCAGAGGTCTGTAGAGCGGCAACATGGGCATCAGCCCACACTTTCACAGAACACTATGTGATTACTGGGAACTGTCTCTGATGCCATCTTTGGCTCTACAGTACTATCATCTATAAATGAACCGACTCTGAAGTCCCTGCTGTCCGGAAGGGATACTGTTCGGGAGTCACCTACAATGGAACACCCATAGGGACACTACTTGAAGAAGAAGAAGAAGAAGTTACTCACTTTGTGCAGTAGCAATGGTTCTTCAAGATGTGTGACCCTGTGGGTTCTCCACAACCCACCCTCCTCCCCTCTACTTTGAAGTTCTTGTCAATGACTTTGTAGTAGAGAAGGAATTGAGGTGGGTTAGCCTGTGCGCACTGGCTAGTCTCATGGTACAGCATGAGGAGAGACAATGCATGTGCAGGCCTAATGGACACTGCTACCGAAGTTTTCCAATCAGTACAGGGACACAAGCACACCTACAGTGGAGCACCCATAGAGATACGTGTCTTGAAGAACCATAATTACTGCACAAGGTGAGTAACTTCTTTATCTCACAGCAAAGATAATGCTTGTAGCCAATTTACAACAAGCTTTATAGAGATTTATTAAATAGGAAAAGGAAATGAGAGTTATTTACAGGGTTGAAGCAGGTAAACATCTACACACAAATGAGTTACAATCTTAAGTTTCAGAAGGTAATAGCAGCCTCTATGTTCAGCGAGGTCAATATGTTCTTTAGGGATATCCCAGGCTAAGCAGTTGGGATCTCTTGCTTATGCCTAGAAACTTTACCCTTCCCCTCTCCCCCACCCCTTCCCCCAGAGTCCAAGCAGCATAGAGATGCCTAGTTTCATTTGCCTAGGGTTTTTATTCCCCTTCTGTCACATGCTCTAAGCTGCAAACTCAGCTGATGTTGGGAATCCACTTGTATGACTCATCTTCATGGGGAAATGAGCAGAACAACAAAGTATTTTATTCTCTTTATCATCCCATAATAGTCCATCTTGTGTTGATGGACCTTTCCTGTTGGGAAGGACATAAAACCTTCTGTTGATGAACAGCCCTTCACACTAATTTAATGTCTGTCTGGTGATTTACATAGTCACAGAAGCTCACAATATAGTGATCCTTTCATGCCTAGGGTAGCCACTGAAAATGCCAAGGTCAGGGAAGGTTGTAAAAGGAGAGCAGATTCTCCCAGCACTGGTGGGTGACACTGAAGTCAGACTTTCCAACCAGCCACAAACAGTGCTTCTGATTCCCCATACAGGTTATTAAGAAGCCAGAATAAAAATATACACAGCCCCCTTTACTGCATTTCAGTCTCTGGCTCCCAATTGGCCACTAGGTCCAGTAAAGAGATCAGTTATTTAAAACTCTGTGCTCTTTACCAAAAAGGTTCCCTCTGACCCCAAAGGGTCAGCCACAGTACCAGACCAATATAAGTTTAGATCTTACCCAAAATACCTCACTACCAGCCTATCCTTTAGTAAATAAAACTAAAGGTTTATTATAAAAAGAAAGAAACAAACTATGAAATGTTAAAGGATTCAATCAATCACATACATACAATTGATTTTAAAGTCCATATATATCAGGTTTCTAATAGAATTGTGGTGTTTGCAGGCTTGTATAGTCCCTCTGGTATACATCCAGTACCTGGATGGGTCTCAGTCCTTTGTTTCACAGCTTCAGTTCAGTTGTAGATGAGTTGATCCAGAGGTAGGTAGGTGGCTGAAGACAAAGACTGAAAGACAAAATGGATCTCGGGCAGCTGCCCTTTATGTTCTTTGGTCTTTGACATTCTACTTGTAGAATTTTACAGAATAAGATGGAGTCCAGAGTCACATGAGTAAGTCTTGGTGACTCATCAGAAATATCCCTGGCTTCTTCCCATGGGCCCTTTGCACTGTGAATGTCCTTAATGGGCCATTAAGCAGGCTAGTGCTGCAGCCATCCTGTCTGGGGTGTAGCCCAGCCACAGCACAAGTTGAAATACAGATATAGCAAACATATCCATAACTTCCATTACAGGTATAACACTCGAACATAAACATCATCATCTTACTTAGCACATTATAGCCTTTCTAACAGTACCTAAAACGGCATATCTCATATGAATTATTATGATTTTGACATATTGATGTTAAATAATATAATAAATCCCCCCCAATCCAGCCATATAACCATCAAATATGAGCTTACAATATGGGATACAGATGTTACAAGTGAGATTAATGCATGCAGTGGCTCACAAACATTCAATAACGTCTAAACATGTTATTAAAACTCTAACACCACTTTTAACAATACTAACATATAAGTGAGACACTGATTCCATCTATGTATTTGTCAATGTTCAGTTGAGGCATGAGGATTTTGGTATAAGCTGGCACCTGACTTGCCAGCATCACACAAAAGTTGGGTTTTTTGGAGGAGACTTTAAAATTGAGTTCCTGTCTGCTATTTGTGGATATTGCAAATCTGATGACACTTTATTTTAAAGTAGGGCTTGGACCAATACCCCCTTCTCATTACCATTGTACTGTGTGTTGTTTACCTGTTTATCTTTCACCTAGAGATGGCTGCATTTTAATGAGAAAGTGATTCCTGCAAGTATAAGTTTGTCCTCCTTTGAGAGGAAGCAGAGGACTAAAGCATTAAAGGAATATACTGGAAAATTAATATAAGGCTTCTCATTGTAGCACTGTCAGTTGGTTCTTGTAAACATTGTAATAGGTTTCCCGTATAATGATACCTCTTTGCAATGTTTGACTCCCAAAGCCTCTCATATACGGTGCAGAGCATATGGATTTGAAAAAGATTAAATTACTTTAAACAAGACTGGAATTCTTCTGCTCTCAGCTACTACACTGGTATAATTCACAAGTAACTCTACTTTAGTCAGTTAAACCAGCGTAAAACTTGTGTAAGTTAGAGCAGAATCAAAACCAATATATCTTGATGCTTTCTTTAATGAAGCAAAAATCCTCTAACTGCTGAATGAGTGGGAAACTGTCTCACTAAATGAAGGTGAAAGAATAAGTACGTGATTCTGATCTCACGCTAGTGTAACACTTTCCTGGCCTTAGACCTGATTTACACTAGAGTAGACTCAGGCCCATCTGTTTTCCCTATTGCATGGGAAGAGATCCTGCAGTCCTAGATAACAAGCATGAATTTAGCAGGTGCTGTCTCATTCTCTTTGTTGAGGGCATGTACCCTGATAGGGATCCTGTCTAAGATTCTGAATCAACAAAGCACATAAGCATATGCTAAACTGTGAACGTTCACATTGACTTTCCACTGGTTTTGCTAAATCAAGGCCTAAATGACTAGTTCTTCTTTGACAAATGATATAAATCCCCGTTACAAAGCATTGGTCCAGCTGTCTTCATTGCAGCACAGGTTCATGTAAGCACTGGGAGGCTGGAGTTTCAGCATTATTACTATTTTCTTTTAAAGCTGAAGACAGCATCATATTGTTTGCTGCTCTTCCTGCAACCATTTTTTGCTTCATTAAAGAAAGCATCAAGGGACACTGATCCAGATTCTGCTCTCACTTACACCAGTTTTACACTGGTGTAACTCTGCCTACAGTGGAAAGAGAGCTGGTTTTTTATTCTTTCCCTTTGGTGTGACTATCCATCTATTTCAAAACAGCATATTTGTACTGTTTCAAGTATTAAGAAATCCCTTGCTAGCTTAATTATATCAGAAATAAAACTACATAAATGGCACTTGGCTGTGCCCCTCCTTTGTCAACCACAGAAGCAAGCTTGTAGCATGCTCTAAAAATGCCTCAAGGAATATATATATAATCCGTAGTCTGTGAAAATCCTGTAATTTGCCTCTGATCTCATTAATTGAGATTTACACGCATGTTTGCAACACTTCACACTTTTGAAACATTGTTCATATATCTTGTCTCTGAAGCCAGAGTGAGTGTATTGTTATGCAGATAGTAAACTGGCTTTGCAAATTCTCTAGCACTAGATCCTCCACAGGCACAGTTCAGAATCGGGGCCAACATCTCTGTTTTTATGTGAGCAAAAAACATTCTTTAATATTGCACAGAAGTGGGCAATTTTTTTACACTGTTCCTTTAAAAAACAAAGTTTTGTAATTTGCTTTTTATTTCAGGTGGGCACTTAATGGTAAGATAACATGCCCTTGAAGGGGCAATACTACCAGCCTTCTGGTTCAGATTCAAAAGATCAATACATCATGGCTCAATTTCATCATTGGATGTATGTACATTATGCCTGGTTTGGAACAGTGTGAATCCTACATATGCATCCAAGGGCAGAACTTGGCCTATTATACAGAGACAGAAATTGGGGATATGGGGGCAAGTGAGACAAATGACCCCGAAACCAAAATGCACAGCTGTAACCAAGCCTCTTTGTTGTTTTCTCCTCTGTCCACATAGTGTACATACATATGCAACTGGACCTGGTGCAGCAATGACAGGAAAATTAAATAGATTGTTTTCCTTTCTTTCCGTAGATGGAAAAATAAACAAAGTCAGATGGATTTTGACGTGGCCATTGATGTTCCTACTTTTTTGCACCATCCCAAACTGCAACAAACCACGCTGGGAGAACTTTTTTATGCTGACATTCATTTTATCCACTCTGTGGATTGCTTTGTTCTCCTATTTTATGGTGTGGATGGTAAGTGGATACAACAAACCTTTGATTTAAGAAATGAAATGTACAGCCCAGTCGGTGAATGTCTTAAACTCCAATTCCAGATTGTTTTAGGAGAACAAAAAAACCCAAAAACTTAGCTACAGTGAGGTGTGTGCACTCTAGTAATTATTCTAATATCTGACCTATGTGCTAGTCTTTCTTCTGGACAGTGCTTTTGCACCATATTTTAAAAGGTGGGAACATAAAAATGCAGATAGGAGCCTGGTGTAATTTGTCAAAAATCACCTCAGCACCTAGCTCCTAATACTGAATGGGAGTTAGGCCCTAGGTGCTTTTGAAAATCCCAGTAGGTGCCTATCTGCATCATTAGGCACCTAACCTATACCTTTAAAAATATGGCCCTAAAGGCCTGGTCCTGAAACGTACACAATAACGCGGGTGAGTGGTAAGGGTTGCAGGATCAGATACATTGTAAAATGCTTTGGGTGGAATGAACGATATTAGTCCCAAGTATTATTATCCTTCTTAGTAAGAGTGCCAGAGAGGTTGCCCATAAAATCTCTCCAGTTGCTCTTAACATGTGCAAAAATGTAGGTTCTGGTGAAAATATATCAGGTATGATACTTTAGAAACACTTGAAATGCTAATCCAGGTGATTCACTCTTATTTTCTCTCAGTTTTTATATCTTAAATGTACATTTTTACTCAGACATGAATAGTAAAGTAGCTCAAATTAGAGTCTGTAATTTAAAAAAATATTTTTGGACATTTAAAAAGACATTTTTTTTTCTATTCAAAGAGAGGCAAAACTAATGAGAAGTTATGTTGTTATTATTGAAGGTCAGTGGAAAGATAGATATACCCTATATTTTCCTCAATTAAAAAGCAGTACAGTGAAAAAAATCTAACTCTTTCTTCTTGTAAAATGTGTATCTTGGAAAATGGAGTATGTAACAGTTTGGTGTGACCTTTTGGAAGCATCTTCATTTACGAGCTGCTGACCTTCATAATTTGCTTGAGGCATGTGAAATGGTGTTACAGCTTTACTTGCCTGGGATACATGCTGAAAGCTCTGCCAGTATATTATCCATTTGGGGATTATTTTATTTCTCAACTTCCACTTGGACACAGTATTTTCCCCTGAATTGTTATTTAAAATATTACATTATAAAGTAATGTATGTTTTCCACTGATTTACAATATGTAGCAAAAACTGTTTGAGTGATTCATATTTCAACCATTCATTCTTCCTTGAACCACATTGCCACAGCTTCATAGTATCTGTATGTTAGGAAGACCATGCCCTTTACCTGGTTCCACTTTTAGAACTTCTGCTGAAAACAGTGGGAGTTTTGTGGAAAGGCCAAAGGTACAATGTGTTCATTAATGCTGTAACCGTCTCTCTTATTTCAAGGAGACCATACCTCAGTGTCCCCACAGGTACTCGCCCTCTCAGTGGGGAAACATCTTAATGATTGTGTAATTTAATTTAACCCCCTGGCTAAGTTAGAAAAAAGACTCCATCCCTTTTGGGGTAAACATAACTCTAATGAAAAAAGAGTCCAAGCAAACACTAATCCCAGTTCAGCGTCTGGGCCAATGCCTGCTTTAAGAGTCTGTGGGAACTCTTCTCTTTGGTTGCAGAGGTTCCCAAAACAGCCCTCTGGTCCTTAGATGCATGGATCTAGAAACAGGCTTTTCTTACAGGAGTGCCAGGACAATACTTCAAGGTGGCAGCACTGAGGTTTACGGGAATCCATGCCCTCCTTTCTACCACAGGCTGTAGCCCTAATCCTGTCATCAGTGAAGTAGCTGTCTGCTCCAGTCTGAAATGTTCCTGATTCACTGTAATCCTTCCACACACTACTACCTCGGCTTGATTAGCTGGCTGGCTATTAAGCCTTCTTTCTGGCACCTTTTCAGGGTATTTTAGCACACCCCCTTTCGAGACCCTCCCATCCTTACTGGATTCCCATTGCAGGCTGCTGTCTCTCCTAGGCTCTTCCAAAGCTGCATCTGGGTCCTTCAAGTTCTGTTCCCTTCAGGAGTGTCTCTGTCAAGAGCCACAGGACAAGTCTCACTTCTTCCCAAGCCATTAGACTCATAGAAGATTAGTGTCGGGAGGGACCTCAGGAGGTCGTCTACTCAAACCCCCTGCTCAAAGGAGGACCAACCCCAACTAACCATCCTAGCCAGGGCTTTGTCAAGCCATACCTTAAAAACCTCAAAGAATGGAGATCCCACCACCTCTTTAAGTAACCCCCCATTCCAGTGCTTCACTACTCTCCTAGTGAAAAAGATTTTCCTAATATCCAACCTAGACCTCCCCCACTGCAACTTGAGACCATTGCTCCTAGTTCTGTCATCTACTGCCACTGAGAACAGCCTAGTTCCATCCTCCCTGGAACTCCCTTTCATGTAATTAAAGGCCGCTATGAAATCCCCCCTTATTCTTCTCTTCTGCAGACTAAACAAGCCTAGTTCCTTCAGCTTTTCCTCATAAGTCATGTCCTCCAGGCCCCTAATCATTTTTGTTGCCCTCTGCTGGACTCTCTCCAATTTGTCCACATCCTTTCTGTAGTGGGGGATACAAAACTGGACACAGTACACCAAATGAAGCCTCACCAGTGCCGGACAGAGGGGAATAATCACTTCCCTCGATCTGCTGGCAATGCTCCTACTAATGCAGCCCAATATGCTGTTAGCCTCCTTGGCAATAAGGGCACGCTGTTGACTCAAGTCCAGCTTCTTGTCCACTCTAACCCCAGTTCTGCAGAACTGCTTCCTAGCCAGTTGGTCCCCAGTCTGTAGCAGTGCATGGGATTCTTCCATTCTAAGTGCAGGACTCTGCACGTGTCCTTGTTGAACCTCATCAGATTTCTTTTGGCCCAATCCTCTAATTTGTCTAAATCACGCTATATGCTATCCCTGCCCTCCAGCATATCTACCACTCTGTCACCCACAAACTTGCTGAGGGTGCAATCCTTCCCATTCTCCAGATCACTAATGAAGATATTGAACAAAACCAGCCCCAGCACCGACCCCTGGGGTACTCCACTTATTACTGGCTGCCAACTAGACATCAAGCCATTGATCACCACCCGTTGAGCCTGATGATCTAGCCAGCTTTCTGTCCATCTTATATTCCATTCATCCAACCTATACTTCTTTAATTTGCTGATAAGACTACGGTGGGAGACTGTACCAGAAGTTTTGCTAAATCAAGGTATATCATGTATACCATGCACGTATACACAAAGGTATATCATTCTCTTACTATTACAAAGGGTGCTCTTTTATAGTTCAGCTCTCTTCCCAGCATACATTGCTGCCAATTGTACAGCTACTTCAATCTAGGAACCACCCAGCAGTCCATTGTTCCAGGCAGAACATAAGAACAATCTGTATTGGCCTGTAAGCACCTTTAAGAGGCCAGCTGTTACAAATGGATAAAGTGGAGTACTTTAAATGACTTTCAAAAACCCTGAAGAATGTGCCTAGGAGTACCATTGTTTCATTGTAGGAGGTTTTTAGTCAGATTGTTGCTACCATTTTGTTTCATGACAGAAATGTGTGTGTTTGTGTGTCTAACCCTCATTACACCTTCATCCAGAAATTAAAGTGAGGACTGAGTCACAGTTATATTGGAAACACAGGCTCAAAATAAGAGTCTTCCCAATTATTTTAAATGGCTGTTTTCCCTTACTGCGCAGGTTACTGTAATTGGATACACTCTGGGGATCCCTGATGTTATCATGGGCATTACTTTCCTAGCTGCAGGAACGAGCGTACCAGACTGCATGGCCAGCTTAATAGTAGCAAGACAAGGTATCATTTCTGTTGAAGTGTTCTGACAATTTAATGTAAATACTGTGTGCTTTGCTTCTTTAATATGCGGGGTTTTTTTTTCTTCCAACTGTTGTTTGAATTGCCATAGCATGTAGGAGCCCCAGTCATGGACAAGCCCTCTGTGCTTAGTGCTGTACAAACCCAGAACAAAAAATGGTCTCCACCCTGTTACCACTCTGATGACAAGTACAAGGCACTTATTACTTCCAGGAGGCTTGGAGCATCAGGAGAAATTACATAATGTTCTGGCAGGTCATTCAACAGCCAAACTTCACATGTGCAGCATAGATCAATCAGATCAGAAACATGTAGCGTACACAAGAGCTATGCTAGAAAATATCAGTCATAAAAATAGGATTGTACACACAAAAATGGTGCATAGAAAAAGGTTTGCTTTTCGAACCATGTCCTAAGTCCTTCATGCATTGATTTCAAGAGGATGTCCTTAAGCTGATGGGTAAAGATACTAGGAGGGGGAAAGGCACAATGAAATTCAACTTGCTTCAGACATATATTCCTCATTCAAGTATACACATCCAGCATCTTCCTTTTGGCTCTGAATACTAACAATGAGCAGGGGCATATTAACCTTAATTATGTCAACTTTAACTTTCCTATTTAAAAGGCCAAAAATTTTCCAGCTCATATTTATCTGGCTGATTTTTTTTTTTTTTTGTAAGCTTTCCTTTTTTACATGAGAAATATTTATGGCCACATGCCTTACTGTTGTTGCTTAACACAATTAAGCATGGCAGTGCGTTCATTTGTATCACACTGAGAGAGGAACAGATAGCGTTCTGCAGAATTCCTGTTCCTACAGCCCTTAATGCCAAAGGATGGGGCTCTTTGTTCTCCAGCACACACCCTGCATACAGGCTTCAGCGAACCAATAAGAATTCTGAAGTCAGAAACTGCCACCAGGAGCCAGTACAGTCCCACATCTGTAATGCAAGATGGGAGCAGCAATAATATATTTAAAATGTATCATTTATAACTGTAAGAGCTGTACATTTCACACAGCATTTATTCTTTGAATGTGTTTTGGATGTGCTTAACAAAAAAGAATTATATATGAAAAATCTCCACTTCATATTAGGCATTACATGCAGGAAAATCTCACAAAAATAGATCAACTGTATTCAGAACTGTTATGGGAAGTGGCCTATTAAAATTATTTTCTTCCATGTCTGATATTAGAGTCAGTAGATCTGTAGAAGAAATAGAGGAGGAAAAAGTGCTAAAATGATCAGTGTAATGCCTTTATCTGTGTTCACTAGTGTTTCTACCATAACTCAAAAAGTTAAATGAGAAATCAATGGGGAAAAAGATATCTGCCTAGTGCAATTGTTTTACAGTCCAGTTAATATTCTATTGGTAGTTTACTGTTGATTTCAGTGGGCAAGTCTTTGCAATAGAATATTGCCACATCATGCAAAAACCTGGTCAGGATTACTTGCTATGAGAATTCAGGCTAGGAAACAGCTTGGTGAAGTAGCACATGGAGAATCCCTGGTCTCACTTGACAAGTGTGGGCCATGTGTGGTATTTGAGTAGCATTTTCCAAAGGGAAAATGGGGGTGTGCTCTGACAGTGAAGAGAAGCGGCAAGAGGTGTCGCCATAAAGAAAAATCCCAGGGATGGATTGTCTGCTCTACCAACAATGTCCCATTGTGTCAGGCTTTGGCCTGGGAGCGGAGGTTGTGCATATGATCCAGCTGGAGGTCTCCCATGGGCACAAAGCAGATTTTATGTGCAGGACACTTTTTCCAACGGTATTAGATCTCTTCCTCCTTCCTGCCATGTTTTGTGGATTTGGCAGTTGCACAGGTAATTAAGCAGGTACTTGAGAGAGAAACAAATTGGGGTGAGCAGTCCTGCCACCATTATTACAGTATCAGAATCAGACACTGGCTAATACTGAGCACAGAGATTCAAAAAGAGCTAGGTTCTGGTGTCCTCACCACCCACTCCCATTTTGTTCTTATATTTCATTGTTGGTTTGGGTTATTTTTCAAAAATGTAATTTCTATAATGAATTTGGAGCTAACATATAATGGCTCAGTCTGGCTCAGTGCTGAATGTCCTCAGCTCTCATGCTGTCAGCACCTTTCGCAATCACTTTTCAGATTAGCTAGAGCCCAAATCCCCAGAGAACATCCCAAAAGACAAAGACAACCCACAGCAGGGGTAGTCAATAGTTGGACCATGGACCAAATCCAGATTGCCAGATGCTTATAAAGCTTATTAAATTGTTTTGTTTTTAATTGGCATCAAACTCCAACACTAAACAATTTCTGCTCACCCATCAAGGATGATACATGCACAAATTGGTTGTGAGCATTTTTTATTTTGAAAAGTTATGTAAATGTTATTAAAATTGCCTGCTGATCCTGGGTGCATAGCAAATTGCCCATGTGGGAGTTGAAGGACCGCTTAGTTCATTTTAAAGTCTTACATTGCAAAACTGCTCAACGGTCATTCTGTGTCCTCCTCAGCCTCATTACAAAATGTTTGTCCCGCAAAATGTTGTTGCAATCTGAGAATAATTGTTTGTTTTTTGTTCCCCAGGTCTTGGTGATATGGCAGTCTCCAATACAATAGGGAGCAATGTGTTTGACATTTTAGTAGGCCTTGGAGTACCCTGGGGTTTGCAAACTATGGTGATTGATTATGGCTCAGTTGTACGTATATTTTTTAAATTTGTTTTCTTCTGCAAAAAAGAGTTTAAAAATGTCAAGCATTTTTATTGGTAGCTAAATAAGACATGAGGTTATTTCCTGACTGGAGAACAGGGAGATTTGCAAGTAATCTTCCTGTCACAAGATGCAATTAATTCCCATTGCTTTCAGATGGGACCTTTTGGGTCTATGCTTGGCTCTGTGGATTTGAGCAAACCTCTTTGCCTCCCAATGCCTCAGTTTGCCTGTTTGTAAAATGAGGATAATAAGGCTTCGCCTCCTTGAGAGCTATTGACCAAAAGCAATATACAAGTGCAGAAGGGTTTTATTTAAGCAAGTCTGATTATTTATACATTTGTTCTGATTCTTTCTAACATCCTATTCTCCCATTATTGCACATTTTGTCATGAATTAAACATCTAGGGTTCATGTCGTTTAAAAATTGTAAATTGGAGCTTTTCAACACAGTGAAGGAATGCGCATAAGAGGTGTGATTTCTAAAGTGCATTAATGTGTTGCACATTCAATGGTCCGTGTAGACCCCTAGTGCACTTTAATATAGTGCAGGCCCAGTAGAAAACCATTAGTGTGCACCAGCAGGGTCTACAAAGAGAATGAATGCACAACACATTAATGCACTTTAGAAATCCCACCCCTGGAGAGTGCAGGACCTCATCATGTGGAGGAGCCCTTCATTTTAAATTTTAGACATTACTTTAAAATAGAATAGAGAATGTTATAAATCAAGAGGCAGTTAACTTTATATTGCACTCTTAATATGTGCTAATCGCTTTAAAGTTCTCTTTTATGTCTAATTTTCACAGGTTATGATAAATAGCAAAGGACTGGTCTATTCAGTTGTGCTTCTACTGGGGTCTGTAGCTCTTACTGTAAGTATTTCTGTGGTTTAAAATATGATCCCTCTGAGTATTCAGTTCATGTCATAATTTGATACATGTATTTACTTTTCAAGTAGCAGTAGGAGAAACTGGAAGTACTTACTTTTCCAACTAGCATTCCTTCATATAGAGCTTGATCCAGCAACCAATGACTTCAGTGGGCATTAAATTAGGCTCTCAACTCCCAATGGGGCACTGAGGATATTCAATTACCATTTATTTCAGTGAGAATTGAGGACCTCGGCTCACAGCAGGAACCGGCTAAGTACCTCCATGACTGGGCCTTTATTTTGTAACAAAAGGCCTGAGAGGTGAAACATTAATTTGGGTCTGAAGTCAATTCCAGTGCATCTAGGGCCTGACCTGGAATGCATTGAAGTCAGTGGAATAACTGCTATTGAGCCTAACATGGGCAGAACCAGACTTTGAAAGTGTAAATATCCATCCTCATTAACATTTCGCTAACAGGATTTCTCAAACTTTTGACCCCCCGTGGAGACTACATAGTGAGTGTGGTCATCACCACAGATTGCTGCATGTCTGTGGCATACCAGTGCCTTGTACCAATGACACACTAAATTCGGTGATAGGATGACCACGATTGCAAAAATCAGAGCCTAGTCAATACACAATTATTGCATCTGACAAGTGACCTGTACACACACAATCCTTTTGCCAGCCCAGCCCTCAGTAGACACCATCACTGGTACTCATCTTTGCCACACTGTGAAGCAAATGTCCAAATAACATCTTAAAAGACAAAAGTTGTGTTGTATTTGACCTTATTGTGTCATACATTTCCCCCCCACCAGCACTTTGGCAAGGCATGGGAGGGTTATCTAAATATTATCATCAAAGATAAGGGTATTTATGGGTAGAATGAGCACGCTTCTGACACAACTGAAGCATTTCTTTAGGCATATCTTTGAAAACTCAGGTTGCAGAGAAACAATCTCTTCTGTCTACCTTACATGAAGCCAGACCAGATATTTTCAGCTGCATTTTGCATGACCAGTGTTCAGTAATGCAAAGTGGGAGTGTAGCAGACATGAACAGGAGCTTTGCCGCACAAGCCTTGCTTGAATGTGGTCAGAAGTGAAAGGAGTGTGGTCATTTGACTATCAATTTCTTTCTTTCTTTCTTTTTTTTTTTTTGGAGCCGAAATGTGGATTTAGAGGCCTAACTTTAAATTAAAAAATTTTGGCCAATGTCTATGCACAGTACAATTTGGGGTGTCATATATTTTGGCATCTGTCTGTATGAAGGAACAAGCCATCTAACTCCGCTTATTTCTGACCTCCTTTCATAGTGTGTTCACTGCAGCTGTTGAAAGAAGTAACATTCTGTGAGGGCCAGTGTTCCATGGAACATAACAGATCTAGGGGGCAGCACTGGAGGTTCTTTTACCTGATAATTGAGGCCTTACTGAAGCAATTAATGGGAGCCGCATGACTCAGTGTGCTGAAACTATACACTTACTGGCCTGATTTTCAGTTACATTAAGAGCTCTTTGTTGTCTCTGTCCCTGTGAAGAGTTCTTAAAGTACCTTGCCCACTTACAGAACATCTATGCTGCAGCTAGAGGTGTAACTTCTAACGTGTAGACATGCCTACGCTAGGTCTGATCAATTGCCATGCTAAAAATAACAGTGCAGCCACAGCAGGACAGATGGCAGCACAGACTAACTGCCTGAAGTTTACTTAGGTTCTCAGACTAGATTGTACTTGGACCACTAACCCATGCCACCTCCTGCACTACCACGGCTACATGGCTGCTGTTTTTAGCATGCTAGCTTGAGTACAGCTAGCATCTGTATGTCTATCCAAGGACTCCTTCAGCTGCAGGGGGGACACACCTTAAGTTACACCCACTCCAAGGCTCCTTTTTATGCTAGAGCAATGAAAAGGAGCCTTAATGTTGCTGAGAATTAAACGCTCATGTTTAACACTCTTGATCAGTTATGTGCCTTATCACCATCTGAAAGAATGAACATTGTCCTTCTTGATCAGTAAAATTATCAAGATTGCATTTTTAGCATGTTTAAGGACAGCAGATTCAAATAGTTCCTCATTTGAAGCTTGTAGCATTTGTGTCCTTTGAGGCTCAATTAACTAATGTTTTGTATACTTACAGGTGGGTGGAATCCATATAAATAAATGGAAACTTGACAGGAAACTAGGTTTCTACGTATTGTTTCTTTATGCCATTTTCCTATGTTTCTCTGTATTGATAGAGTTTAATGTCTTCACCTTTGTCAATTTTCCAATGTGCCGAGAAGATCTTTAAAACAAGCCACAACCACAAGAGAGGCTGATATACGCTTGATTCCTTGTGCTATAAATGACATCAGTAATCTGATTTGCTTTCCTGCTTTGTCATCCAAAAGAACTTTTACTTGCCTGGAAGGAAAACAAACCTTTCTTATAACATGCTAGCCCAAGGCAACCAAAGCATTTTCCTCTTTGGGTATTGCTGCTCAGTCATCCAACTTATGGATCTCATGCAGAACGCTCAAAAGTCCTATTTTAGTGGTGGTCTGCCATGATTTTCATTCTCCTTATGCAGACAATCATTCACCACCATCAAACTGAACAAGACGACTAGAAAAATCTGTAACCTCTCTCTTTTTTGGCATTTACTTTCCATGGAAGAAAAAGAGGCTAGCTCAGAACTTTTCTTGGCTCCATTCTAGCATCGCAGCTACAGGACCAGAAAGTCCAATGCACATAATATGGCACGCACTGTTGAGGACATTTGTTTTTCCCCTTCAAGTGCTCTGTTGATCGACGAACACCATTGACATTTATAAGCCTTTGATGGTGATGCTAAATACTTAATCACTCTCTTTTTTTAAAAAAATGTGAAGAATGCATGAACAATTTTACAGAGAAAGAAGAGAAAATGGTTAATATTGTATCACTTTTGATGATGCACACTAAGAATAATAGAATCTGAAATCTTCAAAAGAGAATATACGTGCAAATATTCGTACTTGAAAAATGTGTTTTACCATCAGCAAGGAACACTGTACAAATATAAACTAACATCCGTGGAATATTAAGCCTGTAAGTAACAATTTGCATGGGTACTAGTAAGCCCACTTTGTAATTTTACAAGAAACTAAAAGACTGATGTTCAACGGGGTGCTCGGTTTCTAGTGGCAATTGTTATCTGAAAAATAGAATATTAGCACATTTCAGACCTTCTTGCAATATGATGCACCGTGGATTTGGGGGGGGATTTATTTCATTATTAGTATATTAATCTAGAAAGCTGCTGCATCTTCTCCATTTGTTTTTATATCTCACAAACTTAATAAAGATGGGTTACTAACACTAAGTAGTGCAGATAATTAACAACCCTGACAGTTCCCCTGATAGACTTGTTCTTATCTCCTTGATCAGAGTGTGTGCAGGAAGTTTTAAAGTGTGTCTTTCTTTAGAGCTGAAGTATTTTAACCCTACAGAGTCAGATTTTGACTTCCTTTGCACCTGTATAAATCTAGATTAAAACAGAAACGAGAGTCCTGTAGCACCTTAAAGACTAACAAATTTCTGCGGGCATAAGCTTTCATGGGCTGCATCTCACTTGGTCAGATGCATGAAGACGAAGTGGGCTGCAGCCCACAAAAGCTTATGCCCGCAGAAATTTGTTAGTCTTTAAGGTGCTACAGGACTCTTCTCGTTTTTGCTGTATACAGACTAACGCGGCTACCCCTCTAGATTAAAACAATTACTCTGGATTTTCCTGGGCATAACTGAGAACAGAATCTGGACCAGAGTAACATGTAATGTTACAAAAACTATGTAATATCACAGGCTGAAGTGGAGTTACAAAGATGATTCACTAAAAGAATTTAACATATTTTGAAATTGCCACTTAACTCAAAAATGTATTTTAAAGTTGTATATGAACAAAAAAGCATATATGGTTTCTAAAGAAGCACAATTAACTTTATACATAGATTGATTTTTTATTTTTTTAATGTTTATATAGCAAAAATCTATCAGATTACTAAAGATTTGATGCGTTTTTAAATGCATTAATATTTTGCATTTAAGATTATATGACCTAGATGCCCATTATTGTGTCAACAAAAAGATACTTTAATCCCTTAGGAAATAAAATTGATTAGAGAAGTTCCTTTACATATATTGCATTTATCTGCCTCATATGACAAATAATTCCTTCCAAAGCAAAGTTGCATGCAAAACCTTTAATTACCCCAGGCAGTGTGTTTATAATTAAGGCTATATTTTTTGGTGGGGGCTACTAATTAATGAATGTATTTTGCTGTTGAACTTTAATAAGAATGGAATCCTATCAACAAAGTCCTAAAGAAAAAGGGCAACATATCTATTATTTGTCTTACTGTTCTTTGTTACAAATCGCAGTATTAGTAACAAGCTAAGTTTTCCCACCCCCCCTCACTCAAGAGGTTGAACTCACCAATCCTAAAGATGGCAACAAATGGCATTTGATTAAGAGGCTTTATCAAATAAGCAAGTGTGACCAGTCTGTGTAAATCACTGGGATCCAATGTAATGTCTCTCTTTCATGACAGTTAAGATGCCTTCACTGCGGTTTAACATGGGAAGAGTTGAATCCAGGCACACCTTTGTTATCCTTATATTGTAGAAAGACTGTAAGCCAGAATTGTAAACTCAAGCACACAGCCCCCACCCCCTGTTCTTCCCTCCATTCCAGGAGGATAATTGTCCTGCCCAGGTAGTAATTTACGATGTCTCTTACGTTGTCTCAGATGTGCTGGCTGGCTGGCTGGCATGGGAGAGCAAAGCCAAAGCTCCACCCACTCCCCACCGACTTCCTCCTAGGTGGGAAGTGGGAAGCTGCAGGCTCATAGCACCCACTCATATTCACCCAACACCTAGGTAGCCTTACTGGGACATAATGGAGGTTCTTACACTACAGGAGCTTAGCTCAAGTTACAGTCAAGACCCTAGTGATCAGCTGAGGCATCAGCAATTTGTGCATCAAAAAGTTATACAATTCTACACATTTACAGATCAAAGACAGAAAAATAGATTAGGTCTGGATGCTTCAGAGCCAAGCAAGCCTCAAAAGACTAGAGATCTTGTGCTGGTACCATGGCAGCCAGTCCTAAACACACTGCCAGGCCATGCATGGAATTATTGTGTGTGTTAAAAGGGATTAGAATTATTCTGCCTAAAAGGATGCTGTGGTCATGGTTGAGTTAACCCTTTCTACAGCTATCTGCTATATTTTATCCTAACCAGAGATTGCCCCAAAACAAAACATTGGACCCAAATTTCACAGCTTGGTTCCATCTCTGTAATGGCCCCAACCAGAATTTCCCCCACCCTCAATTTGGATGACATTTGGATTCTGAATTAATTCTGACTGGAACCCCATGGCTCAGCCTCATGTCCAGCATTTATAATATTACAGATAACCTACAATGCTTACCAGTAGATAATTACTGATAAAAGTCTCTTCTAACAGGACCAGGTGAGCAGGGATATATACTTTGCCAAAGAAGTATTATGCGCTGTATCAGGGCTTTTGAGGACAAATAGTCATGTAAATTTAGCTACTTGGAAGATTTCCCTCTGTACACTTTATCCATATACAAAAATAAAAAAAGAAATCAATATAATCCAAGCCATGCAGATAAACTGAGTGGGCTGAGAAAAATCATTTTGATAGTCATGAGCCACTGATTTTATACTGTCTGAATATCTTCAAGATGAAATATATCGTAACAATACTATTATACTTGTGCCTTCTGTATGTAAAAATTTACTCATACGGTCTGAAAAATATGACACATTTTGGAGCTTTCCAGTAAAAAAACAAAAGCAGGGATTCATATTTGTCTCTCTGAAATTATAAATCACATCTGTTCACACTGTGTATGTAAAAATCTGCATCTGTTTCTTCTACTAACCATGGCAGCGAGTTAGCTAGCTCAGTCTGGAATATGTTGTGTTATTGCATAATGTAATTAATGTTTAGCTCAAGAGTGAAAAGAAAACCCATGGATGTGTGAGGGGAAACTGTTAACATGATACAAAAGTTGCCAAGAAAATAGCATTGAAAAATGGTACTACTCCAGAAAAAAAAATATTCTCAATCCAGCAAAGCTTGAGTTCAATAAGATTGGTCACATGTTTAAAGTTAAGCATGTGTTTAAGTGCCTTGCTGGATTGGGGCCTAAATAAGCAACAGATCATGGTCTCTGGATTTTGTATCACTTTCATTTCCTTTCCATCTCCTATTTTATAGACTTCCCTGAAACAAAAAGCTTGGGCCAGAATCTACTGTTACACTGCAGAAGTCGCTGTGGATTTACATTGCTGTAAATGAGAGGAGAATTTGCCCCCTCCCTCTTGTCTTGAAAACTCATGCAAAATTGTGCACTTTTCTAAAACTTTACAATCCGCAAGACATGAAAAGTCATCTATATTCAATGGAGCCAGCTGTGGGGAGAGGAGTTACCCCTCCTCCCACATATTGTAAACTATCACTAAAAAAAACAGGAAAGTAGATTGAGGACCTGTTGACTGCAGAAACGTTCCTTTCTGCTACAACTTCTTAAAAGTAGCATGGTGAAAAGCCCTAGGCTGATCTCCTGCCCCTAGTGTTTTGTCATTCACTTCAGTGGGGCTAGGAATTCACACATATACGGTAGTGTTTACGTTGTTATAAAATTTTATAATTTAGGGCCTGTTTCTGCAGTGGGAATCTGCATCTCAAGCTCCCACTGACTTTACCGGGAGTATTACCTGATCAGGATGTCAGGCTAGGGCCCTGAATTGTTTAATTTAAATTGAAAAATTAGCCTTGGGCTTATTATGAATACTTGATGATCTGAGCGCAGCTCTTTGATTACAATCCAGCCTGGAAGAACACCTTAGTCTTCCCCCATATATAGCAGAGTGGCATTTTCTTCTCAGCTCAGTCATCATTGGTGTGCCAATTTTATTTTGTTTTTTATATATTTTCATAGTTTTATGAGTTTTATTAAGGATCCTATCAATAATTAAGAGAAAACACTACATTTTTCCTAGATTTATTTTTACACTCTGATTATACAGAATTTCCATTTGTATCACTGAATTCTTTTGTGAATGTGCTTAAAATTCATGCACTTGTTTCAATTTCTTCTTCATATGTTTTATGCTAGTTGCACAAGTTTCTCATGTGTGAGCTTTGTCATTTTCCATTGCAAAATTCATTCCTGGGTTTGTTGAATTGGTATGTCATGTAACCTGGTAGGTATTTTCAACAAAGTTTATATAAGCACTGCCTGATAAGGAAAACCTCTGAGCTTCTAGTATAGTTTAAGGCAAATACTGAATGACATTTATACCTGCGTGAAACCAAAGAATTTTGCTATTAAACAATTCAACACCTTGAGACATAAAATTCTGTAGTAGCAGACTTCATATCCTTTATTTATTTGTGTTCAAACACTAAAAAGAAAGAAATCTGTACATGAGTACTTAATATATATTGCCCTTTTTATCTCTTTGAGTTGGAGCTCTAACTTGTTCTAAATTTGCTGCATGGCAGAACTAATATGTTAGCTAATTGCAGGTTTACTAAGAAATTTATTTCCAACAGTCCTGCACCAAAACCAGTTTTCAGTTTTATTACTCACACAAGTTCTTTTTAAAACCGTGTACCCAAGTAATCAATGCTCCATTTGAAAAGAAAAAAAAATGCCATTCAAATAAGCAATCTATGCATTCCAATTTCTAATCTATCGTCCCCAAAGTAGTTATCTACAGCAAGATATGCACATATTAAAAAACTTCCCATGGGGACATCTTGAACCTGCATTTATCTGTTTCCAGTGGCTTTTACTGTACTGGCCTCCTCATAATGCCCTTGGCAGAACACAGTGCACCAGTGTGTGGCGTCCTGAAGCTTTCTCTCAGGGAAAGCAGTAAGGCCCTGCACGTATGTGCATCGAAATGGATGGTATATGTAGCACCTGCTACACATGCTGAAATAGGTGGTGACCGTGGTAATTCAGGTGTGCATGGTCTGTATATTAGCATGCTTCTGAAATACAAAGCACTGTCTGAAAGAAGCAAATGGTAATGGTAGTGTCATTTTCATATTACCTTAAAGGCGATTGTTGATAAGTAATCCTGTTGCTTTTTATTTCTGCACAAAGAATGCATGCAATCATCGGTCTATTGATCTTTGAGATGATCTTGATACACTTGAAAGGCAAATCTGGAAGTGGATGTAAGAGTATGTAAAGGTATCAGAATATATCAAAGTCAGACAAGAAGTCTCCAAAAATCTACCCACTAAGCATCATCTTTTCAGAGGGTTGTTTCAGCAAGATTATGGCCATTCTTCATGCACCATTTCTGTATGCAAAGAAATAAACCTGCTAACACGACAGCAGTTATGTTCAAAATGGCTGAAATTGTGCAACAAAATTGTGACCAAATTCCTGCCCTCACTTACTCTGGATTTACACCTGGTGAAACTACTGTAATGTCCCTGGAGTTTACACCAATGTGACCAAGGGCAGAATTTGGCTCTCACTCTGTTGCCAGAAAGTCTTTGGTGTCATTTGTGAACACTGAGGGTATGACTGCACTGCAATCACAGGATGTGCTTCCAGCTCCTGTAGATACATCTGAGCTAGCTCATGTACCGAAGCAATGCAGATGTACCCGTGCACACTTCGGTGGAGGCTAGCTACCTGTGTCGTTTAATGAGAGTTCCGAGTGGGCTTAGTAGCCCAGACTGAAGTATGCGCTAGTCCCTGGCTTCACTGCTCTGATGCGAGCTAGCTAGATTAAAGCTACCTTCGTGTGTGCACATGTGTGATTGCAACTTCCTATGATTGCAATGTAGACATACCCTGACATGACTTTGAATCCTTTTACATTTCCCTTTATTTCACACTTACAGGCATTTACGATGCACCTTGCAGAGGTGCGGTACCTCTTTAAATACTATGATACATGTCTAGAGCTGCTCCGTTTGAAACCAGAAAGTTACAACTTTATAAACTGTAAATAACACAAATCTATTTATCACGTTATTTATTTTTCCAATGACTGTGACCTTATGCACTGTGAATGCTCTGTGATATGGGGTCCTTTGTACAGAGATGTATGTCATGAAATCCAAATGGAATTAATGTGATAATTTGTTACAAAATATTGGCATGGTATTTGATTATTTTTATTGTGAAAATTTAAAAAAAAAATAGTTAAAATGAACTCTACATGTATAAAGAACCTAGCAGTCAGTATTGTAATGTACTATATATCAACATGTACACTGTCAATAAACTGTATAAGAACAATTTGAGTGTTACTCTCTAGTTTGCTGGAACAGCTTGTCATGGTGTGAAAGGAAGTGAAACATGATCATGGTGACTGTCAAAAATCTAAAACCAGAGAACTGGGATATGATACCCTTCCTTAGATTTCGCAGCACCTTACTCTACGTTGGGTGAAATCCTGGCCCCGTCAAAATCAATGGCAAAACACCCACTGGCTTCAGTGGAGTCAAGATTTTCACCTGTTGACTTCAGTGGTGTTTCACGTGGGGGAGGAGTATCGCAGTTCGGGCCACAGTCATTCTGAAACGCAGCCTTTACTCTCAGTGGACTGTGCTGTGATGTTAAGCACGGCCCAGGGGTGCATAAGCTACACCATCCCAGGAGGAATTATAGCCAGAGAAACAACTGAGTCACATTATCTCCCCTGCTTCTGCTGGCTCTGAGGGGAGTAATGTACTGCCAGCTGTGATGCTTCCAGGGGGTAGCCAGTGTTGTGAGGCACCGCGCTGCCCTTGGCATGACAAGGCTGTGTCTATGCCTGCCGTGGGCCAGTTCCCCAATGCCACCAGCCATAGGCAATGCAAGCCTTCCCCGCAGGCCCCGCTGTTGCTTCACAGGTTAGTGATTAGCACACCCTGAGCCTGAAGTCCTCCGACCATCCCCCTGGAGTGTTCAGCCCCTGGTCCACTGGACGCTCACAGTATTCACAGATCCGCTGGGTCCACGAAACAGCTCGGGTCACGCGCCAGACTGCGCAGCACTTAACCTTGATGCCACTGTAAACATATCCAAGGGCTTGTCTACACTTGCAGCACCGCACCAGTGCAGCTGCATCACGGTAGCGCTTACTGAAGACGCTACCTAGGCCAACAGGAGAGCTCCTCCCACAGGTGTAGGTATGCCACCGCCCTGAGAGGCGATAGCTGTGCTGAGGGGAGAAGCCCTCCTGTCAACATAGTGTGGCCTACACCGGGGTGAGATCGGTATAACTGTGGCATCTCCTGAGCCACACTGAGTTACACTGACATGAGTTGGTAGCCTAGACCAAGCCGAAGTTTAACAAACCACAGAGACTCAAGAAGTAGCAAGTAGAAGTGCTGGAAACAAATGGTTACATATAAACTCTTTCTAGAGCCTGGACTTAATGAATAAGACACTCTCGTGTCTTGTAGAGTATTGAGCACCCAAAATCCTTGCAGCTCTGTATGGTCAGGTGGGCTATGATGCTCCTCTCATGAGACAAGCATGCTGTCAGTTTACCTCCTTAATGAAGGACCAGGTGCTTCACTTTGCCATCCAAGCTATACCAGAACAATTCTGTGTCTTCAAAAACAGAACACATCCTCTGCTGTTTGTTTATTCCTCTTGTGCAGATTTATGCAATCCCTTCTTCTGTGTGTGGCTCAGTATGCAAAAAGGCATGCATTGTGAGCCATACAATACACAGAGTGCAAATGTCCAGACAGGGAGATAGGTGTCTGTTACACTGGAGATGTTCCTTTCAGGAAGAAGGTATGTCACCTGCTGGTCATCACCTGCCTTAATTCCCAAGACCTTGAGAACATAATTTTTGGTATAGATACATAACTCTTTAAATATTATCTGTACACACATTTTGCAATGATTGACTGTAGAGCGATTTCGTGGCAGATTACAATTTAGTTTATCCAAGAGAATTAAAAGAGGTGACTGGATCATAGTCTACAATTACCTACCCAGGGAAGAGTTTTCTGATAGCAGACAGCTCCGTAATCTAGCAGAAAAAGGCATAATGCTATCAAGCGGCCAGAAACCAAAGCTAGACAAGTTCATCTTAGAAACAAGGTACAGCTTTTTAACAGTATGGTTAATTAACCATTAGAACAACAGCTACAAACGTAATGGATTCACCATCACTCTAATTTTTTAAGTCAAGACTGGCTATCTTTATAATAGCTCAACAGAAGTTATGGGCTTGATACAGAAATTACTGGGTGAGGTTCGTTGGCTTGTGTTATGCAAGAAGTCGAAATAAATGGTCAAATGAGCTCCTCTGACCTTAAAATCTATTACTCTACCAATCAAGCAAGGCCTGATTCTGCTGTCATTGCAGTAAATGTCAAAACTTTTCTGGACTTTCCAGGGGTGCAGAACTGGCCCAATGTGCTATATTGAAACTTAAATAGCTGCCCTGATGCCAGACACTAACGCCTTCTAGTTATTACCATTTGCTGCTGTGGCCCGCTGTGCACAGCCAGCTTGCCTTTCTCCGTCATTGAACCAAGGACGATCTCCTCAACAACTGGGGGACACACCCTAAAGATAAGAGAGGAAAAGTAACCTTTGCTCTCCTCCCTGTGTCTTATGCTGCTGCTTCCCTGACCTCGCTGCCCAGCATGACTCACATTTCAACCCGATTATTTCCATTATACATTTTCCTGAACTGGAATGTTTCCTGACTAACCGGAATAGCCTCCAGATCTGAATATCAGCCTATCTGTCAGTCCCTAATGCACACCCGACTGTTCTGTGTGCAATACATTTCCAGTGCTGCAGATACTGTAAGCAAGCATTACTCGTGTAGCTGCTTAATAATCCCCTTGATGAATAATTCCAGGTCAAATATCCTCTCTGATTAAAGCTTTCATGTCACAGACAGTAGTTCTTTTAGTAGCAGCCCTGTAATATTAACATCCCTTCATTATCCTTTGCACTCAGGGGCGACCTCATTGAAAAGCTGTACTTCTCCCGTGTTAGATGCTTCCTTCCCTCAGGTCCTATGTAAATAGAAAGGTTTCCAGACTCCATCTGGTTCCAGTTACTCACTCAATACAAATACACCCGCTTCAGGAATTTGCAGACAGAGACTTACTGCCCTTGCATTGCCTTATAAAATTCTTTACAAAGTTGACTGTGTTCTGCTACCCCTGATATACCTATAGGTCTGCAAAACTTATTCCCCCAGGCAAGTGATTAACAGTCCCAGTCCCTTCTTTCTAATATTTTGAGCCAAAGATCACTACTATAAATGGCTTTATAAAAAAAATAACCATGCACACCCCCTTGACCATCAAGGACTGCCTCTTCCTGAAATCCCCTGTTCATATAAATACAGGAAGTAGAAAGAAGAGAGGCTAAAAGCAGAACTTCTTGGTAGTTTTCTCTCATTTCAGTACTTGTTAGTCCACTTTCCCCCTGGTACTACTGAGGCAGAAGCGGATATTAAATCACCTCACCCCCACCCCATCTTGTAATACCACGCTCCTACAAAAAAACAATAAGGATGTGGAGGCTTTGTCCAGGGATGGAAAAGGATTGCTTTCTTTACAAAGGAGCTCTAAAGTCATTCTGAAACAGAAAGTGTCTCAAAGTTTGCTGTAATGATGAAAACATCAGCAGACGCTCAGGGAGCCCGGGATCGCTCAGGGTAAGTCTTAAAACTTTAGCTACTGCAAATTAGTAATCAGAATTTTGCTTTGCTCGCTGCGTGTTTAACAAAGGGCGCTCTGCTCCATTCAGAGGCAGTGCAGGGTTATCCGCTGTGCAATCAATCACACTGGGTCCATATGATCCCGCTGCACTTCCTTTACCTACTAGATGCCTATTTAAAACAAACTTTAGCATCTTTATGAGAAGTGAAAATGCAGACATGTGGGGTGGGAAGAAAAAGGGTGAGCAGACGTGAGGCTGGCACTTAAGAAGTATATATCAAAGGAGTTATGTACTTTTGGAAACATAGCAAATCTATTCCAGGAGACTGATTTCACTGAAATGCTGCAAGGTGAACCAGGACCCAATTCTGCAACATGCTGCTCACTCTGGTCCTGATCCTGTTTTGGATTTTAGCGCATGCTTAACTTTAAGCCTCTGAGCAGTCCCTGGACTCCAATGAGACGACAGGCATGCTTAAAGTTAAGAAGATGCTTACGTGCTTTACTGGATGAGGGTCAGCTTGCTCTGCACCTTGCAGGATCAAGCTCCAAGAGGAGGTAGTGAGGGAGAAAGCTGGCCTTCAGATTTGGAAGCAGCCCAATTTTAAGGGCATCAGGGTGAGATTGGAAACCATCCAAGTTTCAGCTATACTGAAAAGTCCATGCTGAAAATGAGCATTCCTGTTTCCTATGGAAAACAATCAGGGGAAAACACGTAACTGTTGAATACTTTGGTTACCCAAGTGGAAAAATATAAAGTCCCAGGTATTGTGAGTGCCTCTTATCTGTCTGACACACTCATTCAAGCTGTTTCCCATTGCTTAAAGCTAAAACCAGATATCCTGGTGATGGGAGTGGTAGAAGAATCTGCATAGATAGATATAGCCAAGGAAGGCGTCCCAATACATTTGCATTTTCAAACAACACACCCTTGTTCCGTTGCATGACCGAAAGAGCAAGGGGGGGAAAATTACTGCAGCCAAGAAATTTGCCCTTAATTTTACCAACAGTAGATTGTGGCAAAAAGGGATACAATGATATGTATGATATTTGGAGCGGAGGGTTTTGGGAACTCTGCTCTTGAAATATCACTGTGGTTTTAATCAATTTGGGTATATCTAGGCTCCAGATACTTAGGGCTGTATTATTCACCTGGATGAACATTTTTACTCCCATTTAGATTGGTAGATTTATTCACGTAGGGAAGTGATCACTAAGTGAGCAAGAGCTCCTCAGTCTGGCCCTTACACCTGTTTGAATGATTTTTCTTTAACCTTTTGTATCTTGCCTTTGCAATATTCAAACATTTACCCTGTTCAAATGAGCAAGGTTTTTTCTGTTCCAGGTTGCACTTTTCACATTACTTTGTTCAACTTAATGCTAGACAGTAAGAGGCAAGGTTTGCACAGTAAAAAGATGCAAATAAAATAGACCAGCTAGTCAGATGTTCAGTGGGAACCCACAAGGGCAACGTATTAGATGCTATTGTAAAGGAATAAGTATGCACTTTGTAGATATTTCCTGCATCCGTGATAGTTACAGTGCCAATGATTGAGAAATTAGCTGAATTAGGCTCTTTATCTCTTTCTCAGCTTGGTTGAAAGAATCCACATATTTGCATAGCAGAAAGATTTCAGTTTAGAGTCTCATGAGGAAGTAAATATACCATAGAACTGTGATTTGGAATGTAATAAAGCTGCTTTCAGGAACAATGTAAAGTCTATGTGTTCCATTATCTTGTTCAAATACTAGTATTGGTTAGATTTATCAGGAACACGTTTGATTTTACTTTTTTCCCCACTTAGTCTCCACTTCTTGTCAATAAATCCCTATTTGTAGACTATAGCTTCCATAGTAGGAAATTCCTGGTATCGCTAACGCTTCTTATTTGTCACACAATTCCTGAAGACCTGTAACATGATATTTATAATATATAATTTGTGGCCTCTTGCCTGACACACTCCGGAATTAAGGACTTGTATGTGTGATGCTCAACTGATTTCCTATTACAACCACATGGAATAAAGCACAGAGATCACAAAATATTTATAGAAAATATTAAAAACCTGCATTTTACCTATTTCACAAACAATATTATGATGATGGAGAAAATGTTTCTAGTGAAAGATAGGGAACTGATTTTTTAAAATTCTGTCCATGAAGAAATGCATGTGCCATTGACCAGAGTCTTCTTAATTGCGTATAACAATGCAATACATGAATCCTCACGTGGCTGGTTAAATTCATAATAGGCTAGTCATAGGCACATCTTTTGTGTACAATTACAGTATCTGTGTGCATAGGGAATACCTAAATGCACTTGCAATTTACAAAGTACACTGGACAACAAATTTTTTCGAAAGTGTTGCTTCTCAGAAATCTTTTTAGATTGTGTTAGACCGCTTGAAGCTGAACACAAATATAATTTCAGACTAGTTGTATCACGTAGGAATTTGGAGAAACAAGAAATTCACTTTTATTGAATGTAATGCGTCTAATCACATAACAGTGCTGACGCTTTCCAATAATTCAAATGAGCTAAAAATGTTTTGTTGATGATTTTCATTTGTACTTAGTATCTGAGGCTTCTCGTTTAAGTGTCCAACAATAATCGGCCAGCATTGATGGATTCCAGTTGCCCTGATACCGTTTTTCCATGATTGCAATGTCCTGGTGAAACCTTTCACCATGCTTGTCACTGACTGCACCAAGATTTGCAGGGAAGAAGTCTAAATGCGAATGCAGAAAATGAATCTTTAGGGACATGTTGCACTTCATGGTTTTGTATGCTTGAAGCCTGTTGTCAACCTGCTGCACGTAGTTTGGTGCTCTGTAATTGCCGAGAAACGTATCGCGGCTGCTGCAACATTGGTGAGACGTTTTGCTATCACGAATCCTCCTGAAAATACAATTGCTTTATTATTGTGAGTACACACAATATGCTATGCGCATAGAGCATGCGCATCAACATGAATGCAAACTGATATAAACACAATGCATAGAACGGTATGTGCGAAATGCTTTTATAGCCTTTCTAAAACCTGTTCTGCCAGCATCCGCTCTGCCTAAACCTTGGCATTCCCACTGCATGTTGTGTGGTCTGCACTAGGTGCAGTGTTACTGCATGCCCAGACATGCTTGGACACAAGATAGAAAACTTTTCAGCTTACATTGTGGGCAACATTTTAATAGACTTAAATTATGAATTGAAATAACAAATATAGGTGATTTCAAAAACCGGTACGTGATAGGGAAATTTCATGGTGATTTTTGTAATCAACAGCCCCAAATCCATAAGATACACCCAAAAGTATTCAGGAAGCAAAATCTTTGTTGTCCATTGTATCAGTCCCTTGCAATGGCACCAGAATCAGTCTTGTGTAATCCAAATCAGTAAATATAGACATTTTTCCAGGTTACACCTTAGAAATGTGAGAGATGCTAAAGGAATTACTGGTCCAGAGACAGGAATAATAGCTCCTTAGAGAGAGATGTGGAGAGAAGGGTAACTAGGAGCTGGATAGAAACCAACCTAATCAAAGTCTTTATGCAAGGGATACAGGAGGAACCAGGAAATTATACACCAGTAAGTCCGACCTACAGTCAGGCAAGCTCCTAGGAAAATTAACAAGAGATGAGATCACAAAACATCTGGAGAAATGTGAGCTGATCAAAACTAGGGAGCATGGTTTCATAAAAAGATGCATGCTTTGACTCCAACATCTGGCAAATTTCTGAAGGAGATAATGAAGAGAGCAGACAAGAGCTAAGTGAGAGACATAATGTGCAGTACTTGCATATTAAAAAGACATCTAATAAAATAGATGGATGCGGGTTGGAATGGGTTATGGAGGTTTACACTTACGGGTCACCAGTCTGCATCTAGCTCAGTTCTGCAGTGACTGGGTTTGCTGTGTGAAATGATGATGGTCTCAGTCCATTTCTTAGTGACAATTGGCTCTAGCACAGAACATACCATCACAGTTGGCACTAACTTTGTACCCTTGTGGTCAAGAACTGAATGATCTGGAAACTTAATTATCTTCATAGATTTTAAAGTCAGAAGGGACCATTATGCTCATCTAATCTGACTTGCTGCATAACACAGGCCAAAGAACCTCACCCAGTAATTTCTGCATCAAGGCCATAATTTCTGTTTGAGCTATAACTTTCAGAAGGATTGTCTCATCAGATCAGGTTGAGACACGTTGCAAAGGAGGTGTGGAAAAGCCATCATTGGTGCTGCCTGTGCTCTATGTGTTGTGTGGATTAACCAATGGTCTCTCATCTCTAGGACCCTCACTTTGGCACCTCTCCCCAGCACTAAAAAATTAAAAAAAATATGTAGTTTAAAAAACCTTCAACAGCTTTCAGTTCACAAGGGCCCTGATCCAAAGCTCACTAAAGTCCATAGAAAGATTCCTGGTAACTCCAATGAGCTTTGGCCCACATTCAAAGTTCTGCTCAGTCAGCTAGTACTCAAATATCATCTTCTCAGAACGGAGAAGGAAGGAACTGGTCAGATGGTCACAGATAAATTGCTACACAGATAAAATGTTACATGTCACGGTGGAGGAAGGTGGCAAATAAGCAGTGCTTTTAAATGCTTTTCCTTTTAATTGTAAATGACTTGGAGGAAAGGAAAGGAAGGACCACCAACATCACTGACATGTTTGTAGGTAAGACCAAATTTAGAAGATTGCTATAAAGGTGGAAAGAAGAGCTGATAACCCACCTACAGCAGATTTATCTGGGTAGGAGTTTGGACAGGAAATGCCTCATGGAGTTCATTTTAGATAGGCAAAAATCATGTCAGCACCTGTCTCACTGCAGCTTGTGATCTTATCAGCTGTCACAGCTAAGCAGGGCTGAATCTGGTCGGTATTTGGGAGGCGATGCTAGAGGCAGTTCTGCCTTTGAGTCAGTGTTGAACCTATGTCTCATCATGCTGCTAGGGGCCATTAGAAGCTCTGTCTTTGAGAAAACAAACACAACTTTGCTCCTGATGGCCACTGTATGGTTCCGGAGGACCCAATATTTCTGTTGACAAAAGTGGAGCATTAACCTGGGATGCCCGTGTACATTCTAGTTCAACTAGTTACTTTCTGCTTAGCTATATTTCCACTGCCGATTTAACTAAATATAGCATTCTTCACTTCCTGTCCTAAATTACTGGGTGCTGTTTAACAGTTTTCATGTTCCATCCAGAGATCAGGCAACGGTGGGTAAAATAAGCTGTGCATGTTTCAGTGTGTGTGGGGGGGGTTGTACATACGCTGATAATATATGTATGTGGAATCTTTAGTGGTATAATGTGACATAAAGGTTTTATCAGCATGAGTTTGAGACTGTTGCATTACTCTTAAGTGCATTATTCATCATGCCACTGTGCATTTTGTATTGGAGTCCAATCATAAAAACCTTGAGGGAGCCATAAAGATCCCTTAAAAATTACCTGAAATATATAAATCAAGATATCTCTGTTTTATGGTCTAATATCTGAAGACCGCCTATTGAAAAGTGGGGAATGTCTGCTTTCAAATGGCATAACATTTCCCATTTAGATTTCTGAAGAGTGGTTAGACATCGGACCTTAACCCTGAACCTGAAACTAGGATTAAATATTGTCCAACCTCGCCTTTGGACCATTGTAAATTTTGAAAGGGGAGAAAAGGAGAAATTCTGGATTTGGAGGACAGGAGAAACAATTTCTTAGGCAGGCTAATTAAAAAGAAAAGGCAGTTCTTTGAATCTGCTCTGGGATTTGGAATGTTAAACTAAATCCTGGTGCAGCTGGAGCAGTGGTCAGAATGTACATGAGGACTTCAAAGGTGCATTATATCCATTTATCACAATTACACAATTTATCATGTCGATATCACCTCCACGCAAGGAGATGTGTGTGTCTGTTTGTGTAGCACTTTGTGAGCCTTGTGATGTAACTTTGAGATGTTATCATGAGACTTAGGAGAAAATATATGGTTAGCAGTCCTCCCTAAAACACTTTGGGGACTTAGGAGTCTCTTCTGTGAAATCTCTTGTGCAAGATACTGTTGCCGTCAAAAAGGAAATTGCCCCAAATTAGCGGTAACGATTTTACTATTTTTAAGGGGTGTTTAGATCGGAGTTAAAAGGTTGTACCCAATTTGGGGCAAAATAAAAAGGACATTGAACAATAGCACCTGTCCAGAGGAAGGATGGAGGCCGGAATAATTAGACCAGGAGGTCAATCCTTTGAGAAAATATGGCTAAATCCAATGTGCTTGAAATTTTTAAGATGCTAAAGGAGCCAGTGCAAAGACATAGATTTGACCTTTGATTGGACATGGACCAAAAATAAGAACGCAGACAACAGAAAAAGACAAGATTGCATGCAGAGGAGTTTGTGTCAGGATCATTGGCAGCAATCACTAGAGAGACATGTTAGGAACTAACAGAGAGGTTTCAGGGAAAGGAGAGAACCAGGAATCATCAATTCTAATTCTAACGCTGACACTAACTCCCTCCCTGCTATTGGAGAAGTCATTTAAGGCATTTTCAAACTTGGGTGACTAAAGTTAAGTACCTACAGTTAATCCATGGTTAGGGCCTTTTTCTCTTCTTGGTGCAGGGAGGAGCAGGACCTAGAGAGAGCCAGTTTCTGCTCCCTGATTGTGAAACCACAGAACCTCTGGCTCCTTACCCTAGGTACTAATTTAACCTACCACAGCTGACTAAGGGACCACATTCCAGCTGAGACTTCGCAGCACAGCATCCACCTCCTCCTTCTCCCACCTCACCCCTTTAATTGGGGGCTCATTTGGGGGCTGTTCACATAGAAGATGTTTCCACCAGCTTTATACCTGCAGAGCAATTTCTCTTTAGGTCAGCTGTGGCCAGATTCCAGCCACATTGTGCCATCCAGATTTAAGGGGAAGGGATCTTGTTCTCCTGTGTTTATGCTGTACCTAACACATTGGAGTCCATATCCTCATCGGGAAGCTTTTCTTGCTACTGCAGTACACATAAATCAATAACTAATAGATACCTAAATATGTGGGGTGATTCTTGGCAATGGTAAACACCTCTGAAAATCAGTCACCCTTAATTAGGTGTCTTTTGATCTTAGCCTCTCTATGCTTCACTTGTCCCAAATGTAAACAAAAACTGGGTACCTACATCCAAAGAGCGTTGTGAGGGTTAATTCAAATTCATAAAGAGATTTGAAGATGGAAGTGCTAAGCAGTACTGCTGTTTAAGTGGGCATATGGAATAAGCAGTCTCCTTGCAGCAATTCCTTCCAGTAGATTTTCAGGGGTTGTATACACTAGTTAATCAGCAAGATCCATACTGGAGAATCTGTTGACACTGTAATGCAATCTCTATTAGAATATCCCAGTAATTCACTTCTGCAGGAGCATCAAGTGTTCATTACTTCCCATTGTGGAGCCTCCTTGCAGCCAGGTCTGGGGAATAGTTCTTGACCCATCTGATATCCACTTGCGTCTTGTGTGGGGTAGACACCCCATGACGTCCCTCCCCCTCAAACCTGTATTTGTGAGGGGTATGGATGCCTTCTCCCCTGGAATTGCTGGAGCTGGGCGCCCAGATCATCTTGCTCCTGCGTCAGGTCAGCCCCTCCCCCTCTCCGCCCCACCGCGTCCCAGTGAGATGCATTCCCCACTTCTCCTTCAAGCTATCCTGAAACGTTTCTATCTGGAATTCTATGTCTTGTGAAGACACTTGCAAAGACCTTGCTCTGCTGGTACTAACGTCTTGTGTAGCTTTTGCCCTTGCTCTGCAGACTTTCCCAGCTCCCTTTCTTGCAGGGTCTGAATTCCCACTGTGTGGTTTCCCTCCGTCTTTGTCCCTGTATTCCTTAACTTTATCTGTACAGGACTCTTTCAGGTTCTTCTCACTCTCTATCTTCACAGCTCCATCAGCTTTCTCTACTGCGGCCATGCAGTCCACTGACTTTTTCTTCTGGCTCTTAGTTAGGACCTTGTCTTTCCCTGGGCTACAGATCTGTTGTTTGTAAGGGCAATGCCTCCTCACATGTCTTCACGCCCCACAGGAAAAACAGACACCCACACCCCTCCTCCCTCAACAGGATGGATGCTCTGAGTGTCCCTTTTTTAGGGTAAAACTTCTTATCTCTGTACTGGCAGGTCCACTGTCTTCTAAGGTATCCCTTCTGCCCACAGCATAGCATTGTCTTGGCAGACTTCTGGCCTCCTGGCCCCGGAACTTCCTTTCCACTCCTGACCCCTATGGCCCCTGCTCACTTCCCACAGGATCCTGCCTAAATATTCCTGCTCCTCTGCCAACTTCACCAGTACCCCTGTTGGCATACCTGTGCCTCCCATTGTCTCCACTGGTTTTCCATGACCTGTGTGAGTAGGGTGTGGTTCCCACTCTGCTGTCTTCAGAGACAGTGGCACCTCTGGGGTCCACCTTGGGAGAGCAAAGAAGGCCTCCACACACAGCAGCTCCATTGTCCCTTCACTTCTCCACTACAGCCTTTCCCATTCCGCTTGTATTGGGGTGATCGTCTGCCTGCATTTTCCACCAATTGGTCAGGGGTTCACTACTCACTGCTGTGGTGCCTCCTTGTGGCCACAGCTGAGGACTAGCCCTCGATCTGTCTGATGTCCACGCAGGTCTTGTGTGGATAGCCACCCCCGCACGAGATGATTTAATGTAAAGGTGGTGAGATCAAGACCCCCCCATTTGTTTGTTTTCTCAATTGCTTTCCTGCAAGCTGGTGGCTGAGCACGTTTTGGAGAGTAGGCAATTTTTCCTTCCTGCGTAGTTTTTGGACAATATGTTTGGTTTGGAAGGCTTGGAGTCCCCTTTATCATGTATTTTAACGTGTTAAAGCTGTTCAGCCACTGATGTCCGAATCACCTTTTAACACAGCTGGACTCATGAGAACATGTGTGTATTCAAATTTGAGGCACCACAGGTAATTGGGGGACTTAGTAGGGCGGCCTTAATATGCTGGATTTGCCAAAGTGTACTAACCCCTTAGACTGCTGACAGGGAAGGACTAGACTAGCTGCTGTGCTATTGGAACAGACAGGGACTGACCAAAAGCCCATGAAAGTTAATGGAATGACTCCCATTGACTTCAGGGCACTTTGCCAGAAACTGGGACTGGACGACAGGGGATGGATCATTTGATAATCACCCTGTTCTGTTCATTCCCTCTAGCACGTGGTACCAGCCACTATGGGAAGACAGGATGCCTGGCTAGATGGACTATTGAGCTGACCCAGTATGGCTGTTCTTATGCTCTTGTGAACTCTGCAGGATGGTTCGGGGCAAGGGGAATCACAGTGTCTTCAGTCTCCTGGAGCTTTGAGAACCTGTATGAATTCTGAGGGGTTGGAGAGAGAGTGAGAGGAAATGTGCAATAGGAGGCTAAAGCACAAATTTAGACCCTTTCACCTTGAGTTGAAATTTCAGCAAAAGCCATAATAGGCTGTGACTCTGCACAGGAAGCTGCTTTCACTATCTAACTTTTCATAAGGTGCTGGGAAACTGGGTTTTATAAGCTAATTTTATGGACTCTGAACTAAAGACAATAGAAGTAAGAGGTCTTGGAGTTAATAGACTTTTAAAACAGAGGTGTCCACAGACAAAAATAGAGTAAGGGCCTGATTCTGTAAGAATAATGATTTGCATTTAAAGGGCACTTTCCATCTTGCAGGATCCCAAAGCACGTCATGAGCATATAAACACAGCACTGTTTACATGCAGCCACCTCTGGGGTGGAGAGCAACAGCCAAGTGTTACATAGCATGCTGTACAAGCCTGAGAAGTAAGTTTGAGTAAAGTCACAGAGGCAGAACCATTTGGCCTTTATTTTTCAGACAGAGAAATCAAGACTTTGTCCATCAAACTCTATCCAGACCCTAAACACATACACTGTAGATTGCATCTTCCTCTGACAGCTGAAGTGCCAAGATGCAACTTTCAGGGTTAAAACCAGAGGATCCAGGGAGTGTAGGCAGTTTAAGCTTAATGTTTGCACTATTAAATGACGCCGTAGTAGTCGGGAACACACAGACCACGCAAAGATGGTTGAGAAACCTACTGGCCACAAAGAGAGACAGCCAGTAGTGCTGTCGCACTGCTAAGTGTGCTCTCAGGGTATGTCTACACTGCAGTAGAACGCTTGCGGCTGGCCCCTGTCAGCTGACGCGGGCTTATATGTCTCGGGCTATAAAATTGGGGTTATAAAATTGCAATGTAGCTATTCAGGCTCAGGTTGGAGTCTGGTGCTGGGACCCCGGAATTGGGGAGGGTACCATAGCCCAGACTCCAACCTGAGGCCAGACATCTACACTGCAATTTTATAGTCTCACAGCCAGAGCCCCAGGAGCCCGAGACTGTTGACAGGGGCCAGCCGCAGGTGTTTCAATGCACTGGCGACATACCCTGAGTTGCTAAGGGAGGCATTTGCTACTACCCTCTGGAAACCAGTGGGCCGGATCCTTCTCTCACTCAGGCCTTGATTCATCAAAACAATTATGCCCATACACATATGTAATGGCCTCACTGAACGGAGCCTTACGCGGGTTCAAATCCAGAGTCACTCTGCTGCTAGAGGTGAGGTTAGCATCAGGCCCAGTATGTGCGGTGCTCATTTTACAAAGAGAGCAGCCTTTTTTCTGGTATTTTCCACTGTGAAGTAAAAATGTGGGTTTTATTTTTTGTGACAGAACAGCAGTGCAAGCATCTGTGGTCAAGCAAACTGCACGGTTTAAGCTCTAGAAATGTAGTGAAGCTTCAGGCTTCACCAGATGTGGTAACTGCTGTAGCCACTAGCACATTTTTTCTGTCCATCTTCTACCTTTTTGAGTTACCTAAACAATTCCCCATCACCTCAGCTGCTCAGTCTTTAAATCAATATTAACCCTGAGCAGGAGGTGGAAGGAGTCGGTGTTTCCTTAACTATTTCACAGGGTGAAGGTCACACTGAAAGTGATTAGCTCTTCCTTAGTCAGTACCAAAAACAGTGCGTCAGATCTTTCTGCAAGTGAAAATGATTACTTGTGCGGGAAGAGATTAGCAGATGTGAGCTCTGCATAGCTGGTTGTGCTAGTCACATTTCCCTAAATAGGCTTTCTATTAAAGATTCTCACGCAGACCAGGCAGTGCTAGGGCATGTAGCTCATTTATATGTGTGCCTTTCCCAGGCTTTTGTCAACTTTGCTAAGCAGGGAATGTATTTGTGTCTGGGCAAAAGACAGCAGGAAGGGGAAAACCCGGAGTTAAGAAGCTGACCTGGCCTCACGTGAATCCCAATCAAGGAAGAGCACCCTGTGCTGGTCAGGGACAAATACCCTCAGCTTCAGCCTCCCAGCAGCTAGGACAACCATCCCCGCTGTGGGCAAATCACAGCGACAGGCTGGGAAAGGCCCAGATGAAACCTAACCAGAGCGGGTAGCCACCAAACCCGCTGCCAGGGGAGCCATATGGACTTAGATGCCAGACCCTTCCAAGAGGCAAAGCCATCCTCAGATGAGAGAATGGGCCCAGACCACAACATGGTGACCTGTTTCAGATGTATGGGCAACCTAGTCACATCTAAAGAGAATGACCCTTAATGAATTGCAAACACTCCAAAGTGTGTACAAGAAAGAGCAAAGCATGGAGGAAAGGACTCACCAAAATCATAGTCCCTGTATGGATCAATGGGACGAAAGCCCCGGGTCTGTTGGAATCTGGATGTAGTCAGACCTTGATGCAGACGCCGTTGGTCAGAGCAGAAGGAATGCCAGGTGAGACAATCTTCCTCCAGTGCACTCATGGGGATGTAAAGGCCCATCACAGCAGACGACTGCATTTAACTGCCCTCACGGTAGCTCTAGCCTCGGTATTGGCCTGTTTTGTTGTTATTGGTCGGGAGTGGCATTACTTTCTGGAGATTATCATCATCGGTGAGCTAGGAAAACTGGAGACCATGGCCACTCACCCAGTCCCAGCACTTGGGGCAGGTCTGAGAACAACAGGACTAGCCAGGTTAGGAGAACCAGGGGATCCCCTTGGGAGGAGTTTGAGGTCCCCAGGACATCCATCCAGATCACAGCCAGGATTGGTAGCTGGGGAATTGCCCAAACTCCCCCTTAATGCCATTTACCCTGATAAAAACTCCCTTCAAACAAATTGAGGTGGGTATGGTGGATCCCGTGGAGAAAAGTGTGGTGTGATGCCAATACATTCTTGTGATTGTAGGGTATACCACATGGTACCTAGAGGCCATCCCACTGCACTCTGCAAAGATGACTGCGGTTGCCCTAGAACTCGTGAAACTCTTAACTCCAGTAGGGGTCCCCTGAGAAATACTTGCAGGGCCCAGAACCAATTTTACATCCCAGGTAATGAAGGAGGTATTCCCCATTGAAAATCAAGTTGCTAAAAACCTCCATCGGTCATCTACAGATGGACGAGTTAGTGGAGGGATTCAACAAAACCATGAAAGAGATGTTAAAAAATAATTTGGGGTTTCCTATCCCAAGCATGGAGACCAGCTACTTCCTCCCCTTTTGAGGGAGCACAAGTTTCCACCGGGTTATCTGCCTTTGAACTGTTAGTTGGGTGACAGCCCCAGGGAATATCAGACCTCCTATGGGAGGGCAAGACAGCAGGACCCAAGACACCCGACATGGCCCAGTACGTTATCTAACTCAGGGAGTGTTGCAAGAAGCTGGGAGCTTTTGTTCTTCAAAACCTGTTGAGAGCCTGGCAGGCACAAAAAGAAGCATGCAATCAGATTGGCTGCCTATAGACCTTCCGATCTGGGGACACTATTATTTCTTCTCAGCCCAGAATCCAAGTTGCTAGCCAGGTGGCAAGGACCTTTTGAAAGGAGGTTGGCCTCCCTGGGAGGCAGAAAGAAACTAGGATCTAACATAGGAACCTGCTTAAGCATTGGAAAACCAGAGAGGGGATGTTAATAGCGCTTTACCCACCAGAGCAAGAGCAGGGGCTCCAAGCATCCATTCCTCCAAGGCCAGCACAAGTGTAGAAGGGCACTATCCAAAAAACAGGCTCAGGTTTTACCCCTTGTTGAGGCCCTCCCCCATATAGTTTCTTCTGCACCAAGGAGCTGCACCAGCAGATACACTGCCACACTGAACAGTCCTGGGTCAGTGGGTTAGAGAGATCCCTTGGCCCTTACCACAGGAGATGTGGGAGGAGTAGCAGGCTACACTGGATCGAGGGTAGTGGAGGAGTCTCGAAGTGACTGGCAAAGTCCCATTGTTCTTGTCCCAAAACCCAGTGGTTCAACGGACTTCTGCATAGACTCCTGAAAACTTAATGGCTACCCAGTGCCACAAGTAGATGAGCTTTTGGAACAGGTAGGGACTACCAGTAAGTAGATCTTACCAAAGAGCATTGGTAGATCCCCTTGTCACCCACATTGCAAGAAAAACCAGCCATCTCGACACCCTTCAGGCTCTTCCACTTCAGGACAATGCCTGCTGCATATTTGGATGCTATTGTTATACACAGTGACCACCTGCAACACGTACAAGCCATTCTCCAGTCCTTGGATGAAGAGAGTCTCTCAGCCAATCTGGCCAAATGCAGACTGGCAGACAAAGAAGTTACTTACCTGGGTTATAATGTGGAAGGAGGCCAACTTAGGCTGCTAGATAGCAAAGTGCAGGCATTGGGGCCATGTCCCATTGCTCAAACAAAGAAACAGATAAGACACTTCCTTGGGCTAGCTGGCTATTACAAGTAATTTGTTTCTGGTTTCACTAATATCACAGCCTCTCTGGCAGACCTAATAAAAGGTGGGAGTCCAAAGAAGATCCATTGGAGTGACAACTGTGTAAAGGCCTTCAACACCTTGAAAAATTGGTTGTACCAGGAGCCAGTCCTGTTCAATCTGGATTTCTCAAAAGAATTCATTTTGCAGATGGATGCCTCAGATGGAAGCCTGGCTGCTGTACTGTCATGGGAGGTGAATGGTGAGGAGCACCCAGTCCTGTGCCTGAATAGGAAACTGTTTCCTAGGGAGAAGGCCCACTTTGTAATTGAAAAGGAGGTGCTAGCCATCAAATGGGCCATAGAGTCTCTTAGGCATTATTTGCTAGTAATGCCTTTTCCCTCATTACAGACCACACTGCCATCCAGCAGCTCAAAACGAGGAAAGAGACAAACCCCCATGCTACATAGTGGTACTTGGTCCTCCAATCCTACAATTTTAGGGTACAACACCATGCTGGAGCAAAACACAGCAATGTGGACTTCTTTTCATGGGACGTGGGGGAATCAGGATCAGCTGGGGAGAAGCCCAAGTTCCATTTTGAGTGGTGGGGCATGTGCCCACCCTGGTCAGGGAGAGGTTAAAAAATTCCTCTGGGCACAATCAGCCTCAACCCAGCACATGTGTGATGCCCTTGGAGCAGTGTGGCTCCTTAAAAGGGAGGATCCAAGGGCAATGCATGGTGATGCGCTGGTAGAAACAAAGCTAAAACACAGAGCTCCCTTGCCCTGCAGAACTGGGGCTGCTTCTACAGAAAGCTGGCTGTGAACCTCTTCCCCTGGGACTCTCAAGAGGGTTAAAGGGACCATCTTCACTTTACTTAGCTTTGCTTTTCATTAGCATCCAGGGTGCTCATTCTGGGCCTCTCAGACCTCGGGGGCTGGATGCCAGTCCCCTTCACAGAGACTCTTTACCTTTTGCCTTGCACAACCCAGACTGTTGTGTGGGCGGCAGGGTTATTTTGTTTGCATTTTCCTTTCTTTGGGACTGTGATCACATCCAGAAGTGGGAGAGCCACTGCCCTAGGACTTATAGCTGGGAGATCGCACTCCAAAGCTGCGCTACGGCAACACCTACAGCCAGAGATGAACTGTGCCCAAGGCTACGCAACCTGCTTAGATGCCTAAAAGAACAAACAGCTGGCTCTCCAAAAGCCGCACATGCTTTTTTAAACTTTAATACAATAAGCTGTGTTTCACAAAGCACAAGGCGGTTGCTGCAATGCAGCTGGCAGAGAATTAGGTTATGTGAATCAGGTTAAGCAGAGTGATGCTGGGGACACTTAACCAAGCAAGCGCAAACACCAAAAGGCTGGCAGCCTCCCAGATCTGCTGGCTACCTGCAATATTGGTTTGCAAATCGCTATCGGTCTCCTGGGTAGACTCACATTATCCCGAGTGACACATGCACTTTTGGCGAAGTTGCAGCCTGGGACCTGGCTCAGCATTTCATCCCAGCTGCCAAAAAAATGTTTTTTTTTCCAGTCATCTCCGAGGAATCTGTCACTCAAGATGCAGAAATAAAAAAAGAGAAACTGCTCAACACACTGAGCTCCTCATGCTGACTCAGATCAGAAATAGCTTGGATTTGGGCCACTTGTCTTCTTATCCAGAGACTAAATGTATAACAGAGGGTGACTGCAATTTGAACTGCTCTGGAAGTGAGCGTCAATTTGCTCCTAATCGTTAATTGGTGGGATACATTACGTAGTTTGTTAGAGACCGGGACATGCACTTCTCTTCCTCCACATTTAATGAAGGCATAGGGAAAGGATCCTCGGTGAAATTCTGACCTCTCTTGGCTAGTGGCTTTACGAATTGCCTATTGCTCTATCCATGTGTTCAGAAGCATATTTATTATGTGTTTAATTAAGTGCTAATCATTTTTCATGTGAAACTTCCGGCGTCACTAACATTCACGTTTGTGCAGCTCTTTGAAGTGCTAAGGCGATTTTTGTAAAATGAAAAAGTGCTGAAGAGATGCTCCGTATTTTTATCAGCATTAGGAACCACTGCTAAAAATGTAGTGAATTAGTAAAGATTCTTCAAATCAGCCTTATTTCAATTCTGTGTCCCAGTGATTGTGAACATTGGTCTGACAATAAAACCTACAATTACAAGTTCCTAAGGTGTGACACGCATGCCTCAATCCGACACATACAAGGGTTACTATAGGCTATAAGCAAGAGCCTATCGTTTAGCAATGCATCGATAGAACTGTGTAATGTCCCCTTGCTGCAAAGGTGGAAGAACTGCGGCAGAGGTGTTAAACTCTTGGACTTTAAGCAGCCACAAGTGATTTCCTGCTTGCATACAACCACAACCACTTCTCTTACAGTACATAGGGTCAAAGTTTACTCTCTCTTACGATGGCATCAGTACAGAGTAACTCCACCCAAATCAACAAAGGGCTCTTCTCCAAGGCAGTTGTACCAGTATTAGTGTGAATTTATAATGCAATACTTATTCTGAAATAAGAGCGCCCATGCAGGGAATTATACTGGTATACAGGGCCCCGCATGGGCGAGGAAAAAGGGTAACGTTACTGGTGCCTGGAGTCAAGCAGAAGGAGTGTTAGAGCAGTCTCAAGCAACGTTCTGAACAGTGAGTTGCTGGGCCTGCTGGCCCAGCCCAGGCCCTACTCTAGAGTAGAGAGCGTGTGCTTGTGCAGTCAAACTAGGACTTGTAGTTTGAGCCTGAGACAGAGAGATTTGTGCTCCTCTCTGTGACATGGGCTAGCATCTCAAGATCAAGAACTACCAGTCCCAGAGTTCATTGTGCATAGGCAGGAGGGAGGGACAGCTGGTGGGGGGCAGGGGGACAAAGCAAAGCACCATAAGACAGTGGGAGCCAGTGCTGCTGCTTCTTCTGGTGGGGCTTTCAGGCCCCAAATATATGTGAGTAAGTGTCTAATTCACTCACAGACACACACACCCCATACTGCCATGTCTGGTGGTGGCTATACATACAAATCAGGCAGCCAGAAATGTAAGGGGGTAAAAGAAAGGGAACTAAAAGAAGCTAAAAGACACCAATCTATCCTCCAGTTTTTCAAATCTTAATCATTTCTTAAAATCTGTACTGGGTCTTAAGCTTCACCGGAATGGAGTCAACCTAAACGCTGTAGAAGGTTCATTGGACTGCAGTTGCTATATTGTGACCTGTAAATAACTATTTTTACTCATTTGAGAGCAAATGTATTCACTTCCTCTCCCTTGTGTCCCACCCCAAGACCAAGTGGTGAGACCTCCTTCCAACTTTGGAAAGTGAGACGACCCGGTGGGTCAGTCTATATTCTACCCTCGGCCCGCCAGGGATATTAGTTGGCCGTGAGCCGTGAGCACAGTGGGCATGTAGAGGACATACCCACAGAATTCAGGTGTGGCTTCAGTCTCCTAAGTAGTGCCTCACCAGCTATATTACTGTCTATACCGATCTAGGGGTGGTGCACAGCGTATATGTGCTACGCATCACCATAAACATAGGCATCGTCTTAGAATCAAGCCCTGGCTGTGGTTCTTTTCCCATAAGTTCAAGGGACCCAAAAAGCAAACCTTCCCAAAATGCAGGCTGCGCAGCTCTGTTTGCAGGGTAATTCCATTTCCAATTGTTTATGAACAAAGCACACAGGCATATTTTTGTACTATAGCAACCAGGAAAAAAATGTATTGGAAGGGAATTTTTGTAAGTAATTGACTGTTTAAAAAAAGGGGTAAACTAAAGCCGGTTTTTCTGAACTTCCTTATGCCATGAAGCAGCACATTAGGGAGGGTTTGGCATGCCCCCTTATTTGTAAACCAGGGAATGCTCAAGGTACTGCTCAAGGCTCCTCCCCCAGCCTAAAGTGAGGAATCACTAAGCCTGGGATACAATTGAGTATGGGGGACAACTAAGGAAAAAACAGGAAAGGGTATGGGGAGGTCACAGGGTCAAACGAAGAAAACCAGAGCGGGACACCGAGCAGAGAGTCCCGGACAGTGCCCATTGCTCCCAGAAGGTGCCAAGGGAGCCAGCAGACGCCGCCCAGAGGAACTCTGCCAGGATGCTTGAGTGCACAAGGGAACAGAAATAGGTCCCACTGTCGCAAAGCGCCCCCCCCACCCCCCCGCCAACCTCCTCTCCCTGGTCTTGTATATGGCCAGTTTGGCCAGGGCTAGGAGGAGGTTGATGAGGAGGTCCCGCGACTTTGTGGGGCCACAGTGCATAGATGAACAGATGTGGTTGAGAAGTGCAGCAAGAACCTCAGCAGGAGTTTCTGGAGGAGCTGGAAGAGGGGCTGCAGCCTGGTGTACTCAAGGTAGATGTGCACCAGAGTCTCCCTCACGCCACAATAGGGGCAGGTGTCAGGGTGAGGGGTGAACCGTGCCAAGTACACGCCCGTGCTCATGGCTCCACAAAGGAGCTGTCAACAGATGTCCCCAGCGGGCCGGGTGGTCAGGGTGGAATAGAGCTTGGCCCCTAGGGGTCCTCGCCTTTTGCAGGTGGCAACAGGTCTCCCCACTTGGTGTCAGGGCGGGACACGAGAGTAAGGAAGTGAAGGGTGTGCAGCACAAGCATGGAGGGTTTGGAGTGCCACCAGCAGGGCAAAAGATGGAAGTGTTTGCTTTGTAATTTCAAAGCATAGCAAGACGTTTTAGGGAAGACCACTCCAGCTGTGACTGATGGGGCAGTGTTATTGACAAAGATTTCTACTCACGCCCCAGTCAGTTGGGCCCAAGCTATTGAGTAGGCTACATAAATAATTGATAGGGACACCGTCAGTTTAAAAAAGCAATGAATTTTTTGGCCTACGTTTATTAATAATACCTTAGATTATGAAAATGGAAGGAACTTTTTTTAAAAATCTCATTTTACTTCTCACTGTTGGTGCTTTGTGTTTATATTTTGCATTTCTCTTCATTTGAACAATGAACATCAACCAGTCACTTTCACTCTCCGGTTTGGGTGCACTAGCACAGTGCTGCAATTAGAGCTGGTCAACATTTGCTGTTTGGAAAAGAGGGTTTGTAGGAGCATCCTGACTGGGAACCATTGGCCTTCACCTTGCAGTTGCTTTCTATACCCAGGAGGTTAACTATTAATCAACATTTGTAATGTGCTTTGAGATCCTTGGATGGAAGGTGCTTGGACCTGTGAGTACAGTTATGTAAGTGTCCTATTAAAATTAGGATATGGTACTTTATTATTAGGCCTCAGGGGCACAGTCCCAGAGACTGAAGCCTTCCACTGTCCCCAGACCGGGCCCGGCACAGTCAGTGACCGTGAAACCCTTGTCATATCACCCTCACCAATTGCCTCAATTTGCAGCACCAGAGAGGCTGCTGCTAGGGTCAGAAAGTAATTCAGGCTCCAAGGCTTATCCTTCTCCGCTGAAAGCGCCCCCGATGAGCGCTGGCACCGGCAATGGGTTTCCATGAGATAAACGCCCAGCTGCTCAGAAATGGACGACCACCAGCGTATTCCACAGGGGCCACTGAGAGCTCCGAGCAGTGAAGAGTTTCTCACCTGACAAGTGCTGAAGAGATTAAGAAGTGAGCACTCAGTCTCAGGGACTGACTGCTGGCATTCAGGACAATACGCTTCAAAAGCAGGGCTTCAAAGACCAGAACGAAAACGGGGAGCAGACGCTCACTGAATTAATAGCATGTAGGTGATGCAGAGATAAAGGACAGGGAACCTTTAAAGCAGAAGTCTTCAAGCTGTGAGAAGTGCCCACCTAAGGGGGTGCAGAGGAACATTAGAGGGGGCACAGCAGGGCCCAGGTCAGCCCCCATGGTGGGTGGGGAGGGAGCACCGCCCCGCTCTGCCTCGAGCTCTGCTCTGGCCCCACCCTCCAACCACGGCTCTGGCCTCGGCTCCCACCCCCTGGCTTTGGCTACTGGCCGTGGTTTCCCAGCTTGGCCCTTGACCCTGCTCCCAGCCCCAACCCCAGCGGTCCCGACTGGCTACATCCTCGGCACCTGGCCGCTGTTCCCAAGTTGGCCCCGGCTGCTGTGGCCCTGCTCTCAGCCACAGCCCCTAGCCCCAACCGTGGCCTGCTCCCAGCCCCAGCTGGGGGTGGGGGTGTGTGAACAGGTGTAAGGAAGGGCATCACCTAAAAGGTTTGGGGACCACTGTATTAAAGACTCAGCATTTAAGAGACGATTCACCTATATATTATTCACTCTGGCGATTGGAACATGTATTATAAATGTTACTATTCTATCAGTTTGCCATAGGTATGCATGGGTGCTTTACAGGTCAAAATAGATAATGGCTCTTCTATGAGGAGTATCTCAGTTAGACTAATGGCAAAACAACTAGTGACCCAAGGGAAAGCATGGGGTGGGACAGAGAAAACCAGTAAGCAAGAGAAAGTGCTGTGCTGACCCGCTAGTTGTGCATAGACCACAATTTGAGAACCACTAGGCTACTGTATAAGCCACGTGTACCTGGAAAAGGTTTATCCAGTAGTGCACATTTTTAACAAGGTAAAACTGATTGTTCATAGGATGGACTTCCCTCCCTGGGAGTACTGGATGAAATCTGGTTGAAGCCCATCACTACCCTTCTTATCCAATTTTATTTTCAGTTCTTTCCTGTAATTCTCAGAGAGCCTATGGGGCAGGAACACTCTGTCCTCTACCCCTAATCTATCCAGCAGCTGTTATGGTTTCTTTGATCACCCATTTCCTTTCTCTCCCTCCACTGGACCTATCAACTCTTGTATTCAGATCCAAGAAGAAATTTTATTTTTAAATGACTGGATGTTTACCCCACTGGCCCTTGACGTGGTTGTTTCTGTGATCTCTGATAACGTTAAGGATATATCCTCTCCCGGCTCCTTTCATCACTTTTCTTGGGACTCCCATGAAAAAATAATATGTGATCATGCAATTAAAGACTTTGTGCACTGATAAGTACAAGGGAGCAGACAATGTTGGGTGAGCAATCTTAACTATAGCATTTCCTGCTTTTTCCCCCTGAGTCCCTCACCCTGCCACCTTTATGTTCTTTTCATATATGTATATTGTAGTGAAGTGACTGAAAAAATGTAGAACACAGAGTTCTGACAGTTCAGGTTTGGTTTAAAGCCTTCACACCAACAACTATGCTGAGATATTTGTACTGGGCACAAGACTGTCAGCGAACAGATTAATAGATTGCAAGGCAAAAGGGGCCATTGTGATCATGTAGTTTGGTACCCTGCATTATACAGGCCATGGGACTTCCCTTAATTAATTCCTATTTGAACTAACGCATATTTTTGGATTTTTTCCTAATCTTGTTTGCAAAATCTCCTGTGATAGGGAGTCCACCACCACACTTGGTAAACTCTCCGAATGGTTAATTACCCACACACTTAAAAATTTGTGCCTTGCTTCTAGTCTAAATTTATCTACTTTCAACTTCTAGCCAGTTGATCTTATTATAAATTTATCTGCTAGATTGAAAAGTTCTCTATTATCACATTTCTGTTCCCCATGTAGGTATTTATAGACCTATGTGGAGAGACTCAAATGTTGCAGAGCACAATGGTTCATCCCAAACCTGTTAATACTATGAGAGCAAGCATGCCTCACTCCAAACCCTGGCGACATTAGCCCCAAATTTAGGGAAAGTTTGGATCTGGATCTAAACTTTGCAGTTTGCCCTTACTTTTGTAATGGGCTGGACCAAATCACAGATCCAAACTCTCTCAACCTTTGAGGAAGTTTGGATCCAGATCCACACTTTGCAGTAGGGACCTGTGATGGAATGTACTCCCCACAATGGCTCTGAGAGAGCTGAATTTGGCTAGGTGGACCCAATCAGCCAATTAAGTGGCAAACAGGAGAGAGATTTAGGTTAGGAGGAGGCCACTAATTGGAAGCAAGCTGACCTGTGAGGAGACAGGTGGGGCTTACATAAAGCCAAGAGGATGGCAGCAGAGGAAGGGCTGCTGGGTGAAAAGTGGCAGTTTCCCTTCCTGAGGGACGTAGGCATAACAATTCCTAAGACCTAGGTGAGATGGGTCTGATTAGAATGAATGGAAGCAAGGTGGGAAATAGTCTAGGGGTGAGAGCAATAATGCCAGGGAAGCTGCAGACCTTGCTGCTTGGTAAAAACTCTGGACTGGAACACAGAACACAGGGTGGGCCTGAATGCCTATGCCAAGCATTGCAGAGCGTTACTGCTGGGAGCAGTGCACTATAAGGCTGACATGGTCTGGGTGGTGGGTGTGAGAACTTCCTAATGCAGCTTGAGCAGAAAGGCTTTAAAGGATATTTTCCCCTTTCCCTTGTCCCTAAAGGGGAATCACAAGGAGATGTGGTTGGAGGGCTAAGCTATGAAGCAGCTATGCTGCAACTGTGTGAATGGGCTATGAACTGCAGATGGTGGAAGAGAAGAAAGGGGGTGCTGAAGTGGGCAGAGCTAATCCCCAGACTTGCCGGAAGGGGATGCTAACCCAGTGTGTGTAGTGAACTCTGTAACAAGGCCCCAAATTTTTTTGTGTCCCTCGCTGCCTCCCCCACCCCAGCAAATTTGGTGACACCAAAATACTTCTTCATTTGAGTTGATTTTGCTGAATTGTTTGTTAAAGTCCCCCAGAAAATTCTAGCAAAGCCAAAACATTTTTTTGACATTTTCTAAATTAAATGTTTCAATTTTTGGATTCACAACAACTTTTTTCATTTTGAAATTTCCTTCAATTCTATTAAAATTGAAAAAGAAACTTTTCATTTTGACTCAAATGAAAAGTTTCATTTAATCCAAAACAAATCTTTTTTTCTTCAATTTGCCACACAATTATTTTGAATTTTTGGGTCAACCCCATAGAACTTTTTAATTTTTCAGAATTGCCAGTGAACAAAAGAATCAGTTATTTGCACAACTCCACTTACTATCCTCCATGTGACTTGAAGCTGGCTATAAAAAACAGGTGGTGCAGCAGGTGCTTCCATGGTGGTCAAGGTGTAGGTCTGGACTCAAATTTGTTTTAATTTGGCTCACTATGAGGCATGCCACAAATGTGTACTTTCTCATCCTCTGCTAGCCTTTGCATAGGCTACAGATGAAGCATCCTCCTCATGTCCTTCCCACTCAGACCCTTGCTCACACTGCACTCTCTCTAGTTAGTCATTACTGCATTCTACATCTAATTTCAACAGTGGTATAACATCAGTTCCATGAGGTCTTGGCTTTCCCCCTACTGGATCTGATAGTCCTGGAAGATAATATTACAGCATTTGAAGTTCTCACACAGACTTATGTGTTTTTGGCACAAGCTGGCCTGTCCTAGATTGCTGCCTCCTGGTACTTGATGTTTTTGGTCCAAAGGTTAATCTGTTGCTCTCATCCTTCTAAGTGGTGTTTGACTGCTGTTACCTCTTTCTTTTCTCGGTAGCATGACAAATGTTGGGGGACCTATAGATTGATGCCTGCTCTTAAACTGATTTTAAATCAGTCTAAGCATCACTTTCTTCTGGCACAAAGACTATATAGCAAAACTCTTGTTTCTCTCTCTAGATGTATTTTAATATAAGGTTCAAGAAAGAAATGTAGATACAATAATGAATAATAGAAACAAATCAGTTCTGACATATGGTTTATTTAAAAAATCAAGACATATTGATACAAAACTAGAGTGCTTGATCTTGTTTTTTTCATTTTGCTTGTGTCCACTCTTAAGACTTGATGAGTCTTCTCCATATAACTGATGCCAGTTAAAGACTAAAACTGAAGTTCATGTAGTGCTGTGCTGAACTGCTTAGTGGGAGTGTATATTGATGTCCTCACCTGGCTGGAACAGTTCAGCTGTGTGTCAGGGGATCCATACAGCTAACAGTTAACAGATTCTCATTCAGATCAAACGGTAAAGATTCTTCAGCCAGACAACATGTTCCAGCTGGCCTCTGTGTGTGTTACAAGTGACCGCCATAAAGTCCTAGGCAGCCATGAGTTTGCATTATTTTTACAACTGTAGACCAGGGCCCAAGTCTTCACTGGGCTGGCAAGACCACAGGCCTTGGCAATTACTTTGTATAGATTGTAAATTTGGCTCCTTATGGGTAAAGAAATGAGTTACAATGCTGACATGTCTTTATTCCACAGCAACCATCAGATAACTCTAATGGTGTGATAATTTGCTTTATTTCCAACAGAGCTGCCATGCAATTCCTGCCAAATAAGGCATGGTGTTTTAGAGTAATTACTATGCAGTTAACTAACCCATGTTGCCAATGAATATGCAATGTATATGTCCACAGCAGGCTGCTTGAATTCTACTCAGCAGAGGGGCGAGGGGATTTAATCCTGATTTACAGTAACAACTCAGTACAGAGAGAAATGCAGGCAGCTCCAGGGCTGGCTTTTCACATTTACATTGCAAGGAACAAAAAGAAGTCCCTGGTAGCCCGAACAAATCTTTGCTGAACTATAGGGGAAGGCAGGATGTCATTTCAGAAAGGCTGGAGATAAAAACGCTCAGCTGTGTGCGAGGGCCGAGCACATGAAATGGAAACAGCCTGCTGCTCGCTGTGGCAGGCTGCGTGGCTCTTTACACTTGGCAGAGCAAAGGGAATTCTGAAGCTGTCCTCTGCTTTTTCCTCTCCCCACTCTGTACAGCTACCTGTGGAGTCTGCTATTAAATTGCTGGATTAAGCTCTTCCCACAGCCTGGCATCTAGATCTTGTGCCGGCTGCATGCAGAGAAGAAGTCAAGTGTTGCTGCCATGTACCAAATTGACTAGCATGGCAATGGTTCGCAGCAATTAGAGCTAGAAAAGATCTGTTCGCTTTCCCACCCAAGCCTTCTGCCAATGCAGGATTTGACTCTACAGTGTGCTAGAATTTAAAATGTGTCGCATTAAGCACCTCAAGCAGTGGGGCTCCCAGCTCTTCCCTGGGGAAGTTATTCCACAATCTAATAGATCTCACAGTCAGGAAGTTCCCCCATGTCCCTTTCTTAATTTTACCCCATTATTTGCTCCTTTCTGCAGCCCCTTTTGCCACCTTAAATCATCCTTCTCACTTCAGTGTTCACACCCTTCCGCTGCCTCTAGACTGGTTGGCTGTAAGTGAGCCAAACCATGCATGTTTGCTCTTTTACTTTTACTCATCAGTCAGCCCCCTCAGGTCCCTAATCTGTTCTGTTCTTCTCTGATCTCCCTCCAGTTTGTCATTACCTTTCTGGTAATCAAGTGCAATATTCCCCAGTAAACTATATGAGAACTGTACAAAAAGGGACTATCATCAGCCCAATTCTTGTCCCACAATGCAATGACTCTGCATATGCAGCTACAAATTGCATTTACCTTTTCGGATGCTCTAGTGCATTGCAAGCTCATGTCTAATTTGCAGTTCAGTCATCCTCCGGTTTCTTCCAGCAGTCATGTTTTCCACATGATCCTCTCTCATGGAACTGTTCTCAGTTTCCATGTGTTAAGCTTGCATTCCTCCACAATTAATTCTGTCAGTGTTTCTAGTCTCTCACTCCAGCCTATTTTTATTATGTCTTCTGTCCTCACAGCTATTCATGTTTTCGCTCAGTTTAGTAACTTCTTTGGATGTCATTAACGTGTCCTATACTGTTCCCTCTAGATCACGAGTGGTGATCATGCTGAATAACCCTCCGTCTAAAACCCCGGTCCTTGCAATATCCTGCTTCGCACTTACCCTCACCTTTACATACACACCACTGATCACAAAAACAGGCCCCGATCTTGCAATGTGTATCACATGGCTGGACTAACACAACTCTGAGGAGCTCTGCTGAAGTCAGTGGGACTCTGCGCAGGCATAGAAGACTGCCTGCATGCTGCACGTTCCAGGATTGGGGTGTTATCTAGCCATCTGGTTTTGCAAGGCCAGAATGAGACCTTTGAGAGCCTTGGGGCAGATTTGCAAAAGGATTTAGGCACCTAAGGATACAGACACTTTTGAAAATCCCAGTAGGTGTCAATCTGAATCTTTAGGCCCCTGAATACCTTTGAAAATCGGGTCCTTCCACAACACAAATAACAATGAACGTTGTCCGTCTTTTCAAGTCAGTTTTCACTTTTATTGGCAGGATTTGAGGCTTGTTTTGATTTTTGAGATTAGGGTTTCATGCAACATTTTATGGACAGTTTTATTGTAATCCACCTTTTTTGCCTCTTCCGGGTTCCTTTCTTCCACTAATTGTTATCATCATGTCACATGTTTCCTTGGCCGGTATCTTCAAAACTAAAACTAATGTGGGGTTATTTTGATAGCTGTTGAAAAGGAAAAAAAAAAAAGGAAGGGGGGAGGGGAGGAAGAATATAAGATGAATGGTGTTAATTTGCCACCTCTTTAATTCATTTTTATTTTAATGGAACCTTTGTACTTATAAGGATACTGTCTGATTAAGTGTCGTCTGCTGTAGTTTAAAAAAATATCATCTGTCACAAATAATGCTTTTTATTAAAATTGAAAACGTTAAGTCTGTCACTGATCACTGTCTGCTCTTTGTTGTCTTTCACTCTGCTTGGATAATGAGAATGGACTGATCAGTATCAGGTTCTCCTGAACTACCACGATGCAACAACGATTGGTTGCAGGTGGGGTGTGTGTGCATATGTATGTTCTTCTAGAAGGGCTGTTTCCAAGGTAGTTGCAAAAGAACATTGAGTGAAACTTTTCTGTTGGTCTTAGGTTTTGTCAGAATAACCTTTCACAAAGCCTAAATTGGGGGGCCAAGTGTGCTGCATTCACTTAGTGCCTTTGACAGGAGATATTCAACTAGTTCAGGTCTGAAATTTGACCTACTTTAAAATGTGCCCCAGATACTAAGAGCTATATTTTCCTTTCCTTTTTTTTAAGGGATATCAAACCAAGAGAAAAATACAGCCAGATTAATTTCAGCTCTAAAATCAAAAGGATGAAATTGATACGGAAAGAAACAGAAATAGAAATGTCCTGTGAATCATGTGCTTGTTTTAATTGCATTTATTAAAAAATATACCCAAACTGTGACCTTTTAAAAATAAACAAATACACAGAGGCAGTGGTGGGAATGGTGATAAAACCTAGTGCTTACATAGCTTTTTTCATCAGTAGATCTCAAAGTACTTTACAAAAAAGGTCAGTATCATTATAGATAGGGAAACTGAGGTACACAGGTGAGGTGACTTACCCAAGATCACGAACACACCAGTGATAGAACCAGAATTTGAAGCCAGGTCTTCTGAGTCCCAATCCAGGACTCTATTCTTTAGGCAACCACTGCCTATGAATATAGGCTCTGATCCACAAAAGCACTGAAGCATGTGTTTAATTTTAAGCACATGAGTAGTCCAGTTGACTTCAAAGTAAAGTATGTGCGTAAGTACTTTGCTGGATTGGGGCCACAGATAGGGGTCAACCTTTGTTTCAATGTTGTAATTGGACAACTAACAGCAAATAGGAGTAACCTTTCTCTCTTCCTCCTCTTTCCTGCCCCTCTTTAGGATCAGGACCTAAAAGAGCACATGTCCCTTGTCCTTAATGGTGCAGTCCAATTCACTGTTCTAACTGTTTCTATCTGGCTAAAAATAAGCAGACAGAAATAAAATGAAAAAAAATGGCACCCTCTCCCCAGTATGGCCCCTCAGACAGCATTCTCCCACTTCTCAGCAGTCTAGACAAAGGTACACACAGTGGAGGTCGCTATTATAAAACTAACAGCTGTCACATGAAGGGTGTTGAGGATCACCGCAGTTTCTGTCTTTACTTACAATAGATGCTATTTGTGGTCCCTATTGACAAATGCTACCTTTCCGATGGCTTCTCGTATCAGTGCAAGAGCTGCAGACATTTGGGGCCTGACTCTTCCCTGGCGTGTACCTTGTGTAATCATTTGTGCCAGTGCAAACTGGGTGTGAGATGTCACTACTGGTGTACGTGAGTGAAGAATTCTGGTTGGGTAATATGCTACACTTCCTTTGCCCAGGGGTAAATGACCGCACCAGGTACAAGTGGAGTTCACTGGTCAGTGCACTGCACATCCTCCTCTATGGCTGATCTACAGTGGGAGTCTCTTCCCCTCAAGCTGTAGCTACTCATAGGGGTGGATGGGTATTTATTTTCAAAGTTCTGGAGTTTCTCAATGTTGGTCAAGATTGTATCTGTCATGCGAAGCCAGATGACTCAGGCCCCTTGTCTTTTTAGTCCCCCAGCTCCCTCTAGTGTTCATACACACATTACATTCACTCACTTCAGCTCTCTTTTGGTTTAGTATTGAGCCAGAGACAAGTTCTGCTTGTGCTCTTTGGGTGCAGTCCCGCAGTCTCCACTAATCTGAGCCGACCCAACCTAGCTCGAGGAGTAAGAATTTTAGAATCAACCTCTTTTGCAGTCCACTCTTGGAGAGGAACCTTTGTAAATGAACAAATGCGTGTACTCAGATGTAAAGAAACTTTGTGCACAAAAAGCTCTGAGGCCCAGATCCGCAAAGGGCTTGAGCTCCTAAGCACACCACGCCTTCCCTCGGGTTGTTTGCTGGCGTGGTTCTAACCAAAGGTGGGGACTGCCCCTTCCAGCCTGCTCCCACCAAGGCTGCATGGCAGCCCGGGTGTGTGCTCACTGAACCCTGTCGCCAACGTTTGCAGGGGCGGGGTTTCAAATGTCACATTGCGAATACCATCCCACCTGCTCCTGACATCTGCAGGAAAATGTGGTCATAGGAGGGGGAAAATCTCAGTGTCATTTAGGCAGCTAAATGGTCTCAATATTTGCTTATGTAGAGTATCTAACAGGGCCCTAGGGACAGAAGCAAGGCTGCCCAGCTAAAATCGGACCTGCCGTAGCTTGCTGTGTCTGAAAGGTGATGTACTCCTTTAGCTGTGCTTGGGTGCCCCCAGGGCAGGCTCGTGCTAATCGTTAAAGCTATTGTGTGATGCCAGAAAGCCCGGGAAGGAGACAGACACAGATACAGGCTGAACCGGAGGCATTCTGATGACATGAGCTGAGAGGCCCCTTGCTCACTTTAAAAATACAGTACAGGGAAGTATATTTGGTATTCCTGAAAGGTGGCTGGATAGCCTGGGGGTCCCGTTCTTCCAGTGCAGGGGACAAATATCTCCTTTTAAAGTCAAGGGCCCTTCCTCAGATCCTTCAGCTGGAGAACTGGGCTCCCGAAGGCTGAAATCCTTTCTCCATACAGATACAGCAGGGGGCAGTGCTAGCTTTCCCCCAGCTGCCCTGCCAATGTGCTACCACTCTGTGCCATCACAGGGAGGATGGGAGATGGGTAAGTCCAAATACTACTGGCCCCCACAGCAGAATATCCAGCAATGTCTGGCATGGCTGGAACCTCAGATATGAATGTATATCTTAAGCCCATCTTATCTGGGGCGGGAACCGTCCTATCCTATATGTTTGTGCCAGTACCTAGCACATTAGACTTAGCTCTAGGCACTACCACAACAGGACTGTTTAATAATAATAATAATAATTAATAACAATAAATAATTAATCTCCACTCTGATGCCAGCCGTGTCGTGTCACGTGTGTGTATTTACATTTCTTCTTCACAACAAACTATCGCTCTTCACTTCTGCTTAAAGGAGCTCTCTTATGTTGTCTCAGTGCTGTCACAGATCCTGGTGAAGAAGAAAATGATGATGAGACACAGCCATGTCAGTCCATCACGCTGCCAAACTGCCTTCCAGCGCCAGGCATCAGTGTCCTTGATAAACTTATCAAAACATGCCCAGTTTGGCTTCAGCTGACCATGAATCAGGACGGGGCTGGAGAGATACTTAGCAAAGAAACAGCAGGGGTAAGTCTACATTTGTCCAAAACAATTTCAGTTCAGACAGTCACATTTCCTGCTTCTCAGGGGAGAAGGGGAGCAGAGCTGGGTTTTTTTTCATGTGAAAGCAAACATCTTTAGCAGTATCTGGTCTCTGTTTTCTTTGCCCATGGTGGTTGGCTAGTCATGTGTTTGTGGGATAGACATTTCCATTCTCTCTAGAGCGATGACATGTGAAGGAAAAGGCTTATATCTTTGATTTCCTTAACAGTTGATGTCTAGGAACCATTTTCCTATTTGTTTCATACCCTTATTCTGTTGTGCTTTCAGATACCTCCATGCACACTCTGTAGTCTGATGCAGTATTTTTCCAATATCTCTGAGTTGAATCTTCCTTAAATGAACAACAACAAAAAATGTGTTCCTGCCCCTAGTTTGCTTCTTAGGGATGTAAATTTTGCTTGTTGATTTTTGTACCTTAGAAAAACCAGCAAAATCAAGCCTTGTCTTGTTTGGAGGAGGACATGTGAACTAGTGGCAGCTCTTTCAGGCCTTCATTGAAAAGATAAGGGGTTGGGAGCTTTAACAAAGAAATCTTTTCTCCCAAGTGCCTGTCAGGTGCTTGGGATAGAACTAGGTTGATGAAAACAATGAACAAAACATTTAATGTTTTTAAAAGAGGCTCTCCAGTCATCCATAGATGCTCCCAAAGTAGACAAGACCTGGATTTCTAATATAAACAAAACTAGATATAAAATACTTTTAGTTTTGCTTAGTTGGGGGGGGAGGAGGAACTCTCAGGAATTCTTTATAAGTCATAAAGAATTGGGTGGCGAATAGGAGGAAGCAGAGTGGACAAATTTTCCATTCAATACAAAATGGACTGCCCCTACTTTTCTTCATTCATTGGCTGCTATTCTCAGGGGAGTTAACAATGCGGTGCATACCAAAGAGACTGAAATTATTAAATGAAAACTGATCTAGAATGAGGCTAGGATTGGGGGTAGAGCTGCTGCTGCGGGGACACCCAAAGCACAGTCAAGCAGATGGAGAAATTTTAGGCTGAATGTTACGGTTTCGTTGTTCTTTAGTTTACCAGTAAAGCTAACTCCCAAGAAGGGGGTAGGTGAGCCAGGACTACACCGAGTGAGCCCAGGTCGTGTTTAGTTGTACATTGCCCTCTGAGTTGTGACACTGATCTCGGTGTGACTACTCACGGAGAGAGACGCTACTCAGTGTGAGTAAAGCATGGCAGAGTTGGGCTTACGGGGGGAAGGGTCTATTCAGTCTGATCATGTCATGAGCCTTGAAATGTGGCTGGGTTGCTGTGGTTATTTTAATTAAATTATGACGCGTGCGGAGGCCTACTCAAAAAACACGATGGGCTGGTGTTTGTGGTAAGGGATGTTTCTGCAGTAAAGGCTGTATCTGAGTTAGACTAAGTCCGTGCTATTCTCCCTTTCAGGGGGCTGCAGCTTAATTGCACCGTGTGCCAGGCTCAGCACATCTCCCCAGGTTTTCAGCCGAGAGCAACTATCTTACAAGTGTTCAGGAGGCAGGAGCAATTGTGACACCCTCGCACCCTAAACTCTATTGCTGTAATCATCTTTAGATGTGTTTGGCAACACTGAGCTTGGAATATCTGCTCATTCTGTGTGCATTTTGTTTGTAACCGTTCAATGTGTTGCTTACAAATGTTTTGAGACCTTTTGTTACACAAGCAACTGTCTTGCTCCTACCTGGGAGCAGTTACTGTGAATGAGCTGTTTATTTCATAAGTATAACAAGGTGAAGGGAGTAGGTCCCAGGGGCCCATGGTAGAAGCTAGATGACTCAGATTCAGGCCTGCTGAGCTATGTATAAAGGGCAGCTTGAATGCAGGGACATGGGGAAAGAAGTAAAGAGGTTTCCCTGAGCTTGTAGGCCGGGGAGCCTGGGAGTGCAAGGCTGCAGGGAGCTAGGAAGTCTGGGAGCCAATCGGCTGGAGGAGAACTTCAGCAGAAGGGAGTAGAGAGGACTCGGCCTGTATGATGAACCTGTGTTGCACCGTTTTAATTTAGAGAAATAAAACTGAAGACTGAAGAAAAGGTATGGAAATCCAGATGCTGTTAGGCGGAGGGGGGATTGACGCATGAGCTGGGGAGTTCTCCCTCCTGCTCATGTGATCTTGCTGGGCAGGGCATGAGAAAATGGCAGCCTGGCTAAGAGCTTGGAGCTTGCCTAAAGAGAATTATTCTCTTGGAAAGATGATCCTCCCTCCCCCTTTTCCTTCTTTAATCTCTTAGGTGATGTACTGGGTGTTTACACCAGTTCCTCTGGAAATTAGCGTATAACTTTTAGCTGACGGAAAGGTGGTAATAGGCTGTGTGGACAGCAGAGTGCCCATGCAATTCTCATGCTCTCGTTGTGAGAATGGCAGTGGGTGTTGCCTTTTCATTCTCTGAGTCAGCGTTTGGGGACAAAACACAGCTCGTGCCAAGTTAGAAACCAAAGCCGCCTCTGCCATTTGCTGGTTCTCGCAATGGCATCCAGTGGCCACAATTTTAAATCTCTCAAATACATCCAGGGGCGCCTGCCTCTGCTCCCTCCCACCCCCCCTTTCCCACTGGCATGATCCCTCCGCTCTGCAATAGGCAGCCAGGAGAGGAGCCTGTACTGAGGTTTGCATACCCGGGCAGAACAGCGGGCCAGCTGCAGAGGGGAGCGTATGCTGATGTTGTATCCAGCAGAAGAGTGCAGTGGATGTACACGCCCTAATATCGGAGAGCTCTGCTTGCCCCCTTAGCTCACTCTAGGATGGAGCTGCTCTTCTCCTCCGCTATAGGGAAAATCTGGAAATACTTATTTATCCAATAGGCTCCCACCCCACAAATTGCCCCAGGGAACAAGCGAAAACCCTAGGAAGCCTGTGCAGCTAAGGACCCATTTCAACAGACATGGCCAGAGGAGTTCCTTGAATGTGACGCAAAGTCACATTCAACCCCACTAGAAACGCTCCTAGCCTGCCCAGCTCAGGACCTACACTCAGTTCCCACGATAGCAGCACTGACTGTATCGCCACGTGGCTTCTTGACAAACTCCTCTCAGTTCCTCTTACTGAGAAATTTAAGCTTTCCTTGCAGTTCCAGTGTAGTTCCACTGCGCGTCAATTATTTAATCATTTTCCAGACTCACATTGTCTATAACGTTAATCCTGTGGCTCCAGAATTAGCCCAATCTTTGAAATCACTTTCATAAATGCCTTGACTCTTTCTCACCTAATGCTGCTTTAAGGAAGGGGTGATGATAAAAATTTCTCTGTCTTTGCCCCTAGGATTTCAAGCTACAAGTTAATACATATCTGACACTGAACTCTGATTAGAAACACAACGAGGAAGGCACACAGTGCTCACAATGCACAGAGAAGGGACTGACTCAACTGGGAAGCCCTTTTTCTTCTTGATTAAACCTGCTCCTGTGCCAGTTTCATAATACACCCACTGCTTTGAGCCTCTTAGGCCCAAAAGGTAGTTGTTTGTTACAAAAACACTTTATGGCTATTTTAATCCTTTTTCCTATAAAAGTCTAGGTGGTCCCTATTCTATACTCGTGCTAGAAACTTCAGTGAGGATCTACTTGAGCAAATTCACCATCAGTTAGGGCAGTTGCATCAGGGGATGTTACTTGGCAAATTGTTTGAAGTTTTACAGCTTTACACTATTAGCCTTAAGGCAAACGCTTGCACTAGCTTGAGTGGTACATCAGTGATGCATTGAGATTCTGCTAGTTCCTACTGCAGGGATGAATTTCACGCAGAGAAAATATCCTCTTAGTAGTAATTATCTTTGTCATGAAATGTTTGACATACTGGAACAAAACTAGAATGAAATGCGTTAGGTGAATTGGAAAAAAACAGTCTATGGTCACTGGAGTCTCATTCTCAGTCACCTAAAATTAAGTTCACCAATTCCTACTTCTTTTCCTCTGCTTTAGATATTCCTGGTTAGGAGAGATGGTAACATGAACAACATGGTCCTCTCTGTCCTCTTCCCAGACCAGAATGCAGCTTCTGATGTTCAGGAGTACAACATTAAAGAAGAAAAATCATGTAAGTTTTCTCCAGCCTTTTATCACGTAAGTTTTCTCCAGCCTTTTATCTCTTGCTTTGGCCATCAGCTGGACTCTTCTCTTGACTGCAAAGTATGTACACAAATGTACATGTGCTTGCAATGAAATGTGCTTGCAATGAAAAAGATCCTGCCATCATTGGAGGAGCAATAAATCTTGATTCCTCCAGGAAAACTTGTTCCGATTCATTGTGACTAATTGGCCCAATTTTCCACTGCTCTGTATCTTGTGTCATCGTTTTTACTTGTGCACAGGGAAGTATAAAATGCCAGCAAGTTAGAAGGGTAGCATTTTATTCAGGCAAATGAGAATGGAAGCATTTACATAGGTGTGTGAGTAGTGAAAGAATGTGCAAGGCAATGGAGAATCAGTCTCAATCTATTTGATTAATTTACTCTTTATTTCTGCTCTTGAATTAGCTAGCAACAGACTTTGATTTTTGCTAATTTATTCCTTATTCAAACATTTTGTACAAACATTTTGACCTAATTTGTTGTTCCTGAATGATTTGTTTTGACTGTGTCTTTAGCTCGTCAGTATTCATAGGGTATGATTGGTCCCCCAAAAACCTTAATGTTGTTTCTTTTCCCTGATTGGCTGACTGAACTTTTATAAACAAGAAAGGGGAAATCAAAGAGATTCCAAGATGCACATCTCCAGTGCTGACTTTTGTGTAAGCACAAAGTCACCAGAGCTTAGTTTGTGCCTTGGTTCAGCCCCTGCATCTCTTCTCATGCTGCGCCACAGCCCTGCCACCTCTTCTGTAAGTGCACAAAGCATGACCTTACATGTAGTGTGTGCAAGGCCACGCTGTACAGAGGATGCCAGTTTTCAGAACAAAATGGCATCTCATAGGGTTGCCAACTTCGTAATATTTAAAAACTGGACACGCCACCAAGAATGCTGGAACCTCCTCCACCTCTGCCTCCCTGAGGCCCCACCCCTGCCCTGCCTCTTCCCCCAAGGCACCACTCCCTTTTGCTTTTCTTTCCCCTTCCCCCTGTCGCTTGCTGCTGCTTCCCCTCCTCTCGAACCCCCCTTCCCCTCCCCGAGTCAGGAAAGACTCACCTGTGGAGCCGGGACTAGGAGCTGCAGTTGCCTGATGCAGGTAGGCGGTGGCCCCAGCTGGGTAGAGGCTGGCGTACGTGATGACCTCCCTGCCTCCCCTGCCCACAGTAACCAGACTTTGGGTGTCCAGTCAGTGGACCTGACTGGACACCATCAGGTCTCTTTTTTTACTGGACTTCCTGGTCAAAAACCAGGCACTTAGCCACCCTAATCCTCCAGGTAGTGTGACCTCTCACATACAGTGCATGCAGGGTAACACTGTGTGAAAGATGCCATTTTGTGCCTTGGCACTTCCCTCTTTACCAATCAAGCACTGAAATTCACACATGAATTGCAAGAGTCTTTTGCCTTCCAATAAATGTTTGCAAATAATTTCTTTGATAAGCTATTCACAGCAGAAGAGTCCATCAAAGAGAGTTCATGTTTTTTATTAAAATGATGAACATTCACAAATACCTTTCTACAGTGTGAGCCCTGTGGCTGGAAGCCTACATGAGAAGGGAGGTAGCTGAGTGAGCTTGCTGGAGAGCAAAGGGAGCTGACTGAGTAATGCAGGACCTCATTTGCATATTAACTGTGGGTAATTTGGGGACACTGGGGTATAATTTGACAAAGTTTTGTTCTTGGGGCCCATAATTTTTAGATTACCCTGTTGGGAACCCACCTGGGCAAAGCCTGGACAATGATTGGGTATGGGGTCACAGTGAAGAACACTGATGTTTGCTGAGGTGGGGTAAGAGGCCCTGGACAGAGTAAGAGGGCAAGGAAAGAGGAATTGTGTGTTTCTGCTTTGTTGTTGGGAATAGCTTTCTGGGTGGTAGGGGTTTTGATGAGTCTTTAAGACTATTGATCCTCTTGTATCTGGAGAAGCTGAGCTAACAGCTGTAGTTGCCTTATATAAACAGAGCTCACCAGAAGTTCCAGTTGTCTAACCAGTGGCAAGCAGAAGTGAAAACCTAGCAGCAGTTTTGATCATGTGAACCTCAGAGGGAGCAAAGTGCAGTTAGATTTACCACAGACTACAGTTCCACAAGGAGAGCAGCAGATTGAGAGCAGCTGAATGCACTGTTGTGGGAGCAGAGGAATTCATAGCAACAATCTGTCAGCCTAGTGACTCTGGTAAGGCCTCCCAGTCCTTGCTGCTGAAATTAAGATAGCAGGACAGATGGTAGAACCCCAGAGCTGGCTGCAAAACAGCGACCCTGATTTTCCTAGTCTCTTGGGACCACAAACTGTGAGTGAGGAAGTTGAGGGCCTACGAATTGAGAGTGGGAGACAGGCAGATAGAACAAGCTGCATCAACCATAGAAGGTCCAGTTGTTTGAGACTGTGATTTATGCACCTTGTGGTGAAAATTGTTAACTTGTAAATGTTTGTCCCAGTTCAACCTGGCCTTTCCCTTTTCATCCCCCAGTGCCCCAACACAATTTGTTTGTTTAAACCTCTACACTTGTGAGCGGGTACAGATTTGCCTAGCAAAGGCACCCAGAGTGGCCATAGATTCCTCATTTACTGGGCAGGAGGGGAGGTGGGTTCGAGCCAAAAATTAAGAAATTGTAGAGAATCCCCTATAATAAGGTCCTGGCCCTTTTTGTTGCTGACACTATTGGCAGAAGGGTTACAACAGTACACACAACTCTGCTATGTTGCCAGCCAGAATGGAGATTACATTTTACTCCTGGATACATCCTGAAATGCTTGATATTAATTTCTGATAACTATCATGAGCTGTTTTTTTCCCCTCACAGTTACTGGTTTTATTTTTTAACATATGTCTGTTTGATAATCCAGATTCTGGATTATCAAACAGCGAGAGCATAGAAATATTCCTAGATTAATGGATTCCTAGATTTTTAAAGCCAGATAGTACCTTTAGATCAGGGGTGTCAAACTCAATTGGTATGGCGGGCCACATTTACATTAAGTTGAGTTCAGGGGGGCCACGCATAACACACACTACTCTACTCTACCTTTCATGCTCTACTCTCCGCCGAAAAATCTCCCCGCAGGGTAAAATTCGGCGGCACAGTAGGAGAGAGAGGCTCTCACAGGGACTTGCACACTCCACTCTCCGCTGTTAAATCTCCCTGTGGGGTCACATTCGGCGGCCATTTCCTTTTTAACATGGCCATTTCCTTTTTAAGAGCTCACGCAAGATGTCCCACAATTTGCCTGAGCTCCGCTCTGAAAATACTCACAGCACAAGCCTGCGGCCCGGATTCGGACTGCGGGCCAGATAACACAAGCCCGCGGGCCGCAGTTGGCCCGCGGGCCGCGACTTTGAGACCCCTGCTCTAGATCATCTAGTCTGAGTTCCTGTGTATCACAGGCCATAGAATTTCATCAAGTTCATTAAGTCCTGTATTAAACCCAGAAACTTGGTTTTGATAATGTGTGTTTTCCAGAAAGGCATTCCGTCTTGAATGTGTGTGTGTATAATGGCACAAAATGTGTTAAATCATCTTGAACAATTTAAGAATCTATCTCTATATATCGATATCTATCTATAGCAACATTTATGTGTTATACCTTAAGAAAATAATACAGGAATTGAAGGGATAACTGCAGGATCTGAAGAGAAAAGATCTTTTCTTTATTGTAAATTAACATATTTAGATTTTGCTTGGGTAGCTATGGTTTTTTGGAGCTGTTAGCAAGTTGCGTTCTCGAACACTGGCCTTATTACAACATCAGATCCAGATCCTGTACTTGTTCAGCTTGTACTCTGACTATGAGATCGCTGGTTCCTGTGAATAAATTTAAAATGAAATACTCATCAAAAATCCCAATATAGTGCCCAAGTTAAATTTTTTATTCACTATCATTAGTGAACTAACAGAAGTAAGGTAGAACAATGGGGCACAGTCTCAGATGGCATATTTCACTGTTGCTCCGTGGGTTACTCTGATGTACTCCAGCTGAGGATCTGGCCCCCAGAACCTCAACAAAATGAAGGATTCAGTGTAGCGAGTCTCCAAATTATTAACTCCCAGCTTATAATTCATCATAAATGTACTCACAAATAGACTGGGGCATATATGGAAATAAGTTTCTTCTTTGAGTGCTTGCTCATATCCATTCCATGCTAGGTATGTGCATGCTGTGTGCACAGTTGCGGGAGATTTTTCCCTTAGTGGTATCTATAGGACCAGCTCCAGAGCCCTCTGGAGTTGTGCACACATACGCCAATATAAAGGGCAGTGCAGGCTCTGCACCTTCTTATTTCCTTCTTATCACCCGTGGAACCATGGAACGATCCCTCTTTCTGTAGCAAGGCTTCTATCCCAGTGGTTTGGACTTTGTAGTATATTGTATTGTTATTGTAGTTAATGTATATAGTTCTTAGTTCGTGTTAGTAGTGTGAATAGTTGTCCCTGTTGTCGAGGGACTTCCACTTCAGGGGCTGGACATGTCTTGGCAAGCCCATGCAGTGAATGACCTGCACTCTAGCTGTATACAGTGCCTTGGGGAAACTCATGTTAAAGAAAAGTGCCAGATCTCTAGGGGCTAGAGACCACGCACTCAAAAAGATAGAGACATTCGTCTGAAGGCCTTATTCATGGAAGCAGCCCTCAGACCGGCCTTGGAGCCGAGCCGCTCCGAATTGGCACTGAGGACTTCGGCTTCCATGTGAAGTGCTCCTCTGGACCATGCTCCTCCTGGCACTGTTCTTCCATCCCTGATGCAAAGGAAGAAGCATAAGAAACAGCACTCTGAGAGAGGGTGCTCTCCAGTGCCGAAGAGGGACAAAGGAATGGTGACTGGTGTAGTGAGAACTGCGACAGGCCACTTGTCCTTCTCAGAGCCACTGTTGGCTCCAGCAATTCAGACTAGAGCACAAAGTCCAGTTCAGGACCCACCTCCAATTCCCAGGAGCAGTCATGGGACCTCACGCCTCTTCAACTCCAGAGGCTTTCCAGGCAGCAAAGGGCTTGATATCCTTCCCAATCCTGCCTACCCCTCAAGGCCCCTTGCCAGCCAAGGTGCCCAGGGATAGAAGGGGCAGTGAGCTCCATCACAACACTGACCATCGTGGCACTGTCCAGAGGAAAATCGTCCATGGTCCTGTTACAGTGGTCTCTGTTGTCAGTCATCGGTCACCTGGAGGCAGAATCAGGCACTGTGCTGCTATGGTCTTTGAGGGAAGAATCCTCTTCGGAGTCTGAGGAGGACTCCTTCGACCTGCCAAAATGTACCAGTACCCATCCTATGGCACTTGGTGACCAGGCACTGCAATGACAGTATTGGAACCTGTGGGGGTTTCTCCTGGTGCCAAGGGCTCTTTCCCATCACTCATACTTGGTGGTGTCTCAGAGGCAAGCCAGTCTTTTGCCCAGCCTGGCACTGGGCCCTGACTCCACTATCAACCCGGTACCAAAGCCCCAGAAGTGGGCCTAATGGAGGTGTGCAGGTGGAGGAAGAGGAGTCAGCTTCTACCCTGGTGCTGGCCTCTTTTGGACAAGGTGGTTGAAGGCCCTAGTAACCCACTCCTGACAGGTGGCTTCAAGGCCCATCAAGAGCTCCTGAAATGATTCGCCACAAACTTGGGGCTGGAAGCTGAGGAGCTGAGGGAGTCTTCACACAGCTTAATTGATATCCTGGCTGCAGCGGCTCCCTCCAGAGTGGTCCTGTCAGTTAATGAGGTGGTGTTGGGACCTGTCAGGACTCTGGCAAACCCTGTCGTCTCTGCCCGTTACCTCAAAAAGGGAGAAGTAGTAGTACTAGGTACCAGCTAGTGGCTTTGAGTACCTGTACTCATATCTCTCCTCCACTCCCGCAGGTCCCTGGTGGTGGCTGCTGCAAATGAGCAGGACAAATGGGCAGTCGAGTGCTACCCCAAAAAATAAAGAGGCTAAGAGCTTGTTCGGACGCAAGGTTTATTCAACAGGCAGCTTCCAGTTACATATCTCTAGCCAGCAGGCTCTGCTGCGGAGATACGATTTTAATCTATGGGACTCAGTGACCAAATTAAAGGACTCAGTGCTGCAGGAGTTGAGGCGGGAGTTCATGGCCATCCTGGAGGAAGGCAAGATGATGGCCAGGACCTCCCTCCAAGCAGCTCTGGCTGCGGCTGACCCAACAGCCTGAATGATGGCATCAGCGATCACCATGAGGCCCTGTGGCTCCAGTCATCGGGCCGCTCTCACAAAGTGTAGCAGTCCGTCCAGGATCTCTCCTTCAAGGGTACTTCCCTGTTTTCCAAAGGGATGGACTCCAAGCTTCACAAACTCAAAGACTTGAGGGCCATGCTTCACTCCCTCGGCCTTTACATGCCCCTAGCCTCCAGGAAGCATTTTAGGCACCAGCAGACTTTCAGATTCCTGGTGCCTCCCAGGCAGGAACCCTACAAAAGAAAGGGAAAAGGCTATAAATGTTGTTAGCCCCTACCTTCACCTCAGCTTCCAGTTGGGCTCACATGGATACCCCAGCAGGGCTAGGCAGGCCTTTTGAAGGTACGTCTGAGCACAGCATACTAGTCTTGATGCCGGATCCATTCCCCCCTTAGTTTTTGGACCATCTGCTGCCTTTCTGCCCAGTCTTACATAACATTGGCCCATTAGTGCTCAGTACTATAACAGTCGGTTACGCTCTCCAGTTTTCATCCACCCCTCCCTTTCACTCTCCACCCATGTCCTGCTTCAGGGATGCTTCTCAAGAACAGCTTCTTGTCCAGGAGTTGCAAACCCTCCTACATGTGGGGGCTGTAGAGGAGGTTCCTTGAGACTTGAGAGGGAAGGGTTTTACTCCCGATACTTCCTAATCCCGAACGCCAAGGAAAGTTTTAGACCCATACTGGACCTGTGTCACTTCAACAAATATCTCAAGAAACTGAAGTTCTGCATGATCTTCCTGGTCTCCATCATTCCTTTCCTGGCTCAAGGAGACTGGTACGCCGCCCTCGATTTGAAGGACACTTATTTCCACATCTCCATCTTTCACAGACACTGAAGATTCCACAGGTTTGTGGAGGGTCAACGCCTCTACCAGTTCACTGCACTTTCCTTCGGTGTTTTGGCAACCCCACAGATTTTCACGAAGTGTCTGGTGGTGGTAGCAGCCTTCCTCAGACATCGAGGCATACGAGTCTACTTGTACCTTGAGGACTAGCTGATCAAAGGCCACTTGCAGGCGTGAGTCCAAGACAGTATCAACATAATATGGGCCACCTTTCAGGTGCTTGATCTCTTAATAAATGAGCAAAAGTCAACTTTGGTTCCAGTTCAGAGAATAGAGTTCATCAGGGTGGTGCTCGACTCCACCCAGGCCAAGGCCTATTTACCAGAGGCCAGATTCCAAACTGTTAGACATGATCGCCCAGGTCGCAGCCTACCCTCTTACAACCTCCCGGATTTGCCTCAAACTGTTGGGTCACATGGCAGCATGTACCTATGTGGTGCAGTACATGCAGCTGTGCTTCAGACCCCTACAGATGTGGCTGGCATCAGTCTACGCCCCAGGCAGACACCAGTTGGACTTGGTACTCACGATTCTACTGCCCGTCCTAGTTTTGCTGACTTGGTAGAAAGACCCAGGTTCCATAATGACAGGAGTACCCTTTGCTGCCCTGTATCCATCTGTAACCTTGGTTTTGGGTGCATCAGGTCTGGGGTGGGGAGCCCACCTCGACTGGCTCAGGGTCTCTGGTCTCAGGAAGAGTTCTCTCTGCATATAAATGTCAGAGAACCCAGGGCAGTACATTTGGCTTGCCTGGTATTCCTTCCCCAGATGTCAGGCACAGTGGCACAGGTTGTGACTGACAACATGGCCTTGATGTTTTACATCAATCTTCAGCTCTGTGCCAAGAGGACCTTTGGCTGTTGGACTTCCGCATGAAAAATGCCATTCACCTGGAGGCATCACCTTTCCTGGGAGCGCAGAACACACTGGTGGATCGCCTCAGCAGATCCTCGTCTTCTCATCACGATTGGTCTCTTCACATGGAGGTCATCAGTGTCATTCCAAAAGTGGCCGTCTCCCCAGATTGACCTGTTTACCACCAGACAGAACAGGAAATGCCATCAGTGCTGTTCACGGCGCAAGCTCAACAAGGACGCCTTCTCTGATGCCTTCCTACTCTCATGGGCAGACCTCCTACTGTATGCCTTTCCATTGATCCCCTTGGTTCACAAAGTCCTTCTAAAGATCAAGCAGGACAAGGCAAAGGTTATCCTGATAGGTCCAGTGTGACCACACCAGCATTGGTTCAGTATGTTTCTGTACCTCTCAGTGGCAGCTCCATGCTCTTGCGCTATCCAGACTTCATTTCAGAAGACCACGGCCATTTGCTTCACCTGAACTTTGCCTCCCTGTACCTGATGGCATGGCTGCTGCGTGGCTGCACCCTGAAGAGCAGGCCTGTTTGGAACAGGTTCAACAGGTCTTGCTAGGTGGCAGAAAGCCTTCCACCAGGCTACCTACTTGGCTAAATAGAAACATTTCACTTGTTGGGCCTCTGAATGGAATCTTTCTCAATCCTGGTCTACTCTGCAGTCTATCTTGGACTCTCTGCTCCACCTAAAGCCTAAAGGTCTGGCTCCCTTATCTATTAAAGTTCGCTTCGCAGCCATGTTGGCCTTCCACCCTCCAGTGCAGGGCAGATCAGTGTTCTCCCACAAGATGATGGTCAGGTTTCTCAAGGGCCTGGAAAGACTCTACCCTCAGGTTTATGACCCGATTCCCTCATGGGACTTAAACTTGGTCCTGTCAAAGCCTTCTTTTGAGCCTTTAGCATATGTTTCATACTACTTCTCTTTTGGAAGGTTGCCTTCCAGGTGGCGATCACGTTGGCTAGAAGGGTCTCTGAGATTAAAGTCCTGATGTCAGAACCCCTTATACAGTGTTCATCAAAGATAAGGTCCAGCTGTGCCCTCCTCAGACTTCCTACCAAAAGTGGTGCCTCAATTCCATACCAGCCAGGACATTTTTCTTCCGATCTTCTTTCTGAAACCTCACAAGACTGCCAACGAGTATTGGCTCCATACATTAGATGTTAAGCAGGCTCTGGCCTTCAATATTGAGAGGGCTAAACTCTTCTGCAAGTCTACTTAACTCTTTGTCACAGTAGCAGAAAGGGTAAGAAGGCTGCCAGTGTCATCGCAAAGAATCTCGTCCTGGATAACTGACTGCATCCGTGTTTGCTACGAGTGCCATTGTGATCACTCATTCCATGAGAATGCAGGCTTCATCAGCAGCATTTGTTGCACAAGTACCAATCCAGGACATCTGCAGAGCTGCAACATGGTCATCTGTTCATATCTTCATGTCCCACTACACCATCACCCAACAGGCCTGTGATTATGCCAGTTTCGAAAGAGCAGTGTTGCAGTCAGCACATCCATAAACTCAGAGCCCACCTCCGAGGCTAGAGTTTGAGAGTCATCTAGCATGGAATGGACATCAGCAAGCACTTGAAGAAGAAAAAACAGTTACTAATCTTTCATAACTGTTGTTCTTCAAGATGTGTTGCTCATATCCATTTCATGACCCACCTTTCTACCCCTCCGTTGGAGTTATTGGCAAGAAGAACTAAGAGGGTGTGGAGCTGTTGGTGGCCCTTATACCAGTGCATGCGCACATGATTCCAGGGGGGACTAGAGCCAGTCCTAAAGATACCACTAAGGGAAAAGACTCCGGCAACTGTGCACAAGGCATGCACACACCTAGCATGGAATGGACCTGAGCAACACATTTTGAAAAACAACAGTTAGGAAAGGTTAGTAACTGTGTTTTCCTGTCATTAACAGCAAAAAAATAAATTAGTATACACCATATTTATAGAAGTGGGCACAATTCATGGAAAGGTAGAATTAAAAATTAGTTCCCATTCAGGAGTATGAGAAATGGCACCACATGCATAATGATCTCCATAGTCACGCAGATGTCAGATTCCGATCATGGTTCTTCATATTATTTTTAGCTTGAGTTCTGTCAGTGATGTGTCATAGATACCTTGTCAGTTCTTCATACTTAGCAAGTTTGACAGCAACAGACTAGATGAAGCTCTAAAGGTCATGCTTTTGGTTTCTTCTTCGTTTAGGGTAAGTTGCCTACCTTGTTGAATCTAGAGGAATACAAATGAATTCTTATGAATTAAATTAAAGGGTTGTATCACATACAATGTTGCATGAGAAGGCAGTAGAGTTAGAGAAACCTAATACATGTGCTCTGATTTATGTCTTTTTGGACAACTGTAATTCCTTCCTAGAGGTTTATTTCTTTGAAAGATACTTGTTTTAGCAAAGAATCTCCTGTTGTCAGAAGACTTTAAATGGATTAAGTATAGTGGTTGGGGTTTTTGTGATTAGTATTGTGGTAATTCACATTCTTTTACTTTTCTAAAGTGCATTTCTTTTTTCCTTGGAATTCTGTAAGCAATGTCAGTGTTAGGGTTAGGACGTTTGCTGATGTACATGCTGAATGAACACAGACAAGAGAAATTGCCTGGCTTGGGAATGTGCGTTGAAAATGCAGAGTATTATATTATTATAATATACGAACTGAACCTTTGCAAATTCTGACCTACAAGGAACTGCAAGACAAGCTAAAATCTGGATGGAGTCTCACGCTGTCTGTAGTGCTTCACAACCGTAAGTGCCAACCTCAGGGCAGACTGACTTAGTGATAGTTGGTTGCCATACACCAAAAATCAAAAAAGGTTCAGGTTGCTTCCAGTCCAAGACCCCAGGCCAGTTTGTATCTCAGATCTCACAACAAAGACAGTGTTTATAGCCAATCCTATAGTAAAATAACAAAGGATTTATTAAGTAGGAAAAATAAATGAGAGAGTTATTTACAGGTTAAAGCAGGCAACATATACAAATGAGTTATAATCTATGATTTTAAAAGGTGACAAAATTGTAGTAATCTGTCAGAACTGAACGTCTTTTAGGGCTAAATTAACCCTGGTTGACTCTGGGGCTCTCTTCTGTTTCTTAGTTCCAGCCCTGTGAGCATCCAAACAGCAAAAAGAGAGAGAAAATGTTCTTGTGTCCCTGTTTTATTCTCTTCTTCCAGCATTCAAGCTGATGGATGGGCTTTCCTGCATGTTGGACCTTTCCTCAGGGATCTGTAGTGGGACCATACTGTTCAACATATTCAAAATTATCTGGAGAAAGGGGTAAAAAGTGAGGTGGCAAAATTTGCAGATGATACAAACTACTCAAGACAGTTAAGTCCAAGGCAGACTGCAAAGATTTACAATGGGACCATACAAAACTGGGTGCCTGGGCAATAGATGAAATTCAGTGTTGATAAATGCAAAGTAGTGCCCATTGGAAAACATAAACCCAACTATACATATAAAATAATCAGGTCTAAATTAGCAGTTACCACTCAAGAAAGAGATCTTGGAATCACTGTGGATTGTTCTCTGAAAACATTCCCTCAAGGGCAGCAGCAGAAAAAAGCTAAAGAATGTTAGAAATCATTAGGAAAGGGATAGATAAGACAGAAAATACCATATTGCCTCTTTATAAATCCATGGTACACCCACATCATGAATACTGCATGCAAATCTGGCTACCCCATCTCAAAAAAGATTTATTGGAATTGGAAAAGGTGCAAAAAAGGGCAACAAAAATTATTAGGTGTATGGAAAAGCTTCAATGAGTAGTTTAATAAGACTGAGACTTTTCACCTTGGGAAAGAGACGACTAACGGGGAACATGATAGAGGTCTGTAAAATCATGACTGGTGTGGAGAAAGGAAATAAGGAAGTGTTATTTACTACTTCTCATAATACAAGAACAAGAGGTAACTAAATAAAAATAGTAGGCAGTAGGTTTAAAACAAACACAAGAGAGTATTTCTTTACACAATGCACAGTCAACCTGTGGAACTCCTTGTCAGAGGATGTTATGAAGTTCAATCCTATAACAGGGTTCAAAAAAGAACTCAATAAGTTCACGGCAGATAAGTCTATTAATGGTATTAGCCAGATGGGCAGGGAGTGCTATAAACTGGGAATGGTCAATGGGATGGATTGTTTGATGATTACCTGTTCAGTTCATTCTCTCTGAAGCACCTGGCATTGGCCGCTGTTGGATAACAGGATACTGGGCTAAATGGACCATTTTGTCTGACCCAGTATAGCCATTTTTATGTTCCTATGGGTGTGAGAGGACCATTAACCAAGTCTTTGTATTGTGATATTCCACAATGGCCCATTTTTGAGAGTCCTTCTTGATGGACAGTGGACCACTCCTCCTGACTGGGTTCACAGGTTCAGAGCAGGCATTTTTACAGTTATAAAGCAAAACTTACACATCACCTTATAACATGGGATTCAGACGTTACAAGTGAAATTAATGCATGCAGCAACTTACAGGCATTCCATAGAGACTAAACACATTCTAGTAAGCCTAACACCTATATTGAACAATACTGACATACGGGTGAGCTGGTCTGGTATCCAGCTATGAATTTGCCAGTGCTCAGCTGACACCTACAGCCTTGGCAAGAGCTGGCACCTGGTATGCCAGCATCACAGGGAGTTTCCAAGGACATCACTTATTCTTTGACTTTAAAAAGTCCCTTTCTAGTTCCTCTGAGCACCCTAAATTGAGGGCTGTTTTAGCTTCCTTTATCTGTTCAGCAGCTTATCGCTGCACATCACAAACTCCTGAGTTAATCATGGTGACCATAGCTGCTCTCTGGATCTACTGTCATCATGAAATAAGGGAAAGTGAGATCTGAATAATTCTTGTGTGCCAACAACACCCCCAGGATCTTCCCACTCCTCAGTCTTGTGTAGATCATCAGAATTAAAGTTTCATAGCTGTCCCAGGGACACATTATTTTGTTGGCATGGTCTTTCTACTTTCTTCCTGGAAACAGTCTCTCTGATTTAAGTGAACTGAGGGTATCTGATAAAAATTTCTACGTAAGCGATGGATTTCTGATAAATAGGAGTGCTGCATTTCCTGCCTTCTAGTTGATAATAAGGAACTGTTTATTTCACATGGGTGAGACAATATCCCATTGTTAAGAAATATTTTTATTGACAGAACGTAAAACCTGGTTTCAAACTTCTCCACATACTTCATATGGGGTCTAATTCTAAGCTCCTTAGTCCTTACTCTAGCACACTCTCATGAATGGAAATTTGCCGGAGTAAGGATCTACATATTTGACCTCTGGGGGTTTAGTTGACACTTTTTGGAGGCTAACTGTTTAGAAGAGATGAAGAAATGGGGATAAGTTCTTCTCTCAGTGCTCAATAGTGCTGCACAGGTGTAACTGTGGACTGTCCTGAACTCAGTGGTTGAACACAGGTGTAACTGAGAGCAGAATGTGGCCTGTCCTATTTTTTTAGCACTCTGTTTAAATTCCAGTCATGCCTGACCCTATCTGTGATCCCGGTTTTAGTGTACTTTGCCAACCTCCTCCTCTTCTCCTACAATCTGGACAGCACCAGGCGGCATACCCAAGTTAGTTTTGATTGAGCTAGTTCGTTAAAAATAGTAGTGAAGCCATGGCAGCATGGGCTAGCTTTCCCAGTATGTACCCAGGGTCCTGGGCAAGATTGTTGCCAGTACCTAGCCTGGGCCACTGTGGCTACAATGCTATTTTTAGTAAGCTATCTTGATCAAAGCTAATGTGGGTTTTTCTACCCATGCTGCAATTACACCACCTGACTGGTGCGTACATGTACCTTTGGTGAAGAGCCACTATAGTGTTAATTTAATAGGTGGCACAGGAAGCAATATACTGACTTCCCATGATGATTTCATGGGTCTCTTTTCTTTTGAGGTGCAATGATCTCTCTGTTTTACCACATTCTGTCTGAAGACATGCCAAATCCGCCGTCCCCTTATTCATAAACAGCCTGACTTTCTCTCAGCCCGCTTGTCCAAGATCACACAGATTAGAGTGGAAGACTGAGGTTTGCGCAAGAAGCCCGGTGACCTCGCTGTCCAATACATGAATGACTATTCATTGCAGCGTGAGAAAGGAACTTGTCTAGGGCTTACTAATGTGCCTCTTTCCTGATCCTTTGTTTTCTTTTTTCTCTCTCTACACTCCACATCACACCTGCCTTGTTAATTTTTGCCCAAATCTTTAAAGAAGTACAGTTGTCCTAAGGAAAGACCTTATGTTCTGGGAAGTCAAGAAATAAATAGCAGGTGACAAGGCCAAGAATTCAAATCCCTTTCAATTTTGGAGAGAAGTTTCAGTATTGCCATCCCCATCTGTTGAAAAATAATGTCTCAGCCCTCGAAATCAGGGATATAGGTTAAAAATCATGAGATTTTTAAAAATATAATACATGTGGGGTTCTTTTTATGTCTCCTGGCTTCTGAGACTTTAGGCTGCACTTGCTTAACATTTTCAAACTTTTCTGTACAGCCATGAGGGCTGGAAACTTACAATTAAAAAAAAATGAAAACTGAGATTCTCTTGGAATGTCCAAATTCCAGCACCTGAGGCTTTGAGAAAAACAACAAATATCATAAGACTCATGATGTGGTCACAAGCGTTAACCGTGATGGAGTTTAAGTCTTAAACCCAAGCCTTTACCTGCAGTTTCCTTTCTGGGTCAGATCCCAAATTTGAAGAGGTCTCTTCTGTTTTAATTCCAATTCACCTGTACCCCAAGGTAATGGACATGTTGCAAAAAGAGCTGACTTTGCTAGGTTTCCTCCATTCAGATATGGTAAAAGTCTCATGAGACCCAGTAAAATTTCTAGTTTGTATGAAGTTACTATGCTTTCAAATCTGAGCTTAAAATTCTGCTTTTGACTTGCCTCAAACCTGAGCTCTAACCTGAAATTTCTCCAGATCTGAACACCATCTGCTTTGCCCAGTTTCAGTCATAATTTCATGTGATTGAGCTGTGTCTTGGAATGGATAAACTTCAGTGCCTGATTCTCTCTCACTTAAACTAATGTAAATCTGTACAGTTACACTCGTGTAAAACCTGAGCAAAGGATCAGGTGCTCAGACTCCATATGTCTGTTAAAAGCAGGAGATGAAGTAGTCTTCTGGAGGCCAAGATGCTAAAATACCATATGGCAAGAGCTGCACACAAGAAGCCATTTGCAGAGCACAGCAACAACTTTTCCTGATCCTACAAACCCATGAACAGTGCTGCATATTCTTGAGGGCCACCTATATCCCTTCATCTATTAACATCTATACATCTTAGATATGGTAATAAAAATGAGAAAGGGTGATCTTTTTTTACAGAGCGGTCCTTGAGCACCATATATGTTACATTTCTTTCCTAATTCTAAGAAGTGATGTGAATTATTCAGTATTTTCACTCCTAAAATCCAGTTTCTTAAAATGTTTGATTCAAACGTAGTTTCTTTCTGTAGTTCTGCAAATACATGTGTATTTTAATGTGCACCATATAACAATTGTTTCCCCTTCCTCTCTGCAAGAGAGGAAATGAGTCCTTTCCAAATGTACAGAGCAAAGGGTGAATAAGAGAAGTAACTCACCTCAAGTACAAAATAAGGAAGAACAGACCGTTTTTGATGAAACCATTAGAGAATTAACCTGGCAAATAAGTCAGTTGGTGAATGGGATTATGGAGTATGAGATACCTAAACATGGCAAATGGAAGTACTCTGAGCATCAGGGCTTCAGCATGGGTATTGGTTTACTAGTATGGGCTTCTAGGCCTCGTTCTGCAACCCTGACTCATGTAATTAATCCCACTGACTGCAGGACTGCTCACATGAGTGAAGATTGCAGGACTGGCCAGGAGTTCTTGTGACTGACTTTACATAAGTGCTGTTGATTTTTTTAAAAAAAAGGCTTTAACTCATATTAGCCCTGGATGTATTGAGAACTCCTTGCCGAGTCTTGTCTTCAAAGGTGTCTGTGCTCTGGCACCAACCCCGCTAGGGGCCTCAGCCTCATGTGCTTAGAGTGGCAGATGCTGGAGACTTTGGTGGTGGTGTCCCAGAGGCTGTGGAAATCAATCTGTCCTTGAAATTTAGGTCAGCATCTTCCTCCTTGCCCTTGAAATCTTTCTATTCCCAAGGTGTTTTCTTTAGCACCGTCCCCTCCACGCACACGGATGCACCTAAATCACCCATTAGTTTTATTTGGACCCTTCCTAGTTGTGTTATTTTCTGTGTTTTTGAGACTGGTCTTTCACTTTATTGCTATAATGTGTATTTCACGTTGCTGTGATGAGGATGCTGTCTACAGTGGCCCAAGTACCTTGAGGCAGATAGTTCTCTACAAATAATATTGGGCCCAGTAGCCCCCTCCTGCAGGAAAACTGTTAGAAGAGAGGTACAGGGTTGGAAATATCCACTAGGTTGTTTTAATTTTCTTGACAGAGGCTTGTCCCCTATCATTCAGTCAGAAGGCAGTGTTTGCCCCTCTCTGGAATAGACCACAGGGCCAACCCACAAATCCTGCAGATCCCAAATGATCAACTGCAGACAAAGATATTCTGCACAGAGTCCCTGTACCTCTGCTCAGTCTCTGTACCCCAGGCATTTCCTCTACTCCCCCACCCCACGTTTGCTCACTGGCAGAGCTTGAGCAGTCAACGACAGTCCCAGGAAGCCCCCTTTAAAAGGGAATTCCCACGCAGGGAGATAGGGCCCAACGGAAAGATGAAGCAGACTAAAATGTGTATTTACCTCACTTCACCTGTCCAACAATGCAGAATTCAAACACGTAATGCAGATGGCCCACTGGATGTGGTCTGAACAAGGACTGTGGGCCTGCTCCTGTAGTACTTACTCATCTAAGTAAGTTGGAAATGGAGCTCAACTTCCTCAGAGAGTGGGTCCCCATTTCCCCCTGACTTTGCACAAGGTGTGCCATGGTTCATAGAGGGCACTGAGCAGGAAAGAGGAGGAAAGAGCAGACTGACTATGAATTGAAATAAATAATACATATGTTGTTCTTAGATGTTCTGCACTGGCTCAAAATTCCACCAGCCGCTTTTAGCGGAATTGTCTGCTGTACTTTGTTTGCACCCTAAATGTCACCATGGTAATCAGTGGCAGATCCCTCTCATTAACTTTATTTACATTTTTTTAGTGCATATAGTGTTAGAGATGCCAGAATAACAGCTCTGGAGACTGACCTCCTCACACTCTGAAAGAAAGAGGCCTCCAGTAAGGGTGAAGAAATACTTACGTCTCTGTAACTCCTGAGGGCTTGTCTACATAGTGTATTAGTCTGCACCACAGGGGTGCAGGTGCACACTAAGAATTCCCTAGACTGCATTGTTGTTGTCCTGTTTCAAACAGTACTAATTTAATCACTGAGTGGCCACATGTGGACCTAAGAGTGTTGCCAACTCTTGCAATTTTATCACGAGTCTTGTGAATTATTTTTTCTTAAAACGCTAGCTGCTGGAATCAACAAATTATATGAAATGTCAGCTTCCATTATTTAAAAAAAATAACCTCAGGGTTGCAGTGAAAAGCTTGAAAATATGACACAAGAGTTCCCTAAAGACTGAGAAACCAAAAAAAAAAAAAAGAAGAAACCCACATATATTATTTTTCATGACTCCCATCTTAGAATGAATTTGACCTGACAGCTAATAGGAAGAGAAGGAAATCCAAATCATCGGATAGGTTTGAAGTGATCGAATGAGTCATTTTACTAAAAAACAAGCTCTCTGGAGAGGATACCGGTCTTCAGTGTGTGACTCTGACCTCCAATATGAAACCTTTTAGGATTGCAGCAGTTAGATATAGAAATGATCTGTTAGATCAAGGCCCATCCCTGTAACTGGTCAGGAAGAGAGAGAGGTTATTAAACTGGTGGAATATTTTGGAAAAGCAAACAGGCACAAACATCAGTCTCTCTTTCTAGGGATACATTTCTCAAAGGACATCAGACTAACATGGGGGAAACAAATGAATAAACAAACCAGAAGAACTTCCCAATTTAAGATTAACCTGAGTTCTGTGACCCTGGCCATGGACTGTGACATTTCCAGAGGCATCTCCCTCCTCTATCTTTAAGCTTCCCCTGAATATGGTAATAAGATCTGTCTAAACAAGAATATAGGTGCACTTTTCCATTGTTAGCTTAGTTGAGTGAGCTTAATTTATTTTAAAAGTCTCATTAACAGCCATGCAAACAAGTTTAATACCTTTAAAGTCATGTCAGCTGGTCTTGTTGCAGGATCCCACCTAGGATACAACATGACCAGCTAACAGCACTGAATGGGTGTTAAACTGTGCTCCTTTTCCCCCTTGTAGGCAGGTCCCTGGAGTGAACCACTTGCTCAACAGGGACCATGTAGGACCCCAAACCTGTTAAGATGCCTATCAGATCTTACACAGAATGCGCCCCTCATTGTGGCCTGTGCTTCAGAATCTCCAAGAGAGCATTGTTCTTTTTAATGACCACTGTCGCCGCGACCATCAGCCTCTCACACATGGAAGCTCGATAGTTTTAACCCTCAGAAGAAAGAAACCTTGATAATGTAAAACCTGTTTATGACATGCATACAAAGCTAGTTATGTCTTATTTCCCTCAAATAGATTAAAATCTGACCTTGTAGAGAGGTAAGGTTAATTATTTTTTAAAATAACCAGTGCTGTCATTCAACGATAAATGATGCCAGCAGACAATTACGAGGGTAACCACCCAGGTGAACTAGGTAGTGACAAAACCACTGGCTGAAATATTCTGTGATTGAGGTTCAAAGAAAACAAAGCTGTTTTACTTTAGGGGAGGAGGATTGTGATTCTAGTGGATAAATATGGAACATGAAAACTAAAAAAATATTGGGGGGGAAAAATGGGTGTGAACACTTTTTTCACCAAAAAAAATGCAGATTTGGGTTGACTGAAATAACTTGCACATTTGAGACAATTTTGTTTACCTTTTTGGGTTGGGGAGAAAAGGAGAAAAAATTGGAAATATCAAAATGAACCATTTTGACATTTTCAACAGAAAACATTTCAATTTTTTGGGCTAGATACACAAGGATACTTAAGCTTCCTTCACTAAACTGAGGAGGAGGTGGTGTAGCTGTGTCCCTAGCTGTTGCCCTCCTCTTATACCCAATAATCCAAGGGCTAGGTCACTTACTTGGAATGTAGAAGGTCTAGTTTCAAATCCCTACTTTGTAGCAGGGCACTGAATTCAGATATTCCTCCTCTCAGGTGTGTGCCCTAACCATCAGACTATAGAGTCACTCTCACGTGGTCTTGAGCCCAATGACTATTTAAGTAGTAATACAAAGTGGAACCATGTCAACAGCAGGGATTGAGAAAGCTCCATCCCAGAGTAGCCAATACCTCAGTGGTTCAGACACTGACGTAGAAAACATGGATTCAAATCCCTGCACCAGAGTAGGGATTGAAACCTGAGTCTCCCACATCCCGCTTGTGCCCTAGGTGTAAGGGGAGCACTTTCTCCTCAGTTTTGTGAATGCCAACTAAGTCTCTTTGTGAATTTAACCCAAAAAATCAGAATGTTTGCTCAACCACAAACATCTTTTTTGGAATTGCCAGCAACCTGAAAATCTGTTATTTGCTAGCTCTAGTGAAGACAATTGTAGTAACTGTTACTGGTTGTTAAGATACAGTAATAAACCTATTGGTTTATTTATGGGTACATTCAGTAGAATGTATTAGATGGAAAAGTTCAAGTTACAGTTGATTCTGGGAGGAGAGAGCCTTTAACCTGGTCTATGCTGTGCGGTTCCATCAGTGCAAGGTACATCATTTACATACCTAAGTACATAAGTAATGTAACTGATTTGAGGTACCTTGCATCAAGTAGCCACACTGTCTTCACTATGCTATGTTGACGGGAGATGCTTTCCCATCAGCATAGCTTATGCTTCTCGTTTCAGTGGGTTCCGGTGTCGATGGGAGAAGTGCTTGGCAATTGAGTGTGTCTTCACCAGAACTGCTTAATTGACAGACAGAGCCACCCAGTGTAGACATGCCCTTAGGGTATGTCTGCACTATAAGTGCTACTGTGGCACAGTGATAGCTATACAGCTGTAGCATAGACACTTGTTACAGTGACAGAAGGGTTTTTTTCATCTCTCTAGTAAATCCACCCCCCAAGAGGTGGTAGCTTAGTTGATGGAATAATCTTCTACCAACCTAGGGGGGTGGGTATATACAGGGGCTTAGGTCACTTAACTATGTCTCTCAGGGATGTGCATTTTCACAGCCTGAATGGTTTAGTTATGTCAACTTAAGTTTTAGGTGTAGACCAGGCCTAAGTTTAGTATCCACCCAGTAGAGAGATCTGAGATACTTAGTGAACTGGTAAAGGAAGTGAGATTTAGATGATGGAAGGGATCAGACAGAGAGAGAGAGGCAGGGGGCTGTGAGTGGAGGTAGCAGAAAGCCTGACAACTAGGGCAGGAAAGGCCAAAAACTTAGCAGGATTCAAAAAAGGGTTTAGCCATTCATATGAATAATAAGAACACCTGCATTTTCACTGTACAAGGGATATTTTCCCTCATATGTCAGATTATAAGCAGATGCCAACTCCCTAACTGGAGTTAGGTAGAAATTCCCCAGTGATAAGGTTATCCCTTTAAGGAGTTTCTTGCACCTTGCTCCAAAGCACCTGCTACTGGCCACTGTCAGAGAAAAGAGATTGGACTCAGTGGAACACAAGTCAGATCTGATGACTCCTGTGTTGTTAACAGTGCTGCTGAGTATCATGAACAAGTGAACTGCACATATACTCCTGTCAGGAACAAAGAGCTAAATATGTCCGAAGGGAAGGAGTGGATCTAATGGACAAAGTAGGTCTGTAGTTACAGTGGTGTACAGAGCACATATATGGCACACGCCATCTAGCATGGGTATAAATAGCAGTGCAGACAGTGAGGCACTGCTTGGAAGAGTAGAGACACGCCAGAACCTTAGGGTGTGTACCCTACACAGCTCTCTACTTGTCCAAGCAGTGCCTCCTTCATCTACACTGCTATTTTTAGCAGTATTATGACCTCTTCCTGGAGCCTTTCCCTAGAAAGCCTTTGCAAGGCAAGGCTCCAGCAGTGAAGAAAGGTTCTGGCAGGAATGAGACAGCAGGGAAAGGCTCCAGCAGATTGCCAATGCAAGAGCCTTTTCCCTCTGCAGGGAGCTGCCAGAGCCTCTCCCCACTGCCTCCCCCCGCCCCCCCCGCTGGAGTCTTTCTCTGTTGTGGGTAACAACACACCACAGCATGGACACCGCCTGCTTTTCACTGTGGTGTATAGCTACACATGCTGCTCCCAGTGTCGACAAAGTCTGAGACGCAATGCCCCTGACTCTGCCATGGGATTGGTGTGGGCAAGCCAGCTCATGTCTTTGTGTCTCATTTTCTCCGTCTGTCATAATAATGCTTACTAGCTCCAGAGGTGTTGCCAAGCTAAGTTAGTGTTCTCACATGTAGTGTGTTTTATAGGTGGAAAGTAGTATTATTTTGTATCCATAAGCCATGTTTGAGTGATGCTGGAGGCAGACCACTTTTCAACTGATATGTAGTTCGGTAACGTAGACCGCTTTTGACTCTTAGTCAGAAACCCTGGAAATTCTGATAATTTTAAGAGGTTTCCATTCAGAAAATTTAGCTGAGCTGTGTGCATAGAATAGAAGGTTAGGCAAGCATGGTAACAAATGGCTGAGTGGGATATTTTAAAAAATGCTAGCAGGAAGCTGAAGTCTCTTAGAAGCTCTCCTTCATGTTCACCATTACTGTTCTGTAATGTACAAAAATGCACGGGAAGCATACAATCACATCATCTATATTTGAACAGTGTTTAACATCTCTTTAATGTGCTTCCTATCTTAAACCTGAAGCATACATTTTTTCGAGGTGACAGACCATCGCTTTCTGTGTGACTTGCATGTTATTTTGGAATCATAGCGTTGCTTATCAGTGGATATTTTTCTTTTCTGTCAACTGGATTTTGTCATGAAGAATTTAAAAAAAGATTTTCTGATTTTTACACTAGGCTTTAAACTAATAGGATTGTGGGGAACACCTGCTGGAAAGATGTCCACATTGCTTTGTTCTTTAATACCCACACTGGCTTTCTTTTGCTTGATTTTCATTCCTAGGAAGAATGATGCAAAATCTCTGTTTAATCATTATAGATGGAGGCAAGGCCTGTTCTCAGATAATGCTGCCTTACACTGATCTACAAAGTGCCTTAAACATAACCCAAATGGTTCAGTGTTTCTAATTAGGGCTGTCAATCGCAGTTAACTCAAGCAATTAACTCAAAACAAATTGACGTAATTTAAAAAATTAATCATGATTAATCACAGTTTTAACCGCACTGTTAAACAATAATAGAATACAAATTTAAATTTATTATAAATATTTTGGATGTTTTTCTACATTTTAAAATATATTGATTTCAATTACAACACAGAATACAAAGTGTACAGGGCTCACTTTATATTATTATTTTTTATAACAAATATGTGCACTGTAAAAAAGTGATTGCAGTACAGTACTTGTCAGAGGTGAATTGAAAAATGCCATTTCTTTTATCTTTTTTACAGTGCAAATAATCAAAAATAATAACAATAATATAAAGTGAGCCCTGTACACTTTGTATTCTGTGTTATAATTGAAATCAATATATTGGAAAATGTAGGAAACATCAGAAAATATTTAAATAAATGGTATTCTGTTATTGTTTAAAAATGCGATTAAAACTGCGATTAATCATGATTAATTTTTTGAAATCTCACAATTAATTTCAATTAATTCTTTTAATCATTTGACAGTCCTATTTCTAACACGGCTCCTTTTAATCAGCACCATAATCAGAGCTCCTGTCTTAGTGACTGAAATGGAACATATTATAAATAAAACTTTGCACTTGAACTGTGCTTGCTCTGAGGCTTTCAACGATCTTAATAACTATTAATGAATTAAGCCTCTCACAAGGTACTCTACACTAGGTACTTACCTTACACTATGCAAAATGACGCCACTGAAGCACAGAGAATTTAAGTGATTTGCCCAAGGTGTTGGTGACTGAGCTGGGAATAGAATTTAGAATTTCTGATTCCCATTCCAGTACCTTAACTTCAAGAACATCCTTCATTCTGTGAAGCAATACGCTAGGAGGGTGGCCCTTTAAACTAGAAGCATCACTCTTGAATAACTCCTCTACCCATCGCCACTCTTTTAAAGCAGATTCTACCCTCCTATATACAGTTAGAAGGTTTGTTCTTTTCACTTCAGCAGCTTCATTTTAGCCCTGGAACCCTCTGTAGACCAATTTGCTTCCTTCAAAATGTCACTGAAAATTTCCCTTTTGTATTTAGCTTATGATTGATTCACTCTGTAAAATGTTTCATGACGCTGTGTGTTAGAATCAGAGAAATAAATTGTTCACAAAGAGAGAGAGAGAGAAACTGGTGTCAATTAAATAACACCATTAAAAAGTAAATTAAAAGTAAATTAAAAAAATTAAAATTAATTCTTTTTAAAAAAAAATCAGAAACGGCAAATTCTGTATGTTTTTATTCTGTGTTAACTATACAGCATGAGAATCATCTCCTAAGAACTAAGGGTCAAAGTTTAAACAGTGGTCTCCTTTCTTGTACCAACAGACACTAGCTAGGTCATTCTAAATATCTACAGCCCTGTTCATACTAGAAAGGGTTTGCTGGGATAGTTATAATGATATCACAATCCCTCCTAGTAGAGACACATCTTATACTGGCAAAAGTGTTCCCTGAACAAATAGCTGGGCTGGGATTAACCAGCTGACTAAGGATTCCCTGGTAATCCTTGCATGGCGTAATTACTGTAATGGCTCTGTAACCACCTGCGAGGGTGCAAGGGGTTGTGGTCAAGGTGTCCTTAAGCCCAGTGATTCCCTAACTGCAAAATGGCCCTTTGGAACGGATATGATTTAAAGTAACCCTGGTGCTTCTTTAGATTATTCCAGGGACCAGACCAGACCATGGCTGGCCCCTAGATGAGGGCAGCACAGAGGTAGTTTAGAGTCACTTGTATACCCACCTCAGCTGCTTTAAGGCCTTGTCTCCACTGCAAACCCGGGGGAAAACGTAAAGCACGCCACCTCCCTGGCACTAACTGGCTGCGAGGACCCTGCTACTACATATACCAAGCAGTGCACTTTGGCATACTGCAGTTTGAAATGGGAGGGGAGTACGTCAAAGTGCACTAGGAACTTTTAGTGAGCGGAAGCAGGGTCCACGTAGCGAGTTAGTGCGCAGCAGGCTAGGGTGCTGTAGATTTACACCCAATACCATACACTGACTTCCTGTGTAGACAAGCCCTGACGATATCTTGTCTGCAGCTGAAGATCCAGGGTGAAATACAGGCCCCATTGAAGTCAATGACAAAAGTCCCATTGACTTCACTAGAGTCAGGGATTCACCCCTGGCCTGTTTGTTTTCTGCAGCTCCTCAAAGGTGAATCTATATCTAGGTGAGCCGTGGCAGAGTTTCAGACTAAAGATGTTAAGCATACAGTTTATGTGGTTTGAATGTCACTGTATCGTAAAACTTAAGAACATCCCCCCAAAATTCAGGGAATGGAAAATGGGGTTTCAGGTCTGTGAGCAGCCAGGCATTCCAAATCTGCATAACACCGCATGCACTGTAATATACGGCTATTTATCCTGTAGAGGAAAAGGGAGACTCGTTTTAAATACTTTTAGTAGATGATGATATAGTCAATGTGGCGATGTTTCTCTCCTGATGGTCTGTTATAAATATGTTAAGGTTCCATGTGCCACTTTGCTATTATGGAAGGGAATTCTGAAGCAGATAATCAAACAAAAGATTGCCATCTATGACTGTTCTAAAACTGATTGGGCTGCCCTACCTGAACTGCAGTCAATGTATTATGAGTCCAAATTGCACTGAACTATATAAATAAAAAGCTCACCATTAAGCCTCCAAAATTCACTAATCTGCAGAGTATTGACATCCTGTAATATAATAATCTATTTTAAATTCTGACTAATGCTATAAGTCCTGTGTAGTTTGTAAGAATTCCATAATACACAACATGCATGAAGGTGCGTGCACACAAAGTTTTTGTAGGAGTGTAGCATTAATCTACACAGTGGCCATAGCATTTACTGGTAGCCCAAGATGGATATAAATATGTATACTTGCTACAGAGGTTTTTGATCATTATTACATGTATTATTATATTGTAATGGCCAAAACCTCTTCAGTAACATAAAAGTTTTGGAGTATTACTGCAAAATGTTCTAGTATATTTTAATAAGGGAGGCAGCCTTAAAGAATCTTTGCAACAAAAATCTAGACTGTATTTTATCATTAAAAATGTATTCCTCCCCTTGTAAAATACATAGAGAAAGGCATATACAGAGAGGGGATAGTACACCGACACACACACAGAACAGAAAAATAAAGATTTGCACTTTTAACTTCAAAATGCTTTTCCCGTTCAGACAAACACACCTGTAGATATGGGGAGAAATACGTGCATATGAGAATGGCCACATGTATGTTCCAAACCTGCCATCTGTCAGTGACAGATTTAACTAGAACAAACTGTGTTTGACTATGATCTTTTCTTTTCAACCCCCGTTCCTATTATTATCACAATACATTGACGTCTTCTAAATTAACTAACATTGACAGGTTGGGTCATCCTCCCTTTTCTGCTTCTCTGAAAAATCCATTTGCAACATGCCATCTGAAGCCAGTTCTTTGCCATTTGTGCTATTCCAAATGATGGCTAGGAAACCACTTGCCCTAGGACGAGTGAGCGCCAAACCCGTCTGTCTCAATGGGTTCAACGAGAGCAGTCGCTGAATACTTCTCTTTTTTCTCATCAGTACTGTACCTGGAAGGATCCGTTCTAGTGTTTGAGGACATCTTTAAATTGGTAGCGTTCTACTGTGTCAGTAGGTAAGTTGGACTCATTGAGTTCGTGATGGGATTGGATCATGATTGGCCTGGGATAACTCTGTGGCCTGAAATGGTTTTTGCCCTCACATGCGGTGCTGCTTCTATACTTGACTTGAGATCATGCATAGGACAAAAGAAGGGATGGCTCCCTGTGTGGCATTAGGGCCAGGTCTATACTACCGCTTAAGTTGATCTAACTTGCGTCGCACAGGGGGTGTGAAAAAGACATTTTCCTGAGCGACACAAGTTAAAGCGACCTAAGTGCTGTCCACACCAGTGCTATGAGAGACACTCTCCCGCCGACATAGCTTCCACCTCTCGTGAAGGTTGAATAATTATGCCAATGGGAGATCGCTCTCCCGTCAGCATACAGCATCTTCACCAAACGCACGGCAGCAGCGCAGCTGCAGCAGTTCTAGTGTATACCTGTCCTAGATCTACAAAGAAAAGCTTCCAGTGTGAATTCATGTCATATTTAAGAGTATACAAAGTAACCAATTCTTAAATAATTTTTCTCCTTTTCTTATGTGCACAGCTTCAATTGCATATCAAGGGGCAAGTTTCCACTGTCAGGATAACTCCATTGACTTCAGCGGTGTTATACTGGTTTCATACCAGTAGTGCGAACAGCAACATCTGGCCTCAGGAATGCAAATGTTATTCTTCCTCCTTTTAAAAAAGGAAAATGGGATGGCAGGGAGAAAATACCGTCATTGCAAATAAATTTGAGATTGGCCCACATTATGAAGTTCTGGCCCAGATTTAAATTCAAATTTTTCCAGATTTTGGAGAGCTGGGTTCCAGTTCAGACCATTATTCAGAGAGGCCCAGTCATAAGATTCAGGTCCAGATCTGAGACCAGATCCAAACTTCCCCAGTGTCGAAGGACAGGAGCTTCGCACATTGTGTTACTATCCCTAAAAGTTCTGCTACATTTTAGTACAGTAAAGTCCCAAGTGCTACACGTTCCAGTAGTCTTAATTCTGGAGTTGAGGGGAACTCAGTGGGTTTGGTTTGCAGGGGTTTGGCAAATCTTCTTTTCAGCCTTTCTCCGGAGGCTTTCACAGTCCTAGAGCCTCACTTTGTGTCTTCATGTTCGAACAAACTCAAAACACAGTGTAGCCAAAAGTACCAGTGTTTGGTTGGTGCCTGATGAAATCAGACAAAACCTACAAGTACCTCATGGCACCAAACCACACTCATAATCTACTTGGGTTCACTCCAAACTCAGCCCTGGCTCACAAAAAGGATCATGAGCCTTTCAGACTCTATTTATTACTACAAGGCTATCCTAGGTCATTACACAGACACAACTCCCATTGACTTCTCTGGAAGTTCTGTCTAAGTAAAAATCATAGGACTTGGGCCCAGAAATGGTGCACACAGCATGCTACACAGTGGTTTGACAAGGGAATTTTTGGTGAAAAGTGTCACGGTTAACCTACTGTTACAAAAAGGGCCATGGAATCATTAATCCCCCAACAAAGAAGAAATGTTTCTCTTAATTGCTTTTATAAATGATTTCAGAGATTGTTGTCAGATAAGAAGGTAAATGGGAAATAATTTTCTGACAGCCCAGGATTAAAACAAAGGCTATTAAGCACTGGCCTTCCACTGCTAGGAGTTTGTAAGAGTCCAGCTTATGCTCCCAAGTACTGATGTGTTGTGTGACCTCTGCTCAGTCTCTAGTAAATAATAATCTATAAATAACCGGAAAAAAATGATCACAGCTACTCACGAGAAAGCTAGGTCTGTTCTAGCATGATGGCTAACTTACCTCAGACCATTAAAATAGTACCTGTAGGTAAATGGGTGACTCGGTGGCAGCCCAGGCAGTGAATAAAATGTATCTTTTCTAAGGGTGTCATTTCTTGATATTTTCCAGGTCACAAATATTTACCTGAATAAAAAATGAAGCCAATTCTCACCTCCATGCCCATATGAATAACACAATAAGAGAATGCCAGTGGCTCACACTCTTCCTCTTTTACACCAAAAAATCATCCATGCAAAGAGATCCAAAAATAAACTCATCTTATTAAAATCAGTTAAACAATTAAGTGCTCAGCGATGCAAATAATAGCCATGTACATTTCAGTCAGCAAAATGTATACCCTTTCGTAAGGAGGAAGGCAGTTCACAGTGGGTTCATCTACCAACAGAAGGGCCCTTCTCAGAACTGCAAAGTCATACAGTTTTTAAATAGAGATCTTCCAGTCATGTGGTTTGTTTTTCTAAATATGATTTCCTGCTGCTTGCAGAACGATCAGCTAAGCTTTTTCACATGAAAAGCCATCCAGAGCCTGCTCTTCCCTGTCCTGTTAATTTTATTATTCACTTTGAAGGGCCATGTTAGGATGGGGACTAAGGAGAAATTGTAAAAGAAATGATTATTAGACAAAGAGCAAGCCTAAACAGTTCTCAGTAATCCCCAGAGCATCATCACCATAGAGGTCAAAATGAAGGTGTGTTTCAGTGGAATCCAGCTAACTGGCATCACAAAATCACATTTTCCTTATAAAAATTTGACACCTTCCAAAATTCCAAATGTTAGAAAGTCTGGGAATAGACAACTGAGGGATGCAGCCAACTTCCTGCTGCCTGGATGATCACCAGTCACTCACTGTCACATCACTCGGGGTAGCCATATTCCACTCCATAAGCCTACCATGCTATTTAGAATCTAAAATATATTAAGCTCTGTTTTTACATAAAGGAGGGAGGAAGAGATGGGAAAAGTGCTAGAGCAAGTCTATTACCCCGAGATAATTCTAGAGATAAGTAATAATTAATAACTTTGTACATACTAATTATTCTTCATATTTGTACTGCAGTAACACCTAGGAGACCCTAGTAATGGGCCAGAATCCAACCGTGCTTGGAAAATGTATAAACAGAACAAAAAGATGGTCCCTACTCCCAGGGGTTTACATTCTAAGTACTGAAGTGCTATAGAGGTTAGACTAGATGACTTTTGTGGTCCTTTCTAATCCTATGATTCCACAATAGCCCTTTCCATCCAAAGGTCTCATGGTGTTTACAAACATTCATGCATTTAGCCTCACAGTGGCCCAGAGCATGGTTATTGTTATCCATCCTTTAGCAATGGACATGGAGCCACCAGCCTGGCACAAAGCAGCCTCACGGGGGTTGAGGATCTGCCTGAAACCAGAATAATCTCAGCCAGGGCAACTTGCAGCTTTCCTTGTCTGCGTGTCGGTTTGCACTGGCGCAGCTGTGCTGTTGCTGAGTTTAGTGACATTAAGGGGTCTCCACACCTGGCAAAATAGAGCTAGAATCGCTAGGAAATCCAATTTCTAAAAGCAAAACTCTGAATTCCTAATGGTTGGGTTTTTTGCTTTATTTCTTTTCACAGGGATTTGTTGCCCTTCACATTGAGGCTGCCACAAGCAATACTGGAGGCCAATAGTTTTGCAGACCTTGAAACCATTTCTAGCCTGGGGATAGGTAAGTATTTTATGAAACAGCTTGAGCTTTACACAAGCTCACGAGAGCCTGCCAGTTGAAAAGCAGCTGACACTTCTTGTAGCTGGTGATTAGAAGAAGTAGTAAAACAGCTTGGTGCTGCTCTCAGAATAAGTGGAGAAGCCTAAATGCAGATGAGATGGATTTTTGTTTCTTCTATACCGACACACTAAAAAAGGACACCTGTTCAGGCCCTCTGGGTACCCGGGGTATAATGTAGAACACTAAATAAAACACCAACATAACTAAAAGTGCATCAGTGCCATACAGCATAACGGTCAAATATTCAAAATTACTGGCAATCCAGGCAAATGAAAAGCTAAAACCACCCTCGCGCTTCAGCAATTCACCACCACACAATCTTTTCCCTGTTCTCAAGTGGCTGGGGAAAAAAGATATGGGAGCTGTCAGGCATCTACCTTTGGATTAATCTCTCAGGACTCATGAGAAATGCAGCTTGATTCAGGTATAGCAAGTGTCCTTGGCTTGTTATTTGGTGTCATGCTGATAAGATGCATTTTTTCTGCACATGAAGACGAACGTTGCTTTTAGTGATGAGACCAGGAGGCAAATTTCAGATCAGGATTTCAGATCCCCAGAAGTGAGGGGAGGTAGGGTTTGGGCTCAGCTCCATCTCTAGTTAATTTCAGGTGGTGATTCCAATATCTGTAGTTTGTTTGGTTTTCGGCAAAGTGTAAACACAGCCTGGGTGTGACTAACATCAGAAATGAGGAATTAACCTATTCAATCACTTGGATCCTTGGTCAGAAATATTTACTGTAAACTGTTCTAACTCCAGGAATAATGACAGCTGTGGAAGGGTCACTCACGCATATTTTTTCTGACTTTGAGTTTCTATTGGGTTGGGATCAAAAGTCCTTAGACTATTATAATTGTCTTGCCTGAAAAGCAGATGTCGGTTTGATTCCTTATCGCAGTTACTACCTTTATGTCAAGAGGTAGAGCTTATCTGCTTTTGCTTACTTGGTTCAAGCTTCAGCTGCGACTGATTCTTCAGAAGATCAGGTATTTCTGATTGCTTGGCCCACCTCCAAACTAGTGATCCCCTGCCGCCTTGAATTGTGCCATTCTGAAAAATAATGTCATTTGGAGGCTGTCAGAGCAGTGCCAGTTTGCTGAGTAAGCACCATGGTCATTTAAGTTGATGTTTAAAGCTGGCCTGCTTTCATTACTTTGCTTTGGAGTTGATCTTTGGTGGCTTCAAGGTACATGAACTTGATGCTTTCCAGGTAAGGGATCAACCCAAAAAATTAGGTGTAGAGTGTAACAGACTGGAACAGATTTTTATGATGACTCTCCCATCTCTACCTGTTGCTGTAAATGATCATTCAAAATCTTAGTGCCTTTGATAATAGTTGTACACATGCACTTTGTCCATTTTGTTCCCCACGGAAGTGGGTGGGCTTCTGACTAAGCCACTCTGATTCCTTACCACTAAACCCACTCCAGTTAAGTCAAATTTTGTGTCCAACAACCAGCTCTAACACTAGTTTCCTGTTCAGCTTTTCTTCCGCTGTCTGAACCAGATGAACTATGACTTTTCTTTGAGATCACACCCATAGCTTCATTTGTATCCATGGTGAAGCTGGTGTCCAATACATTTAGCCAAGTGATGTAAACCTTGTTTACTCAGTTACCATGCTCAGCAGGATAGTTCCTCCCACCATTTTTTTCCTGCAGGAACTAAGGTAGCAGAAAAATTATGTTGCTGCTGTTTTCTACCAAAGCTTTGTTCTGTAAACAATATTTTAATAATCTCCTCTTACAGTATCCAATGGAAAGAACCAAAATTATGATAACCTGAAATCTATAGTGACCTCATTTATCATTAATGCTATAGAATCACTTGGGAGTTTTCAGATCTATATTTTTGATACTCTACAGGATATTTCCAAGTAGGGCTGGATGAAACCCACGAGTATTAATTCATGCAGGCTTTGATGAATGTATCCATCTTATTCACTTGAGTTTCAGGATCCCCTAATTTTGCTTTGAGTTTTGCTTTTGTCCAAACTTCCTTGGCTTTGGGTATCCAACCAATACTGAATTCTCAGAAAATGCTACTTTGCAGCTCAAAGTTATAACAAAAAACACAGTGTTCACTTAAATTTTCAAAAGTGGTTTGTGATTTTGAGAGACACAGTTTTTGGGTGCCCAACCTAAGATACCTTAAGGACCCTTAAGAGATGGTACTCATCAGCTTCTGAAAATTAGGCCTTCAGGCAGCCAGAATTGCTAGTTGCTTTTCAAAAAAGCAAGCTGAGGACTTTTTTCTTCCTCTTCTTTCCACTATGATGATGGCAATAGAGGTGATGGCATCTGGACTTGTGTACTGAATCCCAGGGAAGTTTCTGAAGACAGCGAACTTCCTGTAGTATATACTCATCCTGGAAAGGCTGCTAAATCTCCAGAGCTCCTTAGAGCTCCAGGACATCTCAGCAAGGTCAAAGATGATGAAATATTGAGAACTGTTACTTCTTAAAACAAAATCTAATCTATACAGACAGATTGTGCTAAGTAGCAGCCATTTTCTTTCTTCCAAAAGGAAAGCTGGCATTGTATGAAATTCTATTGTGTCAATTTCCACTTCCTTCAGAATGATATATATAATCAATAGATGTCCCACTGCAAGCTAGATTGTCATTTTCAGGATCTGGTTCTTACATAAAGGGTCAAAAAGTATAAAGTGTAGAGCACTGAAATGCAGTTTTAAAAGAGTGGATCCATTAAAAAAAGAATCCCCCATTAGTCAATGCATCACTGAGAAGACAAAGGAAAATCCAGCCCCTCCAAATACAGAGGGAACTAATGTGGTTCTGCTCCATGGGAGGCAGCACAGGAAGTTCTAAGCCCTGTGGGACACTCAGACCCACATGGCAGCAGGCTATGGGTGGGAAGGTATAGGTTTATGAATGGGTCAGGAGGGAGGAGTGGGAGCAGATCATCCTATTCTTTCTTTGATGGAAGGGAATGTGGATTGCCCTGGAATAGCTTCTAGGAGGCAGCTGTGCAGCCCTCAGTTAACTTGGGAATTCCACTCTTCAGCCACCTGCCCGGCGTCCTGCTAGGCTACTCAGCCTGAGAGCTGAGCTCTGGGTTTTCTGCAGAGTGCCTTGTCTTCCTATTTTACTGAGCGAAATCGTCAGCTTCCCATTTCACAGATTGCTGGATGACACCACCAGTCCCTTTCTCGACCCACAAGATGCTGTAACTCCATCCATTGCCTTGATAAATAAATTCCATTGTGCTGCATTTACTGACATGCCGTGGAGTTAAACAATTTAAAGGGAAAGTTGCCCCATATGCTAATCTTGGAAGCAGGGTATTAGACTAGGTATTAGGTAGGGTATTAGACCAAATGAATGGTCAGGTACTTGCAGTTGTTAGTTTAATTTGTTCTCAAAGAGTTCCACTGCCCCGACAGTGTGTGTTTGTTTATTTCAAGAGAGACGTGCCCAGTTTATCTTCATCTTTCCCATGGCAGGAAATCAGAATATGAAGTCTCATCCTTCCTGAGTAAGAAAATATTGTGACATGCTTATAAACCAACCTTTGCCCTGGACACCAGCCCAAGCCTTGATGGGCAAAAGCAGGAGCTTGATCCTGTTTTGGGCTTGGAAAAAAACATCCTGCAATAGGCTCCCATAAAGGGAGTGAGGGCTCCCATAAAGATTTGTGATGTCCATAAGCTTCACTGTAAGAAACAATGCTTGAGGTGGGAGGTACCAGAAGGGTTTTGAGTAGCACATGAAAAATGGGAAGAAAGGGTAACGGGATTGTTAGCACTGGAGCAGCCACGTGTGTGAACCCAGCGGTGGATAAAGTTACCTCAGAGGAAATCAAAGGAGTTACGGTGGCATGACATTGGGCTGAGGTAGAAGTGAATCAGCCCTCATATTTTGAAACTCAGAATGAACTCAAGCTATTTTAGGGATTCCTGGCCAAACTCTCCTCTGTTCCACCTTCATCTAAAGCTTTAGGGGGTGACGCTCGTGTAACTGAGAGGAGACTTTGGCCCTTCAGAATTTAAAACTGAGGGCACAGGCCTGAAACCCTTGCTGCAAGCACAGCGCCCACTCCTGGGAGCAGTTTTGGTTACATAAGTGGGAGTGCTCCTGGCAGAATGAGCACTGTCTGATAGCAAGTGTTTGCAGGATCTGTGCCCCAGGCCTTTGCTTCCATTCCTAGAAGGGCCAGTTTGCTTCCTTTGCTGAAACACAGTAATGTACCTTCTTTACTGTGAGTGTGCCAGGAGCACCAGCTCTGTGGTTAGGGGTCCTGGGTAAAATAAGATGTATGGATCCCTTCACTAACTGTGTCTAGCAGAGGCAATGCTAGCCCATTGGAGACCCAAATCAGGAATATTCCCTGCCCGCCCCCCCGCCCCAACACATAATAAAGGGGGCCTCCTTGAGCTGCTCGGGGCCCTACATAACTGCTTAGTCTGTATATGCCTAGCATTGGCTCTGGTGTCTAGCTATCCTCCACCTCTGTGTTTCCTGACATGCCTTTGGGTTGGGTGTGGGATTCCTGAATGCATTAGGCCGTACGGTGGGTGCCCTTCCAAACAAGTGTCAGTTTTTCCTTCTATCAGTAGATAAGGGATTTGCAGTCATCCTTTCTAAGCTTCCTGATAATCCTAGAGGGACTTCAGTGTAACTTGTACTGAGCAACCAGAAAAGGGACTAAAATCAAGTGGTCTCTTAAGCGATGGGGTCTTTTAATACAAGTGACTGGGAATCCATCTGGGGTGGTGTCCCATCAGAGGTTAAATTTGATACTAAAAACACTTATAGAACACTTAAAACACGCAACACTTAAATCCTTTTTTATATAGAATGCTGCAAACGCTTATTGAAGACAGCTTTTCGGTGCATCAGAGTCACGTGCATTTGACACGATGGCCTGTTGGCCTGTCAGGTGTAGGTGACGATGAAATATTTTTGCTGTTCGCTATAACGCCTTAAAGCAAGACACAGAGTTCTCCAGGCTCTCATTCATGGCCATGACTGAGCTGCACTCACATGTGATGGAGCTGGTCAGAGAACCAGTTTCAGTGTGAGATTCAAAGAGGGCTCAGACATTTTATGGATAACAGGAATACCCTGAATGATAATAGTTAATGTTAACAGCAGCTTGCAGAAGGGATAGGAACCCTCATGCTTCAGGGTTAGGTCAATCTTCAGCTATTGTAGACATGGATAAAAGCAAACCCATGGGGCAGATTATGCCACATGTGCAGGATTCTTACACCTTCCTCTGAAACATCTGGTGCTGGTCACTGTCAGCATCAGGCTACGGGACTGGGTGGACTTGGGTCTGATTCAATCTGATCCTGTGCTCCAGCTTTCTGAGTCTTGGCCGCTTGGTCAAGATGGACTTAGAGTAGCAGATAGCCTGCTCTAACTGCTATCATGGAGAAGGGAAACTCACTTGCACCATGCCGCCCTCACCCATCCCTGTCATGCCCCCTCCTTCTTAAATTAGCTAAAATTACTGGTATGTTTTGAGGACAATGACCATAATCGGAGCATACAAACTTTATTTTAATTGTTTCATCTTTGCTATCTGTTGGCTTCAGACTTGGCAGTGGACAAACCTCATAAGGTCAATGGTATGAGCTTCTGACAGTTGGGCTGCAAACAGTTTTCCAATTAAATTTCTGTTTTTTCCTGCGTGCTTCTGAGTTTGAGCCCCTCAGAGGTTTGAGGCCAGTGTGGATTTGGGGTCAAGTTTGCATCACTTCTTTTGGTACAAGGTAGTTTTCCCATGTCCTGTCAGGCATGATAACATTTTCTCAGGATACTGTCTAATTCTGTTATTTTTGACAGGCTTCTGGGACTCCTCTTTAAACAACAGAAGAACAGGAGGGGGGATTTCCCAGCTTGTGAAAGACTCTGCCTTCATAACTGCCCAGACGAACAACCTAAGATCTACCCAGCAGTTTGCAAGTAGCACCAACCACTGTGCATGTGAAATTGAGCTGTCAATAGGAAATGACAGGCTGTGGTTTGTGAATCCTATTTTTATAGAGGAGTGCAGCAATCCTTCTCTTCCGGATGCACCTCCTCACAAGAGTTCCAGTATAAGCTCTGATCACTGTAGTGCAACTACACCAAAACCTAAGCGGTCTCTTCGCCGTCCCCCTCCACCTCCTCCTCCACATGGTCAAGTTCTGAAGCCACCTGAAAAGCTATCCAAGGATTCCATGACTGCCTGTGAAGAGGACCAGCAGCTTCTTCAGCAACTGGGGCAGAGCACTAAGGAAATGAAAATTGAGGGTCGTGAAGAAAAGGAAGAAGCCACCCCTCCGAAATGCGCTCAGCCCTCCATCCCCCCAAGGAGGCGGCCATCTGAAAAAGCTTCAGAAGAGAGCTGTGTTAAGCCTGGACGATGTGCAATGCTGAAAGGGGAATGGACAGAAGGACAGGGTCTTCGTACAGAGAGCAGTGATTCTCAGTGCAGAAAAGCAGTAAAAATGCCTGTTGAGGTTACCGAGAGAGCCACATCAGAGAGCCAGGAAAAAAAGCCCAAAGCCGTAGAAAAGGACAACCTCCCGGAGCTACAGAGGAAGCCCACGGCAAACGTAAAGATGCCTCCAGTCCCACCACCAAGAAAGAAGAGGATTTCTCGGCAACCAACTGCCATCAGCTCCTGCCACTGGAAAGAAAGAAACATTGCAGAGCCAGACACCCACAATGCACAGACTCCATCGCCAGATGGCCCACGGCCAGGAGGTGATGCCATCTGCCAACATGTTCAGGATGAATCAGGTGCTATCTGTAAATCTATTAGCTCATCTGAACTTAAAGGTTCTCATACCTCCCTGGACTGTCCAGGAAGCAATGCAGTGGCTCAGACCTCTGCTTCTGAGCCTGAATCGTACTCCACAAGCAGCACTGAGGATGACATAGAGCAGTTGAGCAGCCCTGCCGTTAAAAAGACACGTTCTGTAATCTTGGGCAAGGCCAAGCACCGGCTCTCCTTTGTAAGCCTAACAAATGTCTTCACAGCCTTCTTATCTGCTGACAGAAAGGTGCAGAAGAAGATTGTGGAGTTGTCACAGGACAAGGACTCTTACTTTGGCAACTTGGTGCAAGACTATAAAGTGTACAGTTTAGAGATGATGGCGAAGCAGAGTTCCAGCACAGAGATGCTACAAGAAATCCGACTGATGATGACTCAGCTGAAGAGTTATTTAATACAAAGTACAGAGCTGAAATCTCTCATAGATCCATTTGTGTATACAGACGAACAACTAGGTAATGCTCGCATTTTACTCTTTTTTTTAGGGGGAGGATTTCTGGAGGTTTGGGGGTGATGGTGACATGGAGAACAGCTTTTCCTTAAAAAATTGTTAGATGCCTGATGAAATCTAAATGCTGTGGGCTAAAACTTGCTCTCAGATTGGCTGTGTTCAAGGTAGCAGAGCTAAAACTCTGGAGACCAATTAAAACAAATAAACAAAATTGCTTTAAGTGAGAAATTCAACTAAATTAAATAAGCCATCTATTGTAAGCTTCCCAAAAAGTTGAGTCTGCAGCCACCAAATCCACAAAGCACATCTCTGCTACAAAGTTCTGCTCTTTGTGGACCTCCATGTCTTGAGAAGGTCCATTCAAAGTAAAACAGTAGAGTGGAGCTCTGGAACCAGAATTTTGCCCCACCTCTGACATCCATTTCAGGTATTAGCAGCTGAACATTAACTATGAAAGGCAAGGTTATGGTTTATTTTCAAAGACAGCATGGAAGAAACCATGAATTCTTGCTTCATGCAACACAATTAGTAAGAAAACACTGGAGCTATAATGGCAGTCCTGAGCCCAAAATACAGTGCTCGCCTCCTTTTTACCTCAGTCACAGCTTCTGTTCAAGGGGAATGCAAGTGGCTTTGAGTATTTTTGCTAACAATACAGAGCTTTTAATTTTAATTTAAAATTCTATGGGAACTATTGTCCCAGTAACCTTTGTACCAAGAGGTGGAGTAGTTTAAAGCTAGCTGGTACAAAGAACAGTAAATTTCTTATCTCATGCAAATGTGCACAGATGCAAAATCACATACCCTATTTCTGTCCTGTGGCAGTTAGTAGAAGGCCTACTGGCCATTCTGAGAACTTGAGCATTGCTTAAGAAGCAACTATTATAACGTTATCTTGGTTTTTATCACCCCATATCTGCATGTTTGGCAGTTCCTGAGCCTCATTATTCAATACCCCCAGACATAAGAGTTCACATATATGAAGGAAACACCTTTCTTCCATAAGGTGTTTGAGCTGATGCCATTAATGGTGACTGATATGTCCTGCCATTCTGCCTTGTCTCTCTCCCTCTGGACATCTAGCTTATACTTCCCCAAACCTCCAGGCATTGATGCTACAAAGGCTAGAATCCAGGGCTGCATGCAGACTAATCAACATCAAAAAATTATATTCATGGTAAAGACAGACCATGAAGGGAATAAACAGAGCAAAAACCAATAGCATACTAGAAAGTGTCTGAGGGCTTGTCTTCATTGCTAAAAAAGATGTGGTTTGTTGCTGTTTTTTTTAAGCTCAGGGTAATTAACACATGTGAGCTATCCCAAAAACACACTGAAGACAAGGCACTGTAGTTTTACCATAGGTAAATTTGGCAAGTTCAACCCCAGGCAGGGATGTAGGTTTGAACTCAATGAGTATACCTTGTGGTAAAACTAAAGTGTCTGGCCTTCACTGTGTTTGTACCTTCGGATAGCTTCCATGCATTAGTTACCCTAAGGTAAACCCCACAGCTTTTTTAGAAGTGAAGACAAGCCTTGAACTCCATGAGTTCCAATGTATAGCTGCAATCCCTGTGTTCCGAGCACTGGCTCCATTGTAGGTTATTCCTAGAGGAAGCTGAAAACTGTGCAAGTTTTCACTGCCTGAGTTTTCTTCTTTCCATTGGGAGTGGGATTTACATCTACCACCATCACCATCAGAATAGCCACAGGCTTCAACTTAAATAACCCACAGATCCCCTGAGTTCCATCAGAGGCTAGGACCATCAGGTGGAGGCTTTGGGCCTCTATTCTGCCTCAGAGCTCCACCTGGACTCCTCTGTTCCTTTGTCTGCAGGGCCCCCACTGGTCACCCACTGGATGGAACCCCCATCCTTGGAGACAGGAAGAGGTTCAGAGCATGGAGAGGAACCTGCCTAAGTTAATGCTAACTTACAGGAGGAATCTGTTGTCATGGCTGGAAATGCAATGCTACAAAAGCAGGACTCCCCTCTCCCAGACCTTCCCTCCTCATGGTTGGATGATGAGCTCTGTTCCTTCAGACCAGTGAGAGGATGGTTTGGCTCAAAGTCAGCAGATTCCTCACAGGTTAAACTTGGCCAGGGATAGTTCTATTGAGGGTAGCGGGGATTTCCATGGGAAAAGTTTCTAAACTGATTCCTCTTCAGATTAGCAGCTCTTGTACACAGATTAATTGTCTTCCTTGGAACCTGTAGTAGATTCTTTAAAACAGCTGCATGTCATGCCCATAAATGAAACTGCCATGTTTTCATTGCTCACTGTCTGGTGGATGCACTGTTCTGTATTGCCATTGAACCATATTACTGTATTAGGCAACAAGTATAATGCAATTTCCCATAGTCGCTCAAGCTTAGTATCATCTGGGTGGTTTTTTCTCTGTTTAATGTTAAGCAAGTGTTAGGAAATAGGCTTCATGGGCCATTTTCACAGGTGACGTAAAATGTGGTGTAAATTTCTACATATCAGTAAGTTAGTGTGACCTACACAATAAGAGTTGTTAGAGGAAAAGCAACCAATAGCAGTGTGGGAAAGTGGGGTTCTGCTTTACTTTACATCTCCCCTTAGTTGGTTGTCCTGTTACAGGAAGGGGATGCACTTATAAAATATGCATCACAGAAGTGTCCTACTGCAGCTAATTAATAGAGTTACTCTTTTAGCTCACCTGGTAGTGGTCTATGCTTTGATATGGCTTTCTGGTTCAAACCCTGCCCATGACCTGTGGTGGGTATAGTTACACCTCCCACACCAACTTCTGCCCTTTTGGTGGGTAAATTACTTGTGACGCAGCTACTGAATGCCAACATGATTCAAATGACACTATCTTACCAACTGCATTCATTTGCACCCCCCTTGTCACCGACACTGCCTTTTAAATTTGCTGATGACTTGGCCGAGGTTCTTGCATGGGAGTTGCACTAGATTGGCCTAGGGAGGCATCTCTGATAAGTTTTTTTCATGGATCCCACATTCTCTTATTTCCTCCTCCCCTTCCTATGCAGAGGTGATTGTTGAGTCAGCTTTGTACAAATGTGTCCTGAAACCTTTAAAAGATGCCATCGATTCCTACTTAAGAGAAATCCATAACAAAGATGGATCCTTCCAGCTGATGAAAGAGAACCAGCTGGTTATACAGAACACAACCACCACTGACCTGGGTGTCACCACCAGTGTACCTGAAACTGTCGTGCTGGACAAGATCCTTCAGAAGTTTACAACCATGCACAAGGCCTACTCCCCAGAGAAGAAGATTGGCACCCTGCTGAAATCTTGCAAACTCATCTATGACTGCATGGCTCAGGGAAACCCAGGTATAGTAGAGATCTAGTGAAATATTTGCTCTCCCTGTCCACTCCACCTCTGCTTTGCTTTTTCATGGCTATGGCACCCAAGGAACTAAAGATTTTGTTGCAGTTTACATAAAAAGATTTTGGCTTGGAAGTGAACTTTGTGGCTAGTATGTTTACCATAACTCCTTCACGGAGGTATGTTCCGGCTTGCTTAGTTAATGTTTGGGAAACACTCTGAGATGTTCAAATAGAAGATGTTATAAGAGGTACCCCAGGTGAGTGAACGTTCCTTGAATCACAGCACGGATAACAAGGTCCATAACTGATAATGAGGTCCATATAACTATAAGCTTTATTGACCATGTCCATCTGCACAAATGTCCCAGGTCCAGTCGAGTGCCTCCTCTTGGCTCTCAGGAGAGTGCTATAAGGAGAGCCAGCTGTTGGATCCCATGTATTTTAAGCCTCTGGAATCTGAATGAAGCCTTGGCATTGGCACTTTCTTTGCACCTCCTGGTGCACTCTTGAGGTTCAGTTCTTCTGAGTGGCACCTCTTTCTGAGATCTCAGACCATGTGGCCCACTGTTCAGTCCCTGGAAGCAGAGCTGATCCCTCAGGCTTCCCCCATTGGTTTCTCTTTAATAGAGCAAGAAACATAGAGATCTGTACAAAAATAATACACCCTATATGAATTTCCCTGCCTCCGTTTCCTCATCATTCCAGACCATTCCTTGGGCTGGGGTCAGAGTCCTCTAGGGCTGTTCAAGCTTCTTCTGTTGCAGTGCATGGCTTGGGTTCTGAAACATGGAGCCTTCTCCCACAGCTAGCTTACTCTGACCTTGTCTGATCTGTCCCCTTCCTTCTCCTGTCCAAACGTCCTGTGTGGCTCCCTGTGAGTCTCCCCCCAAAGTGAGTCCTTTTATAATCTCCTGCTTGTTCACCTCTGTCCTGCTTGGGAAATTTTCACTCTCTCCACATCTTTCAGACAGGAGGAGGAAGTGTTTTCTCCCAGCAAGAGTAAACCCATTGCCCCAAAGAGCTTCACCCTGAAGAGATAGCCATTGCGTACTAATGGTCTGGGAGGTATAAGTTGAAAGGATTGTGAGCAATGGTGGATACACAGGGACAGAGAGACATTCCTGATACAGCAATTTTCATTGTAACAACTGCATAATCATTTCATAACAACAACCAGAATCCATAAATTGTCCAGACAGATTTCCTAAAGCATCACAATAAGTGTTGACATTGCTCTCCCTAAATTCCCAGAGTCCTGTCCCACAATGCACAGGGCTACGTGTAAAACCTGAGAAGGATTCTCTGGGGAAAGTCTCTGGGATTTGGTCTTTCCTAAACCCTGCCAGAATGTGCAGTGGTGCCTCCCAGGACATTGTGTAGGTGCAAAGTTTTAATATTGTTTGTTAATATTTCATGATGCTTCATTAGGCTTAGAAAGCCATTATTACACTTCTCTAGTGTGTCTGTCCTATCAAGACAGGCTTTAAATGTCATGAAATACGTTTGGACACATTGCGGGGGTGTCCACAGCACTGTACGTTGAGAAAATTCATGATCATTTTATCACATTTTGAATTGACTGGCCAAAATGTTAACCCCAAATGCCACATATCTGGCATATTCCTATGAGATTTTTGTTTTGACTCCATTTATAATGCATTGCTTCTCAATTATAACTAGAATTATGCAAAATTTAGACTTTCTGTTCTATGGGGCCATTCTGATATTTCAACATTTGTTTTTGCCTCAACGGTAAAAAATTCAAAATTTTTCATGGAATGGAAATTCTGAACATTTTGTATTTGGAAAGTTGAAATGTTTTGTTTTAAGATTTCAATCAAAACAAAACAACATTTTGACATTCCTGAAATTAAAGTGTTTTGGTTTGGTTTGTTGAACTGGAATTTCACATCAGTTCTACAAAACATTTATCCTATATTTCCCAATTAAGCTCATTGCTTCATGGGAGCTGTAGTTTCAAAGACCAATGACCCCATTCTCCCCATGGGCCAAGACCCTGGCTGGACTACATCTCTCATGATGCACCAAATTATTTGTGGATACCATGATGTGCCATATAGGAGGTCAGAGGGAAATCCACATTCCATTATAACAGATATACTCCTCCAGGGAGTCTAGCCCATAGAAGAGACTTAGGGTCTAACCTACAACCTCCTTACGGCAATGAGCTGATTGCGAAAAACAGTTGAATGTTTTCTAGAACTGATTCTAAACTAAGCATTTTTGGGTTAGCTGAACAAAACAAAATATTCTGATTCAAGTCAAACTGACCTGAAACAAAATATTTCATTCTGATTTTCCTAACAGCAATCAATAATTTTTGGCAAAAATCAAAATTATTCAAGAGGAAAATTTTGATTTTCAGAAACTGCATTTTCTGTCAAAAATCATTCCGACAGAAAATTCCCAACCATCTCTAGTCATAAGTTTAAATTCGTGCTTTAGGTTTCAGATTTCACTTTGCTGGGAATTCTCTTTATCCTTTTTAGTCACCCAGAGAATAGGAACCAAATCCCTCTCATTCTTTGAACCAACTTCAAGTCTGGGCAGTATTCTTCACAGAGGAAGAGTACACACTGTGCTCAACTTCCTGTAAATTATCTGTATTTCATCACTGACTCGATAAGTTCCCATCTCTTCCAATTGCTGAGCAGATGGCATCCCAATCCAATCTTTCCCTATGCCAAAAAGATAAAAGTCTAGCTGTGATAAGAATGGTAACTGTAGAATAACAGTAACTAATTAAACTATCTGGTGTGATTCCTCAACTGGTTGCATTTCCTTTGAACTAATTCAGTGACAAGTCAGCCTGAGTATCTACCTAATACTTCAAGATAAAACAGAACCATCACCAATTTCTACCTGATTTTGTGTCAGAACCCTGCAAAACTGCCTATTTCTTAAGATTTTGATGCACATACATACATTAGCCCAAGTTCATTAATAGGGTTTTGATCGGTTTCAAGTTTGCATTAAAACTAGAGATAAGCCCAGAGAGGAACATATTAGATCTCTCCAAACCAGCTGAGGTTCACCTCTATCAAAATCCCAAGAGAGGGCATTTTTGTGTGTTTTTTCAGCTGGATTGGTGATAATTTCACAAAGCTGTAGTCAAAACCCATATAGGAGGGATAGAACCCCTATAAGAGAGGAATGTGTAAGCCCAAGGTAGCAGGCCAGTGTAGCAGGCTCACTTTTATCCATGCTGAATTCCCGATTTCTAAAAATAAGATTTGAGTGTACACATAGGGCAGCATAGCTTGACTTAAACGTTCTGTGACTGTTTCAATGTTCACAGTAGTAATTCTAAAAACTGTGGAATCCCCATTCCTTATTTGTTCATAAAAATCAACAACCACCCAGGGTACTTTCCTACTTATTCCTCAAGTTATAACTGCAGAGCTAGAAACAGAGAGTCTCCAGCATTCTTGCTGCTTAAAGCAAGGAAGACAAATGTGTGAGGTGGAAGGAGGAGGAGGTGTCCTGGTGGAAAATGTTGCTTGGCCCACATATATCAAGACTTATCAAAGAGCTTTAACCATCTTCCCTGCCCATCCCTTTAATCATATCACCCTGTGAAGGTACAAGACTCACCTCTGAAGCAACTCCTTGTGGTCTGGCATGGTGTAATGATTCTCTCCCCTCTGGTGCCCCTTGCCAATGGCTGCTCTGGTCCTCTGGTGGTCCACCTCTTCACATGCCTCAGCTCACCAGCCAGGTCATGATTTATGTCAGTCCCTTCTGGGATAATAAAAAGGCCAACAAACCAATGTCCAAGACCTTATATCATGTCTTCAGTGCCAATTCTTGGGTCCCTTTTCTTAGGGCTCTCTGTCATCTTTGTCCTCTTCTCCAGTCTCATACCACCATCCCAGTGGCTGGTAGGGGAACCCAGGCCTGCCCACTACACCAGGATCCAGTCTTGCACAACTCCTTGCTGTTGCCTTCCTTTGTTTCCTCCTACCCAGCTTTTCTCAGGACTTCTCTGCAACTGCTCTGTGGTCACCCTTCTGTCAGGACTGGGACTCTCTGGGCCCTCAACAAAATCCCAAACGAAAAGGTACAGACTTAAAACCATTTCTGCCCTTTTGGGGCTTGACCTTTCACTCCTCCACTGGATGTCTCCCAGAGCTCTCTGCCTGTAAATTCAGTTCCTGCCATTTTGTCAGGCCTTTGCACCAGAGTCTGTTCCACTCCAGTGGCTGCTCTGTGTCCCCCTGGACTCCTGCCACACTTTTCTATTCAGGAGAGAATCCCAGCTCTCCCCCTTGGCTTCTGCCTTGATCCTCCCAGTCTCTCCCCTCTTCAGGGTGGACTGATTTAAATCAGGGTGATTTAAATAAATGATTTGAATAAACTTTTCTATTTGTCCTTCAGTTATTTTCTAAAGCAATGAACTTTCTCATGGGTCAGTATAATGTTAATGAATAACTAGGTAGAGCTTTTACACTAGATTTGGTATATCTTTTTGCTACCTAGTGAGGAGATCGCATGATGGTATCTCCTGGAGCTGGGGGCCAGATCTGTGATGACTTTGCCACTCTCTTGCGCCCAGTACCACAGCACTGGACCCACACAGGATCAAGCCTTTAATACAGCACATGACCTATTGTGCCATATTTATAAAGCTTGACCTCAAAAGTTAGAGGTTTTTCCCCTGATTCTCTCTTCATATAGAAAATCAGACTTTAGCTTCAAATTTTTGACAGTTGCTTGTAGAATCAGCACATTTATTTTTATTTAAATGTGTTATGCGATTATAATACATTTAGGCCTTAACATATTTTGTATTAAATTCAGATTTCATTTTAAACAGGTTTATTTTTAAAAAGAAAAACTTACTATCATTTAAATAACAAAGTTTTAAAAATCTGATTTAAATAAAACCCTTACATTTAAAATATCCAATTTAAAATTTTAAAAAAAGAAGTCGATTTTTATCTACCCTGCCACACTCCAGTCCCACAGTAACTGCAGAGCTCCCTGCTCACTTTCTGCAGCTCAGCTTCTTCTGTTTCTAATCTTCTCCCAGTCCCTCCCCAGCTAGGTCTCATCCTCAGTTAAGCCTGTCCCACTCTCTAAGCGCAGCGTTGTATGTTAATTGGCCTTTCAGGCTCATTCCGAGCCTGTGTGGAGTCCTACACCCCATCACAAATCCTCTTCCTTGAATCCCTCCATGTGCTCCCCTAGTTTTACTGCATCACGTTCAAGATTCTTGTTCTCATTTCCTGGGCCATCCACAGTTCTGCCCCTCCTTACTTGTCGGCTCTTGTCTCTCATGCTGGTCTCCACATTTCCTCCTCTCTATCCACATGCCTTCTCCACCCATTTGCCAGCTTGCTGAGCAAACATCTGTGCACCTTTTACTCTGACCTTCATGCATGGAACATTGCAGCTGAACCGGTCCATGAGGCCACTACCTTCTCCTTCTCCAAATTCCTCCTCACAATGCATCCCTACTCTGTTGCCTGTGAGAAATCAGCCCATGAATTATGGCTAGGTCTATTTATATCCATTTTTTACAAATTGCAAATCCGTATATGTGTATATATGACTGTAGTCCTCTGCCACCGTTCACATCTCACTGGTCAGGTTAGCTTGCAAGCTTTTCATGGTAGGAACTGGGGTAACATGGGTTGCCCCATGTCTTCATGTATATTTCTACAGTGCACAATGCACCAGGACGGCAGTGCTGATTGAGGCATCTGGGTACTACTGCAATATAAATATTGTTCCAGAAGCAGTACAAGTATTTAGTAAGGGACAGACTTGGCCTCAAAGTGCTTATAATCCAAAAATAACTAACAGGGGTAAGTAAAAATAATGTGCAGGAAAAGGCGAAGAGAAGCAGATATTGGCCTCTAATGCAATCGTGCTCTTATTGCCATGCTGAGGCCTTGTATCAGCCACATATTACTGGTTATACTTTAAAAATAGCAAATCAAACCATGCCACAGGGCAATGGATAATGGAAAATATCACTCACTCTGTATGAGTCCGTGGTGGCGAGCGAAAGAGGCCTTTATGTTAGCTGCAGCACCAGCTCTCACTGTGGTAGGGAATTTAAGCAGGACGGGGAAGTCAGCTTTGTCCCAGAAGGCACAACAAGCTGTAAGAGCTGCAAAGAGTAGCCTGGAGCTCGGATCTCCTTAGCAGAGCTGCTGTCAGTGCACCACACGGGTACTAGTTCTAGTTGTGGCTGAAGTCGGATGTAGGACGTAAACAGCAATTCCAGCCACTGATGAGGGACTCTACGAATTGGTTAAGTCTGCTCTAGCATTTGGCAGACACATCACTGCCTCCTTCAAGGGCAAATGGGCACATGAGAGCAGAATAATACTCATATCATATGTGCCCTGTGTGCGTGGAAGAAGCTAGCAGCTTCCCCATTCTGATTTACCCTGTGTCATTCTTCCAACATGGATCCTTTTCCCTAACAAAACATGAAGGGCCTCATTCTGCTGTAAGATCAGAATCAGACCCTAAATGCTTCAAACAGTTCTCAGAAGGACTATGAAATGCAATACAGCTCTGGAGTGATAGTGAGGCCAAAACATGCAATGTGCTGTGGAGCAAATAGTTGACAGTCCTTTGTTCTAAAGAACAGGTGAGAGCACAACTAGAACACTGTGATCAGTTCTAGGCACGTTGGCACCTGAAAGACATTGATACGTAGGAGGGAAATGAAGGAAGAAGAGATTAAGGAACTACAGGGTTCAGTATATAGAGAAATTCTGAAAGAGCAATGGTGGTATAGATTAATCAGACAATGACTAAGAAGTCTACAAATACACGAAGGCTGGAAATGCCAAGGTGGGGGAGAGCAATCATTTAGGGGGATCCAAAGAATAAAGGAACAATTCTCTAACAGTTAGGTCTATTTACATATGGAATAATCTCTGAGGGGAAGTGGTTGAAGCTTCCTCATTTGAGTCACCTAAAACTGGACTGAACAAAGCACTGGAACATATACTTCAAGGAACAAGTCTGTATTAGTAGGTGGCCGGACTAGGTGAACTAAATAGTTCTCATTTGTAGGATTCTATGCTTTGTACAGTTAGTATGACTCACACATACTATGCTTTCTGGGTGAAAAGAAGAAGAGTGTAGTAAGATCATATTTAATTAGAAACCTTCCCCTTCCTGTTCTTGGAATAAGTTTTGTTATCTGTTGTAAAACCAAGCAACCAACTTGATGAACATTAATTCTACCTCCCTCCCTTGTTTACTTTTTATGTAGGGGTCTGCAGTTGATAATAGTTGGTACCACCCAGAAATTCACAGCCATGAGTAGCATAGCTGAGCTACTGTTTGTGTGTTTGAAAAGGAATTTCAGCACTGGAGGCATCAACATAAACAGTTTATGCTGAAGCAATTCTAGAACCTATTTACAACGAATCTAAGAGGCTCCTGTATGTTGCTCATTTTGCTTACAAGGGGGAAGTACGATGCCATAGCTAGTAGTTTTGCCTTGTAGCAGAAGGAGGCCTGGCAGCAGACAATGTATGGGGGCTACTGTTAATGAAAGCTGAGGGACTGAAGAGTATCCTTTGTCTCACATGGTACAAGTACTGCTTTTGGATCAGATGCCAATATGAATTGATTCCTCTGACCTGTAGATTAAGGGACCCACCAGCTGCATTGTGTCCTTTTTGCAGCCCATTCAGGGTCCAAATTTGTGGGAGGACATGACCAGCGTCCTCCTCCTCTGCCACCACCTCCTGCTTGCCCCACCAAGGGAGCATCAACCACCCAGAGTAGCACTCTCTGCCCCACCACCACGACCCTAATCCCAGGCCAATGAGGCGGGGGTTGTAACACCCAGATCAGGAAGCCATCTCCAGCCCCATGAGGCAGGAGCCAAAGCTGCAGGGTCAGCGTGAGGTAAACTCACTCTCCAATCCCCCCGCCCTGGGGCCTCCACTCCATACCAGGCCTGCCACCCATCTAGAACCCACCCTTAGACATTAAGGAAACAGGTTCATGCAGCCTCCATACATCTATATTAAATATAAAGAATCCCTAAGCCTGTATTCAAAGTCTGAATTTAAATACACTTTCACCCAAGCCTTGCCCATGTACAATGGGTAGAATACCATATACATGTACTAATGAGTAGATCATGTGTCTAAAGCCAAGACTGGGAAACTGGGCTGTATTCCAGGCTCTCTCATAGCTATGGGTGACCTTGGGCAAGTCACTTAATCTTTATGTTCCTCCGTTCCCCCATCTGTACAATGTGGCTAAACATATGTCCCACCTGGAGGAATATTGTGAGACTTCATTCGTGCTTGTTTTCAAAATGCTTTGAAAGCGATAGATGGATGGATGATGCAATATAAGTGTACAGTATTATGACTATATTATGAATAGACTTGGCAAAATTTGATTTTTATCATTTTGATGGATAATATTGATTGTTTATTTTTAAGCATTTTTTAGATCTTTTTCAATTTACTTTTTCACAGTTGCACAAAATTACAGGAGGTCAGTCAACGATAGTTTCATGACAGAAGATGTTAAAATAAAAAAAGTTAACGTTTATAACCATTAAAAGCACAAATTGGCAACATCACACGTCAAAATATACAAAGTAAATATCCCTAATTCAAACTCTATTAAATTTTCAAGCAGTCTTTTTCTTACTTTTCCTATCTGTAGATCACAGTTGTTATTGATGGAGTGTGTGTGTGTGCAGAGCCCTAATTTATTTATGGAAACTTGGGCAGAATTCCAATTGCATTAAACCATGCATTTAATTAATGCCAATGCCATTCAAGCACTGCCGCCCAGCCAGCATCTGATATTGCAAACATTTTGCCTTGAGCATAATAGGATGGGTTTGTGGCCGTGGAGAAGGCTTATTTTAAGCCTCTTATGGATGTTTATGAAACAAATGTTTCCTGTCATAGAAAAAAAGCAAACGAGTCTGATTTGGAGTGGGACAGTTCCACCTTGAACTAGGAAGCCGTTGTCCAATGTCACCAAGACAGCAATTGGGCCAGGGGAAGGGTGTGATTCTGCTAGCAGTTAATGAGCATTTCTGTGAAAGTCACAAACCAAACATGGATGTTTTCAGTAAGGCTGGACAAACCAGTTACAGTAGAAAATAACTGACCTGATTCTTTGATCTAAACCCAAACCCAACCCATGCTGAGCTCTGAAGCTCACCTCTGGATCTGTCCTCCTTCAAATATCTCAGGGGTTGAGATCCAGGGTGCTGGTTCAGCCCATTGTCGAGAGAGGACCAAATCGGCACTGACACAAGCTGGTGCAATTTCATGTAGATCCGTGGAGCTGCACTGGGTTTCACTGGCAATTAATTGGTGTTTGTCTTCTTGGTCTGCACTGGTGCAACGAGAGCCTGATCCTGCAAGCTGCGAAGTAATATTGACTTTGCTGGGAGATGAGGGTGCTCCACACATCACAAAAAGTGCTGAGCAATTTCTGGATCAAGCACTAAGTCAGTAATATGATAAAAAAAGCCATGGGCCCAACTTTCAATGGCATTTTCTTAATTAGTTATATGCCCCTCATTACTGTAGTAGCTTTGCAGCTTGGAAGCACTTTTATTTCTAGTGGGGATACTGAGGCACAGAGAGGCTAACTAAGTTACCCAAGCTCCAAAGGACCCATGTTTTCCAAGTCCAAGGCTTAGTGCCCTAACCACTAGACAGTGTTTCCTCATAAAAAGTGCTTACAACTTCAACTGACTTTAGCTGTGGTTGTAGAGGCTCAGAAATCAGGACCTACATTCCTAGGGGTAGACTGAAATTAAGTCAATTATCATGTGCAAGTCCATTTGGGGCATGAGGGTATTTTACATTATTGCAGTAAAAATTCCCTAGTTTGAGCTCATTAATAAAAAACACCAAAGTCTATGTCAAATTCCAATAATTAAGTCAGGCAAACAGCTGGAACTGCAGAAGTTTTTCTCAAATAATATTTCTGTCACATCTTAAAATTGAGAGAGATTTACAATAAGGCCTGGTGAGCAGAGCAGCTGAATCAGTTTATGGAAATGAGATAGGGGAGGAATAAAAAACTCAAAGCCTGATTGTAAATAATGACCACAGGTTAGTCAACAAAACAGAAATGAGCGATTCTGTAAGAGTCCTGGGAAAGTATCATCCACTGTTCACTCTAGATGCCTCAAGGTTTGCACATGCAACCTTTCACTTCCACGTCCCTGACTGGAGTCTAGCCCATGCTGGTAGGTCATCACTGCCCGGCAGCCATTTGGTGATCTTTTTGAAAGGAGTTGGTGGTCTGAGAGCAGGTCCGAGTGGACAAATGTTCACATCACAAGCAGGTATCCTTGTTGGGCACCTCACCAAAGGTCATAAAGACTGACTTATCCTTTCCCTCCTAAGGATGGTCCTTCCTGCTAAGCAGTAGCGTATTTTTCTAGGGCTTCCTAGAAAACTTGTTTCCAAACCTGTTGGTCTAGCTCTGTCCACCAGTTACTTCAGAAATTAAATAAACCATTTGAAGGGGCAGAAAAAATTAAGCTCAGTGGTCTCTGTGAGGCTTGATTGTATGCTCCCTCAGACTGGTTTTACACCAGTGTGACTTCATTGACTTCAGTAGCATTACTCCTGATTGATTCTGGTGTATGTGGGGTCAGAATCAGGCTCTTCTCCTTCAGGTCTTTCCAGGACTGAATGTCTCCATTGAGTAATTTTCCCAGCTGCACAATACTTAAATAACTGTAATATTAATACATTCATGCCAGATTAATATGTATAACTGATGAATTTGGCCCTCTGTCTCCAGCCAGCTCAAGCTTTCATAGAAACATAAGCCTTAGTAACAGTACAAATAAAAGATCCAGCCAGACACTAATTAAACAATGAAGCCCTTTTATGGCTTGGCTAAGGACCTACAACATCATTAAACTGACTATATATTTAAGCAACAGAAAGTGTTAATTCTACTTTCACTGAATAGCGCTGCAGTTTCCCTCTACCATATGTGCTGACTCTGTACAAAGCAGTCTAAATTACAGCTTCCAAAAGTAAATACAACAGTCACAACCTCAGGCACTCTGTTTTAACTCGTCTCACTCTCTGCTCACTAGATACATTGTCTGGTTTATTTTAAAGTCACTTTTTTATTGAGAACTAGGCTTATGTTTATTTAAAACTCCAGCGAATATCTTCCTCTGCCAAAGGAGAATTTATGTCAACTACATGCGACAAATAAGGAAAGCTGACTCACTTTAAGTAAGACCTTAAACAAGTCAGTGGGAACATTTGAAGAATAGGAAATTATTCCAGACATGGAAGGACATATAAAATGTGGGCCAAAATCAGCTTTGTTGTACATTACCAAAGCTACATCAGGGATAGATTTTGTGGGGGGAGGGAGGGGGTTGAATCCAGATAAATGATTAAGGAGTGAGACATATGTGGCCAATTCTAAACCAATGAAGCCAAGATATGACATAGATCATAAAAGAGAAAATGATGGTGACCATTTCAGGCACCATGAATGAGAACATTGAGACTGAAAGTGATCTTGGTTTATGAAGGTGATATATATCTGGGTATCCTGAAAGATGGAATTGTGAAACAACCTTATCATGCATATACTCTACACTTTGAACAAAAGTCATCTCAATTCAAAATGAGATGAACAGCTTCCACGCTGACCTTGGGTTCTTTGTAGTTTGTCTGATGGAACTTCTTCTTGATTTAGACTAATAAGAGTTTACATATCGTGCTTTTCATCTCAAAGAGATTTACCTACTATAAATATGGATCACTTCACAGACTCACTTTCTCTATGTTGATGCTTTAAGCACAAGACCATCCTCACCCCATCAGTAACACTTCCTGTGGAAGCTGAGTTTACCTCACAGGTGTCCCATCCAAATATTTACTCAGCCTGACATGCTTAGCTTCGAAGTTCTGAGGAGAGCTCATCCCAAGGTGCCGTGGCTATAACAATAACCTAGTTCTGTAGTTCAGGGTTCTACAGTCTCCAACAATAGTGAAACCAGGTTTTGTAATTAAGAGCAACCAGGGGTGAGGGACAATGAGTGATTGGAGGCCATTTTTCAATTGCAAAGTATGCTTGAAAAAGTGCCTAAAAGAAAACACCTAAAAGATGCCAGGGGAAGGTGCCTATTGGCTTTGCCACTGGTTTCCAAACCAAATCTGAGAATGGGTCTGATCACCAGTACTGTAGTAAAGCTCTTTGTTTTCACATATTAATACCCTGAATACAAAAATACTTCCCTTTGGCTCCCAGCCTCCTTGGAGCATCCTTTGTCTGACAGTCACCTCCAGAGGGAACAGGAAAGCAGGATTCTAGCACTAAGAACCAACTTCAATATGCTGCTTTCGCTATTCTCCAGGGGCTGTCTCATACTGTGTGGTAACCCCTCGTTCTACAGTCAGGTACAGAGAATGAGGACAAACCCAAAGGGAACACACGTCTGTAATCCACTTAAAGAGCTGCTGATGGGAGTAACCATTTTTGAACAGCAATAGACTGAGCTCCAAGAGCGCAGCCTTCATGGCAATCCATGATTGTCTCTTGTTTGTGTTTCATAATAACGAATACGTTGTGATTTTAGTTGATAAAGCATCATAAAATAGAGCCCTCTCGAGTCTTCAACCGGATATTTTGTGCTTGGAGTTCAGTGTTAGCAGGTTTTTCCCCCCTCCCTTGTTTGACTAGTATTTAATTTTAGAATTTTCAGTATCCTTTCATTTGCATCTTTGAGCTATGAACACTTTGGCTGATGTAACCCAGAAGAAGCTGTCCCTGTAGACGCCATTGAATGGGAAGTTGGCACCTCTGTAGACCCATCACCTTTCTGGGTAACCTGTTGATACCTGTATGTGTTTCTCTTGGTTTCAGGGAAGCATTACGGTGCAGATGATTTCCTCCCGGTGCTCATGTACGTGTTGGCCCGCAGCAACCTGACTGAGGTGCTTCTGAATGTGGAGTACATGATGGAGCTCATGGACCCTGCTCTGCAGCTGGGCGAGGGTGAGTTTCTCGCCTGTTGGATGTTCCCTTCTGAAATGATAGTGTACTTCTCTGCAGGATGCGTGCAATGTTTGTGAAATAGATAAGGAACTCTAGCTAGAGTCAAGCAGTTGTGTAAGTTTCCCCTATATGTCTGAAAACTGGGTGACCTAAAGTTAGGTTTCTAAATATATCAGATTTTCAAAAAGGCTAAGCATTCAGCAGCTGTTAGAGCTGCCAGCGCTCAGCACTACTGAAAATCAAGCCACTAATTTAGCTGCCTAAATATGAATGTAAGAGGTGGTTTATTTTTAAGCCAAAGTTTATTTTCAATTAGAGATTTCTTAACTTTCTAACACCTGGGCCAAGATCTTCAAATGCCATTTGGAGATCTTGACCCAGGTGTTAGAAAGTTAACAGATCTCTATTTAAAAATAAACTTAATAAAAATAAACATTCTAACAATGATTTTAATTACTTAAGGAAAAAAGATCTGTTTGCTTTAATTGGATGGTATTGATCGTGCCTAGTTGTTGTCCCCCAGGATGTTTGTGCAAAAAAACTGACCCCTTTGGCAGTGTTATCATATGTGGTTATCATAGCATGGTATCAGACCAAAGGTTATCAGAAATACCCATATCATGTTATCATCTCAAAGGTTATCATAGATATCCAATGATGGTCCAAAGGGGGTGGAGTAACATTCACTGCAGGGATGGGATCTCTCCAAATAGGAAAAATTAAATTACTTTTCCTTTGCCTCCTGGGCTAGGAGACTGGTGTTTATCTGAAAAATATTGTCTGTAAGTAAAGTGTTTTCTAAACGTTATTTGTCTGGCCCACCATGATGATTACTGTGAGTTTCATTAACAATCAGAGGGAGCACTAGAGAGAGCACACAACAGGGGGGAGGCTTTGTATGGTGCAGAATTGCCATCTAGTGGCCATTTTGGTCATCTGCAGTTTTTAGTTTTTTTCATTTGTTTTCATAAAGCGTGAGATGAGATAACAAGCTGTAAATCAGAAACAAACATGAAAGATGCCAGTTTGAGATGGGTTAGACTCAGGCCCTCAAATCCAAATCCCTTTGAATTTGGGTAACATTTGGGTTCAAATCCCCAAATCTGAACCTGCCCCCTACTATTTTTGCTTTAGCGCAGATCTTGCAAGAGCAGCTCACGAGACTTGAGCTCCATCCATTTCAAATCTGAAAGTGAACACCAGTTTGATCTGGTCTCAGATCCCAACCTTTCACCGTAGTCTCAGTGGGATCCTGGTCCATATATAAAAATTGTCTCTTTGGCCTATCTCTGCTCTGAAGCGTTGGGCAAACCTGGAAACAACTGGTTTTATTTCAGTAGTAAACTGGATGACTGACAGCTATGGTTATCCCTGCTGATAAATGCACAGAACCAGAAATTAGAAGATCTAGGTTCTAGCCCCTGCTCTTTCATTAGAAATTTCTGCCATGCTAGCACCTACCTACCAGTAACACTATACACGACACACTGCAGAAGTGGTTGCATGTGCTGTGGCTCACCACATCCTAGATGTTTGTCTAATAGTGTGCTGGGCGTATCTCACGCCTGGAGACCAGCACTTCCCGCGCTCCAAGCCCGAGCTCAGCTCCAGTCCCTGGTGTGTTTCCAAGTGCACTCACACCCTTCGAATGATGGAGGAAGATTCTATTTGTAGGGCTGCCCAGAGATTAAAGGTGCAAACACTCCAGTCCCACTTATTTCAGTACCCAACCAGCCCCTAAGGGTAAGAAAGCACCGGAGTCCCAGGGTAACCCCTCTGCGATGTCCTCCTGCTGTGGCTATTTCTGTCCTCTGCCCCTAACAAAGTATGTGTCTCAGCTGAGCTCTCAGGCCCTCCAGCTCCAGCTCCCAGCCTCCCTGTAATCCAGCTGTGCCTCCACAGCCAGTTCCCAAACTCTTGCTTCTCGCCTTCAACTGCTGCTCACACCCAGCCTAATCCCCTCTGACTTCAGCCACGACTTCCTTTCTTATACTGGAGGGATTGTGGTGTCCTCTGCTGGCTGGCCAGTGTTTTCCCCAGGAATTGAAATTGGGGGCTGTTCAAATTTACAGGGGCGGGATGAGGGCCGACAAAGGGTGAGACCACAAGGGTGAAGGTGGGCTGTATTGCACCGTAGTAAAAACTGAAAACTGTTTCACAGCCATTTCATTAGATTTAACGCGTGTTTTAAAATCATCACACAAATTAAAGTTGGCTACTCGTGACTACTCTGAAGCACTGTCTCTACCTCCTTCTTGGTTTCTTGTAAGGTTGCACAACTCTGTTAAAGAACTCCTCAAATGCAATGCATTCATCTTTGGTGGCTTCTCGTGTGTCCGGTACTTTCAGTTCTTCATGATATGCACGTGATCAGGCAGAAGGCAACTTCTTTCAGACAACAAAATTCTATTCAGTGAGGAAAATGAACACTCAGCTGTAGCTGTTGCAACTGGGAGTAGCAGGAGATGAGTTCCTACTTCTTTCATCCCAGGAAACAGCACAAAGATTGGGTCAAACCACTAGTGATGATAATGAAGAAGTTGAAGTCAAATCTTCATTCATTCAACATATGACATTCTACTCTGTGTTCAAATTCTCTGTTCTGTCCTGTTCACATGGCAGCCCCATTGCTGATAGTGCCGTACTACTCTCAGCTCTCGGTATTTATAAGATGGGTGTCTTTAAAACATACATAGAGGCATAGGTAGAGTTTGACTGCTTAATTTGGGGGAAGGGAAGGGGTAGGGAGGTAAGATATATATGTTCAAGTTCTGGATTTAGCAATTGTTAGTGCTTTTCAGTATATTACAGTGGGACGGCAAGTCGGGGCAACCACCCTGGGCCCCACACTTTGGGGAGTCCCATGTTTTTGGCCAGTGGAGACTCCCAGCTGGGAGGTGGGCTGCAGCAACCTGCCTCCCAGCTGGTTCCCGGTCTCAGCCGGGACTGTGGCAGCAGCAGCCCTCTCTTGCCCAGTTCCCTTTCCCAGCTGGGACCCTGGAAGCAGCTGCCTGTGTCCCACCAGGTCCTTGCTCCTAGTTGGAAGGCGGACAGGTGGGCTTCAGTCACCTGCCTCCCGGCCGGTCCCAGCACAAAGCCAGGACTCTGGCAGCAGCCGCCCACCTCCCGGCCAGTCTCCACTCCCAGCTGGGAGCCCAGCCAGTCCCAGCACAAAATTTGGAGCAATGCCTCCCATGCCCCCCCAAACTTCACGCATGCATAGAGGTTGAGTAGAATCCAGAAGTTGCTGTTACAGATTTGTAAGAATCAAGTCTGCGTACTTTTTCGGCTGGCTTAACAAACACTCCTTGTCTTCTTCACTTAAGGATTCAGTATAAGTGCCTTCTTTAGTCAACTTCTGGAATGAAGTCTTTGCTTCTTCCAGTACATTTTCAATGGATATCTCTCTGACTGATCCAAGTGTAGATTCTATTGCTGGACAGTAGAATGGTGGATGACATTGTTTAATGATCTAACTGATTTCAACAGTAGACTTACAAGAGAGAGAATGGCGATACTTTTCTCTGAACTTAGTAACAAAAGTAGTCCACCAGCCTCACTAGTTAGATCTGTCCCATCTCAGTAGATACTTTCCAAAGCTAGCAATAACAGTTGCAGTAATTTTAAGACAACAGCCAAGAATCGCTCCTGAGAAAGCCAGTGGTTTTCTCAGGTTGGATTCATTTGAACTTCAGTTCCCAGTGTATATTCTATTTTTTCCAAGATGTTCAGTCCTTTTGGAATCTTGCCAAAAAAAGAATATAACAAAGACATTATATGTATGGCTTTTAAAATGTCTTTTGAAGATTCTGCAGCTCGTACTAGTGCTAACTGGAGTAGAAGGCCTCTACAGTGTGTATAGGAGAGATTAGGGTTACGCTTTTCTCTGAGCAAAACTTGTACTCCATTATGTCATCCAGAGACATTTGTAGCTCCATCAAAGGCACAAGCAGCCATTTGTCTGCGGTTCAATTTACAAGCATTTAACTCTTCTAAGATGTGGGTTGTCTCAGATGCAGCCAATGCGTCTTCTATAATGTGAACATCTAGAAATGCATCTCTTGGCTCACCACTGACACCAAGATAACGTACACTGGGAGTTAGTACTTGATGCCCATTTGCATCGGTGCATTTATTGGCCACGTTTGCACGTTTTTTTAATGTGGTCAAAGAGTTCTTTACATTTTCAACTGCTGAATCTTTCACTGTTGCACCTTGTGCTTCCAACCAGTCAGTTGAGTTTCTTGCAGAACCTTTGTCCATCTTGTTTGGAACCAGCGTCCAACTTCAGAATTAACAAATGACAATGCCCTTAACATTGGCCTCCAGTTTGTAATGTGCGGTATCTCTTGCTTAAGTAGAAAGTATGATACGACAACCATGTTTGTTCACATTAACGGTGTTGTGTCTCCAGCAATCTGACCTAGTATGGCCAGTCTTATGTTCTTATGTAAAAATTTCTTATAATATAATAATAAAAACATTTAGTCCAGAAACACCCCAAGATAACTACTTCTTGAGATAGTGACAACGTGAGATAACAACCTTGGCAAATAATGCTTTTTTAAAATCTTGGCCTACTAGGACATGCATATTTATATACATTTCCCAGTCACAAATCCAGCATTCTGGAGCAAAGTCACTAAAACAGAATCCAGCAAATCATGTTCCTTTAACATACCATGCCCTTCTCCTCTCGCACCCTCTCATCATAGTTGTCCTTGGCCAGTGGAGACCCAGAGTTAGGAGGTGCTTTTGCGTGAGTTTACCTCCCATCATGGAGAGTAGGAGAAGAGAAGGCAACTTGCTCGTTCCTCCAGCCATTTGTCGCTCCGTGGGCTCTGGCTGCTGTTGTTTGTCATGCCACCATTCACTCCGCCACTCTGTTGCCAACCGCCCTGTGCCATCACCTGCTGCCGCTACCTGCCACTGTGACCTCTGCGAAGTCTCGTGAAGTTGTACCCAGCTCTCAGTGGTTTCAGCTGTCAGTGGGGGAACCTCATTGCTAGTGCAGGCTGGGCGGGCCCACAGCAAGTCTAAGCACTTACACGGGATTATCAGTGAGTTCAGCTGTCGTGGTCACTTAAAAAGCCTCTCTGTGGAGCCTCCTCAGGTCAATCTTTTAACAGGTGAGAGCAGCAGGTCAAATGGTGCCTGTGACTTTTAGGACTTGTCTACACTGGAGCTTATGCCGACAAAACGTTTGTCACTCAGGGGTGTGAAAAAACACCCTGCTGAGTGACGTAAGTTTTGCCAGAATGAGCGCTAATGTAGACAGCACTATGTCAGTGGAGAGCGCTCTGCCCACATAGCTACCGCCCCTTGTGTAGGTGGTTTTATGATGTCGGCAGGAGAGCTCTACACTCGCGTTTATGCCAGCAAAACTTAAGTCCCTCTGCAGGGTGTTTCTTCCATACCCCTGAGCAACAAAAGTTTTGCCAGCATAAGCACCAGTAACAGCTGTGTGAGGAAGCTAATCTTTGTTCCTATTTTTCAAACCTGTCCTAGCTTTTTCAGATACAAGTATTTTACCACATACTGAATATGCTTTTAAAGTGGGCATTTATGTTTCAATTTCAATTCAAATTTCCAACCAACAACTAAATTGGCAACACTGCATGCAAGTAGTTGACCACTGGTGGGGGAGGATGATGAGGAAATTCAAGAGTGAGGTACAGCCCCTGCCCCCTGGGGGAGGGAGTCTAGGGTGTTGAACTGGGCAGTAACAGTCCAGTAAGGAGCCTCCAGGTTTGTAATGTAGTGGGCTGGCTGCTGTGTCTGAGCACGACTGCTTCACCTTCCTGCTAAAGGGAATTAATAGCACCAAAGGAGCCTGTTCTTTTCCCGGAGAAGGGTCTGAGTTCTTTCCCTGCTGTTGCCACAAAGAGCCAATTGGCCATTGTGTGCAGCACGGTGGCAACCAGGAAGTTCCACCCTTGACAGGATTGATTGCAACATGCTCATTGTCAATGTGCATGTAGATCTTATACCCTTCCCTCTCTTGGTTAGTTAGTTACTAATTTTTCAAAATAATAGTACGTTCACTGAACAATGCAGGTTGTAGTCAACTGAACTATTTGCAAATTTGGGTTGAATTTCGTGAATAGATGCAGTTGAAAAAGAGATTTTTCCCCTCCAAAAAAGTCAGTGTTTTATTTCAACAAAATATTTAATGTTTTCATTTTGAAACAAAGCTTAATTTCAAAATTTAGCTAGCTTTATTTAAAAAGGCAAAAAAAGGTCAAACCAAACCCTAAACAAAATGGGGAAAATGTTTTGTTTCTGGTCAAAAAATGTTTTGTTTGGCCCAAAGCAAAATATTTTTTGATTTTTCATTTGGGCCACCAGACCAGAATATAAATGATTCACTCCTCTGGTTACTAATTCCTTTACAGCTGTATGCAGGTACATTATTATTATGTATTTCCATAGCACCTAGGAGCCCCAATCATGGACCAGGACCCCATGGTTCTAGGTGCTGTACAAACAATGAACAAAAGGACAGACCCAGCTCCAGAGAGCTTACAATCTAAGGGAAGGGTGGTGATTTTGGTTTACCCATGAAAGAGGATACTGTATTAGTTTACATTAATTCTATGTTTAATCTTAACATATCAATTACAAGCCTGCAGCCCCAACCATCCTGCAGAATGGAATGAAGAGCATTGTGAACATTATTTATTATTTCTATTGCAGTAACAACTAAGGACACCAAACAAAGGTCAGGGCACCTGGTACAAACAACACAAAGTCAATCTGTGCCCTACAGAGCTCACAATCTCAGATTTAAACAATTCACAACAGGTGAAGGAACATACAAGCAAGGAGGAAAGAAGGACAAAGTAATGGTGGATTCAGTGTGATGACGCTTTGGGATCTTCTTGTCTTTTTGTAGGTTCCTATTATTTAACTACCACCTACGGGGCCCTGGAACACATCAAGAACTATGATAAGATAACGGTAACTCGGCAGCTGAGCACAGAAGTGCAGGATTCCATTCATCGCTGGGAGAGGCGGAGAACGCTCAACAAGGCACGAGCATCCCACTCATCTGTGCAGGTCAGCAGCTTTGGGAGAAGGGGTGGTAGAAAATGCTGCTTGCATAGGTTGAGAAGCAGATCAAGATTCCGACTGGAAACCAGGCTTCAAACAGGGCAGCAATTATTCCCAACGACTAGTGATACTATTACTCAGTGCATGCCATCTGCTTACGAGGCTCAGCACTGGAGACAGAGGAAGTCAAATTTTCTGCCCCGATGAGCTTACATTCTGTGCGGGGCCACATGGAAGAAGCAGTGAAGTGCAGGATGGAAGAAAGCTACAAAGGGGTCTGTGAGATGTGGGAGGCTTGAGCAGGGAGAGGAAGAGGAGTGGAAAGAATTTGAGAGTAGAGAATTAAGAGAGAGCAGCTGTCACAGTTCAGGGCAACTGCACCTCTGTCTCCTTTCTGTGGCCCCTTAGTGGCACCTAGTTCTTCAGCTATCATCTCTTGTGGGCAGAGACTCACATTTCTGTCCCTCCTGACCAGGGTTTTTCCAGCCTCCACAGTTTCCTGCTTCCATTGTGACATTCCCTGCAAGCCAGGCCTCCTACACCAGCCAGCATCTGCACTTTGCTTTCTCTTTGAAGGCTATGAACAGCTGTAATTGCCAGCAGTCCTACGTTACCACGCAGCTCTTCCTAAGCAAGCACATTTACATTCTGTTAAGGTGAAAGATTACAGAGAAAACATTAAAACCAATAAAAGAGCTTACACACGTTAATAAGCTTATCAGAGATCACCCCTTTCCTCCCCAAGTCCAACAAGGGCTCTGTTAGGAGTCAGTCCTTCAAACTCCACCCCTGGGGTTTTCTGTGGTGAACAGTTCATAGCAGCCGGAGCTCAGAACTAGCAGTCCCATGAATAGCTCCATCTTTCCTTTATACAGCTTGAGCCTTTGATCTTGGTCTCATGTAACAGGTAATCAACAGACAGTGCCCCCCCACCCCACCCCCCGAAGGCTGGGTTTTTTCCATAATGAGAGGTGAGAACATTGCATTCACCTCCCCAAAGTCCTTTTGGTCTGGCAGATTGTTCAATATAGTCCGCTGATCATGCAGGCCTAGCGTCCCCCTGCAGGTTACATGCAGTCCTGGGCCAGAATAGTACATAAACCATTCACTGACTACAGTGGACCCCAAAGATACTTACACTTAATTCTATAAGGTCTCCCAGGGATCAGGCAGGAAATTGCCATATCTGTCACAGCAACATCCGACAGTCTCTTCATAGAGAGGCTGAGCAGCTGGAACTTGATGCGAAGGCTAGTGGAATCCATTGAGGGGATTTGAATGGGGGCTGGCTTGCTTCTAATATCAAGGGAGGAAGATGATTTTTTACAGCAGCATTTTGGACAGAGTTGAGGGGAGAAGTGGGGAGCCCGGACAGCAGGAGGTTGCTCTGATTAGACGTTACACATACACAGAATTACAACAGACATTGCCCCTGAGGGACATCATTACTGATCAGAATGTTACTCACGCTGGTTTTTAAACCCAGCAAACTCCTTTTCACTGTGACCTAATTCTGGATCTGAGCTGTGGGCCAGACCCCAATTCCTATCACCCCTCATCAGAGGCCACTCCTAGGAATTCTTCTATAGCAACCTGAAGGGTTTACTATTGTAATGCTGGAATTCAAAGAAATTACAAGGAGGCTGCACAAAGCACAGGGAGAGAGAAAAAAAGTGGAGAAATTGTAAATCTCTAGGCAGGCAGAGGCAATGAGGTTAATCCCAAGGCAATATGGTCTGAGTTCTGAAGACAAGCTGAAAATCTGAATGGATATATTCTTCTGGATTAATGGATATATTCTGTTGCGTGATTCCCATTAGACTTATCAGCAGCCACATTTACGTACTGGTGAGAGAATGTGTCCATAAACCTATCGTTACTTAAAAGAAAGAGTTTGGAAAGGATCATTTTGGAATAGATTGGTCAGAGAACATAATTGCCAGTTGTGTAATAGCTGATGTATAAGAGGGTGTAACTGAAAATAAAGGCCCACTCCACCCCCATTTAATAGGCCTCTCTTCCCTCCTTGTAACACTTCCTCTACTTGGCTTGTGTGGGTGGTGTAATAAAGACAGTGCGATGTCCTGGAGAAGGACAAACATGGAAGTAACTAGCCTACCCAGGATTGCTGTATTCCCATACTGTGAAGTTATCTCAAGAAGCAGCTTGAATTGGGTTTATTGTTACCATTGAGATGGTTGTCTTTCTCCAGTGGCTACTTGGAGAGCTATCCCTATTACAAAGAGACTATACAGTTGACACTAATAAGCACTCTTGTCAATCTCGGCAGAGAAGCTATGGACAGAAAGGGGCAAGGAGACTGGGTTATCCTCTCCTCCCTGGATGTCCTCCAAGTCAGAGGTGTGGCACTTGGACAGGATAGGATATGAATACTTCTGTAGCTGCTACCTGCGTTGCAGCTGTTCAGTGGATAAATATGCTGCCAAACCAGCATCTTGCCCAAGCACAAAACTAATTTTAAAAACAACAGCTCATGAATCCTTATTTTCAACCACAACGTGGCAGCAAAGATCATTTCACTGAGTTTTTCTAGAGGCCTGATTAGTTACTAAGCATACACAAGGGAGCCCTAAAGTAAACAATGAATGTGGAAGTGGAGAGTCAACAGAAATTGTTGTGGTGAGCACTGGCATGTTGGCAGTTCCGGGTTTATCCAGTGCTCCCTTTGTCACAAAGAGAACATCCGTGAAGAAACACTTCACTTTGTGTGAGCCTTTTACACATTAGGACAAATTACCCTTCCCTTGAGCCATTTAGCTATAGGTTGGATAAATCGCTGGAAAATACACAGGAGAGAAGAGCCCCCTGGTGGTCGGGGTGTGGTTTAGATGACCTGTTAGTAAGAATACTTTGCAATTCTATATAACTTTTTACTTGCTCTCTTTTCAGAGCTGAGTCTGATTTTTCAAGAGTCAGATCCCTCCACTGGGTCATATTAAAAATTAACCTGAGGTTTCTCAGGTTTCCCACTTGAGCTGTGAGACTAGAGGGCTTTCTGACCAAAGGGCTGGGTTTTTTAATCTTCATGCATTAGAATGAACCTTGTGCTTCCCACTGGGGCTCTAAGCTGGCCAGAACTGTGATGCAAGATTCTTCCCTGGATCAAATCTCGTATGGAATCATTGTTGGCCATTGAGGCCAGAACATGAGTGGAATTTACCACCACAACATTCATTCATTTATTTCCACCCTACTAAAGTAAAAAAGGGAAGAAACTGCACCATGTTGTTACCTGCCACATTTGCTATGAGCCAAATCATCTCCTATCCCTGGTTGTGAGGCCAGATGTCCTGAGGAGAGGCTCTTGGCATAGTCATGGTGATGCACACTTCTTTGCTTCCTGTCTTGCGGGTGATGTCTCATAGACGAGGGTGAGAACTGTTTCAGGATGCACATTCTGCATAGCAGGAGAAACTCACTAGGGCCCCAGAACATCAAAACAATTAAACACATGCTTGACTTTAAGCGGGTGAGCAGACCACTGACATCAATGGGGCGGATCACTTGTTTAAAACTAAGTGCTTTGCGGGATCAGGGTCTAACAGTGAATTTCCTTCATCTGTAAGTGCTGCGGATCAGGGTCTGAACCAAAATCCTAATACAAACTTCCCTGAACTTTGCATCGCAGGCCCATCTTTAATACCTGATCTGTCTTTATATCCGAAACTCAAGTGTTGTAGCTAACGTTATATTTTTCTTCTCAGGATTTCATCTTCATCTCCTTTTTGGAGGCTGATGCCACAACACGGACGTTCGCCGCCCGGACTGACACGACAACTGAGCAGCTAGGTCAGCAATGCGCTGAGAAGTTTGAGGTGTCAGATCCCCAGAACTATGGGCTCTTTGTTCACGTTGATGACAAGTGCTTGCAGCTCGCTGACGATGCCCACCCCCTGCATATAAAATCCTACCTGGTGAAGAGTGAACCCAAAAAAGATTTCCATTTTATTTATAAACTGATATGCAGTGAAGAAACACGGGTTCCAGTCATCAGAGAGCCAGACTTTTTATAATGGCAGAACTGCTCTTGGATTGTGTATGCTGCAGTCTTTGAAAGACTGAGACAGTTTAATCTCATGAGATCTTCTGACATCCATCCACTGACGTCAGAAGCATTTTGGAGCTCAGCTGTTTAGCAGTGGTGGACAGGATAGGGACAGGACAGTTGTAGATGCTGTCTGATGATTGGGCATTTCTCAGCAGAATTCATTTGCAGAAGTAAACAGAGCATCCATAGGAATGTTCCACTTTGGTAAACTTGAAGTATTAAACCTCAAAACCTCCCTATGGCAATAGATAGACTCATAATTGATGTAGACAACGGAGCTTAATCCAGGAGCTCCTGAGTTTTTACAGAAGAATGAGTCCCATTGTAAGTTATAGACGTGAGTCACCTCTGCAGACAGCCTGTAAAAGGCCTATGCACAACTTAAACCCTATTTTTGAGGACTTATATGGTGTTAGTGCCTTGTGCTGGTTCCCTGCAAAGGGCTGTGTTTCACGCTGTTTGAATAAATTATGAGTCATGATTGGGTCTGTTCAGAGGCATAGAATTGTATGACGCAGCGGAATTCCATCTGTACCTGGTATGTTATACCACACGGACTGACCTTTGAAATACCTGTAATAACAGAACATAATATCCGATACTGTATGTGCACTAAGAAGCTGTTCTATGTAGTATACATTTCACTGAATTATGTAACTTTTGCACTTCCATCAAAGCATTTTTTTTCCTCTTAAAGACTGAGACTCTGTCACCATCATTTTAATCAAAGCTGTTGTATAATAATTTCTGGTTAAATGTATTTATTTCCATGTGTGATGTGATCATTTTAAAATCACATCCTATTTGTGGATAACTTGATAGCGTAAAAACACAAGGGAAAATGCAACCCTCATTACAACAAATAGTTTGATTTTAAATGGATTAACGAAATGACTCAAGGTCAGAAACGTTTTTTTAAAAATGCCCTTTCCTTTTAAGCCAGTACTGAATGCTTCTGTAATTTTCTCTAATGTTTTTGTATCTTCAGGTCATACTGTGCTGTTACATGAGTAATGCACGCTGTTGCAAATTGAACTTGCTGAAGTTCATTTTGATTTCCCCTCTGCTATTCTAAAGGGTTCAGAACCGGCCATTGAAACCTGACTGCAGGCTTGAATTTCCCATAAAATATCCTGATGCAAAAGCGCACACAGAACCTCAAGCCAGTTTTCCTGCTTCTTGAGTAAATAATGGACATATAGGAGTCCTTGGTTTAAACACAGACAATAATCCACCATGGGCCTGATCCCACAGCCCTTCGTCAGGCAAACTTTCCACTGATGTTAATGTACGTAAGGGACCCAATTCTCCCCATGCAGGACTTGAGTAACTGTCAGTGCAGTGTGAGTAAGCAACCCCAAGGACCACAGGATCTGGCCAACTTTGACTGATTTGTGATAGGCAGGAAACGCACATTGTTCTGATTAGAAATGGGAGTTGTGTGAGTGCGTTCGCTCAGTACAACGTCTACATCCAGCAAACAGCAAGGAGGAAACAGTCGGTGTTTGCAAGGCAGGCTGGATCCCACAAGTCCCGCTACATTTTTGTTACATTCCTTTTTTGAAGAGTCTCAGCCTCATTACTGAACAATGATGGTAGTTACAGTCATTCATTCTGGGGTTTGAAATACTTGTTCCTATATTCACTAGTGCTATAGTTTGGGTGTGGGTGCGTGCGTGCATGTGTGTGTGTGCGCGCGTGCCTTCATGCGTGCGTGTGTGTGAGAGAGCGAGTGAGTGAGTGAAATAAATCTATCTGGATCCTTTGTACAGTGCACCAGCCAAACTAGCTTAGAAATATTACGGAGTCCGTTACCTTGTAATGCATTTAGTCTTGGGTCCGTGTAGCCAGGAGCGGTGATAACTGCATTCGGGAAGAGTAAATAATATATAGTGTCTTCAAATACATCATGTGCAGCACTGAGTGATTCCTTATACTAGAGGACTAGAGGTTTGCCCCAAAGCCTTTGGCTCACATTTCCCTCCCACCTCCTTGGACACATGCACTGATGTTGTGCAATTGGCTGGCACCTTCCACTTCTGAAGTGACTGTGTGAAGAACCTTGGGATCCTTCCGGATCAAAGGCACTGCATGTATGGTATTATTTGGAATAGAGCCCAGGGAGCAGGGCATGGCTGAATTGTGGCATCTGGAGTTTGGGAGGAAAGGAGAAAAAGCCTTTAGCAGCTCTTTGCATTTCTGCATCTGGGGCAGGTGGAGGGTAAAATTCAGGACACCCACATGAAACCTGAGTGATTCAGCTTGATATACACATCCTGTGCACTAGTTGGGGAAATGAAATCCTCCAACCAGTGGGCATGCTGTGGGGCTGTAAGGTAGCCTCTCCACAACCATTGTTCCAGCCAATAGGCTAGCATACAAGCTACTGCCCCTCTGCTCCTCCTCTTTGGGAGTTCCTAGCTCCTGGAGTTTGCATATATATAAATTCTTAATTGCTCTAGCTTGCCAAGCTGGGTGAAATATTGGCAAGAAGGTGTGGTTTCCTTTGAGCACAATAGCTGTAATGTCATACAGTACTTTACATCCGCTAGCTCCTCTGATCCTGAAAGACCCCAAAGCACTTTGTAAGCTGTTTAGTGATGGTGGATCTGCAAATCATTTATTTCACTGCTCAAACATAATCACCAGTGGACAGATAGCACAGGCCAAGGGGTATGGCGAAAGGGTCATCTATCTACTAAAGGTGTCATGGGATTATTAATGTCCGTACACACCCTCAGCTGTATCAGTCTTATGGAAAAAAGACCACCACCCAGCCCCAGTTTCATTAAATTACCTCTTACACAATGTAGCTACCTTGAGAAGATTAAGGATCAAGACTTACCTTGTTGGGAAACTCAGCCTGCGAATCCAGGTATTTCATACTTAATGTTGAATCTGCTTAACTATCTCCTCCAAAATGTCACCAGGGTGTCCTGAGTTTCATGGGAAGTCCAGTTTACCCCCAACTTTTATAAAAATAAAACAAAGCTATTTGTATTTTATTGCAAACTGCCTCCATCCCCCTCCCCCAAGCTTTTGACTGTTACGTTTGAAAACCACCAACCAAGATTGGAGAGTTATTTACCAATTAGTTCAATTGTTGAACATACTTTGGCTTGCTAAGACTGCATGCAACAAACCACCACCCACCCCAGAAAAGCTTTACAGTCCATCAGGCAAGTCGTACATGATCTTGGCTTTCTGACTTCTTTTGTGCCCTGAAAGGCATTCAGAAACCCCAGAAGAAAAGATGGTGGTGTTTTCCAAAGCCCTTAGACTGACCAGGCAATGTTTATGCTGGAAAATTCATGATTAATGACCCTATAGTAAATCCCATGGGGATCAAGCTAAAATGAGAGGATATGAAAAGGAAATCAGGACAGATTCCATTTGAGGATGATTAATAGGGAATAGCCGGACATTCCAACCACCAAGAAAGAGCAAATGTATTTACATATTAAGCTGAAATGACCTACCTGTCAGGTGCTGTGCTGACCTAGGCAATGCATGCCAGCACTCTAACATAAGCTAAATAATGACTTTGGGAACCCAAAACTTGAGCCACAGAAAGTCCTGAGCAGCTGTCGTTTGAAAACAGGGCCCCATTAACATGTTGCAATTTGGGCTCCCCAAAATCGAGGAACCGAATGTCTATTCACATTAGTAAAGCTTTCCCACACCTGGTTGGTAAGTGCTTGTAAGATCAGTCTCTAGAGACCTTCAGTGCTTCGGAAGAGACTTTTTGCCACTTGGGGGCACTATATAAATGATGAAAACAACACCAAAGCAAATACTAATAAGACCGGGGAGACGTTCCTTGAAGGCAAAGTACAGGCTAGTTAGATGCTACATGAAGTCTCCCAAAAATAAAGCAAACTACTCTTTGCCAGTATGGGCCCGTTCCAGGGCAGTAAATCCACTTAAGGGCTTGTCTACAGTTGGAAATTTACCAAAATAGCTGGCCTGAAATGGTTTGGCCAATTTAGTTTAACTGACAAAGTGGACCCACTTTGTGTATTAAGCCTCTTATTCCAGAAGGAGAGTGTCCACATAGGGCTTAGGCCGCAATAACATTCCTGGAATGGCCAGTTCAGTAAATTTCCAAGTGTAGACAAGTCACAAATAAAGGAAAATCTGCAAACTAAAGGGCATCTTTCAGGAAACGCATGGTGTCTCTCTTGCCCAAGGCAAGCTGCTGGAAGCAGATTGTGGCAGGTGATGGTGGGTGCTCAAATGAAGCTAGTGTATGAACTTGCATCCACTGGGCACACTCGTAGGCCCTGACTCTCCTGCCTGCAGGGACTACGCCCTAGCCCCGCACGCTGTGCATGGCAGCCACCCCAAAGACAGCAAGGAGGCATGTGGTGAAATGCATTGACTGCACCCAGCAAGTGGAGCTGTCAGTCATACTGGGGAGCATTCACTTCATCCCCTTGAAGGATGTTGCGGCCGGCTGAGTCCCATGCACACCCAGACGCTCTCAGAGGCAGAGTGTTGGTAGGATAGCAACTCGGGGCTGTTACTTAAAGCCTTGACAGACACCAGCATCAACAGTGCTAGGAAGTAGTTAAGCCTTGCCAGAGCCACTGAGATGGTAGTTTCCTAGCCAGTGCTAGAGGGAAGGTCAATGAACAGACCCATCTGCCCACTGGCTTCACTACGGAGATTACCAATTGCGATACAGCCAGCTTCCCCCTATAAACTATAAGCCGTTCGTCTCAGCCAACGTCTAGTCGTTATTGCCTAGTGCCAGAGGGGAAACCCAACAGTGCAGGGACTCAGAGGGGTTTAGGAGCATAACTACCAGTGATTTCAATCAGGATTAGGTCTCTGAAGGCCTTTGAGGATCTGGGCCCACATGTCTTGGGCCAGCCCGTTGCCTTGTTGCAGGATGGTCCTAAGGCTTTGTTTCTCAGATGGAGGCCGATGTGCCAGATAGTGAATATGGCAAATTTAGAGGGAACTGTCTGGCTTAAAAGTGATTTTTGCTGCGTGCTTCCTTTTCTACTCACAGTTTCCCTTTTCACCTAAAAGCGCCTTACTTGACAATTTAACTGAAGGAAACGTTCTGGCCTGATGATCCACTGCCCTCATGTGATTAGTCAGGGCACAATTAATAAGTGATTCAAGCACTAGCCCTCATATGATCAATCAGCAGATCGGGCACGATTCGCAGCTTTGCGGAGGCCTTTGCCCCTTGAACAAGTGCAGTTGTGTAATTCAGCTGCGTGTGCCTCATGTGGTAGTTGCCACAGAAACATTGTGAAACTACTTGGCCGGGAGTTACTTGCAAGGTCAGGCTTCGTGCAGGAGGAAACTTGCTGAGCACATCAAAGGCTGTAAGAAAATCTAGCTCCTTCACGTAACCCTTTTGTGCAGAGACGCCATTAGTGCCACGCTTAACTGAAGCCAGTAATGCATTCCAGCAATAATTTGCTAAACCAATTACACACGCAGGTCATTTAGGACCTGCTCCAAAGCCCATTGGAACTCAATGGCAGGCGTCCCACTGACTTCGGCCAAGAGCATCAACTAATCCACAGGCTGTATTTTGAAGCGCATAGAATACTTGCTTGTCCATTCTTATTGCACAGGGAAGCAAGAGACAAGTATCTACGCCATAAGCACGGGCAGAACGATCACTGTTGCTCTGAGTACCATAATCAGACATGCTCCATATATGCTGCAGGCCTCACTGAGTAAGCATTGGCGCATTTAGTCCAGACTGGGTAACTGATCACGGCAGATACATATCACTGAGCTCAGCTGTGCCATTTAGGCATTGCCCTGCATTGGGGCAGCGGAGGCCTGGCACTGCCCCAAGGGCTCATAATGGCGTCCAGAGCACCCAGGTACACAGACCCTGCACACCTGCTAGCAGGCCACTTTGTGTGGTGCCTCCTACTCCCCATGCCAGGCTGGATAACGCCTCTGGCCAGTACTTAGGGGGAAGCGGGGGTGACAGAGACATGACAAATCAGCCCCGAGTTCCCCTGAGCACAAGGGATGACGTTTTTGCCTCACCCTTACTTAGGCCACATTATCTCTTGCCCTCATTGTACAGCCACATACAAGCTGGACAGCATCTGGCCTTCAGTGATGAAAGAATAGGGCCTGCAAACTACTGGCTTTAAATGGGACTGTGCACGTGGCTGTTTGTAGGGTCTTGGGCCCACTAGGCTGGAGAATGCACTCATGTCAGCTCAGCTTGGCGTGGCCTGAGCTGGGCAGCTGTGAACATCTATGAAGCAAAAATTCACAGACACCACATAACATTTTCTTTTGCCTTTCTTAGCATTAAGGAAGTGAAAGCAGTCACAAGAGTGCTGTGCAAAAGAGACAGCTGCATCTATGGCAAGCATTAGTCATTAGATACTATGCCGGGGCCCACGGGGTGAGTTCCACGGCTGCATAGTACACTGCCATGCCTGTCATGGGCTGAGCCTAGCAACTCATAACGCTCACTGCAACACCACACCGTGCACCATGCCTCAGCTGCTATGCCACCCCTAATGCGGGTAGCTAGTGGCTGCAACCACCAGTGAAGGGCACATCTACAGCGACCAGATGTCCCAATTTTATAGGGACAGTCCCAAGATTTGTCCCAGTTTTTCACACTTGCTATCTGGTCACTGTAGGCCAGGGGTCGGCAACCTTGACAAAGGGCTGGGCCCAATCTTCCCCCCGCCCTTCTCCCAATACCGGCAGCAGTCTGCGGCGAGCACAGAGCCAAGCTTTTGGCACGCACGTCAGAGGTTGCTGACCCCTGCCCTAGGTACCTCTGGCCCTACAAGTGCATGCCAAGGAGTCGTGGTCGAACAATTGGTGAATATTAAACCACAGCAACCAAATGAAGAATGGAAGCGACTTCACACCCCTTTCCCCCTCACTCCCTGTTGTTAGCTGACAGACAGGAATCAAAGAAGATAATGAGCCCAGAGAATGTGCTCTGGAACCTGCTGCATTAACAGGTTTTCTAGAACCAATAAAAGAGGTTGTCGTGCTCGGCAAATTACTTTCTGTAGGCCCTGTTGGAGGCTCAGTGCTATTTGAGTTGCTTGACCACTGTCCTACAGGCCTAGCATAGCTTCAGTTTCTTGCTTGCTATTCTGACTCCTGTAGCATGATATCTTCCAATTGGCAGAGACTGAATAACCTTATAAATGTCTCCATTTCTGCATACCAGGGAACATAATAAGACGAAATACAAATACTGTATTGCTTGCAGCTGCACATAGCTAATGGTGATGGGAACAAGAAGTTATCCTTGAACGTCTGGGGGTACACTGTTTTATTGCCAAGGAGCATACTTTTGTTCTGCCCCTCCTATCACTAGATGTTGTTTTGATGACCCCAATTATTATGATGAGAATGGAATGTAGTTAAGGATGAAACCCAATGTGGGTAATTAGCATATATGATAAGGAGAGAGAGATAATTAGGTGAAGGTTGTTTATGGAAAGTATAAGAAGTCACCACTTAGACAAAGGGGTGTGCTCCATCAACAGCTGACTCTGTGGGTGGTGCTGGTGGTTAGACCAGAGGATCCATTGACTCCTTGGTGGGGCCCCTTGAAGAAAGCTGTTCCTGTACACAGCCTCCTAAGTGACTGCTTAGCTCTCCAGGCTTAGTGAGTATGGTATATTGTAGTTAATGTTAGGCTTTGTATCTAACTCGTATATTTATAGAAAACCTTGCACATTAAACCTTATTGATCTGCAAATCGGGCATACCGTGTCTCACTGGTATCCACACTGATCACAAAGTGTCCAGAATCAACAGGCCCCTCTTTACAAGCTGAGCCCATACAAACATCCTGATGCCTGGAGCCTACAATTGTGAAACATCTGCTTTGAACTTTCATATAGGTATCTGTTAACAGAAGAGGAGGAAGAGGTGGACTCAACTTAGGGCTAAGGCGTGGTGGGCACTCTTTGCGTGGCTTTAATGAAAGTAAGCTTAATCGCAAGCAATGGAAATATTATCCAACTTAGGGCAGCATTTCCAGCTGACAGGAACGTGAGACCTGCACATAATTTGCATAAAAGGGAACATCCAGTTAACTTTCACATGTATGTGGCTACATTTCCAGTCTGCAATGCTTCATCTGAACTTGGAAAATGTAGTAACCGTAGCCTCATCTTAAACATGAGGATGACTGCAGTGCACATTGTAGAACTCCATGGCTCATCGGCCAGATTTAGGTCACTCCTGAACTAGTTTTGAACACTTGTTTCTGAAAACACCCACATGTGAACAGGGAACCATTGTGCTAGCATTAGCGTGCTGGTGCTGAGTGGCTATATTTCCCTGTTGATTTCATGTCAGGTTGAATGGTGCGTCTGCTAACCTGCACTGGCTTTTAAATGGGCAAGAGTCTTTTGCTGGGATTTTAATTGAATTGCTGCTAAGGAAAAGAAGACTCATGAAAAGGCCTAGCAATCTCAGCAAGTCTGAGTGCTTTTGGGGAGAGAAATCAGATGAATCCAGGGAGTCACTGGGGTGTGGTGCATCTCCCCCCATTTTTGCCTTCTCTTTCATGCCATACTAGTTACTTAGGGATGGGAGTTGCACACCATGAGTAGCAAAATTATGGAAAATAGTGCTCTGGAAATTATTTTTGCAGAAAGAAGTTAAGGATGTAAAATGTACACTTTGTCCTGCCAGTTCTGCCCCCGTGGGTCAGTGAAGCTCCACACTTCCCCCAATGCATTAGGGCCAAATCATGTAATGTCTGCTCAGGCAAAAGTCCCACCTGGGTATAGAATAGTTGTGAAAACAGAGTTGGGAGTCAAGAAATCTGATTCAGCTCACACATGCTGTGTAATCTTTGGCAGGTCACTTTAGTATTATTCAAAAAATGAGGGTATTATTATGGGGCTTATGTAAAGCACTTTGAGACCCTTAGCTGGAAGATGCTATATTATTATCTGGGGAAAATGGTGAGCTCTGTGCCCAGATCCTCAAAAGTATTTAGGTGGCTAACTCCAACTGATATAAATGGGAGTTAGATGTCTAAATATCTTTGAGGTTCTCACCCCAGTGACTCTTGTCAAGAAACACACAAACCCTAAAATGTAGAAATCTGAAAGACTGAAAGGCTCTTTTGAATAAAGAAAATGTATCCTTACAAAGGGGAAAAACTGGAGAATAATGCTAAAGATCTGAATTTATGGGTTCTGGGGTCCATGAGATATACTGAATTTCTGAGTGTGTCTAAGAGTGGAATTCAAAGGTCTTAAAAGTTAGGCTAGCTTGCTGTATACATGCAAACAACTCTTTGAAAGAAATTTGGATGCTTGCCACAATATTCTGGTCTCACAGCCCTCTAACTGCAAGCTAACCTATGTAGTTAGACCCCATTGCTTTCAGAGGGTCTCCTGACAAGTCTATGGGTCTGTAAACATGTAAAAGCTTGCAGGACTGGGGGCTTATTTTGTGGGGTCTTTAAATATTGCTTCTTTCCTTCTCATGCTATTATGTCACACAACCATAATCATAATCATGTTTCAAGCCTTTCAGAGATTTTATTTTTAGATTTTTACCATCTGTAAATGTTTCAAAACTGAAAAGAAACAAGAATTAAAAAAAAATCTGAAGTGTAGGCAAGAGAGGCGGCTTAATTCTTCTTTCATTTCCACTGAAGCAGGAAGTGATTCTTGCAAACACTACATCTGTTATCACCTATCCTGATCTAAAGTATGCTCTGGAACTTGTCCTTTATATCTTCTCTCCAGGAGGCAGCAAGCTGAGGGCAGAGCAATGCCTTTAGCTTGCTCTTCCCTATATAAATGGAATTTCAAGCAACACCTGCTCCTCTGTGAAGGGCTACCCAGCCACACCACATCCCAAACAATGGCCTAGTTTTTTCCACAGGCTCATTCCCTTTCCAAGAAGAGCAAAAGGAGATGTTTGTAAACCAATCTATAGCATTCTTTTGAGAAACACTCCAATGGTAATCTGGAAATGAAGAAAGGTATGGGGACTTTTAAACTATTACAAAGCTCTTTATAATTAGATACAGCTGGCTCTCAGTTTATGTCCCACTGAGTCATCTCAAGTAACTCTTGAAGTAAGTGTTCAGGATACTGTTTGAGAGAGGAGAGTATGTGTTGTAAGTAGATTTTGGAGGTTCATTTCAGGCAGTAACACAAAATGTTCAAGCTTCTACTTAACAAAACTTGCTTCAAGAGCTAAGATGCAAGATCATAGTGCCTTAAAGGTCCATGGAACATTCAACTTTCCTTTTATTCACAAATGATTACAAGTGCTGCACCATTCTCACAGATTTATGTGTACATAACACTTACATAATAGTGCTAAAAGTTACAGCATGAGACAATCTTTTTATTCTTTAAGAAACAGAGTAACTTTATGCCCATTCAACTCACATACTGGATAATTCTCAAGTACAACTGATTTCTTTAAACCATTAAGTATTTAAAGCTTGACGTACAAACTATGGCTTCTTTGTTTTTCAATCAATTTGCAATTAGTCACTGTAAACATAAGTTCATTAATAATAATACCCCCCTTTTTACACACTAATTAGTGCTAGCATCAACAATTTCAAATGCAAAATAATTAAAGATAAAATTTTAATCTTAAAGTTAGAATCCCTAACAGACTGCTTGTAGTGTTCAACTGGAGAGTCTTTAAAATGATGTGACTGTAGCCTATATTGGGCTTTAAAACAAATCAATTCCATTTCAAATGCTGCAGATGTAACACTAACCCTGCCCAAATGCATTTTGTAGAACACCAGTTAGCTCAGAAAAACTAGGGGGACACAATAAAGTCCATAATGACAGATGGGAGGCTTTTCAGTGCTGAATCTGTTCAGTGGTGTCTGACACAGTTCCCACTGCATTATTTAAAACTGATGACAGTGCTTGACATTCTCTTCACTTTGCATGCAGTTGTAGTCCTGATTATTAGTTTTTTTAAAAGGCTATATCTTTAGTAAGGATTATTAATGGGAATGCTCTTTTCATTAATATCCAAGGCACACGTGATCCATGGCCAGCTGTATTCTGCAATAGACAAGAGTAACAATTATAAATACAACATAGTTTCTCCTTATTTAGAATAATTTCATATGGTAGTTTTAAACCAGGAAATTAGCGTCTGCTCATTAGGTATCTGAATCCGTAATGCAAATTAACACTGGTAATATTAGAGATGTCTTTTTAAGAACAGTCTTGCACTTCAAGATTCAGGCTATGTCTACACTGCACATATCCTGGCCACCGTCAGAGATGTGTAGCTACACCCCACAATGAAAAGAGGGCTGCATCCACACTGCAGTGTGTAGCTACATGTGTCAGTGAAAGGCTCGGTGGAGGGAGGCAGCAGGGAAAGGCTCTGAAGCAGGAAACTGCCAAAGACTTTCCCCACCGCTGAAGCTTTCACCCTGTGGTGTGGGCAGACTCCAGCAGTAGGATGCTGCAATGCAGGATGCTACAATGCTAAAAATAGCAGTGTAGTTAGGGAGGTGCTCCTGGAGGAGTAGAGAGCCATTCAGCATATATACCCACAGGGTTCAGATGTGTCTTTACTCGCCTAAGCAGTGCCTCGCTGTCTATGCTGATGTTTATACCTGTGCAAGGGGAGCATGTAGTGGTTTTACACTACACACCACTGAAAGCAGTGTGCAGTGTAGACGTACCTTATGAATTCTATTTACAAAACAGACGGAGTGGAGGAGCAAAAAACAAGCAGCTAATAGGAAGTGAGACATTTACAAATTATCCGCTTCTGCTTTTTAAAAAAATAAATAAGGCGGACTCATGTTGCAGGCTGAATTACCTGTCAATAGGATATCCTCGTTCGCAAACATTGACCAAGGCATACAGCTGTCTCAGAGCATACTCGTACTGAAATTGAATGAAGAACAGTAAGCGTTTCAATGTCAAAGCCCAGCCTTTCTTTATTTAAGCTAGATGTAAAGGAGCTTTGTAGATGCTGTTAACACCAATGATTTCTATCCTTGTTGGCATATTCTAATATCAGACCAAAGTTACCTCTCCCACACTTTTCATTGCACCTTCAGCCATACAATGTCCTTATATCCCTGAGTACCAGGCAGCCCCCCCTCCTTTATTCAGATCTCGCTGCAGATTCCCTTCTTATGCAAGACTCCTAATTCTAACCAATATCGGTGAAAGCACAACTCTAATGTAGACCAGCATGGCCTCCCCCTGTTTTGCACTGTCTCTCTAGATTGTAAGCTCCTTGAGGCAGGGAGCATATCTTTTGTCTCACGTAGTGCTGAGCACTCTGACAATGCTTAATAGATGAGACAGTGATGAGTTGAGACTCTGCTTTTTCCAGTAAATTCTGTTTTATGGTTGCCTTGTCCTCTCAACTACTCTTTGTCTGTTTTCTGCATCTATTCTGTCTTGTGTGACACCCAGATGGTGGGTTCTTTGGGACAGGGACTGACTTCTCTGTTGCTTGTTTGTACAGTGCCTAGTACAATGGGACACTGAGCATTGAGTGAAGCTCTTAGATATTACTGTAACAAAAGAGAACTTTTATAGTAACATTCCAAAAAATTATTTCTATGAATTCAACAAGCACCAAATAATATCAAGTAGGATGTCACAAGTAGTATATAATGTACAGACCGGAGCATCTCTTTGAAGGATGTAATTAAGTACATTATGGGCTGTATTTCAAGGCTACTGTTTAATCAACTCAACTAAGTTGATTAAAAACCAATATTGAATGTACTGTTACTAGTGAAAGGCCAGGAGAAAAACGTAAAAAGAAGGGAGGAGATCCTTTCTTTGTTTTAATAATCTTGTTACTTGTAGGTGGTTGCTTGCATATGGAATGGCTTTCCTTTTGCTTCTGAAAACGTTACTCAAGTTTTATTAAAGCAAAAATATAGAGGCATTCAATAATCCCAATTTTGCTTTTTGATAAAAATTGACTTTGGAAGAACACCTTGACAGCTGTGCTTGTCTTACTGACAAACTTAGTGGGTTTTAGCTAACATTGAACTTACCAAGGGAGAGTGCCAATTGAAGCAGTGGCCTTTGAAGTGGTTCACTGCTGATTGGTAGCAGTCATAATCAGTGATGGGCAGTCTGTCTGACAGAATTTGCTCCATTTTCTCCTCTGATGCTGTTATTAGGAATATGATCTTTTGCATGGATTCCTGAATAATCTGTTTAGCCTGCACACAAAGCAAAGAAAACTTATTATGTGCTTTTCCTGACCCTCAAACTTGGAGACTATTAACTGAATACCACTTCCTACTTTCAAAAAAACCTTGAGCTTTTTAAAAGTACTGTTTTCTAAAAGAAATAACATTTAAACTAGTCCTTTTTGAACCTGCCCCTTAATAAAACATGAACAAATAAAAAGAGAAATCAGAAAGGTGACAGGTAGTTGGCTCCCAATAGAGCCCTCATTTAACTTATTAATTCTCCCTGCAAAAAGAGGGGAAACACACAGTAAACATGGCTAGACTTGCTTTAATAACCTTCTGAGAAAATGGATTTACTCTTCGATAATGACATATGGGAGATTTTGTTAATGGAAAAAGTCTTTTCTCAGAAAGGCTAAAGCAGACAATCCATTCTGAAATACGGTTTCCTTGCCTAAGAATTGTGGGGGCAAGGGGATATCTGCCAGTGGAATGCCTAACAGTGAAATCTAGTCAGTTAGCTTTTGCATGTTTATATTCCCATTTGGTACGTTACCAATACAAGCTGAGTTGTCTAAACATCTGTTTGAATAATCATGGAGAAAAATATCAGACGGCTGTTACTGATATGTGATATATTTTATCATGAATTGTGGTCAATTTGTGGTAACTCCATTAGTCTCACTGGAGTTGCTTCTGATTTACATCCTTATACTGGAACTGAACTTGGCCTTATGAACAGCAGTTAGAATTTTTAGCTTTACCTCTAGATGTGTTTTCATCTCCTCTACAATCTTCTTGGCCTCAAAAATATCATTGGTGTTCATCAGCTTCCGTTTCATGATTTCAAGAGGCACATCAGGACTAGGAGTGAGATCGTAGTGTGCCACTGGGGGCAGTGAAATAGGAGTGGATTTTTTTCCCATGCCCTGAAACTGCACCACTTTCATAGAAGAGATGCTCTGCACATTAGAAAACAAACACACACACACACGCGCACACACACAAGTTAAACATCTCTGCTAGATAGTCATCCTTTCTGTTGCCATGCAAGCCTGTTAATTTGCTGTATTTGCTTGGCTATGGAAGACATAGGAAGGGAAGTACTGTTTTAAAGGGGTAGGTTTTCCTAAAAGTGGCTAATTTTCAAAGTTCCCTAAGGCAAAAGGCCACTAGGTTGAACAGCCTGAATTTTACAGATTTAAGACCACTTCAGGAAATCATGTTATTGGTATGCTGAACAATGCGATGGATGCTCTCAATTTCATTTGTGAATAATTTGCCATTTTATGGCACTTTCTACCCAAAGAGCTCAAAGCACTTTAACATGTATTAAGGTTCACCGTACCCTGGCAATGGGTATAGTACACCCCTTTTATGGATAGATGAAGTGAAGCCTTGGGAGGTTAGATCGTGGCATGAAGAGAACCCTTATGTCCTCACTCCCAGTCCCCTGTATTAGCACCTAGATCACATTTCTTCTTGCTATCTTTGTAGGAAAAAAGGGCCAGGTGAGGTCTGGTGCAAAGAGGCAAACCTGACCAGGAATTGCCTATTCTATTCTGCTTGCCTGCTCATTATGCTCTACTTTCTCCTCGGGCATAGTGACATCAGCAACAGAAGAGAACAAAAGAGTAGCCAGGAGGCTGGCATGAAGCTGTGTGCTCAAGATGCAAATAAACGTGAGGGGTTGAGAGCAGCAATGGCTACTGGCCCTTCTGAGGGTATGAGCAGAGAATTAGGAAGGAGTAGGAGTTCACAGTGTAGAAAGGACAGGCTACTTTAGGTGTGGGGGTAAAGAGGGAGAAATGAGAATTTCTTGGTTCTGGTCTTGCACTTTCCAATCTGAAGGGAAAATGAAGAGACTGAAAGCTTGCAGTTCTAGATATGAGTGTCAACAGGCCTGAGCTGCAAAATTCAGACTGGAGTTCTGGTTCTCTAGCTTTGAGCAGGCTTTAGTTTCTAAGTTGGATATTTAGAATCCGAGGATTTGTCCCCTCACTAGGATACAGCAATTTTAAAGGGATGAGAGAGCGAGAGAGAATGACTTAACATGAAAACCACTTAAATGAATACTCACTTTGTTCCCATATTGCATCACATGGCTGGTGTTGGTGTGTTTCTTCACTATCAGAAACTGCTTATGGAGAGTTTCTTTTTTCAGATCCTCCTGCATGAAGAAACTCACATATGCTTATAGAAATCTAAATATGGTTGTTGTAAAATGCAAGGAAAATTTAGAAAGGCCTTAGCCACCCATGGGCAGGAGGTGACTACAAGGGCAATGGCCATTGGCACTTCAAAAGAGATTAAGTGGAAAGTTAGGAAACTTTGGCGAAGTTGAAATTCCATGGCATCTTCTCAAGATGTAATAAAAATCCCTGAAGTGTTTCATAATTACTGTAAATTTGGTCTAAAACAACTCTAATGAATGGGGGTAACTTTTGTTCACTATTTAAGGATCAATAAGGAAGCTTTGATACACTGTTCAGTAACTTGCACTTTGAGATTTATACTCAAAAGCTTGCAGTGATGTCCCAAATTAGTAAATTCAGGCTAAGTGAACTCAAAATTAGTGGCTAGACTGTTTTCTAACTTTTTCCACTTCAACACCCACAAAAAAAGAACTAAGTTTCTATACTAAATTTAAAGTTGTCCAAAAGAACAGCTTGCACAAATATGGAATTTGTCAGTAAAGAATTTAAGTTTTCAAGACATCCAGTTCCACACTGTTTAATTTCTTAACATTAGCAATCTTAAATAAAACCTAAAGGATAAAAAAAAACCTTCTTATAAAGAAAAACTGTAATGCTCAAAGCTTTATAATTGCTTTATATTTAAAGCACCAAAAACCTGATCTAAGTAACTTACCACATCAGAATCTTCCATCCAATTGACACTGTACCAGTCACCTAGGTAGGTCTGTCTCTTCTCATCATAGTAACATGCATAAGACGACTCCCTAGGATTGGCAGCAGTAGTTGCATAAACTGTAAGACAAGTGGAAGAGCAGCCTTTATTTAAGTTTCCCCACTCATCTGCCACACTTGTCTGAGGGTAGTTCTGCTCAAAAACAGCAGTGCTTTTAATGGAAAAATCAGCCCGCTAATATTTTGCTCGCAGTTGGTGTTGGTGCCACTGAGAAAGCTCTTTTCCTTTACCAACTGTGTGTTCGTTTGTGGGAATATAATGAAGAATGTATAGTTTAGGGAAAGAGGGCTTTGATCAAAAGCTGCTATTAAAAAAGCTACAAATACTGATGCTATTTTAGTTGAAGGAATAGGTTCTTAACTGACCAGATGAACTGCCTATTCTGCGTGCATGCTAACAAAGGCCTGGTCTACACCTGCCTTTGCGATTTGGCAACAGTTGACGGGAGATACGCAAGTGACGTGAATCACTCGCATATCTCCTGTTGACTTTGCAGCATCTCTTCTGTGCGCCATCCACACTGCGCTGCGTCAAAGGGAATAGCGCTCCATTCGACACAGCGCTACGCCACTTACCGGGGTGTTTTTCCCGGTTGCTTGCTGGATCGACTGACTGGGTCTACACAGACTGCTCAGTTGATCCAGAGCAGTTGATCTGACAGCGGCAAATTTGCCGCCATCAGTGTGGACCCAGCCAAAAGGTGTTAACTTGACTTTTGATTTGGAATGTCATTGAATGTCCCTAGGGAGTGCTGTTGTAGCTGTGTCAGTCCCATGATATTACAGAGACCAGATGGGTGAGGTTTTATCTTTTAGTGGACTAGCTTCTGTTGGTGAGCAAGACAAGCTTTTGAACTACGCAGCTCTTCTTCAGCTTTGTGTAACTCGAAAGCTTGTCTTTCACCAACAGAAGCTAGTCCACTAAAAGTTACCTCACCCACCTTTTCTCATTTAATGTCCCTGAATTTCCACTTTTCCAGAAAACACTGCCACTGGAGTAACACTGTACATTATTAACTCTCCTTATTGAGAGAACATGCTACAGTAAAAAAAAATCTTTAGAACAACCACACCATCCAACAATCTACTATTACCAGTCAAGTCCTTTGTAATGCAATGGGATAAATGTTCAAAGCATTAAGTTATCCCCTTACAGGGACAGAAAGCCTAATCCCAGCTCTGAAAAATTCACACACCAAAAAATCTCTGGTGAAAGACATAGCCTGGTATATTTTGTATGTCTGCAGGAATTTTTGAGTTTTAGGAAGGAAGTTGAATGTAGCATTTGTGTTAACAATAGTAATTTCTTTGTATATACAAGTGATTTTATTTCAGTCAGAGAAGAATTAGAATCTGGCAAAAAAGCAGGATGCCAAAACCTCCAGAACTGAAAACTTTATTGCCTTGTTAATGGTTTGCATTTCATAGTACTTTCAAAGGTACTTTCTTAAAATGCTTAACCAATAATCAATTACACCTTGCAACTTGCCTTCAAGAGTAGGTGAGTCACATGCTATTTTACAGATAGCTAAACAGAACAGAGGCTGTCAAAAACAAAGTCTCAATTTGGTGGTAAAGCTAATAACAGAACCCAATAGTCCTGATGCTCTGCTAAACCACTACTTGAACGTGGGGATTATAATCCCAGGACTGCCTGCCCTCCATGCTTCTGATCAAGTCATGACATGCTGCACATTGGCCACGAGAACTCTTGCCCGTTTCAAGCTTGGAAACATCAGGCCAAAAAGCCGACTGATCACTTACCGTTGATATCATCAGCCAAATGGCTCATCATTGATCCAGATTCACATGCTTCAATGTAAAACACCAGCTGTAGAATAAAGGAGACATGTTAGGAAAAAAACACTGGGTTGGAGAAAAGAGCTTTGACTCCTTTCAAACAGTAATTAATCTGTCCTTACTGATAAATCCACTGAAACAGCACACTACACAGTTCTACACATAAATAAAAGCAAATCAGGTCATTTCCTACTTTGGAAAACTGAAACAGGTGAAGAAAATCGCACTGAAAAGGTTTCCTATAGACTTTTCTATGTACAGCTCACCTGGATCTTTTTGATAATACAAGTAGAATTCAACTAGCTGGTTAGATTTTTTTTATTTGGAAATAATGCACCGGTATGAGATGGCAGTAGCCTTAGTATTTTGGAGACATCACCACCATTTATGCAGATCTAAATACAACCAACTATAATACTCTGAGGTGATTAATAAAAACCTAATTTTAAGAAGGCAATCTAACAGAAAGCTCTGGATACCATTAGTTTTCTTTGTTCTAAATGGCTTCACCTGTGCCAAAAACAGAATAGAAGCCACTTAGATAAATGAATTGGTGGGTTGTTTAGTTTAAATGTTAGTTTCTGTAAGTGTCCCTTTACCCTCAGCTGAACTGTTACTTTGTAACAATAACCAGCAGTGAATCACAAGATAAACACAAGCTTCCTACACTAACAGTACATGGGGTCAATGAGAACAAAGCACATGAAGCAGGGGCAGGGATGAAGTCATAATGGATGTTTTTCAACTCCACCGGTGATCAAAATATATGGGTGACACGGGACTATGCGACATCAGGATATGAATCCTTTCAACACTGATCCAAGTAAACAACTGAAGATGGCCCAAAAATAGAACACATAGCCTGATTAGATGGGGAATCTGGATCTAAATTTCATGGCCTGGAATCATCTTTGTCTTCAACTATGATTGTTTAAACAATAATAATTGAGGGAAATGCTGCCAAAAGTCACAAAGATGCTTCCTCTGCATTAGTTCCTCTATTAATTTAATAACTTCTAAGAAACTGTTATTTACCTTCTGGTATTTTTTGTGATGATACATATAATAAATGGTCTTATTCAAGTCCTTTACATGGAGCTGTAAAATAAGAACACTTGTTTTAATAACAACTTAATTCAGCAAAATAAGTAAGGGAACAAACTCATTAGAATAACTGATTGCTACATTTTGATATATTACTGGTCTAACTATTTAGAGATGTAAATGTTTTCATTGTTCAAGTTTACAAGAGAGTTGCTTAAATATTAATGCAAATGTGTATCCCTTTAGTTACTTAAATAAGTGATCTACTGTAGTTTGTGATCATCCTGGCCAAATTTAAGACAAATTTAAGAGTTATACATTAGACCCCCCCTCATGTTTTGCCCCCTTGGGAAATGGAAGTTACATTATCTATTACAGTGGGACAAAATGGCTAATCATGCTCAGAAAAGTCTGAATGATGCACTGGAAAGCTAAGCAATAAAATTACACAACAAATAGTCTGCCTGGACTGCAGCTCTCAAACATTAAATACTCTATTTCCTATCATCGCCTAGATTTGATATGTAGATTTATGCTAGTGTAAATTGGAAGATCAGAACATGCACCCTTATATTCTTTCCAAGAAAAAATAGTGTATGTTAAGAAATTTAGATTTATAGAAATATTTATTTTATGGTAACTTTAAAAATGTTCAAAATAAAATGCTTACATCATCATTAGGAAAAGCCAGTAGTCCAGGGGCTCCATGGTCAGTGAAATAAACAAACACATGATCTTTGGGACCGCTGCCAATAGAAATTCAGAAACAATTGGCTTTCTAAACATTTAATCTTAAGTCTTTAGGTAAAATCCAAGTAAAGTATTGAGACATGCTGCTATTTGTGAAGATAAATCAGAAGACATGGTCTCACCTATATCACTTTTATTAATTACATACTATACTTTGGATGCTTATGACTAGAAAAGGAATGAAAATAGGAAGCCAGAATCCTGAACTGAACAAAAGCATGTTATGTATCTTTTTTAAGAGTGCTCAGAATTTTCACACTAGCAATTTAAATGCATTTTAATAGTCTTATTCCTGTAATAGATATGCATTTTGGGTCATTTTAGTCCCAGATTAAGATTTTCTAGAAGTTTTATAAAGCCTGAGAATCAATAGATATTTCCATGATTATTTTTAATTTCAGTATTAATTTAATTCAGATTCATAAATATATCTTGCTAATATTAGAAAACACTGGTACATTTTAAACATGTTCTATGACTTCAATGGACTCAAATCTGGGATTTTTAGCCTTCTAAACCTTGATGCTCTAGTATCGTCATTGATAGTCATTCTAAAATCGAATGTCCAGTATACAGGTATAACTACACAAGTTTTAGAAAAAATTAGTAGACCTCTTTATATCAGTTGGCCAGAAAGCCATCATGAAAACTGCCATATTTACCAAGTGATTTAATAAGCTTAAATACGTAAGTCTGAAAAAGTAGCAATGGAAAAACAGTACCATAAACTTTATTTGAACTAGGAAACCACTGTCAAACTTCATGAAAATATCTGAAGAGGAAGTTTGAATATCAACATTTCAAAGCAGTGGTGAGGGCCTAAACATTACAACATTGTGCTAACATCAAAGAGCCATAAAATGAAACTGAACAGTCTTTTTCAGCATCCAAGCTGCAGTCTATCCAAAATGTGTATTAGTAATAGAAAGGTAGCTCAATTTAAAATATCATTTATAATCAAAGGCTAACCCCATTAACGTTTTTAAGCACTAGAATTGAAGGCTTTTGGGCTCCGCTATTGTAGAATAGCTGAAATTTTAAAGGGACTAGATAACTGTATTAACTAATAAACATGGGAAGATGGCTAATCTGATTCATGTTTTGGTGTAAACTGATTGTTGCATTAAAAAAGGAGTGTCTCTGGTCTGGTCTACACTAAAAAAATAGGTCAAACCAGCTATGTCACTCAAGGGTATGAAAACTCCACGTCCCTGAGCAGCATAGCTAAGGAAACCTAACCCTGGTGTGGACAGTGTTAGAGCAGAGGTCCCAAACTGTGGAGTGTACCACCCTAAGGGTCACAGAGAAATGTTCGGGGGGGGGGGGGGAGTGTAACAGGGCCTGGGCTAGCCCCCATAGGGGGGCAGGGAGGGAGTGCTGCCCAGCCCTGCTCTGTCCCCAGCCCCACCCTCAGCCTCAGCCTCAGCCCCTGGTTCACCTTTGGGCCCCACTCCTGGCCCCAGCCTCTGCCCCAACTACAGCCCCCTTCCCAGATGTGGCCCTGGCCACGCCCCTGACTCCCAGCCCCAACCTGGGTGTGGCTCCACTCCCCCTAACTGGGGTCATGGCCCCACTCCCACCACGGCCCCAGCCGCAACTTAGGTCCCAACCGTGGCCTCACTCCCAACCCCAGGTCACCGCGGGGGGGGGGGGGGGGGGGAGGAGTTGTGCAGACACAGGTGGTGGGGGGTGCAAGGTAAAAAGCTTGGGAACTAGTGTGTTAGGTGTAGATAGTGTTAGATAGATGGAAGAATTCTTCTGTCAGTCTAGCTGTTGCCTCTAGGGGAGGTGGTTTACCTGCATGGATGGAAGAACCCCTTCTGTCAGCATAGGCAGGATCCACACTGAAGCGCTGCAGCTGGGCTGCTGTAGCATTTCAGGTGTAGACAAGCCCTCTGTGTGGTACTACAAAATAGGACCAGGTGCATTGTGGGGTTTTTTCATCCTCTGATGCATCTGGAATACTGTAGGTCAGAACTAGATATACTTAATACAGGACTTCTTACACCTAAAAGATATTACAATAATAGGAGGAGATTCTAAAGATTCTTCCTTATTGGTTAAACCCTTAATGAGTGTATTGGTGTGAAGGATGACAATGTGGCCAAGCTGCTCTGAATTGTATGGTTATATTTATCCAAATTAGGATCAGAATATTTTTTCATTCTGCTAAAATTTAGCTATTTTGCCAGATTTGTTTGTACTAGTCAGGTTCTGAAATTCTTTTGTGTATTGGATACTTAAAGGCCTTGATCTCAGAAGACCTCATGTAGTGTGCCACAGGAATCAGAAGGTTACTGCATTCATGCAAGTGGCAATTATGCATGGGTGCAAGTAAGGGTAAGCACTAACTACTGTCATCTTACTGAGTAACAGTAATGTGGGGTACCCTGCACATCCACTCCCTTACTTGCAACTATCCCGAGTGTGTTTAAAAAGAAAAAGGGAAGTAGATTGAAAATACCCCTGTATAAGTAGCCGTGGGGTCTAAGTGCAATTTTTTATTTGGCTAATGAAATGTTTAGCTGTGTTTGCATCTTAGGCCTTACTCCAACTTCCAAAAGGGAGCAATTTTGCAGCTGTACAGCAATATATTCATTAATATAAACTCAGAACCTGTCTCAGCTCTTCTAATCGTGTATTTATACATTGAACATTTTAAGCCTGAGCTATGCAGGGTGAAGCCCCAAATGACTACAGTAATGAATATTGCATTTAAATCGCAACTTTACTCAACATCAGCACATGAGTGTCCAGCCCTATGATATGAATTATTATTCCCTAAACACAACTTCTGTTACCTTTTTAATACTTTCCCCGATCCTATGCCCTTCATCGCTTCAGCATCACCTCTCAGAACAGCAAGGAAATTTTCTGGAGTAACATCCTACAGATCAAGAATTTTAAAATTAATATGAAATGCATTAGGTGAGTAGATAAGGTTGATTGTCAAACAGACTGGTTCTGTGTGACAGAACCAACGGGTGTTTTATAATGCGGAGGAATGCTGTCGGGGAGGCCTTTGGGAGCTGGTGCCTATGACCACCATTATTATTGATCTCCATATATAGTATTTTTTTTTCCTGTAAGGACTTGTCTATACAGGAAAGTTCTACTAGTTATACCAGTATACAGAAAATGATATAGATACACTGGTGTAATCCCCCATGTGGACAGTTATTTTGGAATAAGAGTGGCTCTTTGGTTTAGCTTTATCCTTCCAACACAAGTTAAACTGAAAAAGACACTCTTATTCCAAAATAAGCGTGTACAATAGTTATACCGGTATAACCGTATCTGTTTAAATTCACTTTCTGGTGCAGTCAAGTCCTTAATCAGGATGGTCACTCACTGCAGTTTGTTAGATCGTGGCTGCTCTTGGAAATCAGGCAGCAGTCACAATGGGGGAAACTAGGAAAACGTTTCAGTGATTGCATGTGTAAAATACAGTGAAATCTAAAATTCTGGTCACCTTTATTAGGTGATATCCTGTCTTGGAAGACTGCCTAAAAATATCCTAAATGTATTATATCATGTACAGTTCTGATCCTCCTCTGCTCAGCAACTGATTTTTCTCAGTCCCTTTTAGTAGGCTTCACTGTCAAAAGTTCTTGCCATTTAACCTGATAGCCAAGGGCTACTGCTTCTGATTTCCAGTTAAACAAGTACAAAACCTAAGTCACTGTTTGCCGAACAATATTATTTATCCAAAAGAAGTCTCTGACTACTGGCAGGATTCAGTGAAATACGGTAACTTTTTTTTTAAACAAAGTTAGGAATACCTTTGTTTGAAAAGTTAATGATTACTTCCAATGCAGTTGAGAGAGCAAACACTCAGGTGACAGTCTGAACTGGAATTAAGTGTTTTTATAGCTCTCTTTGCAATAGGCTTGATGGCTGCATATGCAGACCTCTGAGACTTCCTCCAACTTAAGATACATCTACACAGCAAGCCACTGGTGGCAACCTGTAAGGTATGTGTAGCTACATGCCACAATAAAAAGCACACTGTGGTATGCAGCTACACATAGCAGTGATAGCCTCTGGCAGTGGGGAGGCAGCAGGAAAAGATTCTGGAAGCTCCACACCTCCAGAGCCTTTCACTGTGGGAAGGAAAGGCTCGGGCAGGGGAAAGGCAATGAGGTAGCTGCTGGAGCCCTTCCCTACTGCTGGGAGCTGTTATAACCTTTCCCTGCTCTTTCTCCCAACCAAAGCCTTTCTCTGCTGCCAGAGCCTTTTCCTGAGGCACAGAAAGACTCTGGCAGCAGGACACTATACTGCTAATAATAGCACTGGACATGGGGAGGTAAAAGGTCATGTAGAGTATATACCCACAGAGCTCAGGCATGTCTTTACTTGCCTAAGCAGTGCCTTACCATGCTCTTCATACCTACACTACACTACACTGATCTTCATACCTATATTAGGGGAGCGTGCAGTGTACGTAATCTATATGCCGCTGTAAGGAGTATGCAGTGTAGATATACCCTTAGTGGCAACTTGTAAATTACTCAGGTATTGGGCTAAAGAGCCATAAAGTCAGTGAGTGATTTGATTTGATGAAACAAAGTGTAATTTAATCAGCATATGTTCATATACAGAATTCTTGATTTTTTAAAAAAATGTAGTATTTCCTTTCCCTTCACTCTGAGTACAGTGCAGAAATAATGCAATAGTCTATTGTTATGGTTTCTGCTCCACTTTAATACACCCTCTGTTTACAACCTTGTTAGGAATGGTCAACTAAGTCATCCAACTGGATGAACACCCTGGAGTGCTTTGTATTAACCAGAGGCGTAATATTAAATGTATTCAGGAATATCAAACAGTCTGGAGGGCGAAAAAAGATTTACTTGGGGCACTGGGTAATGTTAAATCTCAAACATACTGGTGAACAGTAGAGATTACTTCAGTACTACCTCTTTTACATAGTCCTTTAGCACTCCTTTGTATACATCCGTGCCATTGGGTCTATTGATGACGACTCCTTTGGTTGGATTTCTGAAAGTTAAGTTGGACACATGTATTAAGAATAATTCACATGCCATAAGTGCCAACAAATTAACTCGAAAAATATTAAAAGGTCATGAAATATCAACATGATCAAGCCCAAATACAGTCAGCTCCAGCTCCCTGAACCCCAGTGGCAAAACCAGGTACATTACTCTAAGGGTGCAAGACATAGTCCACCATGGCTATAATCCCTGCATTTTCAGGCTGGATGCTTCAAGTATTCTGCTTTTAAATGGCTTTATTCTCTGACACTTCAACCATAGCCACTGCTGTGTAACCGCAGTCACTGACAACAAAATATGAACCGGCTAGTGCCATCTAGTTCCACTGAGCAATTAAGGGAGTTGACTAGGCTGTGGCTGTCACTGTGCTCACACAGCTTCTAGGAATCAAAAGCTAGAGCTGAGTGTTGAAATTAGTCCAGAGTGAAGGGCTAGCATCGAAACTGGGTGCCATGGCACTGAAATGGTGACCTCCTTTGGAAAGCACTTCAAGATCTACTGATGAAAAGTGCCATATAAGAGCTGGCTGTTACTATTCTAAATTCAAATATGGCTAAAGATACCAATCCCAAGGTTGCTCATACATCCTCCAGGGATGACGCATGAGAATTTACTTTACTTATGGAAACTATGCTTTGGGGATTAAACAGGCTGGCAATGGCCCTTTAAGATAGCCACACGATATAGGTCTGTATGTGCTCTAAAGCACTACATAAAGATAATTTTTATTATGCATAGTAAAAATTAAGACTGTTTACTTGTCACACTATGCAAAAGTAAGTTAACAAGGAGCTCTGAATTTACACTGCCATAACTGAGATCAGGATCTTACGCTTGAAAGTTTAGGAATTTGTGAGGTATGCACCCTAGAATAGACTCATTTCAGTGATGGGTGAAATGGTCCTTGTACATACTGTCAAGTGCTTAGGGATTCTTCTTCTTGAAGTGCTGAATACACACAATGTACTATTGCTAACTATGGAATAGAATAAACAATATACATGGTTTAATATCCTGCCATGTTCCTCACTTACTCCTCATTTTCTGCAATGTCATCATACATCATAACAATGATCTGTTTGTCTGGAATCCCATTTCGGTGTACAATCTGGTAAGCATGGCATACGTCCGCCTGAAATAGAGCAGAATGTCATTGCTGATTCCTTGTCAATCTTTGGGAACAAAAGAAAATCACTTTGCAATTCTAATTATAGCTTTTTGTCTAAAAGAAACTCCAGACTAACATCCTCATCTAAATAACAGGATCCCACTATTGTCACTTTGAAGCCTGGAATGTCTCTGAAGTCTAGAAGTCAGTGTGAAGGGAAGAAAACAGCTCGTGTCCTGTCCAGAATTTCACCAGGTACTATTTCGATAGTACAGAAATGGCTACTTACAATATTAGTACCCATCTCTGTACAATTAAGCCAACTGCTCCAAGTCCTGATTGGGGGGAAAATGCCATCAATTACATGAACATTCTTTGTAGAGCTTTCTTATGCACAATAGACTTGACTGAAAGGTTAGTAGAAACATAATTCATTCTGCAAAGAAATCTAAATGAAAATCCCAAGCACCGAAGGCCTGATTCAAAGCATAGTGGAGTCAGTGGAAAGAATCCCCTTGACTGCAAAGAGCTCTGAATCCGGCCTTACAAGACTAAGTACTTGGCCTAAACTATTATGACTTATGCAGTCTGACATTTGAAAAATAAACTTTTTTTTTTTTACTATGTCAGAATTTTGACCTAGGAAAACTTCCCTCCCACCACCACCTTATTACATATTCCTTGTGGAATAACCCTTAACCTGCTGTGGTAAAGTCAGGCCAGAGGGCTACCAAAGCATATATCAGGGCTGGTATGTGGGCCCTAAAGGGTTAAAGGCCCTTCCTCTTGCAGGCAGAGGAGAGATTACAGCAGGGCAATTAGAGGCACCTGGGCCCAAAACCAGGTGTACTTAATCCCTGCCTCCCCTAAAGGGGGAGGAAGGAACAAATGAGGAGGAAGCTGTCAGAAGGTCTGTGGCAGCTGGAGGAAAAGCTTCCCTCCTAAACCAGGAGACAAAGCTCCTCTGCAGCCAGGGTAGCTGGGGGTGCCCTGACCCATGAAGAGAGGTAAAAGCATGAGAGTCACCAGGGTGAAGTCACCTGTTTAAGGGTATGTCAACAGAATTTCTAATCCTACTCTTGCCCTTATTATAAACATTACATTAATGTGCAGATTTCCTTTAAAGAGATGCACTGATGTAATTTCAGTTATCAGAAGAGATTTGAGAAAAGGCAACGTTCATTAAAATGATCTTGTATCAAAAGTAAGTCTCTACTAGGAAAGTGCTAAAATTTTGTTTTACAAACTTCCCTGATGAACAAATTATTTTAGCTCTAAAATCTATTGATGATTTAACGGATTACTGACAAAAAGAATTCTCCTCTAGATAACTAAGAAACTTTTATGAAATGCATATTTCAACATTTAGTGCAACTTCAAATAGCATTAAACCAAAGGAGGTTTTATTTCAAGTCATACTGTGTGGTGGTGGTTTTTGTTTTTAATTTTATTTTTTAATTCTAACCCCATCCTCTGATTGAGTCTACATTAGAAAAGTTACATAGGTTTAACTAAATCAATCAGGTTAAACCAGACAACTCCTGATGTAGACACTGAAACATGTTTTAAACCTCACCTATATTGGTTTGGTTTTAATCAGTAATTGTTTAACACATGTTAAACCAATTTAAGCAAAGGTTAAACTACTTTAGGAGTGTCTGCATTACGGATTTAACTTGGTTTAATTAGATTAATTAAACTAGTGAAATTTTAATAATATAGGAAAATGTTGTCTTCAGAATCTGGTCTGATACCAAGAAGTGGTAATTGCACAAGGAAAGGATGAGGTACATTCCAGGTTATTAAAAAAATCTGCTGAGGCACAATCTGGTCACATGATTTTCTTTAGAAATCTAACTGTCCTTATTAAAGCAGTTACATTTCTTTTCATGGCAGGCTCTATTTTCTTCTACCCAGCGAAGTAAATTTAAATATTTATATTTCAACATAGACATCTGTATGGCCCTTCACCACTACTTGCCCGAAGCTGCTTACATTAAACACAGATCTTGACAACAGCAAGAACAGGATAGATAGATCAAGTTAAAATATGAGATGTGAAGCAGACATGCATGGGGTTTGCTGGGGCAAAAGATAACTGGAAAGCACTAATCTGTGAAGCCTCTGACCTTGTAATCTTTCTTAAAGCCTACAACAAATGGCTATGGGCTTAACTACAGAGGGAAATCTATCAACATAACCATACCAATATAACTAAACTCTAGAATGCAGTACTGGCAAACTAGAGAATGGCACTCTTATTTGGGAATAAGTGTCTCTGCACTTGGGGGATTATACCAGTATATCTATAGCAGTATAATGATAGTGTAAACAAGCTCCAAATACATGGACAATGAAAACTTCTGATGTAAAAAAAATTAACCAACTCAAAACAATCCAGCTGTGCACATAACTAGCCTATGTAAACAGGTTTTTATTAGTTTCCTTTGCCTTCTCTTTTCTTTATTGCTTGTTGCACTCATTTATTACATCTTGACTTTTTAGATGATTAGCTTTCTGGGGTTGGGAAACATCTTTTCATCCTGGGACTGTAAAGCACTAGGCACAATGAGCACCTCATCAGGAATCCAGGTGCTCACAATACAATTGCTACTAACCATAACATGGGGTCAGTTGAAGAAAGGAGGGAATGTTTTGTAAGAAATTTAAAAGGCAAAAAGTGAGAACTTGCATATCCTGCCTTAGGCCTTGCCTGTTAGGGTTTGCCTGTATAGTTAAACTATCAAAACCTTATCATGTGGACACAGTTATGAGTGAACTGTGTTTATACTGATATAGCTTATGCCTGGCTGGGGAACTGCCATAAGCTATGCCAGTATAAGCACAGGTACACAAATATAACTGCATCTATGCTACAGCTGTTTTACTAGTACAGCTATTTCAGTTTAAAAAAAACCTACTCCTAACTGACATGGCCATACTAGTAAAAGTTTGTGTAGGCTGGACTTTACAGTACACCATTTTAATCTAAATTGGGCAAGCTGCCTGTTACTTGATTACTTGTCACTTATTGCTGCTGCTGTTCTCTCCTCCATACTCTGCCCTCTGCCCGCCCACCATCACTTCAGCATCTTTTCTCTGTATTTATTGTATTTCAACCTCCTCAGCACTCATCCTCTCCTTCAGTGCCATTACTATCACTTGATGTGTCTAAACTCTCACTTTGGTTACTTATCTCCTCCAGGCAAATCTTTCTGCACTGTTCTCATAGCCATGCTCATTGTTTGCGTGACTGTGCTCCTTTTGGCATTAGCCACATTTTATAATTTACATTTCTTGCATCTGCTCTCTGGAAGTGCTTTTCATATTATTCTGTTCTATATTAGTTCTTAAACTGTCCTCATCCCTGTAACATCTGAAGTCTTTCCAGGCCTTAAGCAATATGACTAACATCTGTCATGTGATTCATTCCTTCTCCCACCCTCTCCCTGAGGGGGTGGGGAGAATGGTTTGTGCAGTGTTGTTGTTTTGGTAGGTTTTTTAATTGTGTACATGCAAAACAGAGGCTAGAGCAACACATTTTCTCATCAATGTCTTTGCCAGTACATTCCACACTTTATTAGCAGCAGTGCTGAGAAGGGAAATGCCAACCATTCAGGGGTTGACTGCAAAATACTAGCTCTCTTCTATAAAACAGCATAAGTGATTCAGCTTCCTAACCATTGTCACCTGTGCATTTTTAGGGCTTGTCTATGTGTGGAAGTTATATCCATACAAGGTATCATTTGAACCACTGTGGTTACATCACCATAACTCCCCAAATGGCCACTCTTACTCTGGTAAAAAGATCTTTTTCTGGGTTTAGTCAGTCACTTTGGAAGCAGTTCAAGCTAAGCCAAAAAAGCTACTCTTATTCCAGAATAAGGAGCATTTACAATGGTATAACTACAGAAGTGTAACTATACTGGTATAATTACAATGGTACAACCGGAGAAATATCTTAGATATGCCCTTAGATGCAGCGTAAAATAAAGATATATGTAAATCAATGATCAACTCCTATGGTTTCTGAGACACCACAAAAAGGACAACTTGGGTATTAAGTGATCCACTTAATCCATTGTGAATGAGATGACCATCAGATCTTTCACAAAACTGTGAAACATCCATTTTTGTCTAAAACAGACTAAATTTTCAAGTGAATAGTGATTTTTGGGTGCCCAAACAGACTTGAAGTATGATTTTTTTTAAAAAACATCCAGTCTCTAAAATTCAGATCCCTTTAAAGCATCTCATTTTGGGCTACCAATGACCAAGTCTACTTTGGAACCTTTTGCTAGCACACAGGTGAGTGCAGAAACAATAAGGACACAGTAATTCAAGTAGGGTTTTGCAGTGGAGATGCCCAAACCTGGGCAAAGCTGACTTAGGCCCCAATCTTCTGGGTTGATTGTGCAGTGTAGACATAGCCTCAGTAGGAGTTAAGGCAGGTTTTAAAAACAATGGGAGACATTCTGCTTAATGACAACCGAATGCACTTGTTTACTCACTGTTCAGGGAGAAACTGCTGTCACATTGTGTTGCCTGAAAGGAGGTTGGGTTTCTTTATTGCACCTTAATCTTTTAGATTTCCTCATTTCCTCCTCAGCTGCATTTGCAATAAAGAATGGAACAAGAAGGAGCACATAGCCAAGAATTTCAAAAATTGCTAGTCATTTTGGCCAGGTTTATACTTGAAAAAGCTTGTCAGTATGGCTGTACAGACAAAAAGGCTTGCTAGCATTGATGCAGCTTAAATTGGCAAAAAAGTGCTTTTGAAGGTATAGTTTAGACCAGCTCGGCAAGCAAAATAAGCTATGCTTGCAAAAGTACATTCACGCCAGTATAGCTGCATCTAGAACAGGGCTTCTGACAGTTCGGATATGTCCCCCAAAATCACACTCCTAACTGACATTACTATTTCTAGGTCCATATTAGTGCTTTTGCTTGCACGGTAATGTCAGCCATGGGCATGGATTTTTGACTAGCACAGCTGTGCTGGCTATATGGGCAAAACTGCCCTTTACCCATACAACTTGTTTTGTTCATGATGAGTGATTTTACTGTACTGCTTTGCCAGCAAAGCTGCATCCACATTAGGAGCACTTTGCCAATATGGTATACCAATAACTGGATCCTTGCATAAAAGCTGGTAGACACAGCTATGCTGGCAAAGTTTCTAGTGCAGCCCTGGTCATAGCCTGTTCATGTTTAACAACAATAGCTTTTAAATGGTCTCCATTAAATCTGAAAGTCAAAACTTCCTGTGTAGGAGATAGGGATGGAGTTACCACTCTTATGCTAGGATGGTTTGGCTGGAGCCATTGTGGCTAATAGAGCCACAGTGGAACCCATATACTATCTTCACAGTGGAAATGGAATCCAAAAACATAAATGGAAGCTTTAGACTCTTCTCAATGTGTGGGGAAAATTCCTAAATTCAGCAGCCACCCCCCTCTCCCCCACTGTAATATTTACACTGGTGTTGGTATCAGGCTGATGATTTTTGCAGTAAAAACAAAGCTGCAAAATCTCTCTCTCTCACACACACACACACACACACACACACACACACACACACACACACAC